>CM052542.1:81500867-81533555 GCA_028533065.1 Trachops cirrhosus | reverse complement strand
TTTTTTTTTTTGTTTTTGTTTTCTTTGTTATTGTTTTTTGGTCTTGTTGAGCTCCTGTAGTGAGGGGCAGAGCCTTAGGAGTTCACCAGCGCGGGGCACCCCAGTTGCTGGGTTGTGAAGCTGTATGTGGGGGCAGGGTCCAAGGAGGAACAATGGCACTTGCTCTGCTCTCTGTAGGACCTCAGACCCTTCTGCAGCTTTCCGAAAGCCAACTGGGCCCCTCTGGCACCAATTCTGGTGTGGGTGGGCCTGTGTACCCCACAGGACCTTCCTCTTCAGTCAGTGACCCAAAGCTCTATTTCCTGGTGCTGGGACCCTGAGCAGTGCACAGTGCCTTGCTTCACAATGGCCGCCTCACTGGGTCTGCCGGTCACCACCCGCTGGGTCTGCTGGTCGCCACCCCCTGGCCAGGGCCCACCAGCCACCACAGCTTGTGCACCCAGGGTCTGCCTGTTGGGGACTTGTGCACCGCCCCAGTTGCTCTGTGCGCAGCTCCCATCCCTCACCCTGCCGACTCCGCCCCTCCTACTGGTCTGGATGAATGTGTCTATTTTTAAATCCTTGGGTGTCCGACTTCCATACACTTCAATTCTCTGTCAGTTCTGGTTGTTATTTTGTTTCTGTATTGTCGTCCCTATCTTGGTTGTGTGAGGAGGCACAGTGCATCTACCTATGACTCCATCTTGGCTGGAAGTCTAGCTATCTATCTTTAGATAGAGGGGAAGGGAGGGAGTAAAAAGGGAGAGAGACATCAATGTGTGGCTGCCTTTCATGCGCCCCTACTGGGGACCTGGCCCACAACCCAGGCATGTGCCCTTACTGGGAATTGAACCCGTGACCCTTTGGTTCACAGCCTGGCACTCAATCCACTCAAGCACACAGAAGCCAGGGTGGCAAGAATGATCTTACATTGAAATGAGTTGAAGGTTTATCATTTCCATCAATCCCTCACTCCCAGTCCCCCAAAATAGAAAATCGGGCTGATATTCAAATGACTTTGATCTTTGTGTTTGCTTTATAAACTATTTCCTGGTCCCATTAATGCCTCTATGGAGTAAAAGTAAATAACACAGTCTCAAACTGTGTGCTTAAGTAATTTTAAAAGGAAACTTTTCAAAATACCATTGATCTGTTGAAGAAACAACTACTCTCCTCTCATTCATAAAATTTTAAGATTCACCATTAGTTCTCATACAATAAAAGAAAAATGAAAATAATCATAACCACATATGATCATCATTTACAATATGAACAAGATAAAAATAACTGAAAATCCAATTCCACATCAAATATCCTCTACATACTTACTAGGTGCAGACTCCTAGAACCTATGCCAGTTTTCAGGATCAAGTGGCTGGTAGAAGTCCCAGGGCCTTCAAAAGACTGTTAGCAGAATGTTGGTGATGGTCCCCAAAAGGCCGCCAGTGAGAGCTCAAAGGAAGAGGACAAAAATGTCATGGGAAGCTAGAGAAAAGGGGAGGCTTGTGATGTAGCAAAAGAAAATTTAGTAACACCGTTGCTGTGGTAACATGGTAATAGAATATGTACTTCGGAAAGGAATAATCTAGCTAAGGAGATTTCTAAGCAGTGCATTGAAAGTGTTGCTTGCCTCTATTAGCTGCTTACAGTAAACTGTGAGTAGAGAAATAAGAGAAACCAAAGAACTGCTAACTGTAAAGGAACCAGGACTTACTAGGTTCATGAATAGAACTTGTTCTCATTCCTAGCCTTTCCAGATAGCAAGCAATGCTCACATTAGAAAACACCATCCAAGGTGTGATCAGAGAAACCTGTCTAAAGATGAAACTGAGGGTGTAACTGTAAAACCTTTTGTTAAGATCTCAGAAGGTAGCACCACTTCCAAATAGAAAATAGTCTCTCTAAGGATCTTAAAATTATAGTGCCTCACCTGTCTTATAGAGAACCAAAGCTGCAGAAGTATTTACTCAAGAAAATTCAGATGTTGCTTTTGTCTAATGCAATGGATTACAAAGCAATGAGCAATAAAAACTGTGATTTTTTAAAGAATTATATTAGTTTGAATTAAGAAGGATAAACAGTACAAAGTGAAACAATACCTTTGCATGCTATAATTTCTATGGTTAGGAAGTAGACTGAGATATTACTCCACTTCAAACAGGACCACATTTTATTAAAAAAAGGAAGTCTATTTCAGAAGATGGACCCAAGAGCCATGGTGGCTCCTTCCCAGGTGATAGGATTGAGCCCTAATCAGGGATCTGGCAGCAAACAGCACGTGCCCATGTGTATTTCATAATTAGTATGGACCCATAACTGCTGTGCACCTTCACCTCCTTGGAACAATAATGTCTATAATGGTTTTCCCATGCCCACCCCATCATTGTGTGTCAGGTAACTGGGGTCCAGATGATTTAGCACATTAGTTCACAGTTCTTTCAATCAAAAGGAACAGTTTTCAAGGTGTTGTTCTGCAGGAGTAATGTTCAAAAAGCCTCATCCTCACCTTAACCCTTCAGTAAGGTAAGGAAACAAAGGAAGAGAGCAGAAATGGATGTGGAGCCTGCGCACCTCCACTTCTGCACGGACTCATAGAGAGGGAGCAATATTTACCCAGCAGAGAAATGAGCGGTTGTCCACAGAAACGCTGAGAGCACAGATGAAGAGAACCAGTGGCCAAGAGAACAGGGCAGGAAGGGGCACAGATTAAAATTTTCTCTTTCAATTTATACCAAGAAAAAGGCCCTTCAAGACAGGAAAGCTTATGTTGCCTATAAACTGGAATCATGGGGACTTCAGACATCATCTAATCAAGCTATTCCTCAAAAAAGGAAATTTTATAATTGTCAAAACTGGATGATCAGTAATGGTAACTCATTATATTATTCTCTCTAGGTGTGTGTATGTCTTCAGTTGTGTGTATGTTTGAAACATTCCATAATAAATATTTCTAAATAAATATTGCATTGAAGTTTAATATATGAAACAGATTAAATGCATGCAGTTTAAAAATATCTGAAGTATTTTTTCAATATTCTGCATACTTGCTAAGAATTATTTCTAAGGAATTCTTGGCAGATGATCAGCCATTGCTTAAACACTTATAATTTCAAGGAGCACACTCATTTTGAGGCAGTCAGAGCTGGATGGCTCTGCTTGTGAGAAAAATAATTTTGATATTCATCCAAATATGACCCTTTCTAACTTCAAGTGAGAAACTTACAATTCCTCCACCAAGAAAATATATTTATCCTTTTTATTTTCTTCAGTTCATTTTCAAATAACTGGCAAAGTTTGGTATTCTGCATCACAACTAATATATGCTACAAAGTCTGCTAGAGAGGTGCTAAGGGCTATGTTTCCATCCTCTGAGTTAAAAAGATGTGAACAAAATATTTAAGTTAAATTAAGACACCTACAGGCAAAAGCTGACAAAGTGTTGCACACTGTGCTACATAATAGATTGAGATTTTTTTTAATATCATGGTACCCTCCATTTTCACCTACCTGTCATCTCGACATCATTTGTTATTAATTTAACACCAGAGAGGCTGGAAAGTGCTGCAAGCTACTGAGAGCACACAAATCAGGAGCAAAGACAGCAAAATCTCCTTGGAGATTCTTGTTCACAAACTTTAAGGGAATTTGAAAAATGCCCCTCAATTTGGAGGAAACTTGATATAAAAATCTAATAAAGTATGGAACACAAGTTTCAGATGCTTATTTTAAATGCAGAACCCAAGACTAAGATACGGGCAGCCAGGTTGTCTGTGGAATTCCAAGCAGCATCTCCTCCTAATTATGTGGACTAATCCTCAGCATAAGATGATGCTAAGATAGGGAAGTCTAAGTGTACCTCAGCAGAATGTGCTGGAGGGGAAAAATGTGTGTAGTTTGCAGGCTAAGTTTTACAATAGTGCTCCCTCACTAATAATCACATTTTACTTTACAATGAAGAACTATATAAAACTTGCTTGTCCCATATTAGCCAAAGTCCAGTCTCAAGTGAGTATTTTTTTTATCCCAACACATGTCCAAGTGTCACCCTACTCTCAAAAATGTTTTAGAGCAAATGCCACTTTAATGCCCACTACATGAAAAAGACCCTCCTCTACTAAATTTCTTAATCAAATCCCATTTACTGAGATAGGTACTCATATACACCCATATCTGTTGAAAAACGGTCATAAAATCTAAAGTTTCACACTGACCACACTATGAAAGCAACTGACTAAATGCTCACCAAACCTGTTTCTTCCTCTTCTGTTCTCAGTCAGGTTTCTTGCAGAAAATAGAATCCAACTCTGATGACTCAAGAAACCTCCGTGAAAGGAGTATTTTCAGGAGCATAGAAAGGAATAAGAAAATCCATAAGGATTCTGAGGCACCCAGAACACAAGCAGGAAGAGACAGTCATTACCACACCAGGGGTTCCAACTACTCTCAGATAACGTTGCCTGTCTTCGGGTCACCCCAGGCTTAGGAGATGAGCTCCTCTCAATTAATAGGTTGGGTGTCTTGACTGATGACTCTTCATGTATCAAAGGGTTTGAAAGAAAGTTTATTACTCGCACACAAGGAGCTTCGGGGGAGCAAGGCAGTCTGGAATGGCAGAGCAAAGAGCAGAAAGTGGGTTTGGCCTTCATCAGGCCTGGAGGATCAGAGTGGAGAAGGGTTTGTAACAGGGTACAGCCAAGAGGGGAGCCCCAAATAGGGATATGTAACCAGGTCCAGAAGAGCTTGGAGATGATTGACTCCACACCACAGGGCTACACCTGCCCAGAATACTGGCAGCTGTGGTCAATTGTGGGAGGAGTCAGAAATGAGGCTGCAGAAGAAGATTGGAGCTGGTATTTAAACAGAGGAGAGGCAGCCATTTGGCATCTCTCCTTTTGATACCACGCATATCTTTCAGGGGACCATGCAGCTTGGGTGACAGCCAGGGCCACGTGGCTTTGGAAGTGCTCCCTTTTGCCACGTGGAAGGTGCCGGGAGGACTGTGTGCATTTGTGGAGAACTTTAGTTTGTATTATTTCAAATAAATAATAAATTCCTTTCCTTTTCACTGATCTCTGGTATTAAGAGATGTCTTTCCTCAGGTAGCAGGCAAAATGAACCTAGTAGTTGGGAAGAAACCCCCAGAAAAAAGGAGGGTTTTTATATCATTCAGCACCCCTGCCAGTCTGTTCTGTGACAGGTTCCCATGCCCAGGATAGGACCAAGAGATCCAAACCTCCCATTGGTGTCAGGAACTCAGAAGGTGTATGGGGTTTCCTTATGTAAAGCAGCCGAAAGGATGTGGTAGAAAGGGCAATGGTGGATGCGTAAATGTTGTCACCCATCAAGCACCAAAATAGAGTCAGACTCTTACACAGTGAAATGCAGCAAGGGGAATAACACCCCCAAACTCTAGCTCTCCGATCTCCTGCCTGTGCCTCCCACATTGAACCTATCTGGAAGTAAGAGATCCTGGGTGATGGTTTCTATAGGTGATGTCAGTCTTCTGAGGCCCAGAGCAGGGCAAAGACAGTGGAGAATTGAACTTGGGGACAAACAGATAGATTCCAGGACTCAGCCTCCCTTCAGTCAGGTTTGGTTCATGGCTGAGTTCTAGCCAGTGGCATGGGACAGAGGTCAGCTGCAACCTTTCCAGACCTAGTCTTTAGCATCTGGTGTGGGCCCCAGGATTCCCCCTTTCCCTTCACCTACAGTTCAAATTGAAAAGGTCCAGAGGAGGACTTTGAGGCCTTAGAGGGGGATGGAGCCACTAAAGTATGTGTTTAGGCCATGTTCCTAAATAACTGCGGCTATCAGAGATCCACATTGAATAGTTACGTGAGTAAGAAATCAGTTTTTATGTTCTAAACTTCTGAGGTTGTAAAATCACTTGTTATGTAAACAACTGTAACCAATATACACATGAATATTGTTGGGAAAGAAAAGGTCTTAAATGAGCTGAAGTTAGCGAATGATTCTAAGAATAATTGTTTAAAAGCCAGTAAAAACAACTTACAGTATTAGCAGAGAAGGACCATGAAATAATAGACTACCTACTATTTGGGACCAAACCTTTGTTCCACGTGCTCTGTGCCTGTGTTTTCTAGCTGTGTTATGGAAGGTGTGCTCTATTGTGTGGAAGAAAGGGGAGGAAAGCAGCCTTGGGGTAAGAACCCAACAGTATCTGCAATAGCTGGGGTCAGGTGCAGCCCTTTGACATCAGCATGTGGATTGCTAGTCCTTGTGCGTGTATATAGTTTGGACCCCTATAAGGTTCACCCTCTTCCTTCAGTGCTATTCTGCCTCCCTAAGATTTCACTCCCATAATTACTAACCATTTAATCTTCATTCATTCATTCTAGAAACATTTATTGCATGGCTATCCCATGCCAGTCACCTGTCATATGACTTAGAGTCTACTGGGAAAAGTCCCAAATATGAAGAAATAAGTGCTTTGTTGGAAGTATGTTTGAGGTTCAGTGGGACCCAAAAGGTGTCATGGCCAGCTCTCCTGGATTGAGAGGGAGGACAGGAATGGATTAGGATAGTCTTCAGAAAGAAAGTGAGCCTGAGCAGGGTCTGAAAGGAAGGAGCTGTGTGAGCACATGTCCTTCCAATAGCCTGTCCTCAGAGGGAACTGACCTGTCCCAGGGGAAGGATCTGTAGTGCATGCTGGCCACCAGCTAACTCTTCACTTTAAGGGTAGTACAGAGGACATGCTTCACCCTTGGCCCTTCCTCTGGAGAGGCTGGGAAGATAATCAGTCGGCTGTTAAAAGTCCTGTGATTATCTGGCATCGCACCCCCAGGGCCACAGTTAAAGTTGTGCCAATAGCTCTTTCCTCACACACCCTCAACTCAGCAGCAATCCTGGTGCTAGCAGCGGCTGCTGGCAGGAGAGCCCCCACGTGCAGCAGTGACCCTGGAATGGCTCTCAGGCCAAGCTCTACTCAGACTCTGATGAACTGGTGTCCCTAAGAAGGGCCTGGGACTTCCAACTGAGTTGCCTCTGAGTCTGAAAGCTAGGAGGCTGCAGAGGACATGTCAGACAGGGGCAGACCTCAAAACATGGGGGAAACCAGATCCTTTTATTCTTCTAAGGTACTTTGCTTTTTGAAATGCTCTGAAAATTCATTTTCTTGCCCTTCTTTGAGGCTCAGTTTCTTTATTTCTAAAATGGGAAGAATAATAATAATAGTATTTGCTTTAAAGGTTGTACGGATCCACAAGTTAATACAAGTAAAGACCTTAGAACAGAGTGAGGCACACAGCAATGATCAATAAATGTTTGACTGGCCAATGATGAGGATGAGGACGAGGACGAGGATGATGCTAAGATAATAGCTACTTCCTGAGCCCAAAGAACATGGTTCAGATCAATGAATGAGTGGTTGGGGACTGGTGAAAGGAAATGATTTTTTCTTTTAGTAAACTGGTTGCCAACTCTGCATCATTTCCATTTGCACTGGTCTACCCACCAGACACAATTTGCTTCTTTATAGTTTTAATATAACTTAAAGGCAAATTACAATATACTCCCAATTTGGATGCTAGTTGTTTTGACCCACTGGCCTAGCTTTCAACCTCATTCTGTATCTTTGTATGTTCATTCATTTATTCAATAAATGAATTTGTTGAGTGCCCCTCTGTTCTGACCCTCATGCCAGGTGCTAAACAGGGCATAGTCTATGTCCTCAGTGAGCCTGCCAGTGCAGGACAGAGAAACAAGAAGACCATTTCAATACAGTGGGGTACTTCTTGTGCAGGGAGTGTTACCATGGCTGCCACAAGAGCTCAGAGTCTCAGCCCTAAGAGAGGACTGGGGTAAGAGGATAGGGGCATCCTGATGGAGAGAATAATAAATGCAAATGCTCAAAGGTAAGAGAGCCCATGGGACTTTCAGGAGTTTTAAGGAGACAGGCAGGGGGAACACAGAACACCAGGCAGGAAGTGCAAAGGTGAATCTGAAGAAGTCTGCAGAGTTCAGGTTATTAAGGACCTTAGTTGCTGGGCTAAGGAGTCTGGACTAAATTCTAAGTTCTATGAGAGACCACAGGTATGTTTTCAGCAGAGGTGTGACAAAATAAATTGGCAGCTTAGATAGATCTTTAGAGCTGCAGGATGGAGGACAGATGGGAAGGAGGCAAGATGGATATCAGGATCCTATCCAGGAGACCACTAAAAAATTTCAGATGGTCTATGATGGTGTTTGTGCTAAGACATGACCATGAGGGTAGAGAGAAAGGCACATAAAGGGCAGCTTCCAAGGGGTAGGCAGTCTGGGCCCAAATACAAATGCAGTGAAAAGACGTTTAGCCAGTCTTCCCAAGGGGCTTCGGTTCACTGTCAGTTGCCTGCATGCGGGATGTGAATGGGAGAGAAGTGTCAAGGATGACACCTAGACCTGTAACTTGGGTAAATGTTTGAATGTCATTCAGTGAGATGGACTCTAGGAGAGAAAGGCCAGATCTGGGGAAAGTGCATAAGGAAAATACAGTAAGTTCAGCTCGGACATGTTGAGTTTGAGGTGTCTAAGAGACTTTGGAGTAAAGAACCCTTAATGAACGTTATTGGCCTCCTCTGATCCAGCATCTGCTTACCTGTCTAGCCTCTCCTCTCACCTTTTTAGCCTGAGTGGCTCCAGCAAAGAATCATGTTCTCCTCACTTTATAGCCTTTGCACATACAATTCCGACTCAGACCTGTGCTCCACCCCCCTCCAACACCACTCTTTTACCTCTCACCTGACCAACTTCTTTTCATCCTTGAAAGTTCAGCTTGGACAGCATGACCTTCTAACAACCTTCCCTT
This sequence comes from Trachops cirrhosus, assembly GCA_028533065.1. Taxonomy (NCBI): domain Eukaryota; kingdom Metazoa; phylum Chordata; class Mammalia; order Chiroptera; family Phyllostomidae; genus Trachops; species Trachops cirrhosus. The sequence continues at coordinate 81,524,770 of CM052542.1, read as the reverse complement.
ACTTCCTCCAGTTCCAAATTAAGTGTCCCTCTGTGCATTCTTGCCATTCTATTTCTTGATCATTGCCTATCACACAATTCTACTTGTCTGTTTTCAAGTTTCTTCCCTCAAAACATGATGACTGGATGGGGGGATTGCTCATCACTATGTCCCTGGTGCTCAGTTCAGTGCCTGGCCCATGGTAATGGCTCAATGAACACGTGGGATAAATTCAGGACATATGTAGATGTGAGAAGTGTCTGTGACATAGAATAAAAGTACACATAGCACCTGCATTGCCTTATTTACCACACAGCTGATGTCACTTAAACATGGGTTTAACCCCAACATATTCTGAAATAGAAAGTTGAGCTCTCCTAAAATTGAAAATTTTCAGATAGGCACTGCTAAGAGCAATCTGATACAGTAACAGTTTCTGGCATATGCAGCTCATGTTAACAGATGCCCGTATGACAAACAGAAAGCTGTCAGGCCTGCTCCAAAAAGCAAAGTCAGTCAGTTCACTTCCACTTTCCAAATTAATTTCATTTGACATTTAATTTGTATCCTAAGGTGCTGTGGATTTAAATTTTGACTATGATAATAGAAGATTACAGAAGTGTTACACTAGACAAAGTCAAATCATCAAGTTATTTTTATTATGGGTAAGGCTGTCTTGATAAAGATATCTCAAAATCACATATATGGATCACCTAAAATACATTTATTGATTATTTTAATTTAAATACCTTCCCCCTTTTTCTTATGCTGTCTGTTGAGTGAAGAGCATGCATTGGCTCAGCATAACCACAGAGAAAGAAGACAGCAGGAATTTGGAAGCATGTGAGCTTGAGAACCAGAAAGCTGAGTTGAAATCTTAGGTCCTCCATCTATTGAAGGGGGTCAACCCTGGCTACACATTAGAATCACCTGGGGACTTTTATTTTTAATACCAAAGCCTGGTCCCACCCAGACAAAATAAATCAGAATCTCGAGGAGTAGTGTATGGCATCTGTATTTTTTTAAGTGATTCCTGCTTATATCTATTAACTACGTGATTATGGGCAGGTTACTTAATACCCCTGATACATGAAATGGAGTGTAGTAGATATGGGCCACTGTCATAGCTGACCATCAACCTTTTTTTTATTTAATAGTTTATTGCTAGAATTAGGCTTGAAAAAATTCATACACTGCAATTGGTTGATATGTCCTTATAACTCTTTAAATTGATATGTCCCACTTTCCCCCTTTTTTTCTTTTCAATTTATTTATTGAAAGAAATTATTTGTTCTATAGAGTTTTCTATGGTCTAGAATTTGCTGATTGCCTCTTCATGGTGGCGTTTAATATGTTCCTCTTTCCTGCTTTTATTTGCTGTAAATTGGATTTTAGATCAAAAGGCTTAATCCAATTCAGGATCAATTGGTGAGACCACTCTACAGGCAACGATGTGTACTGCTCTCAGAAGAGCATTGTGTCAATTCATCTCTACTTTCATGATGTGAACAATGATTAGTAATCATTGCCTAGATCCATTATTCCACTGGGGCCTGCAAAACAGTGATATCTTATTGTTTTATCTTCATTTATCAGCTAGAGCACTTTCATAGAGAGAAACTTTACTCTCACCAGTGTGGGATTTCCCTGAGATAGAGTATCTAAAGGATAATGAGGAAAAAATGTTTCTTCATTTGTTCCCTTTATCACTTTTCAAAACAATAAATTGGATCTGTAGAATCCTCCAAAGGTAACTGATGAAGGTTGTTTTGTTTTGTTTTTGTTTTCTAGTATAGTTATGAAGTCATAGATTTAAACATATTTAAATTGTTTTAATTCATTGCGATTATTATTGAACTTTGAATGATTCTATCCTGTCCTTCAACACTCCTCATCACCTTCTGATAACCCCTTTGCTTTCTGCTTTGACGAGATGACCCAGCTTATCTTTTGTACATATCCTTCCCAGATCTGGAATCTGCCAGTTCTCCAAAGAACACCAATTCATGGAGTTGCCCTTGTTTCTAAGGTTTTTAAGTAAGCAAAACTAGATAGGAAATACTTTTTATTTTCTTTCAGATAAAAAAATCATCATGTGTGTATATTGATATTTTAATTCAAATTCAGAGCTGAGGAGTGCTGATTTAAGTTCATCTATCTCACATTTGCTCCTCTTTTCCTGCAATACCCCAAACCCTAGTTGCCAGCATCACCACATAATTGTCCTTTTCCTTTGTACCACAGTGCACTGCCTTTACATGGGGCAAGTGTCCTGGCTTTCTTAGAGACAGAAAAACAATACCAACACTAACACCAGTAAGATGGTAACCAAACAAAAAAATACATTTTCCATAAATCTTTGTCCTTAGAGTACATCCCACAAAGAATGTGTAATTAAATTATTGTTACAAAGTTGCTTCAAAGAGTTACAATGTGATCAAGTCACCAACTTGATGTACATTTTGTTTTATTTTGCTTTGAATTCTTTACAGATCTCTTTTTAAATTTAACATGCTCATACTTATGTAAAAATATATATCTTATTCCAAAGTCAAATCTACATGAAAACGTAGAGTTACAAAAGTCTGGTTTCTATTTCTGTCCTCTCCATAACATGTCCTCCCTCACAGGTAATCGCTTTTTTATTTGTTAAGTTTTGGTTTATAATTTCATTTTTTAAATAAAAGCAAAAATTTGTGTATATTTTTACCATCCCCATCTTTATTAATAAATGATAGCATGCCATAAACACTCCCCCCCTTGTTTTTTTCACTTAATGATATGTCTGGAGATTATTCTATGCCACTACATGGATATGTTCCTTCTTCCTCCTTAGAGCTGCATAGTACTCCACCATGTGATCCTACCAAGATTTATTCAACCAGTCCCCTATTCAAGAACATTTGAGTGGGAAGAGTTCTTGCCAAGATGGAAGCGTATGTAGGCACACTGTGCCTCCTCGCACAACCAAGATAGGGACAACAATTTAGAAACAGAGTAACAACTTGAACTGACAGAAAACTGAACTGTATGGACGTCAGACAACCAAGGAGTTAAAATAGACACATTCATCCACACCAGTGGGAGGAGCGGAGTCGGGCAGCTGGGCGGAGAGGGGTCGAGGCACAAAGAGCGGTGGCACTGGGCACATGAGGCATCCCAGGCATGCAAGACTGCAGCAGGTGGACCCTGGGTGTAAAGGCAGTGGCTGGCAGACCCCAGTCATGGGGTGGCAACAGGCAGACCCAGCAAGGCAGCGACTATGAAGCTGGGCACTGCATGCAACCCAGGGTTCCAGCGCTGGGAAATAGAGCCTCCTGGCACTGATTGAAAACACCTGTGGGGGTTGAGGAATAGGAAGAGACACCCAGCCTCATGGGAGAGTTTGTTGGAGAGACCCACAGGGTCCTAGAATGTGCACAAGCCCACCCACATGGGAATTAGCATCCGAAAGGCCCAGTTTGCTTGGGGGAAGTAGCAGAAGGGACTGAAGTCCCACAGAGAGCAGAGCAAGTGCCAGTGTTCCCTCTCACACCCCTGCCCAGCCATGTGGGTTGTCGCACCCTGGTGAACACCTAAGGCTCCCCCCCTCATACATAACAGGTGCAATAAGACAAAAAAAAACAAATGGCCCAAATGGAAGAACAGATCAAAGCTCCACAGCAAATACAACTAAGCAACCAAGAAATAGCCACCCTATCAGATGCACAGTTCAAACCATTGTTGATCAGGATGCTCACATATTTGGTTGAATTTGGTCACAAATTAGATGAAAAAATGAAGGCTATGCTAAGGAAATGAAGGAAAATGCACAGGGAACCAATAGTGATGGGAAGGAAACTGGGACTCAAATCAATGGAGTGGACCACAAGGAAGAAAAAAACAACCAAATAGAAAAGAAGAAAGAAACAAGAATTTTAAAAAATGAGGAGAAGCTTAGGAACCTCTAGGACATCTTTATACATTCCAACATCTGAATTATAGGGGTACCAGAAGGGGAAGAGGAAGAACAACAAGTGGAAAACTTATTTGAACAAATAATAAAGGAGAACTTCCCCAATCTGGCAAAGGAAATAGACTTCCAGGAAGTCTAGGAAGCTCAGAGAGTCCCAAAGAAGTTGGACCCAAGGAGGAACACACCAAGGCACATCATAATTACATTAGCCAAGGTAAAAATGAAGTAGAGAATCCTAGAAGCAGCAAGAGATAGGGGACAGTAACCTACAAAGGAGTTCCCATCAGACTGTTAGCTGATTTCTCAAAAGAAACCTTACAGGCAAGAAGGAGCTGGAAGGAAGTATCCCAAGTCATGAAAGGCAAGGACCTACATCCCAGATTGCTCTACCCAGCAAAGTATTCATTTAGAATGGAAGGACAGATAAAGTGCTTCTCAGATAAGGTCAAGTAAGGGGAGTTCATCATCACCAAGCCCTTATTTTATGAAATTTTAAAGGGACTTATCCAAGAAAAAGAAGATAAAAAGCACATACCATAAAATGACAGCAAACTCACAATTATTAACAACCAAACCTAAAACAAAAACAAAAGCAAACGAAGCAAACAACCAGAACAGGAACAGAACCACAGAAATGGAGATCACTGGAGAGTTAGGAACAGGAGAGTTGGAGGAGGAGAGAGGGGAAAAAGGTACAGAGAATTAGTAGCATAGATGGTAGGTAGAAAATAGATAGAGGGAGGGCAAGAATAGTATGGGAAATGTAAAAGCTAAAGAACTTATGACACATGGACATGAACTAAAGGGGGGAATGTGGGTGGGAGAGGGTGTGCAGGGTGGAGGTGAATGAGGTGGGTAATGGGACAACTGTAATAGCATAATCAGTAAAATATATTTTAAAAAAAGAACATTTGTGTGGTTACAATTTTTGCTGTCATAAACAGGATAACAGTCTATAGTCCTATACATACATTTTTTTCACCAGTATTCCATGAGACTCCTGGCAGTGGGATTTCCGGGTCAAAGGTAAATGTGTTTGTAATTGTGCTGGACATCACCCAGCTCCTCTGATAAAGATCAGGGACTGTATCATTTTGCTGTCACCTGAAATGTCTGAGAGTATCTATTTCTTCACAGCAGACTGCCAGGGTGTTTTTTCACACCTTTGGATCATTGCCAATCTGTTAGATGAAAAATGGTATCTGGGTGGTTATAATTTACATTTCTCTTATGATAAGTAAATTTATCATCTCTTTATAGCTCCAATGAACATTTGTATAATTTTTTGTGAAATGTCTATTCATATTTCTACCCATTTTGCTATAATTAGTCTGGTCTTTTTCTTCTCTTTTTTTAGTTCCTCTATACTTCAAGGTTACTAAACTTTTATAATGATATAAGTTGCAAATGTTTCCCAGTTTTTCACGTGTTCTTTTTACTTCGTGTGTGACTTTTTTTCCAATCAAAACTATCTTTATTTTTATGCAGTTAAATATATGGATCTTCTCTCTTATTGCATTTGGATTTGGAATAATGATTAGGAATGTTTTCCCCATTCCCAGAGTATAGAAGAATTTACCCATGTTTTCTTCTGGTATCTCTATGCTTTTAATTTTTACATTTAATCTCTGATGCATTTGGAAGTTATCAGTATATATGATGCAGGCTATTGAACACCATTTATTAAAAAGTTCATCTTTCCTCTCATTAATTTGAGATGCTACCTATATTGCATATTAACAAATACAACTGGGTCTGCATCTGGATTTCTATTCTGTTTCATTGATCTGTCTATTCATATACCAATACCACCCTGCTTTGATTATAGAGAATGTATAACAGTGTTTTAATATCTCAAAGGGCTCTCCAAGCCAACACCTTATGTTGCTCTTTTTAAATCCATAGAATTTCTGTGGCTTTTCTTGCTTGTCTGTTCTTCCAAATGAACTTTTTGTTGTCTACAGCTCCAGATTAACACACACACACACACACACACACACACACACACACACACTCCCTATGGCTTTTTATTAAAATTTGCTAATTTATAAATTAATTTAGGATTGACATCCATATGGCATGTCTCTGCATTTGTTCAACTATACTTTGCATCCTTGTGTTTTTACATATTTGCTCATATAACTTATACTTTCTATTATGTTTACATCTAGATTTTTAAGTATTTACTATAAATGGATTTTTTCCAATTATAATGTCTAACTATTGATTTCTTTATGTTGATATTATAAACTGCTACTGTGATAAATTCCCTTATTGTTTATAGTTCTTCCATTGCTTCTTTTGAGTTTTCAAGATATAAAATCATATTATCTACAAACAGAGATAGCTGACCTCTCATTTCCATTGGATGCCTCTAATTACTTTCTCTCACCTAAGTGCATTGCCTAAAACTTAACACAATGTCACCAAATAGTGGTGATGATGAACATTCTTACCTCATTCCTTGCTGTAATAGGAAAACCTCTAACATTTTCTCATTAAATAAAAAAATATACCACCACCTTTTAGATTTTGGAACACACACACCATATCAATTGCTATTTTTTGGAGTATTCTTAGTGTGAATGAGTATTAAATAATGTCAAATGACTTTTCTGAACCTGTAGAGATGATTATATAATTTTTCTCCTTAGCTGTATTAATATAATGGGTTATGTTAATAGATTTCCTAATGTTTAACCTCCATAGCATTCTTGAAATAAATTCCACTTATTCATGATGTGTTATTTTTAACTTGCTATTGGATTCTATTTGCTAATACTTTATTTATAATTTTTACATTTATATTTAGAACTGAGATTGTTCTATGATTTGCTTGTTCAGAGAAATCACTGACAGAGTTAGGGATCAATGTTTTACTCTCTTTGTAAAACAAATTTCCAAGTTTTTCTTCCTCTTCTATGCTCTGGAATAGTTTTGCCAGAGATAATTTGATCTTTAAGTTTTATATACTCCCCCTGTGAACACATCTGGAGTTGATACTTTTTTTGTGGGAAAGATCTTTTACTACTTCTATTTCTTCCATAGCAATTATTAGTCTATTTAAGAATTTTTGTACCACTGGTATCAATTTTATTGTCATCCTTGAAAATGAAATAGCCAGTTGTTTGCCAGTAAAATGAGTTTATTTGGCAATAGCAGAGGACTTGTAACTTGGGAATTGCAAACTGTGGCAAAACCATAGGCAAGTTAGGAGAACAGAGGAGAGGGGCTTGCTCTTGTAGAGGAAAGGAAGGAGTGGGGAGGGTGGTTTCAAATGAAAGCCCATTAGAGGACAGAGAGAGTTGCAGGGGGTAGGGCGGGTTATTGTGGCTTCTCCTTGACTGCGGTGTTGCTGGGCAAGGAGAAATTCTCCTCCCTCCTGCTGGGGTAGTAAAACAAGGTTCTTCCTGGAGCCTTCTGTGAACAAGGAGCAGTAGAAGGGCATGAGAGCTCCCCTTCCGGTCTTCCCAGCTCCATTTCAAAGGAAGTTTTCCTTCACATGTTTTCACATTAAGTTGCACTTTTCTAGAAAATAATTCAGAAATTTTTTTCTCAAAAACTTCATATAAGCTTACATTTACTGGAGAAACTTGTTGAAAATAAGTCTCATGATTTTTAAAATTCTCTCTGTTATGGTAGATTTTTCTCTCTTGCTACTTCTAATTTTGTGTGTTTATGATTTCTGCCTTTTTCACTTTTTCACTACATATAGTAGCCTGTGGGCTTTTTGAACTTTCATAATTTGAATTTATTTATGTTTCTACTCTTGTATTATTATTGTTGTTTTCTTACACATTTCTTTTATCTTTATTACTTCTGTCCTTCTGCTTTCTTTTGGCTTATTTTTAAATCCTTTCCCTAGATTTTAGTTTCATTTTAGGTTATTTTTCATTTTTGTTAATATAAGTATTTCACTATATAAATTTTCCTTTTATACCTGTCTCTAGAATTTATTATCCTGCAATTTCAGCCTGTGTTTGCTCTTTACCCCAGAGTTATTTATTACAATGTTTTTACATTTCTAAAAAAAAAAGCCTTTTCAAATCTTTATTATTAGTTTCTGATTTTATTTCATTGTGGTAAAAAAATGTTTTAGTTATTTTTATTCTTTAGAATTAATTTACTTTTAAAATATATTTTCTTTATAACTTAAGACACAATCAATTTTCACAAATAGTCATGTGCACTCAAAACAAAGGTATGGCTGGCTGACCATGTTCCCCAAATACATCAGGTGCTAATCCCTAGAACCTGGAAATGTGACTTTATAAGGAAAGGGGTCTTCTCAGATATGACTAAGTTAAGAATTTGTAGATGAGGAGATTACTCAATTGAGTCCTAAATGCAATTACTGAGGGAGAGAGGCTGAGGGAGATTTGACACACACAAAGAAGGCCGTGCAAAGATGGAACAGACAGAGGTTTGAAGATGCAGCCTTGCTGTATCTTGATTTTGACCCAAAGAAACTCATTTTGGATTTCAGCCTCTGGAAGATGCCAGAATAAACTTCTGTTGTTTTAGGCCACCAAGACTGCAGGAATTTGTCATAGCAACTCTAGGAAACTAATACAGAAGGTGTTCCCTCTATTAATTAGATTTCAGAGATTCGTATATAGGTATATGTTCTATATTGTTGATTATCCTGTCTAGATTTTCTACAGTGCTCTTGATTTTTTTATCCACTTGCTCTGTCATTGATTGAGATATATTAAAGGCTTCTAATATTACTGGCATTCTATTTCTCCTTGCATCCTGCATCCTGTTGTATCCACTTGACTGAAAATTTTGTCATGTTATTGAGTATATAATATTAATCACTGTTTTATCTTCATTCCATATTGTTGTCTTTCACATTATAAAGTGCCCTTGTATTGTTTGGGGTATGCTCTTGTAAACAACATAAAGTGAATTTGTTAGCCAACTCAGAAACCCTTTTCTTTTTATAGGTGATTTAAACCTATATATGTATTTATTCATATAATCTATATGCTTGGCACTAGTTCTTTCATATTGTTTCATGCTGTATAAATTATATATACTCACACAGACAAACATACAGTCTTCCTCATGTGTAATCTGTTTTATCTGTTTGCATTCTCTCTTTTGATGTTTAGGAAAGTTCATATTTTTGTTCTAAGCTTACCTTTAGAATAATGCTTTTATATAATAATCTTAATCCCCTCTTCTTTTGGATACTGCCTATCAGTTACATATAATAAAAATATTGGAATTAGCTAGTATTGTTTTTTCTCCTTCCATCTTGTTCCTTCAGTATCTAATTTGAAATAATAGATTTTTTCTAATTAAAACCCATAGAGCCATCATCAAGCTGTTTTCACTTCCATATGCTTTTCATCTTATCTCCCCAATATTTCATAGTTACTCAAATACTTATCATTTTTTATAGTTATACATTGATAGTTATATTGTTTCTACAATGCAAAGCAGATAAGCATTGCATACTGAGAAGCTCCTTTATTGCAATCATTCAGTCATGGTGCTAGAAGTAAATATACATTCTAGGTCCCTGAAATCTAAAAGTCGAAACTCAGTTTCCCAGGTTACCTTACAAACAGGACACAAGACAGTGACTACATTTTGGCAATCACACATTTCATTCAGAACTGAGCAGTGTTAAGAAGCACCCTGTGTGTGGAGCTGCCCTTTGTGCTGGAATAGCTGGCACTCCAGGGCATCCAGCTCCCAAAGGCACCAGAGGGAGAGAGCAGTTTCCCAAAGATTTTAAGGTCATGTTCCTGATGCACATATGGTATTGGTAGTACTGTAATTTTACTGTAACTACTAAGTACCAGTAGTTACAGTAAAATCTAATTTCTGATGTTTGTACTTGGTAGCCATGACATCAGTGATAGGGGTTTCCTAAGCAAATCAATCCTCCAGTTTGATTTGAGAACCCTGGGTTTGTGATAGTTTCCGCAGCCATTCTAACATTATTGTGATCTTACTAAAATTCTTTAATATATTCCTGCTTTGCTTAACATATTCCTCATTTGCATTCAAAGCCCTCAGTGATACTTGGAAGCCATATATGTACCCTTACTGCTGTGAAAATTAAATCATATGCTAAAATTCTTTTTTCATTGAATTTATTGGGGTGACATACAATAAAATGATATTTTCAGGTGTACAATTCTATATACCTCATCTGTACACTGAATTGTCTGTTCACAACCCAAAGGCAAGTCTCCTTCCGTCACCACTCATCCCACCTTTATCCTCTTCAGTCTCCCTCACACCCTTACCCCCCAGCAATCATCATACTGCTGTACTGTTTTCTGTGTCTAGAGGGGTTTGTTTTCCTTAATTCCTTCACCTTTTTTCACCCAGCCCCCCAACCACCCTCCACCCTGAGAGCTGTCAGTCTGTTTCTAATTTGTTTATTTATTTTTTTTGTTCATCAGATTCTTCATATAACTGAAATCATATGGTACTTGCCTTTCTCTGACTGGCTTATTTCACTTGGCATAATATTCTCCAAGTCCATCCATGCTGTTGCAAAAGGTAAGATTTTCTTCTTTTCTATGGTTGAGTAGTATTCCATGTGTAAATATACCACAGCTTTTTTATCCACTCATGTACTGATGGACACTTGGCCTGCTTCCAAATCTTGGCAATTGTAAATAACATTGCTATGAACATAGGGGTGCATATATTCTTTTGAATCAGTGTTTCAGGTTTCTTCAGATATATTCCCCGAATTGAAGTCTCTGGGTCACAAGACAGTTCCATTTTTAATTTTTTAAGGAATCTGTGTAATTTTTTTACACAGTGGTTGCACCAATCTGCATTCTTACCAACAGTGCACAAGGATTCCCTTTTCTCCATATCCTCACCAACACACTATGGCCTGGGTTCTCTGTTCTGTTCCATTGAGCTATATATCTGCTTTATGCCAGTACCATGCTGTTTTGATTACTATGGTCTTGTAGCATAGTTGTTCATTGATGTATTGATGATAGCTATTATGGCAGGTGTGAAGTAATAACTCATTGTGGTTTTAATTTGTATTTCTCTGATGATTAGTGACAGTGAACACTTTTCATATGCCTACTGGTCACCTGTATGTTTTCTTTGAAGAAGTGTTTATTCAGGTCTTTTGCCCATTTTTAAATTGAATTTATTTTTTGGTGTGGAGTTGAGTTTTTTTATAAATTTTGGATATTAATTCATTATGAGATGTAACATTGACAAACATGGCCTCCCATTCAGTGGGTTGTCTTTTTATCTTGATGTTTTCCTTTACTGTGCAAAAACATTTTAGTGTGATGTAGTCCCATTTATTCATTTTTTGTTTTGTTTCTCTTGCTTAAAAAGACATATCAGAAAAAAATATTGCTACATGAAATATTCCAGATTTTATTGCCTATGTTTTCTTCTAGGATTTTTATGATTTCAAGTCTTACATTTAAGTTTTTAATCCATATTGAATCTATTCTTGTGTATGGTATAAGAAAGTGGTCTAATTTGATTTTTTTGCATGTATCTGTCCAATTTTCCCAACATCATTTATTGAATAAACTATCTTTACCCCATTCTATGTTCTTGCCACTCCTTAATTAGCCATTAAGATGTGGGTTTATTTCAGGGTTCTCTATCCTGTTCCATTAGTCCATACGTCTGTTTTTATGCCAGTACCATGTTGTTTTGATTACCATGGCCTTGTAGCACAATTTGATATCAAGTAGCATGATCCTTCCAACAATGTGCTTCTTTATCAAGACTGCTGAGGCTATTCAAAGTTTTTTGTGGTTCCTTACACATTTTGGGAATATTCGTTCTAGTTCTGTGAAAAAAGACATCAGTAACTTGATAGAAATTGCATTGACTCTACAGATTGCTTTGGGTGCTATGAGCATGTTAATGATGTTAATTCTTCCTTTTCAAGAACACAGTGTATGCTTCCACTTATTTGCGTCTTCTTCAGACTCTTTCTTCAGTGTGTTACAGTTTTCCAAGTACAGGTCTTTTTAAATCCTTGGTTAAATTTATTCCAAGGTATTTTTTATTCAATTGTAAATGGGATTATTTTCTTAGTTTTCCTTCCTGATAATTCATTATTGGTGTATGAAAATAAAACTGATTTCTGGATATTTATTTTATATCCTGCTACATTATTAAATTCATTTATTATTTCTAGTAGATTTTTTTGATGGAATCTTAAGGGTTCTCTAAATACAGTAATGTATCAGGTAGATCTGCTTTGGCTTCCAGTGTTGTTAAGGTAGTCTTATGCAGAAGGTGTCCTGTGGAACCCAGCCAAGCAGTCTACTTGATCACCTTATCTGGTGCTCCAGGAACATCTCTTGTGTGTGTTATATGGACCCTCCTGTTGTAATTGAGACTTGATTGCTACTGTCCCATTTTTGCATGTGATCATCTGTGAGGACTGACCTTGACCACAGTGTATGACCTTCTTTGCAGATAATCACATATAGTGAAATTCACCTCAGCCAGGTCTGGTGTCTTCCAACCTCTTCCTTTGGATATGACACTTCTGAATCTAACTGGGTGTTGTCTGAAGCTGGCCTTTGGGTGTGTTGGTTCTCAGCCTTCTTGGGATGGACTCTGGTGTAGGACAATGTCAGATGCTGCCTGTACCTGGAAAACCTGTTTGGGGCTACAAAGTGATCCACAGTTCGTGGCTGCCTCTGGCGGCCTTGGGTGTGCATGTGAAGGACCAAACTACACACCAATTCTGGTTTTTACCATTACTGGGCCCAGGGACAGGGCAGCAAAAGTCCCAAGGCACCCCAAGATCTACTTCTGCCTACCTCCACCTGCCAGCTCTGTGTTAGGCTCAGTCACTAAAAGTGCCTCTGGCAGTACTCGAATTGTATGAGATAGGTTCTCAGTGAGTCACCAGATAGGGGTGAGTGGTGTTCCCTAGATTGATACAGTTTCAAACTCAGTGCCAGTGCTGGGTCTGCAGCCACTGGACAAGGCTATACTAACATAGCTGCCACCCACCAGGTGCCCACAGACCTTTGTGGTGGGGCGGGGCTCAGGGAGTCATCGGGATGAGGCCAGCACAGTTTATTAGGCCCAAACATACCAAAATTTGGCAGTGTGAATGGAGGGCTCTGCATAGTGGGGTAACTCAAGGGGAAAATGGCTCCCATCCTGGATCCACACAGCTCAGTCTGTCTAAGATTGTGCTGGATACCCAAGCTCAACACAATGGGCTGCCAGGAGTCAGGGTGTGGGGCAAATAGGTCTTCCATGAAGGTGAGGTGCCAGTCAGGATTGGGGGAATGTGGAAGGAGTGGCCTCTGCCCTAGACTCACACAACTCAGTCTGCCCCAGATTCTGCCCAGATCTTGGCAGGACAGGGCCACCAGAAGTTGAAAGTGTGGGATCAACTGGAGTCCAGAAGGTGGGGCTAGAGAAACAGGCACCAGTAAGGTTCACAGGAAAGTGGAAAGAATGGCTCCTGCCCCAAAGCTAAACCAGTCACTGACACCTCCTGCATTTGCCCAGACCTCTACACCCAGGCCCAGGCAGCTGATTCCTCAGCAAGGCATGAGCTCTGCAGGCTATGAGCTCTGCAGGGTGTGGTGACAGGGAGTCCAGAGGATGGAGCTATTGCATTACCCCAGGCTGATGCTATGTGGAGAGGAGTGCTCCACCCAAGAAACATGGTGTCTGCAGTGTGGGATGGGGACTCAGCACAGGGCTTCTGGTGGCTGCCCTCTTAGCTCTCTCCTAAGAGCCACAAACCCCAGTTTGTTCTCACACAACTCCCATTCACTTCATCCTCCTTCTGCTGGAGCCCAGGATGAGTGGTGCCAACAAAAATTGTGTTTTGGCACTTTAAGAGGACACCAGTGTCTCTAGCAGACTCTTGTGTCTCCCTGATGGACAGACTCTCTGCTGATTTTCATAGCCAGATTTTATGTGGGTGCCTCTTCCCAGTTCAGATGCTCTGGGCTGGGAATACCAGTGTGCAGTTCAGACCTCTCACTCCTCAGGGAGAACCTTTACAGCTGAGATATCCCTCTGGTGTCTCAACTGTCACCCATAGGAGCAGGGCAGCCCTTTCCACATCTCCGCCCTTCCTATCAGTCTCAGTGTGGCTTATACTGTAAATTCTTGGTCATAAGACTTCTCTTCAGCTAGTCTTCAGTTGGTTATCCAGGTTGATTTCTCTATATGTTAGTTGCAATTCCAGTTTGTTCCTGGTAGGAAGTGCGTATATCATCCACTTAGTCTGCTGTCATCTTGGATCTTTATCAATTCTTAACACACAATAGTGTTTAGCAGTTATTAGTTTCTTTCTGGGTTTCTTGAGGCAAGGCAAATAATGGGTACAGAGGCAGCCATACTATTGGAGTTTCTGAATAGGTATGCATTCATTAAAGATATATTCACTTTCCTTTGCCTGAGCACTGAATGTTTCTTGGAATCTTTCTAGTCTAGTGTATAAAGAGCAAAAATAATAAGCTTTACACAGAACTGGCTATAGGAGTCATGGGGTCTGGTGCAAAACAAAAATACAGGGCCCTTTAAAAAAACTGTTAAGAATTTTAAGATGGCAACACCTGATTACACCAAGCACAAGCCCCTTCTGAGAATTTGTACATGAGGCACTTCTGATCATCTTTCTCATCTGTTGGTATTAAGAGTTGAGATTATGATAGGGACACTTAGAGCCCTCTCTCTGTGGCCATCCATAAATTCTGTTCAAAATAGGTAAGCCAGTATATTTATACACTATAGCTGGCCACAACAAAAGGCTCTTCCAGTCAACTAAACAAAATTGCATTCATAGTATAGTTACATTACAAAATTACATCAGAAGTACAAAATTCATTTAAGGCAAAAGTATATGAAAATTCATGTTTAACTGAAGGCCAAAAGTGAAGCACATGTTCACTTTCAATATTGAAAGACAGACTGCACCAAAAGGAACAAAAGAGAGTATCTAACCCAAGCCCACTGAGTTATTCTTGAGGAAACTGAGTCCCAATGAAGTTAACTGCCTACCTAAAGTGACATAACTAGTTAGTGTTGAGTAGACTAGAATCTCTGGCTCTTGAAATCCAGTTTAAATTTGCCTCTTTTTATGTACTGCAGTGGGTAACCAATTTTTTCCCCCAGTCATGAACATCCATAACAAAAGTAAGAATACCAGAGAAAGAAAGGAAATTCAGGGTTAAAAACCTTCAGGACTTGAAAGGAAGAAAGAAGCTTGAAACTACATAAAGCAAACAAAGTTTCTTTTTTAATTACAAAATCTATCTGCAATGATTTAAATCAAAAAGTATAAATTAAAAAGTGATATTACACCCATTTATTCACTCTAACTCCTCAAATAGTATTGCTTGTATCACCTGGGTAAACATCCATTCAGATATTTTATACTGGAACTCAAATCTCAGTTTAGGTCAGTTAGCCTTACTTTATCTCTTTTTTTCCCCCTCACCTCAGGGTAAGCTTATTGATTTTAGAGAGAGAGGTAGGGAGAGAGAGCATGAGAAACATTGATGTGAGAGGGAAGTACTGATTGATTAACTCCAGCACAAGCCCTGACCAGGGATCGAACCCACAACCTAGGTAAGTGCTCTGACTGGGAATAGAATGTGTAATCTTTTGCTGTACTGGATGATTCTCCAACCAACTGACCCACCTGGCCAGGGCTTAGCCTTATTTTAAATATACCACCCACTGAAAATAAATAACTGAGAATTTTTTAAATGTTTTATTACAAGCAAAAAGTGCTCCAACCACTGAAAATAGATATGTGAATTTTCTCAGAGGACTAGCCTATTTGGAAGTAGTGAAGTAGTTATTCATTTTCAATAAATGGAAAATGAACCAATTATTAATGTGCAATGCAATTATACTGAAATTCTTTGTATTTTTATATTGATTTGACCAAATTCTCTTTTTCCTTACATGTACTTCTGCTGCCAATGTTAACTTATTAAGTATTTTAGAGTAGGAAACATGTCACACAGTACATTTTCCACTAAACTTCTATATTTCTCATTTAGAGAACTACCTTGTAATAATTCTTTTCCATTTCTTTCAAACTAAAACACATTTTGTTCATTCGTTCTGTGATATTGAATTTTTTTCAGAAATCTTTTGGAAATAGGAGTCAAGTCTTATACTTGACTTATACAACATTTTCTACTTTGAAGATATAAAAATATAGCAACTGAGGGTGAAAACGTCATGTGCATTGCTTACTCACATAACAAAGGCTGCATAAATCATATCACTATCTTTCTGGGATTATTAATAAAGATCCTTGAAAGTGCTAATGGTTGATTTTCTTGGACTATAGGAATTACTTGATACTAACATAACCAGTTCTTGTATAAATAATTCTTAAATTGATATTCTACTGCTACTATTGAGATGTAGATTTACAGAAGGAAATTTAGTTCTTCCATTTCACTATTAAAACATAGTTAAAACCCCCATGGATAATGCTGTATGTTGGAAACACCTAACAGATGGTGAACTCTTCGCTATTCAATTCGATCGTTCAAATTCAGACTCCTCAGCCAAACTAAGGTAAATTTCGATTCCAATTATGTATAAATCTGTTAGTTAACTGGCAGTCAAGCCAACAGCCTGTGGTTTGTAAGTTGTTAGAGTCATTCTACTGGGGCAACCAAAGCCGGGCTCTGCAGGTACAACCTCAAGAGCTCCACAATTACTAAACACCAAACCACCACCCCTACACCTGTCTCACAACACGCCCTTACCCTTCCCTTGGCCCCGCCTCCTGCACTCAGGCCTGCCTTCAACGTCCCCTTTTAGCCAATAGCCAGAGAGTTTTGTGGGCGGGCCTTCCCTCTCCGCCAATGACGGAGATCCTTGCTATCCTGGTTCCGCCCCTGTCGGCAGCTCAGACCGGAAGATGGCGGCGGCCGCTGAGTTGGCGCTGCTGGAGAAGTCCCTGGGGCTGAGTAAAGGGAACAAATACAGTGCTCAGGGCGAGTGCCAGGTGAGAAGCAGAAGCGGCGCCGAGGGGAAGAGGTGTGGGTAGCGGTGCCTGCTGAGCATTGGTAGGACCGGCTGGCCGGCAGAAGTGGACAGAGTGAGGTTGCGGTCCCACGTGTGTGCGCCGCGGGGCGGGCTGGAGCCTCTGGGCCTCTTCCTGCAGACCTAGGTTCCGGAAAGGGAACAGGGAACAGGCTTTGGTCGGGCTTGGCCGGAACATTTTCTTCTGGTAAATTGTTATAACCCTATTCCGAGAAAGAGAAGAAGGTCCTCAAAGATAGATCAACCTGGAGGTTCCGCGTTTGCGTTCAGTGACAGTTACTGAACGAGTACCTTTCATTCATTATTACGCAGCTACTCCAGAGGGCTAACAGAGTGCCTAGTACTCACTCTGGGCACACTGTGCTGGGCCTGGCACGCTCCTTTTCGGGAAGCTTGCTTTTTTAGCTGGGTGGACAAACATTGCAGCTATTTTCACTACAATACTGAATAGTTACATTGAAGCGTAAATGGTTTAGAGAGCACAAAGATCTTAGCCCAACCTGGAAGATTCAGGGAAGGCTTTTCTGAGGCCTGTGTATCAATTTCAGTATGCGACGTGCAGAGAATGAAAGAGAAAAACTGTATGAGCTTGACTGGTGAGGTATAAGGACCCAGATTTCTCAAGGCATTGAAGGACAGTTGTGTTTTATAAAGATCGTTATTTGCCGTTCAGGGAATATAGAGGAGGAGAAATGTGTGAAGACAACTTTGTGTGTACAGTCTGCATTGCTTAATGGTGGGGATACCTTCAGAGATTATGCCTGGCTAGGCGATTTCATCCTCGGGAGAACATGATGGAATGACACACAAACCTAGATTTATTTATAACCTACTACACACCTGGGCTACATGGTATGGCCTATTGCTCTTAGGCTACAAACCTGTACAGCATGTCTCTGTACTGTAGGCAATTGGAATACAAGGTAAGTATTTGTCTCTCTAACCATAGAAAAGTAAAAATATGGTATAACAGATTTTTTTAAAAAATGGTACACCTGTGTAGGGCATTTACCTGAATGGAGCTTGCAGGACTGGAAGTTGCTCTGAGTGAGTTAGTGGTGTGTGAATGTGAAGGCCTAGGAGATTACTGTATACTTGTGTAGAATTTATAAGCACTGTACACTTAGGCTACGTTAGCTTTATAAGAAAAAATTTCTTCAATAATAAATTCATCATAGGTAACTGTAATTTTTTACATTATAAACTTAAATTTTTAAAAACCTTTGGCTTATAAGAACACTTATACAAACATATTGTACAGCTTCCAAAAATACTTTTTCTTCCTTATTCTATAAGATTTTTTCTATTTTAAATTTTTTTTTTAACTTTTTAAACGTTTATGTTAAAAACTAAGACACAAACACACACATTAGCCTAGGCCCAAACAGGGTCAGGATGAGCAGCATCACCGTCTTCCACCTCCATATCCTCTCCCACTGGAAGGTCTACAGAGACAATAATGCAGTTAGAGCTGTCATCTCCTATGGTATCAGTCCTCCTTCTGGAACATCTCCTGAAGGATCTGCCTGAGGCTCTTCTTGATAAAGAGTCACTCTTCTCAGAAATATGTCCATGGTGGTTTGTGTGGTTTTTATCGTTTTCATAATAGATTTGCTTGGAAGCAGATAAATCACCGTAAACATTCCTCTATTGATGATAGCTATGACATCAGTAGCGATAGGAATTTTTTAGCTTCATTATTATCTTATGGGACCACCATTGTGTATGCAATCTGTCATTGACCAAAACATCATAACATGGTACATAACTACCATATTTTTCGGACTGTAAGGTGCACTCCCCCCCCAATTTGGGAGGAATAATGGTGGTTAATGCTGCTGTTGAGTTCTGTTTACATTTACATTGGTGAAATATTATGTTATTTATGTTATTAAATATTTTACCACATTTTTTGCTTCAAAAATTTTTTCCTGTTTTTCTCCTCTGAAACCTATGTGCATCTTATGGTCCAAAAATATGGATATATACATTTTTTGCCTCCTTGAGATTTTTTTCCAAATGGTGTTTATTTTCTGTTCTTCATTTCGCCCCTGTTAATATCTTGTCTTAAAAAGCAATGTATTGTTGTTCTTACACATAGGTTAAACTGAAGTCTACAATGGGTCCACAACTTGCTTAAGATCAGCTGCCCAGTGACTGGTGGCAGAGTAGGCATCTGAGCCAAAGTGACCTGCTTTTGCTTTTTCCTCAGGGCTCATGCTGATTCCTTCCCTTCAGCCAGGATTCACTAGTTTGGTTTCTAGTTTTTAGAAAACAGCTCAGAGATGAGACTTGCCTTAAGGGATCTTATTATCTAGTATAAGAAACAGTCATTGTCAGCTAATTTAAAGCAGAACAGAATGTTTACTAAATGGTGGTAAGCATTGTTTAGGGGGTTGGAGAAGAAAGTAACTTCTAAGAATGGTTTGTAAACCACACAGAAAAGTTGGTTTTTAAATTGTGTAAGACCAATAAATTATGGAAGATTGAGAAGTTTGGGGCAACAAGTAGAGGAATATGATGGTGATGCAATGCAGAGTAAACCCAAAATTATAGTTCAAGGCTCAATTGTGAAGGCTTTGGAATTCAGGGTATTGTGGGGGCGAAGAACAGCTATTGAAAGTTTCTGTTTATGGGTTTGGAGAAGGGATGAGGACATCTGATAAGATTCCGTGGGGTTTTTTGGTTTTATTTTTGTTTTTGGAAGACAGTTGACAGCAGTAAGCCAGCAATAAGGTATTCTCTGCAGTATTACTAATAATGATTAAAAAATTGAAAACAGTTAAGAGGTCCAGCTCTAGAAAAATGGTTCATTATTAAATCACGGTACATCAGTACATTAGAATATTATTTATGTAGATATTAAAAGTGATTAATTGGCCCTTACCAGCATGACTCAGTTAGCTGAGCATTGTCTTGCAAAGTGAAAGACTGCAGGTTCAATTCCTAGTCAGGGCATGTGCCTGGGTTGAGGGCCTGGCCCACTGGTTGGGAGTCAAGTGACCAATGTTTCTCTCCCTCTCTTTCTCCCTCCCTACTCTCTCTAAAGATAAGTAAAATCTTTTTTTTAAAAGTGATTAATTGAAAACCATGGAACCCTAAAATGAATATGGAAATAGTATGTTTCCCATGATTCCAGCTGTGTAAGATTTCTATACTATAGTCTGTGTAAAGAAAACAGAATGGACTTTGGAGCCAGTTGTATTTTATTTAAACTTGACTCTGCTATTCTGGCTGACTTTGGTTCTTTATCTGTAAAATGAGGATAAGATTACTTACCTTAGAAGATGTAATGATAATGACTAGATGAGAAGATAACTGGGAGCTTTTTTGAGTTAGTGTTCTGGGGTTATACATAATTTATTTTTACTAATAATTCTCTTCAGAATTTTCCCCCCACCCTACTCCCACACATACAGTTGCAAGTTCATTGGTTCCCTTCCCTTCCCTCCCCTCCCCTTCCCCTCTCCCCTCCCCACCCCACCCCTCCCCTCCTTACTTCCCTTCCCTTCCCCTCCCCTCTCTACCCTTCCTCCCTTCCTCCTTCCCTCCCTCCTTTCCTTCCAAGATTAACACACATTCAGAAAAGCATGTAAATTTCAGTGAGTTACCACAAAGTGAACACACGCAGATAACCACATAGGTAAGGAATGGAACATTACCAACAACTCCAAAGGGTTCCATATTATTTTCCTTTAATACATTTTTAAGGAAGTTATCGATTATCTTACAGGTAGTAATTTTATTTGATTTTGAAGGCAAAAGTGAGAATTCAAGGAGCTAAGTAGTGAATGAGAAATACTGTTGACCATGTGGAAATTTAAGGTACCAACCCCTTATGCAGATAAAAATCCACTTATAATTTTTCACTCCATTAGAACTTTAGTAGTAGGTGAGGAAGTGGAAAGTAGTTACTTCCTTTACCTTTCAGTGAGTAAACTTTGACTCTGTAGCCATGAAATGTTAATCTCCCCATATACGCCACAGAGTCCTTGTTGACCTAGACATGAGAGTGTCCTCAAAAGTGTAAATCACCAGACAAATAAAAGATACTATTTCATGGCTGAAAAAAGCAGCAGTTTTCCCAAGAATATATGCTTTTTTGATTTGCATAGGTTATTTAGATTGTCTTCTTGTTATTTATAATGATTGGTCTCCCCCTTGGATGATACTTTACATTTTCTTTTTATTTCTTACAGTGCTTCACTAAGTTGTACATCAAGAACATTTAAATCAGTTAGCAATTTTTATGATCTGACCCTTTGTGTTGCTGTTATGATAGGGGAAACATGAAAAGTAGGGGTATTTTTCAGATGATTACCTGAAGCCTAGACTCTATTATCAGTAGCCCCAATTATATTTTACACTGTTTTTTTTTTAATATGAAATATGAGCCAACATTCAGAGTGGATGTCTCCAAAATGGATGAATATGCAGTCCATGACAACCAAGTCACTGTAACAGTCCATACCTAATTAATGAGACAGGTAATTATATTAGATCATGTATCATTAAAACGGGCCTAGATCCCATTTGGTGGTTCTAACTATTGGGTTGGCCAAAAAGTCTACTTATTTTTTTCAGTAAAATAAAAGACATTTTTCGTTTTCACTGATAACTTATTGATTTGGATATTTTGAGTATGTCGGCTATCTTCAGCTATTGGCTTCTAGTGAGCAGAGGCCAGGGGTGCTGCTAAACATCTTACAATGCATAAGACAACTCCAGGGCAAAGAATTATTTGGCCAAAATGTCAGTAGTACCAAGAAACTTCGCAAACCACTTTTGACATGTTTGATCAGTCACAGCACCTTCTCCATACACTGCACAAATCTTTTTTTGTAATTCAGTTGTATTTTTACCTTTCTTGAAATAATAAAGCATAATATGCCAAAAATGTTGCTTATTTTCTTTCATCTTCAGTATTAAAATGACTACACAAAAATTCACCAATTTTGATGTTTTTTTAATGCATACTGATATGACAGCTGTCACAATACAGTCTAACAAAATTGTTTTGAATGAAGTTAAAGACAACTAAGCAGTACTAGAACCATCGTATGGCAAAAAAAACTAAACAACTTTCTGGCCCATCCAGTATACAATATGAACTCAGTGTTACTATAACCTTCTTGTTTTTGTTATTACAGAAGGTGGTTTATTTAAGTATATGTTCACTTTGCTAAAATAAAATAGGATATGGGTAAACTTGATCGAAATTAATGCATGCTACTATGATATTCATTTTCTCTTTTTGTACATATAATATTACTGATTTTCGTAATGTTACTACCAGTTTCATCATCATCTATTATCAAATATAAATTATATAGCTGCTATGTTCCTGACTTATTTACATAATGTCATATGTAATTTAGTATCTTAAAGTAAAATCTTAGAGTATTTGAAAAACAGTTGGGGGATTTGGCAGTTACTTAGAATTGCAGTTGTGATAGTATTTGTTTTTAAAAGTTACCTGAAGAACTTCTTTTTCTTTTTAAGATTCCAGTTCTTCAAACAAACAATGGTCCAAGTCTAACAGGACTGACTACTATAGCAGCTCATCTAGTCAAGCAAGCCAACAAAGAATATTTGCTTGGCAGCACTGCAGAAGAAAAAGCAATAGTTCAACAATGGTTAGAATACAGAGTAAC
The DNA here is from genome assembly GCA_028533065.1 of Trachops cirrhosus. NCBI lineage: Eukaryota > Metazoa > Chordata > Mammalia > Chiroptera > Phyllostomidae > Trachops > Trachops cirrhosus. The sequence goes on along the minus strand of CM052542.1, from coordinate 81,502,162 downwards.
TCGAGTACATGGAAACTCCAATAAAGATGATATCCGCATTCTGTTGAAGGTATTGTGACTTCTCTTTATAGGCTGAAATGAATGAACTATTAATAGCAGGACTCTCTCTTGCCTGAGATACAGTAGTGAAGCTATAGATCCTTCTGCCCCAGGGCAGTATATACCTGTTATTACCTTTGCCTGAACAGACTCTGCCAGCCTTATGCCTTCATATCTCAGCTTGAATACCCCTTCCTCAAAAACATTCTTGACTACCTTCCTCTCAAACAAGTGCTGTTCCTTGTTCTATATCCTTTTCCTTCATAATATGACATCCTGTGCTTTTCCTTCATATAACTTATTATAGTCAATAATTATAGCTTGGTAAGATTTTTTTAAAGATTTATTTATTTATTTTTAGAAACGGGGAAGAGAAGGAGAAACAGAAGGAGAAAAACATCAATGTGTGGTTGCCTGTCACATGCCCCCCACTGGGGACCTGGCCCACAACCCAGGCATGTGCCCTGAATGGGCGTTGACCGGGTGACTGTATGGTTCTCAGGCCGGCTCTCAATCCACTGAGCCACACCAGCCAGAGCTAGATTTTTTTTTAATAATGTGATGGCTTAATGTTTATTTTTCTGCTGGGCAACCCTGATTTCCTAACCGATAAACTATGTTCTCACAGACAAGGGGGAATCAGAATCCTTGGGGATTATAGTTTGAAAAAAATTGTCAGGTTGATATAAGAAAGCCCACATTTCCCTCCCTTGAGACTTAATGCATTATGATTTATATTTTCTTTCTAAATAAATCACATTAGAATAAAAGAGTATATTGATATAAAATAGAAACTGAATGTGGTTGTAGAGTCACCAAGAATGGAAAACATTCCAAATGAAATTATTTTTGTTAATTATTTTTAAAATATATTTTATTGATTATGCTATTACAGTTGTCCCATTTTCCCACCTTCATTCCGCTCCATACCCTCTCCCACCCACATTCCCCCCTTTAGTTCATGTCCATGTATCATACTTCTAAGTTATTTAACTTCTACATTCCCCATACTATTCTTGCCCTCCCCCTTTCTATTTTCTCCCAACCATCTATGCTACTAATTCTCTGTACCTTTTTCCCCCTCTCCCCCTCACACCCCCCTGTTGCTAATCTTCCATATGATCTCCATTTCTGTGGTTCTGTTCCTGTTCTAGTTGTTTGCTTAGTTTGCTTTTGTTTTTGTTTTAGTTGTGGTTTTTAATAATTGTGAGTTTGCTATCATTTTACTGTACATGTTTTTTATCTTCTTTTCCTTA
>CM052542.1:81452079-81500367 GCA_028533065.1 Trachops cirrhosus | reverse complement strand
GCACTTGATCTGCCCTTCCATTCTAAATGAAAGCTTTGCTGGATAGAGCAATCTTGGATGTAGGTCCTTGCCTTTCATGACTTAGAATACTTCTTTCCAGCCCCTTCTTGCCTGCAAGGTCTCTTTTGAGAAATCAGCTAACAGTCTGATAGGAACTCCTTTGTAGGTAATTGTCTCCTCATCTCTTGCTGCTTCTAGGATTCTCTCCTTCATTTTTACCTTGGCTAATGTAATTATGATGTGCCTTGGTGTGTTCCTCCTTGGGTCCAACTTCTTTGGGACTCTCTGAGCTTCCTGGACTTACTGGAAGTCTATTTCCTTTGCCAGATTGGGGAAGTTCTCCTTTATTATTTGTTCCAATAACTTTTCTACTTGTTGCTCTTCCTCTTTCCCTTCTGGTACCCCTATAATTCGGATGTTGGAATGTATAAAGATGTCCTAGAGGTTCCTAAGCCTCTCCTCATTTTTTTGAAATCTTGTTTCTTTCTTCTTTTCTGTTTGGTTGTTTTTTCTTCCTTCTGGTCCACTCCATTGATTTGAGTCCCAGTTTCCTTCCCATCACTATTGGTTCCCTGTGCATTTTCCTTCATTTCACTTAGAGTAGCCTTCATTTTTTTCATCTAATTTGTGACCAAAATCATCCAAATATGTGAGCATCCTGATCACCAGTGCTTTGAACTGTACATCTGATAGGTTGGCTAGCTCTTGGTCACTTAGTTGTATTTGCTATGGAGCTTTGATCTGTTCTTCCATTTGGGCCATTTGTTTTTTTTGTCTTGTCGCACCTGTTATGTATGAGGGGTGGAGCCTTAGTTGTTCACCAGAGTGGGACAACCCACATGGCTGGGTTGTGATACTGTATGTGGGGGTGGGGTCCAAGAGGGAACAATGGTGCTTGCTCCATTCTCTGTCGGATTTCAGTCCCTTCTGCTGCTTACCCCAAGCAAACTGGGCCTTTCTCGTGCTAATTCCCGTGTGGGTGGGCTTATGCACCTTCTAGGACCCTGTGGGTCTCTCCTATGAACTCTCCTGTGAGGCTGGGAGTTTCTCCCACTTGCTGCCTCAGTCCCTACAGGTGTTTTCACTTGGTGTTTGGAGGCTTTATTTCCCGGAGCTGGGACCCTGAGTTAAGCGGTCTGTCTCATTTCCCAGTTTTGCCTGGTTTATCTACGTGTGCAAGTGTGAGACCACCTGGTCAGCCAGCCAACTAGTGCCTCATGCCCAGCTTCATAGTCGCTGCCTTGCTGGGTCTGCCTGTTGCCACCCCATGCCCAGGGTCCGCCAGCCACCACCTGTGCTCCCAGGGTCCGCCCACTGCTGTCTTGCACGCCCGGGATTTGTCAGCTGCTGCCTTGCGTGCCCAGTGCCACCTTTTGTGGGTTTTTTGTTTGTTTTTTCTGCGACCCCTCTCCACCGGGCTGTGTGACTCTGCCCCTCCTACCAGTCTGGACAAACGTATCTATTTTAACTCCTTGGTTGTCCAACTTCCATACAGTTCAATTTTCTGTCAGTTCTGGTTGTTATTCTGTTTCTAAATTGTTGTTGTCCTTCTTTTGGTTGTGCAAGGAGGCACAGTGTGTCTACCTCCGCCTCCAACTTGGCCAAAAGTCCTATTTTTGTTAATTATTTTTATAAAAATAAAGCAAATTAAAAACAATTTCTAAAAGCTTAACATTTAAAGTAATCTTAGAGATTACCCAGACAACCAAATATCATTGCAGGAACCCCCAATTTTATTCTGTCTCCTAATTTTATTTCCATTGTCATATAAATTGGTCATATAAGTTGTGCACGAAGATCTTATAGTACTGAGAGTTTTTCTTTTATCACTCTGGGGAAAATGTTTTAAACTATGTTTTTGATAGGTACTATCATTAGAACTGGTAGAAAATAAATTTCAGGACTGTTCCTTTATTATTAGATACTTATTAGATATTTATTATAGAATTAGGAAATATAAATAAGAAAATAGAAGAAATCTTAGACATTTGTAGTTCCAACAAGAAAACTGTTAAATAATATTTATGTTCAGTCATCAAATATTTTTTGAACCCCTTTAGTGTTCCTTCCATACTTTTTCTTTTCACATATATGTGTGTTTTATTTTTAAAATTGGCAGTTACTAAACACTAACTTATTTTATTTTCTTTACTGACAATGTTCTGTGAACGTCATTACATGTCCATAAATATTCACTTATACTATCTTTTTTGATAACCTGTTAATATTCCATCATATAGTTGTACCAAAATTTAAATAGTCTATCCCTATGTAGTTATACTAGATTACTGCTAAATGTTTTAACATTTCTCATTTGTTTCCTTGTTTAATTCCTGCAGGGGAAATTGCTGAGCCAAAACTATGTACATTTTTAAGGATATGCTGCTCATTTGTCCTCCAGAAAAATGTGTTTTTACAGTTTCGTGGTATGTGAGGGTTACTTTCCACAAACCCTTGCTGACATGGATATTACCCTGTTTCTCCTTCACCACCCCAGTTTCATTGCCAAAAAAAATAAACCAAAAAGTGATTTGTTTGTTTATTTTGTGTTCTTCATAAAATTATCAATCTTTGGCATTTTTTCATAATGCTTATGAGCATTTTCATTATTTAAAAAAATTGCTTATATGTATGTATTTGCCCATTTTTGACTGGACTATTTCTTTTTTATTATTTTTTAAATTCTTGCTATTAGGATATTATGAAAGGGTTAATTGTCACTCTAGAGTTACATTTCATTACTGAAACCACAATTCTGAGTTATGAGTTTAAATGACTCATAATTAAGGTAATATGTAATTTCAAACAGCAGGCATTGCAAAACACTAACATTTGTTGAATCTAGATGGAGGATATATATTTTATACTACTTTTTCAATATTAGATAAGAAGAAAAAGAAAAATCAGGTGGAACTCTATAGGGGGAAATAATTTTTTTTCAAAGTTTGACCATAGCATCAGAAAGACTTGTAAGGAAAAAAGGAAATAAGTGGAAGACATTAAAGTCACTAATCAGAAAAATATTAACTAATCATAATTTTTTTACCTCAGTTATAAGATTATAACCTTAAGGGTCTATATAAAGAAAACATTTATATAGATTTTACTTTAAGAATATGTACACTACATTAAGGAGTGTTAAATTATTGTTTCAGACCTTATTTTAAAATGCTTCTTAAAATTAAATGAAGATATTTTTATTTTACTTTTAAACATTATCAAAGTTATTTTACTTGAAGATGTTTGGAGAGAAACGATCTCCATTCAGCAGATTATATAGAATTTAAGTGGTAGCTCCTAATATATTTTACCCTTCCTACCCATATTCTAATCTTATTTATGTCCACATTTCTTTATGCCCTCATCTATAACACCCCTAACAGTCCATAGTCTTATGGCATTTTGAAAATTACTGTCTGTAAATGAAGGTGTGGTGAATTTAAAGAGATTAAATTCAATTTTAGCAAACATTTACTGATAGTTGTGTGCCACTGTGTGCCAGACATTTGGAATGTGATTTAAGAAAACAAGATGCTGTCTGTACAGTTTAATGAATTTTTCCAGAATAAATGCTATTGCCTGCTAGGCAGCATTTTACAACTAGTCTTTAGAGGAGTCTGTGAGAATAGCTGACGATAATTCACATAACTTACTTATAAACCTTTCTCTTAAGTTTGTACAAACATTTTATCTTATTTAATTTAAAGGTAAGTGAACATAAATTCCTGTATCATTAAATTACATATTAAATTTGAAAGGGACCAAAAGTATTCATATTTTTTTTAATCTAGAGCTTTTCTTTTCTCAGGAAATTAATTGATTTATTCATCCTGGTCTTTCAGACAATACTTCGCATTTGATTAGGACCTTTTAAGATGTTTTATATTATTTTTTAACATGTACTTTAAATATGTTTTTCCTTCAAAGTACCTATTGGCTATTTAGGGAGCTCAGTGCATATTAGTATTTTTTTTTCTGTAATGATGTTAAATGAACTTTTTTGTATATATTTAACCTTTAAAAATTGATGATAATTGTCTGGAGGACAAATGATAGAACTTTGTGTAGCTTTAAACGGTGTTTAAAACTGGGGTCTTTGAGGTGTTAGAAAAATTAGATATCCATTTGCAAAAGAATGAAGTTAAACCCTTACCATACACAATATATAAAAATTAACTCAAAATGGAAAGTTCTAAACGTAGACTTAACACTAAAACTCTTAGAAGAAAACAGCAGAAAATATCACATTTGATGTGACAGTGATTTCTTGGATAGGAACCAAAGCACAGGCATCAAACATAAAAATTCTGGACTATATCACAACTTAAAACTTTTGTTCATCAACAGACACAATCAACAGAGTGAAGAGGCAACCCATGGAATGGGAGAAAATATTTACAAATTACATATCTAATAAAGGGTTAAAACACAGAATATACAGAGTCTGGCAGAAGTAAGGCCTGCTTCAGTGTGATTGGTAGGGTAATAATATGGGTATGATAATTTATAGTTTTAATTTGAACATTTCACTAAAATGTATGGTGTGCTTGAGTGTGGTATTGTTATGTTACAGAATTACATGCTTATGATTTTGTAATAAAAGGTTTTGTAATAAAAAATGGGCATGATTTGCATCAGACCCTGTATAAAGAACTCCTGCAACTCAACCAAGAAAAACTATGAACCCAATGAAAAATGAACAAAGGACCTGAGTAGGCATTTCTTCAGATAAGATATACAAAGCTAATAAGCATATGAAAAGATGCTCCACATTAAGAATAATTAGGGAAATGTAAATCAAAACCACAATAAGATAATCACCTCACATGCATTAAGTTGGCTACTACCAAAAATACAGAAAATAACAATGTTGATGAGGGTATGGATAAATAAGAAAACTTGTGCATTATTGAGAATGTAAAATGGTACAGCTGAAATAAAAAAGTACGGTTTTTTTTCTCAAAACATTAAGAATACAATTACCAGCCCTGGCTGGTGTGGCTCAATGGACTGAGTACCAGTCTGTGAACCAAAAGGTCACTGGTTCGATTTCCAGTCAAGAACACATGCCTGAGTTGTGGGCCAGGCCCCCAGCTGGGGGAGTACAAGAAGCAACTGATCGATGCATCTCTCACACATGGGATGTTTCTCTCCCTCCTTTCCCCTCTTTCTAAAAATAAATAAATAAAATTTTTTTTAAAAAGAATACAATTACCATATGATCCAGTTATTCCACTTGCAGATATACTTGTATACCCAAACTGGGTCTCAGACAGATATATGTACACCCATGTTCATAGCATTATTATTCACAGTAGTCTAGCTGTGGAAACAACACAAGTGTCCATTGACAGATGAATGGATAAACAAAGTATGGTGTATCCATACAGTGGAATAATTTTCAGCCTTAAAAGGAAAGGAAATTCTGACGCATGCTACAACATGAGTGAACCATGAGGAATACATACTAAGTGAAAAGCTAGTTGCATATGCCAAATAATCTGATTTCACTTACATGCTATATCTGAAGTAGTCAAATTCATGGAAACAGCAGAATGGCAGTTGCCAGGGCCTGGGGTGAGGGAGAAATGGGTAGTTGTTTAATAGAGATTTTGTTTTGCAAGATGACAAAATTCTGAAGATTGGTTGCACAACAGTGTGAATACCCTTAAAACGTACTGAATTATACAGTTAAAAGTGGTTAAGATGGTAAATCTTACCTATTATTCTACTGCAATTAAAATTTTAAAAATACATATATAAAAATGCAAGCCAATAAATTATAATTCTCTTAAGAGTTAGAAATTGTTGATGAAGCTTTTTATATTTTAATGGAAAAAATAAATCTAACAGCATGATTTACAAAATGTTCCCCTCCTCAAACAAAATTGGGAGTCTGAAATGATCACTTTGAATATCATTTTTAATGTTTTCTTATTTTTTAAAAATAACACTAAAATTATTTTCCCTATTTTTTAAATGAGGTGATTAGTATATGATTTGTGTTTTTTAATGAATCTGAATTTATTAATGTCAAAGGTAATTTGTTAAACTAAATGTCAATATTCTGTTTTCTAATAGCCTTCTAAATGTTTTAAAGTCAAATGATATGGTAGTTAACTTTAGTATTACTGTTTTTTAAATAAATATTTTATTTGTTTTTTTCTAGGATCTTAATTCATATCTTGAAGATAAAGTCTACCTTACAGGATATAATTTTACCTTAGCAGATATCCTATTATACTATGGACTCCATCGCTTCATAGTGAGTATTTGAATAGTTATCAGCTTTTTTCCTGTAATGTTCAGATGATTTTTTTGTCTTGAATTTAAATCAAGTTTCAATTTTCAGTTTATCAAATAAAAATGAAAGGAGTAATTTTTATACAAAGAACTTTATGCAGACATTCCTTCCATGTGTCCATCAAACATAGTTGCTCCCTCTTCCTTGACCTGCTTGATTCCTATTCGTACTTCTGTTCTTCATTGCAACTACTTCTCTTGCCACCTTTTGGACTTGATCCTCATCATCACCTGGACCCCATCTCGCCATCTTAATTCCACCACCCCATCTTCTGTGCGAGTTCTTATCCTTGAGTCCCAATCTCTTACTCCCTAAATCCCATCATTATCTGAAGTAACCCCTTCTTTTTTTAAGCTATATATATATACTTTCTTCTCCGTAACCCCTTCCCTTTTTTTAACCTATATACTTTCTTCCCCATCCAACCTATATCCACTTTTGTGAAACTTTGACTATACCCTTTTATTACAGCATCTTCAGCTTCTTTGCTCCTCTGTACATTCACCACCTTTTCCCTGTAAATGCCCAACTCTTGGTCAGTCTAAATAAATGCCTTCAATACTATATCCAGGCTGAGTTCTGTTGGAGATAGTACAACTCTAAAGATTGATACCACTGCAAATTTATACTGTTCAGTTTCAGCAGGGCTGTTAAACTGATCAGCTCTTTTATTCCTCCCAGGCACAAATCCAGACCTTTAGCACTTTGCTCAAGCCCCATCCTCCTGCCTCCCCCTTTATCATCGGTCATTATCACAGAGCCTCCCATCCCTTATTCAGCTGGAAAATAGGGGCAGGCCTATGAATACACTCACCTTCCATTTGTGCCTATGTGCATATCCTCAACTGTCGTGTCTCCTTTTTCTGGCCTCAGAAAGAATCATCTTGCCTTTTTCCTCAGCTAATCCATTCATCTGGCCTCTTAACCTCAGTTCCCCCTCTATCTTCTGCCCACTCTCTGGATCTGATCCCAAATTTTACATCTTTTCTTTCTTGTATCTTCAATTTTTCCCTGTATCTGGTCAATCTCTTTACATTAAATTGTTTCCTATCTTAAATTTATTTACAAACAATTATATGGCACTAATATATAGGCTCTATTTTGTATGCTTTATAAATGTTAACTCATTTAATCCTTATAACTACCTGTGAGATATGCACTGCTATCATCTCCATTGTACAGATGAAGTAATTGAGGCATTAAACAGATCAAATGTCTGCTTTGTGATCACCCAAGTAAACGGCAAAACCAGGTCTGGAAACCAGGCAGTTTGGCCCAGAGTTTGTACTTTCTTACATCTATACTTAAAACCTCCTCCCAACACCTGTCTTCCCGCTGTGGAGAAATAAGAACTCGCATGTTTTTCTGTATTGTGCACCTCACGCATTCAGTCAGTGAGGTCCTGTTTCCTCCTTGTGAATGCCTCTCCTGTGTGTCTCTTGCTACGATCCTAGATGACTTGACCTTCATTCCAGAATTCATTATCTTCAATCTGGGCTATTGAAATGTCCTCCTGCCACCAGTCTCGTCTCTTACAGTCTATCTTTATTGCCACTGGTGCAGTTTTTCTCATGAATGTATCTTTCTCAAAGTACTTAAGTAGCTCCTCACTGCCTGGGATAGGAGACCCTTCGTCATGTGACCCTGCCTCCCTTGTTGGCCTCGTTGTCATTATTCTCCCCACACACCTCTCTGTCAGCCATATGTCTCCTCTGCCTTTGCTATTCCTGCCCAGTGTTCTTGTGCTGTCCCTCTCTTTTGCTGCTTGGCCCAGCTCTTATTTTCCTCCCAAATTCATCTGTATTTCAGGTGTCACTCAGTTCTAGCGCTAATTTCCTTGGGGAAGTCCTCTTGGGTTCCTAAAGCATATGCAAGTGCTCTTTGTCCATTTCTTTATGTACCTCACAGACTACCTTAGTTCTGGCTTGTTTTATTTTTTACTCTAAGTCTTAGAAAATTTCTCCGTCTTTTAAATTATAAATTGTTTGAGTTAGAGGTTGTAACATTTCATATTTGTACACCATTATACTATACTGGAGGGACACAAAAGAAATGTATAAAACTATTTTCAAGCAACTTTTGATCACATTGAAGAGAGAAAGACTATTTTACATGAAAGCAATTAGTGAGTAAGAGAAAGTGGAATCTAGTGCTAATTTCTGATTGGAATATTGTGAGATCAATTAAAGAGGCATATAGTGAAAATTAGAAAGTAGAATAATGAAATTGTCAGAAAAATATCTTTGAATTTGTATGGTTTTGGCTCTCCAAGGGAATTTTTATTGTTTTACAAAACTTACGATAAGTTTAACTCTAAATATTGCTTATAAGTAGGATGGCCATGTGATTTATCATCTAAAACAATGTGTTTTTGAGTGGAAGTGGGGCTATTGATAATTACGCTGGTCCAACAGGAATAAAGCAGCATGGATGTTCCCAGCACATAACAGGAATGACTCATTTTAAAGCACAATAAGGAGATTGAGGAGAATCATGTCATATTTCTCTTTGTACCTCTCCCAGGTCCTAGCACAGTGCCTTGTGCAACTAAGTGCTAGTTGAGATTAGCAATATTCAGCAATCTTTTCCTCTTTATACTCCTATTTTAGGTTGTATAACTTTATAGTGAAAGTATAATATTTAGTTATATACTTCAATATAATTAAATCTAAAGTAATCATATTTAAATATCAAGACAGTTTAAGTAGAGCTGAAATACTTAGATCACACCAGCCTTTTTCTTCCATTCTAATTCAAAATATTTTAGTAGCTTTTTAAAAAAAAATCTCATTTTGAAGTGCAAAAAGCCTTCAGGTAAAGAGCTTGCTTGCTATTAAGGTATCTTATCTTTCTCCTGGTGCAAACCCAGAAGTCTTTCAACTTGGGGAAGTCCATAACTTGATTTGAGTGAGACCACAGTGCTATGAACAAAGCCACCTTATAGAGGGAACAAGGATAATTTATATGTAAAAACAACAACATACTTACATTTTAAAAACATTTAAATGGGGCATTACTTAATTTTAAAGTTAATGATAGAGAAATGTCATCTCTAATCCTATGTGATGCCTCTCACAAGCTAAGGAAGTCCTGTGAGGGCCCTCGTAAGACCTGGCTTCATTTAGCATCAAGCTGTCAATAAGAAGGTGAGCATTTCTCCCATCTAATTAAAAAAAAAAGATGATGATAATGAAGATGAGTAGCTCTTACAAACCAAGTATAAATTTACATTTTTCTATCTTTGGGCTCATGCTGGTCATGCAGTAGGAAAAGGAAATACTCTGAACAGGGGACTTGTGTGGAATTTCTTTGCCAGCAGAGTGAACAAGGTCAAGTTTCCATAATGCAAAATACTCATAATATCAGCTGCAGAGTTACTTAATTATGAGTCTGGGCGCCTCCCAGGACATTTGATTTTCAGTCAGGTTAGAAGTGTCTCATTCAATGCTGCATGTTAAAATGAGGGTTCCATTGACAATACTTAATGATCTGTACCTATCTATAGTTCCTATTTTGAAATGTATATACTCTTTATATGTAGTGTCTAGGATATTATGATGAAGGATATTATGCTTTTCTTTTAAAAAACATAATTGTAAGTTAGCCATCCTTTTGTGTTCATAAAATGAGTTCATAACCAAAGCATCTCTCTCAACCTGTTCCAAGTGCAGGCAAAGTACATGGGGGGAAAAATAAACACTTTCTCAAGGAACACGCCTCACAGACTATATAACCTGTACTGTGACAGAATTGCACTGTGGTGTTAAGTGACATCCCTGTTAAGTTAGGTGTAAATATACCCCGATGAGAACAAAATGATTACTAAGTATTAAATTCAGGCAGAGTAGATGTGAAGTTGAGATTGTCTGCCTGCTCACATTCATCACACAGTTTTCCGTGCTCTGTTTGCTTTGGCAGTATATTTATTTTTGCCCTCCTTCTTTCATGTATTTGTTCATGTTATTAAATACTTAAAATGTAATCAGTGCAGTGTACAAAACAGCAGTCAGGGAACCTTCAAGTCTTCAAATAATCCTACTGTATTTTGTTTCAGTGTGAACCCAATTTTAGTTGTGACTGACATACTCTAATTATAAGATCTGGTCTCTCTAAATTCCCTCTAAGGAGTATTATGTTGTTCTTCCTTTGTTAAACTGCAAGTTGGTATGGCTGTTTATTATCATAACACTGACTCATTGCTTTCTTAAACTGATTTCACTAGTAGATAGCAGTCTCTGTGAACAGACTGTTACTCAAGATTGTTAAAATCCTTTGTAAGGTTATGTGCTGCTTGAATATAAGATTCTTATCAATTGAAGTCCATTTGTTTTGAAGTTCAGAACACTGATGGAGATAGGTCGTTCTTTTAGAAAGAAAAGAAAGAGGTGCAGAGCAGTCCAGGACTCGATCCATAACGTGTGCCCCAAAGGCAGTGTGGTGCCAGTTGGAAAGGTAGCAAACCAGCATTTCACCCTGATCGGCAATGGTCCTCCAAGTGCTTTTCACATGTTTTCATGGAGAATTACTAAGAATATTATTTGTTTGGCTTTAAAGTTCAAACTAGTTATAGAGTGCCAGCAGAAATTAAAAAAAGGAATGGTTAATGAAAAAGAGCCAAGCATCACTGTAGACACACTGGCATGCAGACCAATGAGAAGCAGGAAGTGGGAACTAGAACAATTGCATTGTGTTTCCTGTGTACAGAGCGGGGGAGGGGACCCAAACTAGTCCACTAGAAATGGGTGAGGGAAAGCCAACATTGTGAGTGAAACAGTTGAGGGGGACCCCATCCAAAAAGTTCTAAAAAGACTAAGTTTGGTGTTGTTTGTTTACAGTACATTCCAAAATAGATTGTCTACCAAAAAAGTAGCAAAGATAACAAGTCAAGGTCAGTCATAATTTTCTCAGACACAGGAACAAGCTCCGAAGTTTAAACTAAAAGTAGGTTAAGTGGTAACTTGAACGTTGTGCAAAAGCTCTGTGTATTTCTAGCAAAGTTTTCTGAGGGAAAATGAACAAATTTATATTCTCTGAAATAGATCATCTAGTTAAAAATTATTAGGATAAATAGGAAAATGTTAGATGAAATTCAAGAAGGTCTTGGAATAACAATTATTTTATACAGGGGGTATGTTACAATCCTTACACTAGAGACTCTAAATATGAAATTTTTAAGTTGAAGAATAATGATTTTGCTATGTGTTATAGTTTGTTATTTTCAATAATAAACCTGGTAGCAGCATATGCTAGCAGACGCTGTTCTAAAATGTAAACAGTAAATATACATTGCCCTTTTTACCCTGTTTCAAAATCTCAGTGACCAACTTTAACGTAGATCAAGCAAGCATTAGTACTTCATTGGAAATGCTTTCTTCTCAGTGCATTTAATTCATTCTGAAAAATAACATTTCACAAAAATGGCCGAGTGGAGACTTTATAAAAGAATATTCTGGAGAGACTAAATTATAAGAGAGTGGTCAGGTTTGAATGGTCATAAAATCATGTTGGAGTAAAACATGTTTTTCTGTTTTTTTAACTATCAGTAAAGAGGTTTTCTGAAGTTGATTTTGAATTTTATTTATTTATTTAGAGAACTCACACACATTTCTTGTTAGATTTGCAGCTATGTTTACTAGTGGTTGAGCTTTTTAAAAAAATTTAACAAGTGATTTCTTTCAAAATTACTGGTGAAGTTCACATACGGTAAAGATTTAGGAAAAGAACCAGAAAACTCTTTATGAAATATCTTACCTTTTGAAATATAGACTAATGTTTAGTTTATTCCACAATGGTTGTTTAACTGTGTACAACACACCAGACAGGAATAACATAATTCTTTACATGTGAAATCATGAATTCTTGTTTAGTCAAAAGTACCTTGTGCATAAGAAAAGACATTCTTGACCAATTTTTTATCTCCTGCCATGGGCTAACTGTATTATGAGTGAAACTTAAATTTTTATGTAACAGAAGCAGTGAGACTCTCATTGCTAATAATTTAAGTAAACTGGGCTTTCAGAAATAGTTCAGACCACCAAAGATAATGTTAAAAGATCAAATACTGAAACAATAGTATCCTGCTGTCATAAAGGCAAAGAGGAAGGCAGGGTAACTTGAATTAATTTTTCTTTTTAAATGAGTTCATAGTAAATATAAAATGGAAATAGGAGTTCACTTAAACATTTGCTGAGAAAATACTATGTGTCTATCTTTTTATTGCTAATATTATTTTGTATTCTGTAATAATTATTGCATACTAGAGTTATCCTTCAGTTTTCTTGACCCAGTAACTTAACAGAGTATTTGTCTGTAAGCACAAGTATGTATATGCTAAATTCTGAGCAGTGATAAGACATCCATCTCACTGAAAGTGCCTTCCAACAAGCAGGCTGCTAGTGGGTTTGAACCACATGAGGGTGACTGAAGTATTTTTCTTTGTGTAAGCATCTCTTGTCACTATTACAGACACTTGCTATAGCTGTTAAATAAATGTTGAATTAACAACAGGAGCAGTAACTGCACTGCTTTTACATGGGTTATGGCTATTTGTTACTGCCCTACTGATTTTCTCTTTACCTGACAATTCTTCGTGATTCCAAACTAAGATTTGTCTTAGACAAAAGCCTATTTTGGATTTTGAGCCCAGTGAAATGATTGGCAACAACTGTTTTTATTGCATCTTTTCCAAGCAAATCTCTGGGCATTCTTGTAGCCTGATAGTATTTTCTGTGAACTGTTCCATCCACTGAAGATAGAGTTGAGTTCAGCTTTATTGCAAACAGAATTTAGAAGGTCTGCTGTTCATCTGAGGAATTTGCCAGTGGAAATAGCCCTCCCTTCCTGTATTAAGCAATATTCGCTTAAAATTATGTGGCTGATTGTTTTCTTGAGTGAAGTTTTTCCCCAGGGTTTAATAGAAAGGAAGCAGTAGTTCATATGTACATACACCAGACACCTATAAGTATCTGTACACATATATATATGAGTTTACGTAGTATTAGCTCATACATACCTTGCTAAGGTATGTTAGCATCTCACATACCTTGCTAAGTATGTTAGATGACACTAAACCTTTCTTTTTTTTAGGTTTGCGCAAAAATATTAGAGAAAACCATGTCTTAGTGTTTTGGAAGCTATTCTCTTTCTCCTATTTTCCTTTACAATAAAGTGAAAAATAAACTCTTTGAGCTTCCAGATCCTGGGTTATTGTAAAATTGGCATTTGTTGAAAACTTGATTTCCCTAGAAAGCACATCTGGTTTTGAACTGGGTTTTTTCCCCCAGTTTCTATCTCCTATTCAGATGATATTAATAGTTTTGCTTATGTAATATCTGTGTTTTGTGTGTGTGTGTGTGTGTTTAATCTCTACTTAGGTTGACCTGACAGTTCAAGAAAAGGAAAAGTATCTTAATGTGTCTCGCTGGTTTTGTCACATTCAGCATTATCCAGGCATCAGGCAACATCTGTCTAGTGTTGTCTTCATCAAGAACAGACTATATACTAATTCCCACTAGAAGCTACCCAGTTGTACAGAAGAGTGATTAGAAATATTTTAAATGGAAAGTGTATACTGGACCAGAGGACTAATGTAAACTGATACGCAGTAATTCTTTATTTGCTGAAGTTGATAGCATTTTCAAAGTTTAAACTTGTTCTGAATGTTTTATTTTGTTCTTGAGTTGAAATTTTGCAATTTTTTAATGTAAAAATTCAACTGCTGTCAAAACTTATGATCAAGTTATAAATTACCATGTTTTTATATAAAATTTATTTTAATAAAAGTTGAAATCAGTGGCTTAATTTTTTTAAAATATAGTCCTTTTAATGGTTGACCTATTTGGCTATTTATTGACCTCTTTCATATTTTAAAATTCATTTGCCCCTTATAAATATTTACAGTACTTTGTTTATTAAGATCTATAATAAATTGTGCCACAGATAAAAAGAGAAGACACATGTATTTGTTTTCAAATATTTATGTGAACCAGTAAAGGTGGTTGAAAAAATCTTTTTTGTTTGTTTCTTTCTTTCTTTCCTATAATCAGTATTCATTGAGGTGAAACTAACTACTGAACTGCCCTAGAGGGGGCTAGAATAAGATACATTATCTTGAGTTAATGGTTCTTTTTTTGTTGTTGGGTTTAGTGGAATATGTAGTGGATAAAAACAGATGGGAAATCCTTCTATCCCACTAATTTTGGACTTGATAGCTACTAGATGTTTTTAAATTAAAAGCCACATCTCAAAGACCATATGATTTTACTCGTATGTGGAATATAATGAACAAATTGAACTAATAAGCAAAATGGAGACCGACTCAGAGAGAACAAGGATCACAGCTATTGTAGGGGGAGGTGTGGGGGTGGAGGGATTGAGTAAAAAAGAAAAGACTCAAGGACGTGGACAACAGTGTGGTGATTACAGGGGGGAGGAGGATATAAGGAGGTTAACTGGTAATGGAAAAATACAATAAAATTTTTTTAAAGTAAAAATGCAACTGATTTCTGGAAAATAAATAAAAGCCAACCCATAGAAAGGCTGCTGTTGAAGCTCTTGTAAAGAAGGAACAGAGATACTTCATTTAACAAACCTATACAATGTGTAACTTACTGGCTGAGTAATTAAGTAATTATTGAGCTAAAGAAGTTATATTTCCAAATAATAAGAAAAATAGTCTTCTAGTGATTTACTATTTAACACTATTTAATATTTTTGGTTCTGATGCTGAATCTAAGTACTAGTAAACAAGTAAAAGTTCAAGTGGAAAGAGCAGACACAGGAAATAGATAGCCCTTTGGTTGAGTCCTGCTTTCATTATTATTAGCCTTGTGACCTCAAGCAAATCAATTAATCATATTTACTGAAAGTTTATAAAAATAAAATATAAAACCAAAGATAACTCTACGAGGATTAAAGGAGAGAAGAATGTATGTGAAAAAGCCTAACATACAGCCTGTGGCTATTAGTACTTTTTTCTCTTTGTAAGAGTCCCATATTTTTGGCCTTCATGTTACTGAGTCAAGAGATTTACTAGGCCAAGTATCTAAATATATTGTAATAGATCAAGACAGTTTTTACAGGATCGGATTTAACAATTCATTGCCCTTAGAAGCATTTTTAATTTTATAAAGTGGCCTTTAAATTAGAAACAATAAACTTATATTTGCACTTTCAGAGACTAAAGGACTCAAGTTACTCTTGGGAATTAGTATGTGTGCCCTAGAGGCAGACCCAGTCTCTGACTCCATGCCCCTGCTGAGTCTGCTCCAGCATTCCACACATTGTGGTTCACTGCTACAAATTATTCCTGTCTCCACACCTCTCCACTGGACTGCAGGTGACCGGGACAGACAGGGTAGACGACAGATAGGCTCCCCAGCCTTCCCATCCGAACCATTTCACTTTTTTTCTTTCTTAAGTTAGATCCACAGTGAGGAAATGGGTAGGAGGATACCTCTTTACTTCTTTTTCAAATGTCCCCTCTTCCCACTTCTATCTTGTGAGTCTTAACCCTCTGAATCCTAACATCTATTGGTTAATTCTTTATTGAAGTGCACAGCATTGCTTCAACAGATGTTACCTGGTGTTCCTATGTCCCAAGACTTCCCTCTACCAACTTAGATCTTACTGGATGAGGGGATGGCATAAATACAAAAAAGCCTGGCTCCACCTTGTCAAACGTTAGATAATGTTTTCAGTATCTAAATTGAAACAATCCATTTCCTCATAGAAATGCTGCTGTGCATCATGGGTCATTTCTGTCAGATACTTGGCTGCCTAAAATTCTCTTTGCTTTTCGCTTGATAGCCTCTCTCTCCCTACCCTTGTTTCTGGCACTGTTGGCATTTTACTATTTCTGATTATTTGTGTCTTCCACCAAACTTAATTCCCTAAGAGCAGAGATTCTTTTTCCTTGCCTCTCCAGCCCTCAAAACAATGACTGGCACACAACAGCAGATGCTCAGTGAGTGCTTGTTGCAAGAACATAGTATTCTTTTAAGTCTATTTTGAGCTGACCAAGAAAAAAAAGTAAAAAGTGTGAATTGAAATTAGGTACAGCTGTATAATGCACAATAACCAGAAAATGTCAAGGCAGGTTGTTCTTCTCTCATGTAAAAGAAGATAAGACAGTCCATGCTATTACGCACCCAGCTCCCACCTTTCTTCATATTGAACATGTAGTTTTCTTTCTTAAGTTCAATTTTTGGTCCAAGATGGCTGTCAGAGCTCTAGACATCAAGTTCATGATCAAGACCCAGAGAAAGAGGAAGACAGAAAGGGCAAAAGACTCCCCTCTCAACTGAGTCCTGGAAGTCCTATTCAGCAATATCTATATCTCTTTGATATCCCAGCTGGGACAGAGTCCAGAAATGTATCCCTTTACCTCACACATTGCCATCCAGAATAAAATCTGTGTTCTGTCGAACAGGAAGAAGGAAAAAAGGGGTTATTACTCAGGCAATTGGGTAGGCAGCTAGCTGGCTCTGTCATAGTAAGTGTTTAAGTGGGAAAATGCCTTCTGAATGCCGAATAATCAACTTGTGAAATATTTTTTACTATTAGGTCATTGATAGTCCATGGATCATCAATTTGCAAAAAAATTAGAATACAATAAAAAATACTTTTTACTAAAATTTTCATGAGTCAGAAACTCTCAGGATCCTGCAATATTCGGTTACCAGAAGGATCGGTTCATGTGCACGTTTAATAATAGTAACAACAATAGCTAACATTTATTGAGCGTTTGGTATGTATCAGGCAGTGTTTTACATGCTTTAAGTGAATTTAATTTTTAAACCCTTTTTGCCAATAATGAAACTTGCCTAAGGTCACACAACCAGTATCAAGGGCTGGGATTCAGATAAATGTCTGCCTCCAACTTAACCTATAAACCATTTTCTTGGTGTGCTAGTAAAGTTCTGCTGAATCAATTTGTGAAGTTAGTTTTTAACCAACCATAGAAAAAAGCTTCCCTAGACATTAGATAAAATGTGTGTGTGTATCCTTAAGAATAAATGAGGTAGTTACACAGCTCTGAATGTACTAAAACCTACTGACGTGTACACTTCAAATGGCTAGGTTTATGATATGTGAATTATAGCACAAAAGTAGTGTTTTTATAAGGAAGGGTTAAATCACTGCACATGAAATTCCTCTTATGAAGTAGAGGTAAATTGACTGATGTCATGGTTTTTGAATTTGCAATGACAGTGCATAAACATTACCCAGCACAGAGCCAGCACACAGAAAGTGATCAGTAAAGGAATATTTAAGGTCAAATTCTTTAATTCTTTAGTCTTTTCCCACCTGCAATCCCTGAGGCATCTTCTCAATGTAAGCCTATCGGAGATAAGACAACTTGGCAGAGCATCTTATAATTTTTGGTAAAACATGAATTCATCAAATTGCTTACCATTTTAAAAATCTATAGTCCTCATATCTTTCAGGCTGTTGAAAAATGGACCATACTATTTTTTTCTTTTTCTCTAAAATATCAATGAATCACCTATAAAACAAAGTGGGGCCATCTTTGTTCATGTCATTCCATCTTCAAAGTGGATATCCTTTTGCAGCCATTTTCTTTCTGTAATTCCAAGAAGCCTGAAGCACTGATCATTCAGTAAAACCTCAAATATATATTTAGTACCTACTATGTATGAGACACTGTGCTATGTAGGAGGCATCTTTGTCCTCAAAATTTACTTACAATGCAGTGGTCTGTGAACAAGTTTCTGAAATAGCATGTATGGCATTCTTTGGGAGATTGCCAGCCACTTAGCATTCTTGAAAATAAATATAATCAGGTGCCATTAACTGAGTGTCTTCTATGTTCTGAGCTATACCAGACATGACAACAATCACATCATCTCATGTTAATTTATGAGCTAGGGAGGTGCAGAGACTAACCCACATGCTAACCAACATCTCCATTAGACCATGCCTGGAGTGAATGGGAACTGTACAATTTCAGAACTAGACAACATAGTCTGTCACGATATTATGAACCAGGGTTGATTTCACTACCCTGACCAGATACTTGACCTTATCTCCCAATTCCACATGGCAACTTTTAAGAACAGACAAAAAATTCCAAATAAGACCCATGAATTTTTCCTTACTTAAATACTGGTTTTTAAAATGAATAGAAATAATAAAGCTGCAGGCAATGAAAAAAAGCCATTTGCCTTTAGACACAGTTATACCCAAAGCATCCAAGGCATCATTAAGTATTTTGTGGAATTTTGTGGTTATAAATCTTAAGAAGCTGTTGTCACAATACAGTTTAGGAAGTGACATAACTTCAAGAAGGACATAATCATTCATCCAGGACTTGACTTCTCAGTTAAACTCTACCCCATCTCCATGCAGATTCAGCCATAAGGTACTGCACTGAGGTTTTTCACAGACAATGTGAGCATTCTCATTTTTACTTCCTATTAAACAGAGACCCTCCATTGGCTCCACCAATCGTACCCGAAGCCGGTAAGTAGGCATGTTAGCTTTCCTGCCTAGATGGAGCAGGAAGGTAGGAACGAAATAAATGGGAAGCTCTCCCGTTGCCAGAATATCACTTGAGAGCCCTGCTGAAAGTCCTTCCAGAATAGCTTCAAGATGTGTTGGTAAAAATTTAAGCAGATATTGTTAGGAAAGAATAAAACTGTATTCTAATTAGGAACATATATATATCACACCAAAAGGTTAAATGCAAAACTAACTTACCTTTTAGTTTTAATTAGTCAAGTAGTCAATTTAAAATTGTAAATTGACTTAAAATTGTAATTGTATATAGGTGGTAAGTTACCTAGTTAGAATTGTTGTTAAGTGTAGCTCTTTAGTGTATATATTTTTGGTAACATTTTACTTTATTTTTAATTTAATCTTTACTGTATTTTTTTCCATTACCATTTAGTCCCCTTATACTACCCTCCCCCAAGCAATCACCACACTGTTGTCCATGTCCATGAGTCCTTTTTCCTTTTCGCCCAATTCCTTCTCCCCCGCATCTCCCCCACCAACTAGCTGTCATCCTGCTCTCCATCAATGAATCTCTCCCCCCAAATTAGATGTTACATGAACTTTTTTTATTCTCCATTTAAGTTACATGAACTTTAATATTAATCTAGCTTTGACAGGATGTGGTGGTTTAATGGATTAGAGCATTTAGCTTTTTACCCCAGAGAGCAGTATTTCTTCTTTCTTTCCATAATTAGATAATCTGCTCCTACCCATTACCAGGGCACTAAATTTCAAATTCTCCATACACCTGAGCAGTCTGTTACATATTTAGCCATCTTAATCTTAGTCTTGATTTATTAAAGCTGAATTACATTCCTAACTCTTCCTGGAGCTCTGGGTGAATTTTATTGCAAAAGCAATGGGAAGAAAGTTGCTGTCATATATTTCTCTTGCTGGGCAGAGCTTTCAGATACACAAGGGGCTCTATATCCCACTGCTCCATGTCTTGTATGCTGGATTTATAACACTATGAAGCCCAGCTCTAGGGTTACATACGGGCATATCAGAGATGAGATGGGGAATTTGATTTTGCAATAATGATTACTCGTTGCTGGAGCCTACATTCCTGCAGGCTCTGCCTTTATTCCCTATACTGCTGATGAATAAAACTAATTCCAACCGCCACCTAATCTAGCAAAACTCATCTTTCACTTATGAGGCTGAAAAAAGGTAGAGAGAAAGTCAAGAGATTTTGAGATGTTAGCAATTTTTGCTATTATGTCTCAAGGCTTTCTGCTCCTATTAGTGCATTTCCTTTAGGAATATTTTAATCTTTTAAACTTTCCTTTCTTTGTGGGGAGAACTAAAGCTTTGCATGTTTTCCAGCCTGGTGAGTTGATTTGATGGCTCACTGGTGCTGTCTTCCACTTCAAAGATGCTGGGCCCCAAGGGCTAGCCAATTGTATAATGGATTCTGCAGATTTGGCTTGCCATTCCTGCTGGGTGTCATCTGCCCTCACAGTCCTGCAGTGGATAATTTCTGTCCTCCCTAACATCATCTGCTTCAGAAATTTGTGCCTGGCAGGCCTGTCTGTCTAAGTTAAGCTTGAAGTACAGTAGCCACACAACTAATTTTACAAGACATCTTTAAACAATAAGGCTACAGACTTGCCTTGACTGAGACCACAAACTTATAGCTGTTTGAATACAAATTCCAAAGTTTCTTTGGTGCGGTCCATTAACTAGTCTTTTCATGTAATAATATAAGTTATCCTTCCTCCACTGCTCCCTGTTCCTGACCTATAACACACACACACACCCTTATTTCCTTATGTTAAAGGGCCTTAGAGGTTTTGAACCCTCTGGTTGGCCTCACCAGTCTTACAGTGCCTGACTGTTTTCAGCATTTTGACTCAGGCCCTGTTGCTTGGATGAAGGAACTATAGAGTTAACTACCATTGCCAGAAGTTTGGGGAATGGGTAACAAGACATTGCACTAAGTAACTGCAGTGCTTCTCGGACGTTAGCCTACACAGTCATCCACTGGGGCTTCTCAAAACACAGGTTGCTGGGCGTGCTTTGAGTTTCTGATTCAGGAGGTCTGGTGCAGAGACCACACCCTGAGAAACACTGTATTACATCTGCCCAAACCTTAGGTGACAGGAATAGCATGGCTGCATTCATCCAGAAACTCGTGTTTTTGTCTTTTTGCACAGCTGAGTCAGATTTTCTGAGGGAACGATCAGTGTGGTGGAGCAGTCTGTGCCCTGCTTGGTTGGCTCTATCACAGGAGCACAGTTCTCTCCACAGCAGCTCTCTCAGTAAAACACTTCATGTTCTCCAAGTGAGGTAGCTACACCAGAAGCATCTCCAGGGGGAACAAGCAGAATTCAGTGCAGGAAGGTTTAGCACAGGATTTTAAGGTTGCTTCTGCCTGGAAGCTCGCTGATGACAATGTACCACCTAGCACTTAACACCAAATGACCTCTCAGGCCTAGGGTGCCAGATGTATTTCCAAAACTTAATGAGATTAATATGCAGCAATACTCACTATCTAAACCCAAAAGTCTCTCTAATCTTTTCCCTTCTTTGCTTTCATTAGTTTCTTCCATTTTTAATTTTTTAACCACTTCAAAAATAGGTTAGACAAAGAGAGGTAAACACTAATACAAAAAATGTTCTAGAAGACATCTAGATGAAAGGCATTTAATAAAAAAACAAAATAGCCCTGGCTGATGTGGCTCAGTGGACTGAGCTCCAGCCTGTGGACCAAAAGGTCACCAGTTCGATTCCCATTCAGGACACATGCCTGGGTTGCAGGCCTCGTCTCCAGTTGGCGGCATGCAAGAAGCAACCAATCCATGTTTCTCTCACACATCGATGTTTCTCTCTCTCTTTTTCTCTCTCTTTTCCTCTCTCTCTGAAAATAAATAAATAAAATTAAACAAAAATAAATTTAGGAGTCCCTTCCCTCAATTATGCTTATCCTTGATGGGCTTATACTAAGGAATGAATTTCAGATTTTGTTCTCAATGTGCATGTAGTTATATACACATTTTATTTTTATTTTCTAATTTTCATAAGATTCAGTAAAGAATTAGCAATAATTTACCCTGAATTTAGAACTTTAATTCTGTTAAATTCACATTATTTCCATGATTTAGTTGTCTTAACTCTCTCAAAAGTACAATAATTGGAAAAGTCCCTTTATAATTCCATGGTTTTAAAGTGTCTGATATTTAGAATCTCTGAAAAATGATCTTTTATAGAGTGTTAGAAAGGTAAGAACAGCTAATCTTAAACCACAGGCAGAATACTTAGTGTGTGATTCCATTTATGTAATATTTTTGAAATGACAAAATTTTGGGAATGGAGGCTACAATACAGGTTGCCACAGGTTGGGAGTGGGCAAAGAGGCAGGTAGGTATGGTTACAAAAAGGCACCTTGTGGGATCCTTTTGGTTTTGAAATTTTTCAATATCTTGACTGTGATTGTGAACTCATAAACCTACACATGATTAAATTGTACAGAGCTAAATATACAAACACACAATGAACACAAGCAAAACTGGGGAAATCTGAATAAGATTGATAGAGGATACCAATATTAACAACCTGATTGTGATACTAACATTTGCAAAATGGTACCATTGTGGGAAACCTAGGCAAAGTGTGCAAGGAATCTGTATTATGTCATACAACTGTGTGAGAATCTACTTTCGTGGTTTCAATTAATGTTTTATTTAAAAAATAAAAAAGTCCCATTAATCCAGAAACAACAAGAGATAACAAGACATTTTAATAGTCTCAAAACTCTGCAATTCTGAACTTACCATCCCAAGAAAATGACACAACTCAATAGCATACAGAGCAATGCAATCAAATGGCTAAAACATGTATCTACAGGCTATCAGCATCAGGGTTGCAGAAAAGTACAGTAATTGTATAGTGATTTCATATTGTCCCCTCTGGTGGGCTGTACACGACACAGGGGAAGGATGAGGATGGACACTCTTGTCACCCTTATATCTGAACTCCTAGCTAGCACTCATTTTACCTAGTAGAAAGTACTCAGTGCATGTTTGTTCACTGTGTTTGGATGAAAAACTGAAAAGCCCACATGGCTTATTAGAGTTAGGGTGGCTTCTCTTTTCCTTCCCTCCAAATGTCCTTCACTGTCTCCTCACCCGCCATATATAGGGACCAAGGTTGCTTCTGTCTCAAGATGAACAGTCATTTAACCTGTCTGTGCCTTAGCCCTACTCACCTGTGAAATGAGAGTAATTATTATATCTACTTCAGAGGACTGCCATGAAAATTAAATGAATTAAAGTGTGTCCAGCACTTATATTATCTGGCACGTTGTAAGTGCCATGTCGGTGTTTGTTCAATTGCCACATAAGTATGACACTGATTATATTGGAGTTAGCTTAGACCTCACAGGTGAAGGACACCATCCTCCACAAGACAGTCCTTACTTTAGACACCAGCCACAAGCTCTGGGGTTCCCAGGCCACCTGTGCTACTGATATGCTGTCTATTAATTTTAAGGGTCCCCTCTGTCCCCCTCAGGTTCAATAAGTCACTAGATTGACTTGTAGAACTCAGTAAATCGATGTAGTTAGGATTACAGATATATTGTAAAGGATACAAATCAGGACAAGACAAATGAATAGGTGCATAGGACGCGATCTGGGTGGGTCCCCAACACAAAGCTGCTTTGTACTCAGTACTCCTTAGCTGTCAGCATATCAGTGCATGATTACCAACCAGGAGACCCACCGGAGTGTCAATGTCCAGGAGGAGGTTTTTATCGGGGTTTCATTACACAGCCATGGATGATGGAATCATTGGCCACATGATTGAACTCAGTCTCCAGCCCTCCTCCCTTTCCCACTTGGGAAATTCCAAGGATTGAGAGGTTATCTCCCAGGAACCAGGGACAAAGATCAACCAGATTCTTTATTATTTGTACAACATTAAGAAAGTTTAGTAAATTGAATAGGCAGAAGTGGATAAGAAAGCATTTAAAGATGGAGAGTATCTAAAAATAAAGAGGCCGAAGTAAGTCTGGCACAGTCATGGTGCAGTAGAAAAACTCCCTAGCTGTATTGGAATGTACCAGCACGGGAAACTCAAGAGTTAGAACATTTTTAGTTTTAAGTTCAAGTTAATAAACTTAGTAATTACGCATGTAGAAAGCTATTGTTCTAATAACTGGGATGATGGGACCCACCTTGACTCCAAGAGACCCTCAAGCAATTCCACCTTTGTGCCCAGGAGGACTACAGGTGATCAAGATGGTGTCTGAGCCATTGTGCTCCAGGGAGAGAATGACCATCTGCTGACCAGGGTGCAGATAAAGAATCACCAGTCAACAGATGAAAGGATGCTAGGAAAATTGCTGGACTGCAGCTTTTATCTGGTTAACCTTTTCCCTGAATTCCAAACCCCTTACCTATTTTTTCCCCTGAATTCCAAACCCCTAACCTGCACTTTTCTTCTCCTTATAAAAATGGTCAGTTTGAGATGAGACCTAAGACAGTCTTTTAGGGTTCATAACCTGCAGTCTTCTCAGATCGCCAGCCATCTGAATAAAGTGCCGATGAAGAATCAATCCTTGCCTCTATCTATTGGTTTTGGTAATGATAGGCAGCTCAAACACCAACTTTTCTGATTTCAAGACCAGGACTTTGACTATGGTTCTGCTGTTTCATAACTGTGGTGCCATCTTGTGGGAGTATAGAGATTGTTGTAAATCATCTTAAATCCTTTCTATGAAAGGGGGCATAAATTCTAATAGATATAGATACAACTTAGTGGATTAAAACAACAAAAATATATTATTTTTCACAATACTGTAGGTTGATTAGGCAGCTTTCCAGCTCCACTGCAATTCATGTGTCTGCATTCAGCTGACTGGTGGCTAGGTTGAAAGCTCCAAGAAGGCCTCCTTCACACATGGGGTTGGAGGGGCCTTGGTGCTGACAGCTAGGGTACCTCAGTTCTCACCTACACAACATCTCTCTATAGGTGATATCCCATCTTCCAGTGCTTCTCTCTACAGCCTCATGGCAGCAGAATAGCCTGGATTTTTGACAAGAAAGCAAAAGCAGAAGCTGCCAGGTCTGTTGAGGCCCAGCTCTTTTCCACCATGTTCTATTGGTCAAAGCAAGTCACAAGGCCAATCTAAATTCCAGGGGAGGGGAAACAAACTCCAGCTTGTTGCATGTGTGTGCAGGTAAGGGAGAAATCATTGCAGCCACCTTTGGAAACTGGACCATATCCTCTGACTCCCCCTTTACTCATGTGAAAATGGATATTTTATTATCTACTTCAACAGATGAGTGAGATTAAGAGATATGATATATGAAACATGATAGCATTTTATAAATTGTGAAGTGCTAAACAATTATAATATATTATAGTTAAATGATAAAGGCAGATTGGAAGAATGAGAGGTTGTACAGGACTATAAAAGGAGATAGAGGAGGTTACTGTAATATTAATAACATTTATTGAGCATTTGTTATGTGCCAGACATTGTACTGAGTGCTTTGCAGGTATTCTTTAAATCACCACAACAACCTTAAAAGATGGATATTTCATTGCCATTTTATAGGAAAGGGACTGGAGGCAAGTAGCAGAGACAGAATTCGAACTCAATTCTGTTTGGTTCTGAAGTCTTATCTACTGTGCCCAGAGTTCTTTTATCACTTGTATCATAATCAATCAGCAATTAGGTAAGGGGAGGTAGCACCTACCCCAGAACTACTGAAACAGAATTTTTGAAGGCAGAACCCAGAATCTGCATTTGAACAGCCATGGTAATGTGGGAGAAGCATTCAACCTCACTGTGTATAGTAAGCATACAAAGGTTTTTCAGTAGTTCAAAGACATAAGAGGACCACCTTAGAGAAAATTTAGGATAGCAGATACAGAAGAAAAGGAATAAGAAAAGTGCCTAGCAGTCAGAGAATAATGAAGGACTTTCAAAATAATTATGCTTTCTGGAGGCTGCTGCTATAGCTGGGACATGAAGTGAGACTAGAAAGTTAGAAGCTTGACCCAACAACTTGCGATGAACCAAATTTACATTTTATTAATTCATCTCCTTTTCACTTATTTGCCTTTGGGCTTGTTATTTCCTCTAGAAAACCACAAGTTCCATCTTCACTCCACCCAACTTGTCTAACATCTCTTCATTTCAGGTCTGTGGACAAATACATGCCCCCTTTGGGAGGTGTTCCACATGTGTGCTGCACCTTCCTCCATCCTATCATTTATGGGCCCTATATTGTAAACGTTGTTTATGTTCCTTCTTTGGCACTAGACGGGAGACCCTTGAGGGTAAGGACGGTGTAGAAAGACAGGAGGGAGAAAAGGAGAGATTAAGGGATGGGTTTTAGAACCACTGAATGAACATAGGAGGTGAAGGAGCCACTGCTAAGTTGCACAGTGTTTGTATTTTGAAGACTTATTGAGAGAATAAGATGAACATTATGGAGTTTATCAAATGGTAGTAGTTTGATATATGGCAGCCCCACAGATGACTCCTCATGACCAAAACGATTAGAAGCAGCCTAGCAAATTGGTCCCTTCAATAGTTACATGTATTTTATCTTAGCCCATATAACAACTGGTTGATATTTTGTAAACACAAAAGATCGGGTTTGTTTTTTTTTTCTTCACAGGGACACGAACGAGCCTGATAAGTGATTTGGGAAAATTACTTAACCTTTTATCCTGTTTCTTAATTTTTTGGAATAAAATGATTAAACCGTTCCTCCAAATTGCTTTGGTGACCAAATGTGGTCACCTCAACACGCTTTACAAACTTTTGGTGGAAAGTAATGACATAGATAATACATTTATAGAACTACTATTAATGTTACGCGGCGACTGCATGCCCTCTCTCCAGCCCCTCTAAGTCACAACAAATTCCAGCAGGTTGAGAGACGAATAATAGAATTTAGCTCTAACTTTTAGGCACCTTCCTATTCGGGCAGTATCTGCCCCAATCTAGCATAGTGGTACGGGCTCCTTCAAGTTCACATCCTTAGTTACACTACGGGAGACTTATTGGAACCAACCACTGGGTACACTCTACTTCCTCGACGCCCTTTGATGACGGCAAAACTTCTGCTTCGAAAACGGGCAGATATAGTTTGCGCAGGCGCAGCGCTGACGCTACTGGGAGGAGGTGGGCGGAGGTGGGCGGAGGTGGTCGGGATGAGTGGCGAAGGGACAGAGACCACAGTGAGTTGTGAGGCCGTCGCGGGAGGAGGAGGAGGCGGCGGCGGCAGCAGCGGCGGCGGCAGCAACGGCAACAAGAAGAGGGACTCGCTAGGGGCCGCGGGCTCACCGGCTAATCTCATTATCAAGGGTACGGAGTGATAGGGATCTAGCGCTGGCGGACGCTCCAGCAGCCCCACCTCCCAGGCGGTGCCCTTTGACCTGGGGCGGTGCCACGGACCACCGCCCAGCTCCCAGTGGCCTCCATTGAGTGTGGGTTGTGGGAAGGCCTTGGGTCCTGGCTGTGCCCGCTATTTCTCTGCGCCTGGGGCCTTCTAGTACTGCAAGCCCAGTCTCTCACTTCCTCAAGGGAAAAAAAAAACACCTCTAAGGACGTGAACCTTCGGCCGCCTCATCCCCCACCCCCAAACCCGGGGCCCCTGGCTGCCGAGGCTCCGGGCGCGACCTCGCGACGGACCTGGATTGCGAAGAATCGCGAAACTGGGGTCAGGAAGGCCTGCGCCTCCGGCCAGGTCGCTGAGGAGTTGTGCGAGTTAAGTCATTCGCTTTACCCACCCTAGCCCTGTCTGCCCTGGAGTGAATGGGGTAACATGAAAACGTTTTGAAACACTAAATTTCCATAGACTTGTGCGGACGTCCATTTGTCCTGTGTTCCTTGAGCTGGGAGAAGGTTGCGACCTAGCTAAGACCTGGATTGTCGCAGAACCAGAATTTAGTTTGATTTCCACAGCTCACAATAAATGTTTCCTGCAACAAGATCTTTGCCAGTTTCTCATCGCCGAGCTTTCTTAGCCCCATCCCTCCCCCTGTCAGCCCCACCACACGGCAGTGTTGAAGAAACCCTTGTAGGACTCCAGACCTTCAGCACCAGCCGCAGAGTGGCACCGGCGCCCCTCGGATGCCGCCTCTGCCATTTTAACTTTATGTCAAGATTGTAGCAGCCCCAACACGGGTATTTCTAGACTTCAGGTTGTCTCTCAAATCTGCAATAATTAGGAGTGTGGTAGTGGTGCATGGGTGTTAGGGCTAAATTATAATAGTTTATACGTGTAATCTTAGTGGACTGCTACTTAATTATTTTTACTTTGTGGTAAAATACACGAAACAAAATTTATCTTAACCATTTTAAGTGTATAGTTCATTGGCATTAATACACTCACATTGTTGTATAACCTTCCATCTTGAGATCTTTTCCATCTTCCCAAAGGGAAGTCTGTCCCCATTAAACACTTAACACCCTGAAGCCCCAGGCAACCACCATTCTGTTTTGTCTCTGAGTGGAACTACTCTAAGCACTTTATAGAAGTGTAATTAAACAGTATTTATCCTTTTGTGACTAGCATAGTTAACATGATGTCCTCAAGGTTCGTGCATGTTGTAGCGTGTCAGAATTTCTTTTTTAAAGCTAAGTAATATTCTGTAGTGAGTGTGTGAACACATATACACACAGGGCGTTTTGTATATCCATTTATCTGTGGATGAACACTCCTATTGCTTCCATCTTTTGGTTATTGTGAATAATGCTGCTGTGAACATGGGTGTGAAAGTATTTGAGTCTCCACTTTCAATTTTTTTGAGTATATAGTCAAAACTGCTATTGCTGCATCAAAAATAATTCTATTTTTTAATCTTTTGAGCGCTCACCATAGTTGTTTTCCATAGAGGCTGTGTGATATATTCTCACTAACAGTGAACAAGAGTTCCAGTTTCTCCACATCCTTACCAAGACTTCTTGTTTTCTGTTTCCTTCCAGTCCCTTCTAATGGGAATGAGGTATTATCTTTTGGTTTGCATTTCCCTAATGAATAGTGATGTTTAGCATCTCTTAATGTGCTTTTTAGCCATTTGTATAGCTTTTTTGGAGAAATGTCTATTTAAGTCCTTTGCCCATTTTTAAATCAAATAATTTTGTGGGTTTTTTTTTTAAGTTGTAGGAGTTCTGTATGTATTCTGGACATCAGCCCCTTTTCAAATACATGATTTGTATATATTTTACCCCCACCCCATGGGTTGCCTTTTCACTCTGTTGATTGTATCCTTTGGTGTACAGAAGTTTTTAAATTTTAATGTACTTTTTTAAAAAAAGATAATTCAAGAGGATTTTGTCAAGTTAATCCAAACCTTAGTTGTAATTCAAAATATGTCTAGAATGTCTTGGCTTTTTCAATGGAACCATTCTTTTCAATCAATTTTTAGTTCATCTTATTTGGAGACTATCAAATATGGCCAGATATTTGTTTAATCCTACTGCCAAAGAGTAGTGAAAGAGAAACATGTAAATGATTTCATTACTTATGCCCTGGGTCTTTGAGGGTTTCTGGCTCACAGGTGGGTGTTAGAGGTGGGGACTGGGAGACCGGAGTGCTTCCTGGAGGATGGAGTGTCTGATCTGAGTCTTGAGGAATAACAGCAGTTAAGAAAAGAAGGCAAGTATTTTGGACTTCATTTGGAACAGCATAAGCAAAAGCATATCTGGGAAACTACACATATCATTACAGTGGGACTCAGAGAGGTAGAGTTTGGTGGATATCTGACCGTATAAGACTTTTTACCTTTAAAAGGAAATTGGACTTTTTCTTCCTTGACAGGAAAATGTGCAATAATAAGTATGAGAAATCATGTGGTTAGATTTGGATTTTTAAGTAGAACACTTGGGCAGACAGTAGTTGATCCTCATCTTGCAGATTGCATTGCCTGTTAAGATAAATTCATAACTCCAAAATCATCATTAGTGGTGCTTTCATAGTCATTCCCACATAGGCAGAGTGGAGAGAAGTTTGAGTTGCATTATGCGTATTCAGTTGACACTGAACAATACAACACTGCTTTTTGTTTCATCTGTCATACCATAAACAAATGTCCTTCTGCTTTCTGTTTAATGCCATGTTTTTCACATTTTTGTACTATTTGTTGGTGATTTTGCTTTTGAAAGTGGTTTTCAGGTGTAGTGCTGAAGTGGCTGTATGCACAAGAAGGCTATGTGATGTGCTTTACAAAGTATTAGAGAAATGTCTTTCAGGCCTGAGTTATAGTGGCGTTTGCTGTGAATCGAATGTTAATCAGCAATCCAGAAAAAAAGAAAATTAACCAATCTGTGTGTGAGGCCACTTCAGAAAGTGCCAGGGTAACATTTATGGTGTGTGATGAAGCAGTGGAAGAGCAGCTAAATTTGTGGATTTATGAGATGATGACCTATGGAGAAAGCATAGTGGACAGCACTGTTGTGCAGTTGAAAGGCAAATTTATAGTCAGTTACCAATGGTCAGGAAACTGTTAAATCCTTCTGCTAGTGCTGGCTGGAACTTTCAAAAGTGGTACAGTCTGAAAAATGTTAGACTTGTGATGAAAAAGCAGGTTCTGCAGATCAGGAGGCTGTAGAAGAACTTTAAAAATACCTGCTGAGTGTTATACAGGGAAAAGTATTATTGGAAGAGTAGATCTTCAACACCAAGGCTGGTGTGCACAAGGGTCTTGGTAAACCTATATGACACAAATGGTGTTTTGATTGACAAAAATGTGACAAGAGGCTTGCAGAAACCTATCCTGTATTTCTTTTAGGAGCATTGTTCAGTATTCTCTAGTGCTGTGTTTGTGGCAACTTTATAAACATAACTACTGCAAATAATGAGAATTGACTCTGTATGGAGTGGTTTATAGAGAGATGTGATAAACTGTTGATGTAGTCAAAGTGAGACAAGCAGGGATGGAAAAGAGGGTGATTCGGTAAGTTGTGGGGAAGAACAACATCTGTATGGTGACACTGAGGGTATTATCAGGAAAAACTGCTAAGTGGTAAATTGTTCCTTAATATACACAAAGCTCCACATATGACATTAAAGGTGTCCGAATTTAGGGCCAGGGAAAAAAAGCATCTTTTATTAGATAATGAGAGATCTGGAACGTACTGTTTCTCCTTGTTCCCTATTCCCATAGCATATTGGGCTTTTATAAGAGAGATTATCCTATCTTTGGGATGAAGAGATATTTGTCTAACTCCCACAGTAGAGTATGGACATTCAGAGAACAAAAGATGATATCTTTTGTCTTTTATATCAAACAACAAAAGAATGTTTCCCATGCACAATAGCTGTGTGAAAATCTGTAGCTTACAGTTATTTACATTACTTGTAGAGAATTTATTTGTAATCCTTCGACTCCTACAAACTCTGAATTATTATTATGTGCTTGTTTTGTTATTGTAATGTTATAACAGAATTAGTGGCTTAATTTCTATAGTGATGTGTATTTCAGAATCTCTTTTTTCCTCTCCAAATCTTTACTATCTTAAATTCTGGAGCATAGACTTGGTTTTAGAAGTGATCATTACCTATCTCTAAATAGAACTGAATACTCTCTCCAAAGGTTAAGTAAATTCCTATTGTATCAGGCCACAGAAACAAATATCCCAAAATCAACAAAACTTAATGACTTCTTAGTCACATAGACAATTATATGTTAACTCATATATGCACTGTGGACAGTATAAATATTTTGGTTCTGAGATACTTGCTAGTAGATAGATATAATTTTAGGACAGCATAGTAAGTGGTATGATGAAAGTATGTATCCTGAGTGCTTTGGGAACATAAATAAAGTAGAGACGCTCCTTGAAACCTAGGAGGAAGCTAGATAGAATTAATGAACATTTTAAGGAAGTACAATGTCTGAGCAGTTTTGAAGGAAGAGAGCAGGGATTATAGAGTTGGGGAATGGTTCCAGGTGGTGACTGTATTATGAATGAGGTAGCATGGTGTGTTTGGAAAATGGCAGGTAGTTCAAAATTGCTGACAGGTCGGAGATGAAGCTGGAGCCAAACCATGGAGGCCCTTAGGTGGCTTCTAAGGAGCCTTGGATTTTAACCACTTAGCCAGACACTAGTGTTTGTTGAGAAGTGAGTAGATACTCTCCGCAAATAGATTCTCTTGTTAAATGAGGTCCATAAATTTCTGCATAGCATATCCTTCACTTAGGCATTCTTAATTTGTGTGTGTATACTGTAGGCTCCCAGAAGATCCAAGGTAAAGGAATCTGTGTAACTTCATTATATCTGTTTCCCAAACTTAGAACTAAGTAGAATTCTTTAAAGATGAACTATTATCTTCTCAGAGAACTGTTCTAGTTAATGAGCCATTGAAGTATTTAAGCAAAAGTAGTGCTTTTATTTATATATTTTTACTTAGTATACTTCCCACAACATATCCTAATAAAACTCATTAACACAGAGAATTGAAATTTGCCCCATCGCATGTCTGCAAAAGTAAGAAATTTGAGGAACAGATTATATCAGTGAGTGAACCTGAATGGTACATGTTCTTATTTGGGGATTTAACTCCTGCAGGAATTTTGAGGTTTACTTCTTAAACTATATAGTTGTTACTAAGTAGAATGAATATAATGACTCTCCCAAAAGAGTTAAAATTCAGAACTTTTTTCTTTAATGATGGCTTTTTCAGACCTATCAAAAAGTACAGAAACTTTATAATGAACGCTGACCACCAATCTTAATAAACAAACATTAAAAGACCACAGTGTATCTTGATCTAATTGCATTACTCTTCCTCTTCTAAAGGTAACTGCTGTCTTGACTTTGGTCTTTGTTCTCATAGATTTCTTTATAGTTGTATTGCTCCTGTATGTATGACAAAAGGAAGTGTCCTTTTGCATATTTTTAAAGTTTATGTAAATATCTTAGTCCTACTGAAACCTGTTTTGTGTATAACATTATATTTGTGGAATTCATCTGTGTTAATAAGTGTAACTCTAGTGTATTTATTTTACCTGTTGATTTATAGTGTTCCATCATGAGTATGTTTAAATTGTACCCTTTTTTCTTTTGACATTACACTCATTTATAAGTGTTTCTTTTGACATTTGACATTATATTCATTTATAAGTGTCTATTTTGTTTGGGTAAGAGATTTTCTAGAGTACATAGCAGACATGAAATTGCTAGGTGTACATGTCTTCAGTTTTATTAGATATTGCCAAATTGCTCTCAAAAGTATTTATATCAATTTACTGACAGTGGATGAAGATTTCCTCTTAATTCATGATCTAAACTAGATTTTAACCTTCATATATTTGTGGGAAACAAGAAGAGTAAAACAAGCTAAAGATTGTGTCACTTAACATGGATTAACCTTGAGTTTTATTTTATCTTTATAGATCTTGGAGAAATTCATTCAAGGCTGTTAGATCACAAGCCAATTATTCAAGGCGAAATCCGTTATTTTGTGAAAGAATTTGAAGTGAGTATTTAAAACTTATTTTGTAAAAATACTGCCCTAACCCTGGCTGGTATAGCTCAGTGGATTGAGTGCAGGCTGTGAACCAAAGTGTCGCCAGTTCGATTCCCAGTCAGGGCACATGCCTGGGTTGCGGACCAGGTCCCCAGTGGGGGCCACGTGAGAGGCAACACACATTGATACTTCTCTCTCTTTCTTTCTCCCTCCCTTCCCCTCTCTAAAAATGAATAAATTAAATTAAAAAAATACTTCCCTACTTGTTAGTGTGTTCATAAACAGAAGGGACATTTTCTAGTTTTAAAATTTCTGATTTCATACGTTCATAAAATTTACAAAATAAAGCTAAGAGTTATTGCTGTTAATGGAAGCAGCACGAGACTAGGCAACAGGTGACTTGGGTTCAAGTTCTGTTACCTACTCTGGCATATTCAATGTCTGTCTATCTGGTTTTTTAATCTCTACAGTGAGATATAGGGGGGTGGGGAGGGATGAGAGAAGACCTTAAAGACTGATTGGCCTTTTCCAGACCCACTTTCTATATTTTTTTCTCAGTTGGGACTTCAGTACTCAAATTAAAACATATGAATCATCCTTAGGTATTCTCTCATGTTCAGTGAGCAGGTCTTCTAGGTTATATCATAAATCTCTAGCCCTTTTAATTGAATATAACTGCTTTGTGAAACCAATCAAATCAGATCTTTACCCTGATGCAAGTGCTCTGACATTATTTCACTTTTTAAAACTTTCTGATAACATTTGCCATCTATAGGGTAAAAGTCCAAGCATTGTCCTGTGACCTGTTCCCTACCTTTCTATCTTTCATGCCCCACCCCACCTTGCATGCTCTGTTCCAGCAGTACCAATGCACCAACTTGCCATCCTATTTCATACTACTGTTATTTTGCACATATATGTTCCCCATTAAGGATTCACCTGATTTAAGTCAGACCCACTGAGGATAATCTCCCTTTTTTAAAGTCAACTAATTGGGACCTAAAATATATCAGCAGAGTATCTTCACAGCAGCACCTAGACTAGGGTTTGGTTCAATAACTGAAAGGAGGTCTGGGTACATTAGGAATGGGGTCTTGGTGGCCATCTCGGTGTTCAGCGTACCATAAGCTCTGACAACTGCTTGATAGTTTTCTTGTTATATACTTGTGTATTACCTATCTTCCTTCATTAGAATATAGGCACCATGAAAATAATAGGGACTTACCATATTTTTCAGACTATAAAATGCACTTTTTTACCATATTTTTGCTTCAAAATTTTTTTCCCCTATTTTCCTCCTCTAAAACCTAGGTGCATCTGGGGTCTGCACCTCCTGTACATGCCTAGATAGGGATCATTTGTGCCCCCATGGGGAAATGAATTCACTAGGTAGGTGCTCTGATTGGAAATCTAAATCGGCAGCCCTTTGGTTTTGGGACAACACTCCAACCAACTCAGCCACACTTGGCATTTTTAACTAGGATGAAGGTAGCTGCCAGAGGCATGAGTCTAAAAGGGGACAAATTACAGTTGGCCCTCTGTTTCCATGGATTCTGCCTCTGTAGGTGGAAAATATTCAGCAAAAAAGTTACATTGTTGGTGTATATTATATACTTAAGCCTAAGATGGTTGTGTTTATGCTGAACATGTACAGACTTTTCTTGTTATTCCCTAAACAATACAGTGTAACAACTATTTATAAAGCACTTACATTGTATTAGTATTTTAGGTAATGTAGAGATGATACAAAGTATTTGGGTGGCTGTGTGTAGATTATATGCAAATACTATACCATTTCATGTAAGGTACTTGAGCATCCTCGGATTTTGGTATCTTCGGGTGGTGCTGGAACCAGTCCTCCATTATACTAAGGAACAGCTGTTTCTGCATTCTGGATTCAGTCAAAGAGCTTTTTTGAGAGGAGGCTGTGTTGAAGAATAGAAAAACCATGGGCCTTGGAGCTTTACATATCTGAGTTACATATCCTGGCACTCTTCTTACTAGTTATGAGTACTTGCTTTACTGAGACTTAGTTTTCTTACTTTAAAAATGGGAACAGTAATATATACTGCAGAGGTTTTGTGAGTATTAAATGTAATATCATTTTTAAAAATTCCCATTGTAGAGATATTTGACAAATGTTGGTAACTTATTAAGAGAAAATGATAATGAGTACAATCAAATAGAAACGTATTAATTCAGAATTTGCAGTAATTTTTATGAACTTGGATTCAATTTTTCATGTCTTAGGGAAAATAGGGATTTACTAAGCAAGTGGCACAAGCATTATCTGAGCAATATGTTTACTAAAGAATAAAATTTTCAGCCTGGGTATGATAGATACAAGCTTACATAAATGTCTTAAGTGTTGATTTTGTGTGAGACAATGTCAGGAATTAATGCATGACGCATTCTTATATTGTCTTTGAAAAACGGTCTCTGAAGGGCTCAAAAATATTTTGTCAGCCAAGTTTGAGCCATTATCTTCAACTAAATATATTTTCTTTTCTTGAAATGTATATGATCTAGTCTTTTCACACAGTGACTCTCCCCATTTGGTCTTGAGGATTTGGTGGAGAAAAGCCGAAAGCATTTTAGACTTTAGAGTTAAAAGGATATGTGCATTATTTACAATTCTTTTCTATGTTGGTCCAAACAGTAACATCCCCTGAACTTAATTAGTCCAAGTGCTGTTCACCCAGACGTGCGTGGTCAGTTAGAAAGGGATGGTAAAGCAGAGCTATCAGTAAATCTTCTTTATACCATATAATTGTAGTTCACTTTAAGAAAAACTGACTAGTATTTGAAACTAAAGTTGTTTATAGTTTATATGTTTAAAAAAGTTAACACACATGGCAACAATCATCTTTTTCTGTGTAAAATTTTATCTCCAAAGGAAGGGACTAAATGCCACATGGTGGCAGCATTACTTAAATTATTGAAGTACTGATACCCTATATATTATTTTAAGCTGTCTTTTTTTGTGTTTGTTAGTATTTCTGGACATTGACTGTCCTTCTCCTGGCTTTATACAAATCTTTTATCCCCTTGATTTCAGTGATCATTGTGAACAGACATCCCATTGGGGCCCTTTTGGTGAGCACCAATTTGTTAGTGTAAGTGGGAAGAGGCATTGTCTTCTGCACCATTGTCTTTCTAGCCAAAAGGAGATGTCATGGCCTCTCTGTCACGAAGAACAGAGGAGAGACCTCTGTTAGGCAGCATTTATAAAGTGCTTGCTTATGGGGTATATGGTCCTGTTCAAGTTTCATATTTTATTTTTAGCGAATTTTGTTCTCTGAATGCTTTATTGAATAGTTACTGAGTACCTAGGTATGTCAGTAAGGAATGTGTTTAGTTACAAGTAACAGACACCTGAAAAATAGTAGCTTTAACAAGTGTGTATTTTTCTCTCACAATACCCAGAGCCTATGGCTGGTATGATGACTCTATGATGTTAGCTTCCCCCGCCCCCTGATTTTTTTTCTTCTACCTCCCTGGGGTGTTGCTCTTATCCTTATATTTATAAGTTGTCTTTGAGGGCTCCAGTCTTGACATCTGCATTTCAGGTAGCAAAAAGGAAGGCAGGTGGGAAACATCTAGCAGTCTCTGTTATAGGCAAATTTACCACTCCTAATAATATTTGGGTGCTGCTAGGAAGAAGGGAGAGGGGAGTAGATCCAGGACTATCTCTGTTGTAAAAATAAGTAAGAACAGTCTCTACCTCCAGGAAGTTTATAAACTATAGAGACGAAAGACATCAAACAAAGAGTTTTAAGGGTGGAATTATTATGACAAAATAAGCCCAAAGTACTTGAGATCACAGAGGAGGAACCAACTCTCAACAGAGATGGAAGGAAAATTTTCACAAAGGAGGTGATATTGAGCTGAGAAAGAAAAACAGATGTTATCCAGATAGGAAAAAAATTGATTACTAAAATTAGAGGCAAAAAAGTATTCAAATAAGTATAGTAATTATAGGAGTTGGGACGGATTGTGTTGATGAGTTTGAATGTGAGTTAAATTGATCAAGAGAAAATCCCTTAGAAGGCAGGATGAACTGGAATTTCACTTGATATCCTGTCCTCTCATTTTTAGTTTGTTTATTAGAGTAACTGTCATATTATTAAATATCAATATAAAGTCTGTCCCATGTAGCATGTATATAAATATATGCACAATACCGTTTTCTGGAATACTGGTCAATTTTGTAATTGAAAGAAAATTTTAAATGGTTTCATTTTCTTTGTATACTTTCAAATTAAATTTTTATTTTTATTTTTCACATTACTGTTGTTCACGTACACTTGTCTCCATTTTCTGCCCACCACTCTCCCTCACCCCAGCCATCCCTGCTTCCCACCCTCCATCCTAACCCCCTCTGTAAATTTTTAATGTAAATATTATAGTAACTGTCCTAATGTTCATAATAATTGCTAACATTTTTAAGTGCTTAGTTGTCAGGCACTGTTCTAAGTACATTACATGAGCACTTGTTATTGCTTTCAACCTAAGAAAAATTAACTGTATATGAAATTTTTAGGGATGTTACACATTGGAAACCAAGTTTCATTAGTGCCAATCTTTGTTCTGAGAATTTTCACCCCAGAAATAACATGAATATACAAATAAAAAAGATGTTAGCTTGTAGTTTTCCTTTTGTAATAGATGTCAGTAGTATGCCTTAGTCAAAAATATCAGTATAAAAACATGCACAGCCCTGGCCAGGTGTCTCAGTTGGTTGGAGCATTGTCCCTTACACCAGCAAACGTTGTGGGTTCAATCCCAGTCAGGGCACGTACCTAGGTTGCAGATTCAATTCCTGGGGTGCTCATGGGAGGCAACTGATCAATGTTTCTCTCTCTCTGCCCACCGCCCACAAATCAATAAATAAATTGTTGGGTTAGGATTAAAAAAAAAAAAAAAAAACAGGCACATACCAGATGGTAAGTTTAAGGGTGGAGACTATTTCTGACATCTTGTCTCATGTAACACTATCATTGGGCCTAATGATAGTTTAATTAATTACTGTCATCAGTAGGCTGTTAGAGACGTTAGACTACAAATTCACTTACTATAATGAGTGACTACCAGTTCATCTGCTATAAGAAACAATTCTTTAAATAAGTGGTTCTTAAGTCTAGGAGGTCATGGACTCCTTGGAGAATCCCCCCTCCAGAAAAACAGAGGACATATATATTCAATTTAAGTGCAGTTTCAAGGGGATTCTTGAGTAAGACTGAATGGAGCTGTAGAACTCCCCTGTCTTTTCTTTCTTGTCTTTCTCTATGAAATGAGGTATCATTCTTTTGCATCATAATAAATTAATCTACTATAAGAGATGAAATAATCTCTAGTCTTTTTTTTTTTAACCCTGTAGTCCAGATTCTTCCAAATTCCAGTGCCATCTGGAGAAGATGGCAATAGCTGTGGTACAGTGTTTATTTCCTCCTTGAATCTGTTTATAAAAATAGAATTAGGATAGCAAAACCAAGCAACATCTATGAAACCAGGGGAAAAGTTATTCTCAAAACACAAAATGACCAAATCACCAAGAGCTGAAAAGCTTCAGTGCATAAGAAACTGCAGGAAGAAGAGGAGAGAAGGCAGAGGGCTAGAAAACCACAAAATTACCACCAGGTATCTTTAGAAACCTGATGGGCCAGTCTGAGAACAGCAGCAGAAACTGGGAAGGGATTTCTTTACAGGCTCCAATTTATGAGTGAGTGCTAGCAAACCATAGGAAGTCTCCTGGAGTTGAAGCAAGCAGTCTGTGAGTTTGAAACTCAGAAAACCTTTTCAGAACAAGGCCCTGCACTCTGGAGAAGCTATAGGAAATTGAATACTTTCTGAAACAGACAAATGGGAGTTTTAGAACTTTAAAGTTAGAAAGGCATGTCCTGAGCACTTCTCCTTTCTAAAGTCAGAGGAAAACAAAATTTCAGCTTTTAAGCAAGAGTCAAATCCTATACAAATTTATTAGAGGATGAAGACCGGGCAATGTCCTTTAAGACAATGAAAGTAAGAAAAATATGACCACAAAGAAACATGAAAGCTAACATAATGTTTTTCAATGAGCTTGGAGGTGTAAGAAAATTATAGAAGGAAAGAAAGAATGGTATTAGAATTATAAAAACTCATAAATGGTTGGATGAAATAGAAATAGAAAAAATTAAAGGTAAAGTGAAAAATGTCAGTGAAAAGAAAATTTAAAAAGTACTTTAAAAATTAAAACTAGAAGGGACATAAGGATGAATAAACACAATGAATTGACATTGAAAAGAAAATATAAAATTCGAAAGGCATGTCTAAAGATATAAAAAGAATTCAAGAAAAATGAGTAGTCATTATAAATACATAATATCCAATATATGCATAATAATGAGCCCCTAGAGAAGAAAATCAAAGCAGTGTAATAGAACACATGTAAAAACTAGAATTCAAGAAAACTTTCCCAAAATAAATATATTAATGAAATTTTCTTAAAGGATGTACTGCATTCAGGGGCAATTAACCCAGAACAGCCAACACAGACATTTTTTATATAAATCTGTTGGACTTCATAGAAAAAAAATTGTTTGGACAACCCAACAAAATTGCAAAGCCCTTTATTAGTTGAAAAAAAATCTGATTATTAACAGAAATATGTGTCTTATGGCAAAAGACAGTGGAGTACTGGCCAGGGGTTTTCTGTGTAACCAAACTGACCCCCCAGGTATAGGGAGCACAGATACACTGTTAGGGTCATACAAGGACTCTGGGAGTATTGTTCACAGAAGCCTTTCCTGAGGAATCTATTACATAATCAACAGAATGAGTTTTAGACAACAAAATGATGGGAGAGACTTTTACTTAATGACAATTTGTAAGCATTAAGTATATATTTACTTATAGAACTAAGACTAAACTGTGGTTATAGGGTAGACAGTATAACATGTCATAGCTCTGTTTGACAGTGTAGATAGATACAGTCTATCAAAAAATGGAAGGAGGGGGAGGGTAGATGAAACATAGAATATCCTATTTGTTGCCTTATAAATATTAACTAAGAGTAAAAGGATACTATTTCAAATTGGATCCTGAGGGAGACGTAAAGGCTAGAGAAGGAACAGGTAATAATAACCCATTAACATCGCTTATTGCAGGCAACTGGTAAACAACAGCCAAAAAAGTGGAGACCATAAAGGATTAGTATCAACATAATGATGAGAGCAAAAATGTCAACTTTTCTAAATACTAGAATAAGATCACGTGACCACATAAAGATTATATACATTATGTTTGTAGTTATGAATCACTTAATAAAGTGAGATAAGAAAGATTTGTATATCATGTTTCTCTTTAAGAAGAATTGAAAAGTATCTTTGTACACTTATATATATGTTTATGTACATTTTATATATGCATGTGTGTATGTTACAGAACAGACCAGGGGGCAATTATTGGCCCACCCAGGGATGCCAAAAACTGTTATAGAATGCCCACCCAGGGACAAGGAGGGGTTACTCTATACTATTACCGAAACGACCCCCTAATAGGTTCGATTGTCCACCACCTTAGGAAAGACGTCTCTCAATGCCAGAGATTTGTGAAAAGGAAAGGAAATGTTTATTTAATGCTATACAGACTTAAAGTAGTGACCTAATATCTTCATTAAAATATCAAAGTTCTTTTTGGATACCCACAGACACCCACAGTGCTTCCTTCTCCCCCTGCCCTAATTTAGGGTACTGTAACTCAGGAAAACAAGCAAAAGTCCGTGATCCAGGGTCCTTACACCGTCAGCTGTGTCACCATCCAGGCAGGATCTCCAATTAATCCAAAGCCATGTGGCGCCTTCTGATGGCCTACTGGCAAGAGTTCTTTCACCCTTCTTCCAGGCAAAGTCTCTCCTTCCCAGGCCACGTGGCCAAAGGGAGCACCCCAAAGCCGTGTGATCCTCTTCTGCCAAAGCTGCAGGGGTCCCCACTCTGTCCAAAGCTGTATGGTTCTTCTTGGCAAAGCTGTGGGGAGGGGGGGTTGCCACTCTGCCAAAGCCCAGTGGTGGTTCTTTGCTAAAGCTGCATGGTGATTCTCTCTCACAGGGCTGCAGGGGGTCTGCACTCTGGTGAAACCGTGTGGTTCCCTCTTCACATGGCTGTGGGAGTCCCCACTCTGCCAGAAGTGTGTGGCTCTCTCCTCTATTGCCACAGCTGCATGGTTCTCTCTCTTCGCATGGCTGCCGAGTCTGGGTTTAAATCCTTGGGTTTAAATCTTTCTCTGTACCCCCATTTCCAACTCCTACAATCAGTTACACCTGCCAACATTCTTGTATTATTCCAAGTTTACTGGGCTGCCATCATGAGTATGGGCAGGCGTGGTCCCATGTCATGGAGCCAATCATCTCTAAGTTCTCACACAGGTGCTGTAACTCGGGGGACCTGCCCTCCATTTACATCTTGGGTGGAAGTCACTCCCTTCTCACTGGCTCAAAGCATGGCCACAGCTATTTAACATATCTGTGCAACCAGTTAAAGGTTATAGATATGTTAAGTGACCATGCCAGAGGTTATCTGCAAAACTGTTGCTGTACAAAACAGCCTTGCATGTTCTTGCTCCATGTGTCCCTTCCCCCAACTCACACCTGTGGGAGGAAGGGGTGAGGACATCCTAATATTTCCTGGACACATTGAGTTCTGGGCTCCATTCCAAATCCCTATTTGGACCCCTATTTGGGGCCCCCCTCTTGGCTGCACCCGGTTACATATATATGTACACATATATATGTGGGTGTATGGGTGTGGATGCATATTCTTATACTTAAAACAATGGTGGAATAAAAAGATTTATATAATTACCTAAAGAGAGAGTGGTAGAGGGAATAGGATGTAAAGGAGGATAGGTATAGAAGTGAGACTTTCTGAATATATATATATTTTTTTTTTTAGAGATATAATTTTGGAGCCATGTAAATGTTTTTCATAATTAAAATAAAATTAAATTTTAACGAGCAATTCCTCCCACGTAAAAACTGTAATAAAGCAAACCTGTGTTTGTAGATGTTGACATTGCCATGCAGAAAGAAATTATTCCAAGTAACTGTATTTTCTTTTTAAATCCTCACCTAAGGACTTTTTTAAATCAGAAAGACAGAGAGAGAAAAACACCTATCATTTACCTCCAATACATACCAACTGGGGTGTCCTGACAGGGAAATGAGCCTTGCAACCTTTGGTTTACAGGAAGATGCTCCAGCCAACTGAGCCACATAGGCCAGGGCTATTCCAAATAACTTGAAAACAGTAATTTGTACATTCCTTGTGGAATATCCCTTGGAAAAAAAAAAACCCAAACAAACAAAAAACTATTTTCACTAATCATTTTGTTGATGCTAGTATTAGTATTGTTAATGTATTTGTATTTGAATTGGTGATAAAGCAAATGTTGATTTGAAAGAAATAAGACAGAGGAGGGTAATTAAAAACCCTGTAGTCCTGAAATTAAGTTTGACTGTGAATATGAACTTAAAATGTATCTTGTCTTTAAAAACCTATTTCCTAGCCTTGTCCACTGAAAGGCCTAAAAATAATGACCAGCCCTGTAGCAGTGAGCACCCCTAGTGCTCAATTTCTAAATACTACTTTAAAGTACTGGTGGTATTGAGAGACCTGTTGATTTCAGGTCTGGGCCAGGAAATGTACAAGATGAGTTTGGGGCATCAGGTTGTACTAGAAAGCAAAGAAACTACTAAAGAACACTAGAGTTTGGTCTAAAGCTGTCCAGAGTCAACTTGACTAGGTGCTTACTGGACAAAGACAGGGCAGTTTAAGCACTGGTACGAAGAAATACTGTGATGGATGAAAAATTTCACATACTTTTAATTTTTGAGTTACACAGAAATATGTAAAAGCAAAAACCTTCAGAGAATACTAGGGAACCAAATCATTGTATTAGGGAAATGATCAAGTGTTTTTTGTTTTGTTTTGTTTTGTTTTCAAGTGTTTTATTTTGCCTTTCATATGTGAGCAATCCTCATAATAACCAAATAGTCAATGGGAAAATTTCTTTTTATGGCGGTATTCCTGCTGATAAATGAAGACAGAATGCTAGCAACTACCTGTCAGAAGTATACAACCCACATCTGAAATGTTTTTTATGAACAAAAAATAAAACCCTGAATCTGATCAAGCCTCTAGTTCTAACTACCAATTTACAGGAAAGAGAAGAGACAAAAGAATGTGTTTAATTACACCATAGAGATTCATTCAGCAAAAAAACAGACTGTGGGAAACTGCAGAACAAATGACTCACTTATTTTTTTTTCCAATAAATTGCAAGGGAGGGGAGTGATGGGGGACAAATCTATAGCTTAAAAAATATTTAAGAAACACAGTAACTGATTACAATATAAGAATCTTACTT
This sequence comes from Trachops cirrhosus, assembly GCA_028533065.1. Classification (NCBI taxonomy): domain Eukaryota; kingdom Metazoa; phylum Chordata; class Mammalia; order Chiroptera; family Phyllostomidae; genus Trachops; species Trachops cirrhosus. The sequence goes on along the minus strand of CM052542.1, from coordinate 81,456,711 downwards.
AGATTTTGTGTTTTTAATTATATTTTACTGATAATGCTATTACAGTTGTCCTAATTTTTACCGTTTTGCCCCCCTGCACCCAGCAACCCCCACTCCCTCAGGCAATCCCCTCACCATTGTTCATGTCCGTGGGTCATGAGTATAAGTTCTCTGGCTACTCATTTCCTATACTGTACTTTACATCCCCCTGGCTGTTCTGTAACTACCTATTTGTACTTCTTATTCCCCTCTCCTCTTCACCCATTCTCCACAACCCTTCCCATCTGGCAACCATCAAAACACTTTCTGTATCATGATTCTGTCCCTGTTCTTATTGTTTGCTTAGTTTAGATTTAGTTGTTGATACTTTTTTTTTATTTTATTGTTCATAGTTGTGATCATCTTTTTCTTAGATAAGTCCCTTTAGCATTTCATATAATAAATGCTTGGTGATGATGAACTCCTTTAATTTGACATTATCTGGGAAGCAGCTGATCTGCCCTTCCATGCTAAATGAGAGCTTTGCTGGATAGCGTTTTCTTGAGTGTAGGTCCTTGCCATTCATTGACTTAGAATACTTCTTTCTGGCCCCTTCTTGCCTGTAAGCTTTCTTTTGAGAAATCAGCTGATAGTCTTCAGGGAACTCCTTTGTAGTTAACTGTCTCCTTTTCTCTTGCTATTTTAAAGATTCTCTCCTTATCTTTAATCTTGAGTAATGTAATTATGATGTGCTTTGGTGTGTGCTTCCTGGGGCCCAATTTCTTTGAGACTCTCTGAGCTTCCTGGACTTCTAGGAAGTCTATTTCTTTTGCCAGGTTGGGGAAATTCTCCTTAATTATGTTTGCAAATAAGTTTTCAACTTCTTGCTCTTTTTTTTCTCCTACTGGCACCCCTATGATTCAGATGTTGGAGCATTTAAAGTTGTCCCAGAGGTTCCTAAGCCTCTCCTCATTTTTTGGAATTCTTGTTTCTTTATTGTATTCTGGTTGAATGTTTATTTTCTTCCTTCTGCTCCAAATTGTTGATTTGAATCCTGATTTCCTTACCTTCGCTGTTGGTTCTCTGTATATTTTTCTTCATTTCACTTTCATAGCCTTCATTTCTTCCTCTGTTTTGTGACCATAATCAACCATTTCTGTGAGTATCCTGATTGCCAGTATTTTGAACTGTGCATCTGATAGGTTGGCTATCTCTTTGTTGCATAGTTCTTTTTCTGGAGTTTTGATCCATTCTTTTATTTGAGTCATATTTTTTTTGTCTTGGCACACCTGTAGGTAGTAAGGGGGCGGAGCCTTAGGTATTGGCCAGGGTCGGGCAACCCACATGGCTGCCTTGTGGTGCTCTCTGTGGGGGAGGGGTCTGAGAGGGAACAATGCTGTTTGCTCAGCTCTCAGCTGGCTTGCACTGCTGCCCACAAGCAAATGGGGCCCTTCTGGTGATGATTGCCTTGTGGATGGGTTTGTATGCATTCTAGGATCCCATGGGTATCTCCAACAAATTCCACTGTGAGGCTGGGAGTTTCTCCTGCCGCTGCAACCCCCACACGTTTTTCTAATCTTTTTTTAATAAACATTTTATTTTGTATTGATTTTAGATTTACAATAAATTTGCAAAGAGAGTGCAGAGAGTTCTTGTATACTGTTCCCCTTTTCCTCTCATTGTTAATGTCTTACATTACCATGCTACAGTGGTGACAAACTAAGAAACCAGCATTGGTACATTACTGTCAATGAAACACCAGACATTATTTGGATTTCACCAGTTTTTCTCTTACAGTCCTCTTTCTGTTTCAGGATCTACTCCAAGGTACCACATTGCATTTAATTTTCATGTCTCTCTAGTCTTCTTTGGTCTGTGATAGTTTCTTAGCCTTCCTTGTTTTTCATAATCTTGACTTAGGATATGGTTGTTCTGGTGACTAATGTGTTATTATGACAAAAGAATACAAAACACAGTCATTAAAGGAAACAAGTGCATGGGGAGGAGTCTGGATGAAACCAGGCAGAAGCTTCCAAAAGTCCTCTCCCAGTGGAGTCACACAGTATGTGCTTCATTCCGTCAGCAGTGGGCTGTAACAACATATGTGAGATCTAATCCACCAGGAAAGCTGGCCTCAGCTGAGGAGTCTAGGGTTTTTATCAGGGACTGGTCAGGTAGGTAATCTCTGCCTAGCATGTATCCAAATTCCAGATTCCCAGGAGGATGGAAGTGTCTTACCATTTATAGAAAGTTTAATACCAGTGTACAGAACTGTTTACTGGTCAAGTTCCCAGCCCCCAGCCAAGGGCCAGTCTTGGAAGCAGACCTTTCTAAGGATAGGAAATGTTTCCTTCACTGTTAACTCTTTTCTGCATAGAGAAATATTTACATATTACCTTTACTTCATGGTTTTATTTGAGAAAAATGGAATCAGATTAAAATATAGAGTATAAATAATATAGGAATAAAAAATGAAATGTAAAATCTAATAAAGGAACTCTTCTTTGTTCTTTTAGTACTTCTCATTCCCATTTAAAAATATTGCTGTAAAAATATTACTCATATTGCAACTTGTCAACTTTTGAAGCATTTCATAATAAAAAAATACCTCCAGATTGTGACCTCATTTATTGCCAAATAATTAAAAGAAGGCTGTATAAATTTCAGTAATAGGTAATAACATAACCACCAAAACCTGGGTGGAAATCCCAGAAAGTATAATTACTAAGATTTAAGACACAATATGTACTAGACACTTATTTTCTTTTAACAGGAAAAACGTGGTCTTCGAGAATTGCGAGTTCTTGAGAATTGGAAGAATATGATCCATGAAACAAATGAACATACTCTTCCCAAATGTAGAGAAACAATGCAAGAAAACTTAAACCAAGTTCTCCAGAGATGTAAGCCAGCTATTTTTTTGTATTGCTTTATTTCAAATGAGTGCTATGCCAAAATATATCTCCTTGAGTATTCTGGTGGGAGGTAAAGAGAGAGAATTCTTAACCAGAACATGTAAGAGAGGTGCCCTGTCACAGAAAAAGCGGTTATCTAGTGATTACCGTATTTTTTGGATCATAAGATGCATGTAGGTTTTAGAGGAGGAAAATAGGAAAAAGAAATGTGAAGCAAAAGATGTGGCAAAATATTTAATAACATAAATAACATAATATTTCACCAATATAAATGTAAACAGAACTCAGTAGCATCATTAACAACCATTATTCCTCCCAAATTTGGTGGGGGTGGGGGGGAGTGCATTTTATAGTCTGAAAAATACAGTAATATGTATTGCCATTGATGTTAAGAGCAGTTATCTCCAAAGTGAGATGTTTGCTCCTGCAGTGCACAAGATTGTCTTTTTAGGATATGGAAACATGGAAACATTTCTTACCTTAAAAAATTTAATCCTTCAGAAACATTTTGATAACCAACAACTAGGATCTGAAATAAGACTTTATCAAATAGGATACTATGGTTTTTTTAAACTTTTTTCAAAAATAATCCTGTCACAAACAGTATTTTACCAATTATTTTCATTAAGCAAAATAATTTCATTTGAAGTCATAGTTGATCTGAAAAGAATACATATTAAACTCATATCAAATTATGACATAAAAGGAGTTTTATTAGTAATGACTTTAAAATTAGAAGTATATCAGAAATGTAAGGCTTTTCCTTGTGTCTGTACTATTCAGCTTGTCCAAGGATAATCCTAGTAAATAATGATGGGTTACTGAAGTGCAAAAGGAAAAAAATATCTTTCAGGGGAACAAAAAGAAAAAAACTGGCCAGTGAAGGAAGAAAACAACTGAGAGACCTTGGCTAATAATTGAGTTAAGTCTTTTTGTGCCAGTACAAGTTAGTTTTGTATATTCTAATGCTAAAAGGAGATTGCAGAGGATAAATAACATCACATTTAGTCTCTTTGAGGGAACAGCAAAAACTCTAAAATTAGTCTTAGACTTTTGCATTTTACAATATTACCAACTTGTTCTTGTTTGTTTGTACCTGTCACTTCCTAAACTTGACAACATTCTCAATATTATGCTAAAAGTAAACCTTCATTATTATTAATAAGAATGCTTATGTATGCATTTGAGCTGTACCTATAACTTTCCTTTTCTACACTTTGAGTATATAAACATGAATTGGGTAAAACTTGGTAAAAATCTATGAGTGGTTATTTCTACTTGCTTCATTCTAGGTCTAAAGTTACTTCTTTTTTTTTAATTTTATTATTTTTTTATTTTAGTTTATTCAGTACAGTTTCTATCCTTTATTCCCATTCCAGCCCACCCACCCATCCCTCCCCTCCTCCCTCCCATTTCCAACCCCCCTTGTTTTGTCCATGTGTCCTCTATATTTGTTGCTGTAAACCCTTCCCTTCTCCCCTGAGATTCCCCTGAAACTCCCTCCCCTCTCCCCTCTCCCGCCTGGTCACCGACAACCTGTCCTCTATTTCAGTGTCTTTTGTTATATTTTACTTGGTTCTTTGTTTTGTTGTTTAGGTTCCTGTTAAAGGTGAGATCATATGGTATTTGTCTTTCACTGCCTGGCTTATTTCGCTTAGCATAATGCTTTCCAGCTCCATCCATGCTGTTTGCAAAGAGTATGAGCTCCTTCTTTCTGCTGCATAGAATTCCATTGTGTAAATGTACCATAGTTTTTTGA
>CM052542.1:81423294-81451579 GCA_028533065.1 Trachops cirrhosus | reverse complement strand
CCTTCATTTGGGGATTGTTTCTTTGTCTTCTCATTGTTCGTGAGACTCTTCTCGCTAGCCTCAGCTTCTTAAATTGATCTGTTCTGGCTCCCTGGGTTTATGGTGTGAACTTCTGTTGTAGAGTACCAGTGAGATTCAGTGGTGCAGTCTCCTTTGGGTGTCTTGGTGTTCACAGCTTCCCCCTACTCTTTTTCATGATCAGTTGGAGGCGTAAGGCAAAATGGTTTAAGACAGCAAGAGAGTATTCTATGATATTTACAGTAGCAGCTAGTAGAGAAGAGATAGGAGATCCTTTGGCTGTGTATAGTATTAACTGTGATCTTCCACCCTACTAGCCACTTTTTAGAAAGGATGTAAAGAAGATAAGGCTCTTGTTGGGAAGGAAAGGATTGTGAGTTGGATCTAGAAATCAGTGAGGTTGTGGGAAGTCAGAATCTGAGGTAGGGTGAGGGTAAAGAGTAGTAAATAGGTGTAGTGTGTTAGAGAATAGAGTTAACCACTATAGTAATAGAATTCAGGAAACTGAGAAGTGGGCTAAGGTCTGGGAAGGATTTTGCGTAGTATTTACAATTGTATTGAATAGCTATTATTTACAGAAATATTAGAGTAACAATCATATGACAGAATCTAAGAGATCTGGATAACAAGAATAGGGAGTATGGAGCCTTGAGAAGTGTACTAATGGAACACAAATGAAGGACAGTAAATTAGCTATACACTATGAATGAGGTAACAGAGGAAACCTATTAAATGATACATTATAAGCAGCCAAGCAAAGAAGACTATACAGAAAGAAGAGGAATACTAAAGCACTATTACAATAAAAAGTGTAAGCATAATGAAATAATGATAATACAGATATGTTATTACTTGCAGGTTCAAAAAAGAAGGAAAAAAGCAGAAGATGGAAGGAAGAGATAAATTTGGAAAGAAAGGGAGAAAGATCAACACTAGAATGATAGAAGTAGAAGCATAAGAAATCGAACGATATAAAAATAATAAGAATTAAAAAATAAAAAGTCACTTAATAAAAAAGCATCAAGCAAAAAAAAAAAAGAGAGAGAGAAGAAAAAAACCTTTTGTTGGTTTCAAACTGGTCAAACCAGTTTTCCTGGTTTTGCTGGCTGCAGCAGACTTAGGAGGGAATGCCTTGGTTTTTTCCCTTCCTGTGCAGAGCTCAGTCAGCCTCTGGCGCACTGTCCCCAGGTCTAGCCACGCATGGAGAGCTGGTCCAATGCCCCTGGAAGGGCCCTGGGTACTGGATCTGCACGCTCCTGAGCACTCTCTCTGGAGCCTACTGCAGAGCGCTCATGCCTTTTCCAGTTTCAGGGGTGTGAACTCTGTGGATCCCGAGGGGCATGCAGTTCCCCCCAATTGCACGGCCTGGGCACCAGGGATCCCACAGAATGCCTGCGCTTTTTCCATGCTCACGGCTGTAGGCACTGGGCCTTCCACCAAAAATCACTTTCTCCGGGTTGGGGTGCCAGCACAAGACCTGGCCATCCTTGGTCACACTGGCTGGGCCTCGATCTCCCCAGAGTGGATCTGGCGCCTCCCCCCCCCGGGTGTGGGGTCTGGGTGCTCTTAAGCACTCTCTCCAGAGCTCACTGCGGAGTGCTCACTCCTTTTCTGGGTTCACAGGTATGCACTCTGTGGATTCTGAGGGGCTCGCACTTCCCCCAAATTCACGGCCTGGGTACCGGGGATCCCACAGAACGCCCACGCCCTTTCTGTGCTCATGGCTATGGGCACTGGGCCTTCCACCAAAAATCACTCTCTCCTAGTTGGGGTGCCTACACAAGGTCCGGCCGTCCTTGGTCACACCGGCTAGGCCGAGATCTCCCCAGAGCCCGCTCCACGGTCCCACGGAGCATTGCTGCTCAGTCCTTGTTTGTCTGGGGAGGGAGCAGTTGACCCAGCCCCTGATAGCCCTGAGGCAGACCCCGGAGCTCCAGGGCTGGGGCTGCAACCTCCCTGCTCCCCGAGCTGATCCCTGGGCCATTATTATCCTGAAGTAGTCTCCTTACCGTCTGGTCTTTCAATGTCTGCTACAATTTTTTATCTATTTTCATATATGTTGTGATAATGTTGGCTGTTTGTTCTGTTCCTCCATAGATTGGCTAGGTTTTTCTCCCGTGTGTAGGGAGAGGTGGAGTGTGCTCCCTCCTACCACACCGCCATCTTCCCTCTAAAGTTACTTCTGATATGAAGACTAGACTCTTAAAAGTAGAGTCTTCAACCCTGGCCAGGTGGCTCAGTTGGTTGAACACCAAAAAAGCTTGAGGGTTTGATTCCCGGTGGGAGTGCATGTGGGAAGCAATCAATCAATGTTACTCTCTCTCTCCCCCTCCCTTTTTTTCTCTCTCCTTTCTTCTCCTTCCTTCTGCTCTACTCTCTCTACCTCTCGCCTTCTCCCCTGTCACCTCTCTCCTTCTTCCCGTCCCTCTTCTCTTTCCCTCTCCTTTCCTTTCTCTGTAAAATCAGTAAACATATCCTTGGGTGAGGGTTTAAAGAAAAAAATTAGTCTTCACAATGAAAGAGTCTTCAAAATGAAATAGAAAAGTTTTACAGTTAATGTGGAATTGAAAATTAAATGTATTTTTCTGAAAGGAAGAATTAAAACACAGAAAATGCCAAGTTAATAGTTAAGGTTTTAACATATACGAACTGCTTTGGGTCTTATTGTTAGCTTTAGAAAGTAAGCAATGGCTTTTGGAAGTGCTTTTCTGCTTGAAGCAGGAAAGGCTTCCTCAGTAGACTGCAATATAAGTATTTTCTTATGTGTTTTTGTATTGTATTATATTATATTATATTATATTATATTATATTATATTATATTATATTATATTATATTATATTATCCTGAGCAGCACAGGTATAATGGAGATAATTACCTGCTTTTGAAGCCGATGTAGTTTTAATAATTCACCTAGGACTGGGGTCAAACTCATTTTCACCAGGGGCCACATCAGCCTTGCGGTTGCCTTCAAAGGAACAAATGTAGTTTTGTTCTGTGTCTGCTTGTAGAACTGCCACATTTATCTCTTCCATGCCTATTTGAGACTGTGCTGACATTGCCATCTACTGCACATCAGAATGCTACTGGTATGGATCTTGGTCTAACATGGTGCACAAAACTAAGTAACTGTGAAACAGTAAAGTGGGGACATCTCAAATGATTTGAATGGAGACCCATTATAGAATCTGCAGCTCAGAACTGTTTCCGCTTTTGTATGCATAGCTCCACCTACCTCGCAAATTGTGTCTGGGTGAGCAAAGGCTTTTTAGACTAAAACTTTTCTCTGGTTCCTTAATACCACAAAAGTAAATAAGAGCTCTAGGACAGCAATTTTCAACCTTTTTCACCTTCTGGCACACATACACTAATTACTTAAATTCTGTAGAACACCAAAAAGTGTATTTGACAAAAAAATAGGTATAATTTGGGTTCATCTACACCAGAGACTATTGTATTGGCTGTTATCATTTTTTTTATTTGACAGTCTTAGGGGAAAGAGGTCAGTGCCCCTGACTAAATGGGTATTGCATGTTTTAAAAATTCTTGTGATACACTGGTTTAAAATTGTTGCTCTAGGACGATACATAAAAACAACTCATAAAGTAGCCTGTCATTAAGACACAGCCTTTACTTTTTTCTCATCCTGTGTTCTACTAATTAATTATTTAATATACTTCATCAAGTTTGCTATCTAGAGATCTGGTCCTTGATTTAGAGAGTAAGAAGGACAAAAAGTCTTTAGGTTATTCCTGATTCAATTTAACTAATACAGCCATGGTAAAATAAACAAACAAACAAAAAACTCCTTTCCTGCCTCCCTCTTTCTTTTTAAGAGCAGTGAATATTTTTTAAATTATTTAAACAAAAGATAAATGTTAAATAATAAGAAAAAGAAGTAAAGAAGAAAACAGAAAGAAAAAGGAGAAAACAATAAGTCACCTTAATAACTACCTAAACATAGCTATTGCTTTTGAACTTTAGAGAACATCATTCCAGAAATCTTTCTGTATTGTATATCCAAATGGAAGGATGGGTGGTGGGATGATAGCTGAATGAATAGATTGAGGGTTTGGGGGGGAGAGAGTACTTTTGATGAGAATGGGATCATATGCTTTTTAAGTTGAGGTGTTAGTTTTAAATTTTATTTTAATTTAGCAGAACAAAAACTTTAGTAAAGCTGAAAGAAATACTTTAAAATACATGTTTCTTTATTATAAAAGATAGTAGTTACTAAAAGATCAAAGAAAAGTCATGAGACATTTTGAAATTATTAGCATCATGTTATATTGCATTAATTAATGCCACAAGAGATCAAGGGGTTAGGACTTTTATACCTTTTCTCTTACAGCTCTTCTCCATTCTTTCACTTGTGAATTTTAGCTTTGTCAGGTTTTATAGTATTTGCTTTGTGTTCTGCGGTTTTAATGCTGCTACTTGTTTGTTTAGTTTTACACGATTTAATTCCTTTCTGTTTCTGGTTTATTGATTAGATCTGTAATCATGTTGTTATGGTTCTCAGTTTCCTTAGCCTTACAATCTCCTTTTCATTTCATGCTGTATGTTTGATGTCTTTTAATAAATTCAATTGGTTTCTATTTTTTTTTTTGTATTATAACATGGAGAACTTTATTAGGTTTTCTTTCAGAATGCATGCTTTGTCTGTCTTATCTGCTTTTCACATATTTGTTCCTTCCCCCTCTACCACCTATTTGTGTTTCTCTATAAATTGAAGCATATTATACTTCTAAGAATTTTGTCAACTCATTTTCTTTCTCTAACTTTTGGAGATTGAGTACTTATGGAGGTGTTAAGAGTCTCAGTTCTTAATTGGAATCTGTGTTCCTATTCTTGGACACCACTTTTCAAAGTTTACGGTATGCAATTATAATACTTCCTTGTTTAGTAAAGAATGGAAATTCCATCTCCCTTATTCTTTTAGAGTTTTTATGTAGTTTGTGAGGTATTTAAGGGACTAAATGTATCTGATTTGCTACACTGTCTTTTTACCTAGAAATCTTTAAGGATTCATGATTTTTTTGTGTGTTCTTTTATTTATTTATTTTTAGAGAGAGGGGAAGGGAAGGAGAAAGGGAGGGAAACATCAGTGTGTGGTTAGTTGCCTCTCACGTGCCCCCTTCTGGATACCTGGCCTGCAACCCAGGCATGTGCCCTGACTAGGAATTAAACTGGTGACCCTATGGTTCACAGTCTAATACTCAATCCACTGAGCCACACCAGCCAGGGCAGGATTCATGGTTTAAAATACTAGTTTATAGTGCTTTATTAGTTAGAATTTTTACCTATATCTGCTTCATTGAGTATTATAACTCTGTAAAATAAATATTATCACCTTCCCCACTTTATAGAAACTAAAATTTTTTAAAATATATTTTATTGATTATGCTATTACAGTTGTCCCAATTTTTCCCTCTTTGCCCTCCTCCACCCAGTACCCCCATTCCCTCCAGCAGTCCACCCCCTTAGTTCAAGTCCATGGGTCATGCATGTACGTTCTTTGGCTTCTCTATTTCCTATACTATCTTTATTATCCCCTGTCTATTTTGTACCTGCCAGTTATGCTTCTTAATCCCTGTACCTTTTCCCTTACTCTCCCCCTCCCAGTTGATAACCCTCCTAATGATCTCCATATCTATGATTCTGTTCCTATTCTTGTTGTTTGCTTAGATTATTTTTTTAGATTCAGTTGATAGTAGTGAATTAGTTGCCATTTAATGTTCATACTTTTGATCTTTTTCTTAAGTAAGCCCCTTTAACATTTCATGTAATAATGGTTTGGTAATGATGAACTCCTTTCGCTTTTCCTTGTCTAGGAAGCACTTTATCTGCCCTTAGATTCTAAGTGATAGCTTTACTGAATAGAGAAATCTAGGTTGTAGGTCCTTGCTTTTCATCATTTTGAATACTTCTTGCCAGTCCCTTCTTGCCTACAAAGTTTCTTTTGAGAAATCAGCTGACAGTCTTACGGGCACTCCTTTGTCAGTAACTCTCTGCTATTCTTTTGCTGCTTTTAAGATTCTCTCTTTATCTTTAACCTTTGGCGTTTTAGTTATGATTTATCTTGTTGTGAACGTCTTTGGGTCCAACTTGTTTGGGACTCTCTGTTCTTCCTTGCACTTATATGTCTATTACCTTCACCAAATTAGGGAAGTTTTCTTTCATTATTTTTTTTAAAAAGTTTTCAATTTCTGGTTCTTTCTCTTCTACTCTGGCATCTATGTGATCTGGACGTTGGTACTTTTGGAGATGCCCCAGAGGTACCTTATACTATACTTGTTTTTTTTTCCCCATTCTTTTTTCTTCTTGCTGTTCTGGTTGAATGCTTATTTCTTCCTAATGTTCCAAATTGCTGATTTAAATCCCAGCTTCCTCTCCTCCATTGTTGGTTCCTTAATAGATTTTTCTTTATTTCACCTAGTGTAACTTTCATTTCTTCCTGGGTCTTTTATATTTTTTTACCATACTCAGTAAGTTCTTTGAGCATCCTGTTCACCAGTGTTTTGAACTATGCATCTGATAGGTTGGTTATCTGTTTTGTTTAGTTCTTTTTCTGGGTTTTTGTTCTGTTCTTTCATTTGGGCCATATTTCTTTGTCTCCCCAATTTGGCTGCCTCCCTGAATTTGTTTCTGTGTATGAGGTAGAGCTACTTGACTCCTGTCTTAGTAGCCTGTCACAGAAAAGGCACCTATAAATTGTGTGGGGCAAAGCCTTAGGTAATTGCCAGGGTGGGCAACTCACTTCACTGCTTTGTGGTTCTGTGTGGGGGAGGGCTCAGAGAGGGGTCAGTGCTGCTGCCTGGCTTCTGTAGGTTTGCCCAGCACTGGCGCAGCGTGACTGGTGCCCTGGTGCTGAATTCCAGAGGGGGTAGGTTTCCATATGTTTTAAGTCAGTATGTGCCCTTAAGCAGAGTCTCCTGAAAATCTGGCCATTTCTTCCTCAGCTCCAGCCCCCACTGATTTTTACAGCCAAAAGTCATGGGGATTTATCTTCCTCATGCTAGAACCCTGGGCTCTGCAGTCTGACCTGGGGTTGGGATCTCTCACTCCCAAGGTATCCCTCCTGATTTTTATCCACCACGTGTGAATGTGGGACCCCCTGTTCCACCACTGCCACTCCACACTGCACTGCATCTCTGTACATTTCTGCCCATCTCCACATCTCTGCCCCTCCTACCCGCCTGGATGAATGTGGCTTCTTTAAATCTTTGGTTGTAGGACTTTCATACAGCTCGATTTTTCTGATTCTGGGTGTTACTTATTTTGAGGTCTAGTTGTAATTCTTTCTGTGGTTGCAGAATGAGGTGAAGCATGTATATTTACACCTCCATCTTGACCAGAAGTCACTAGAAACTGAAATTTATAGTGGTTTAACATCCATGTTCTCCAACAATAATTGGAGGAAAATTCATGTAAATCTAGTTCTCCTTCTCCAAAGCTCAAGTTCTTTCAACTTCAGGATACTGCTTCTGTGCATTTTTGAGAAGGTAATAATAAAAGACTATTTCTTCTTCGGAGATATCACTTTCTCTTGGACTTTCCCTATAACTCAGATTCTGCCCTCTCATTCTGCTTTATTAGTTCCCACATCTTTTCTGGACTTTTAACATTGGGGTACCCTAAGGCTTGGTTCTGGGACATCTTTTCTGTCTGTACTACCTTGCTTGGTGATCTTATATAGAATCACGGCTTTAAATATTATCTCTGTGCTAGTCATTAATTCCACATTCATGTTTTCACCCTAGACCCCTCTCCAGAATTCTAGACTTTTACATCCAACTGCCTAGTCTACTTAGATGTCTAATAAGCATCTCAGTATAACATCCAGGACCAAACTTGAATTCTTTCATCAGTTCTGCTTTTACCTCATTTTATCCCATTTCAGTAATGGCATCACCATTCCCTAGCTGTTCAGTCTGAAAATCCTGAATTCCTATCTCTCTTTCCCCCTCCCTCTCCCATCTGTCATTTTCTGGAGTACTTGCTCTCTCCCACTTCATCTTCTTTACCTGTCTCCTTCCCTCTTTTACTCTTTCTTACTCTGTGCCCCTTCTTTCCCTTCCTTCCCCGCTCTCCTCTTTTTCCCTCTTCATTTCTCCTTCCCTCCCTCCATTCTTTTCTTCTACCCTTTTTCACTCTTTCCCTCTTCCCTCACATACATTTTATTAACAAATCTTAATGGCTTGATGACTTTTATTTTCCATCATTTTCCTTTTCCCTCATTTTGTTCTAGCTACTCTGGACTCCTTATTCTACCTCCAATGTGCCAAGCACATTCCCGCCTCAGGACCTTTGCACTTGCTATTCCCTCTAGAATATTCTCTTCTCAGATTCCTGTACATTCTCACTTCCTGTTCATCTCTGCTCGGATGTGAACAGTGAGACCTAACTCAGACATTTTTAACATTCATCTCCCCTCACTCTGGCATTCTCTGATCTCCCTACCTTACTTTGTTTTTCTTCATCACCCTCTGACATGCTAAATATTTATCTATGTGCTGTCTCCCCATCTAAAATAAAAGTTTCATGAGCTCAAGGACTAGTTCTCTGCAGTATCCCTGGCACCTAGAACAGTCATGGCTGGCACATTTTAGCCACTAAGTAATTATTGGTTTATTGAAATGAATGAATGAGAATTCAGCCAGCATCTGCTCCTAATACCAAACCAGAATTTTTTTCTTATGTATGTATTTGAGGTTTACATATACACATCATGACAGGATGAATTTCTTTCTTTTATGTGAAGATAGTCAGGACATGAACTATTGTATATAGCACAATTACTGTATGTGATGCTAATGTCCTTGAATAATCCTTTGTTTGAGAGAAAATAATTTGATAAATTCTTGACTTCTTAAAGTCATTTATAGTCCCCGAAAGCACAACAGGGGAAACTGCTTCCTATTGGCCAGTAAGTCCTGTGGAAGTGTTAGGAAGGTTCAGACAAATGGGTCTTTTCCTCTTCGAGGCTGTAATTATGAAGAAAAGGAATGTTTGCTCTAGTCAGGTGATTTTCTTAGACTGTAGAAAAGCAGATTTTATTAAATTCAGAAAGTAATAAATTACTTCAAAATAACTGAATTTTCTAAAAATGGGTATTTTGCCTGAGCACCAAGGCAATCCTGATAGTGAACAAGAGCGTGACTTTGTCAGATGTGTTCTAATAAAATTTTTAAAGGCTATAAAAATGACAAAATAAATGTCATAGTCTTATAACTCTTGTTAAATTAAGAAAAACCTGAAAATGATGAAGCACCTAAAGACTACAAAATGGATTTTTCTTAAAGTTATGTTCAAAACTTGAAAAAAATCCAACCAGGAAATGATAAAAACCACTGCTCAGGAAAGATGATGTAATATTAATATGCCACAGAAAGAAGGCAGATCTAATCAACTCCTATTTTGTTTTGTTTCCATCTTTCCTGTTAGAACAAACAATGGTTGGGAACCTAATTTTCATTACTAAAGTACTGTCTTTGATACAACTAAAGTGGTTGCTGATAAAAATATGACTCTTTGAAAGCAGAATCCTTCTCTTTACCACATTTTCACAGGGCAGGCCCTAACATTTTTCTGAAAGAGAAATCACAGTCCTTGCCCTGTTATGGAACTATGACCTAGCTGGGTCCATATCGAGGTGGGCTAGGAAGGCATAATTGTGAAACAGCTAAGTAAACCTCTGGTTAAGCAAATGAAGACAAAGTGGTAGGGCATTACATACCAAATAAGGGAAGATTCTTATAGGAAAAGAATTAATCTGGGAGGACTTTATGAAGGTAGTAAACTTTGACATGGGCTTTTGAAACAAGTAAAACATTTTAATTAGAAGAAAGGAATAAGGAAAGCACTTACAGTGTTTTTTCCTTAAGAAAAAAGCATTTTCCTTAAATATCTCTTTCAGAGATAGTACAGTAAATAGAATAATAGTTCTAATAATAGAGCAATAACATTTTTTGACTGCTTACATAGCTCAGTGTTACACATGCCATTAATTCTACATATGCCTTATACAGACAAATGAAAAAGTATTTATTTTGGTAAGAAGTGTCAGGATAACAGCTGTCAGTAGTAATTTTAAATAGAATGTTATGTACTGATCTATTATTCTGCTTACTGTGTATGAAGAACTTCCCTAAATGACTGTAACTAATATTTTAATATCTACTGTGTTACCTCATTTAATTCTCGTGTCAATTCTGAAGTCCTCTTATTAGTTGTTATGTTCATTTTGCAAATGAGGAACTAAGGTGCTGCAAAATTAGCAGCAGTAGCAATACAAGCACCTAGCAAAAAGCAAATGCTCAATAAATATTTAGCAAATGAATGAAAGAATAAATAAGCAAACATGCCCAGGATCAGTTATATCACTAGTAAGTGCTTAGCTCTAGATTTTACGATACTAAGTCTGACTCTTGGCCTGCACACTACACAGTGAAGTAAGTGATAACATTTATGTATATGAATAAAATGGATCTAGTAAATTAAGAGGTTTGGATAATTGATGGATTAAAACCAGCTTTATTGAAATCATAAGAGAAGTAGAGAGTCGAGGAAAGAGTCAAGCCTTTAGAGTCAGAGATCTGATTTTAAATCCTGCTTTTTGTACTTATTAGTCACATTACCTCCTTGAGTAACACTCACATCTTTACACCCGTTTTTTTACTGATGCCAAAACTGTAAAATAGGACAGTGATCCTCTCCTAAATAGGAAAGTGGGATTAAGAGGAGTAGTACATGGAAAGTTCTTGGCACAGGTCTTGACACATAGTAATACTCAATAAATAAATATAATAATAATTTCTAAGAGTTTTGATCCATTAGAAAGGGAAATGACTGAATGAAAACAATCCAGAGAAATCTGAATCTGACTGGCCTGGCAATGGCAGCCAGGATGAATTAGAAGACAAGAGAGCAGAGGTAAGAAGAATAGTAGAAAGTGTTAAAGCATTCTAGATATCAAGTACTGCCTACAAGAGAGCAGTGGTATGAATGAGACAAAGTGAGAGAGGGCCAATGAATTGGAAAGACATTATAAAGGTATAGTCGATCAAAATGTGGTAATTTTATCAGGTGTTTTATAATGTTTTATATCTCTTTAGAGAATTCTGAGGTCATTGTTGACAACTTGTCATTGGAATTAGTACTTTAATGCCTTTGGCTTGCAACTCAAAGCTCAAGAGTGATAGTAGTTCTAATTATGACATACGGAATATATTGGCAGAACTTCCCTTTTTTTTTTCTTTCCACCCTACCACAACCAAAATAATACTGGCTTTTTGCATAGTTTTTTGAGATCTAAAACAATCCAAGTATTTTTTTGGTCAGGTAATTCTTTCCTTGAACAAGGGCTGCTGATTGAAAACCCATTCTGTTTTATTTCAGTGCAAGCAGTTACCGACTCAGTCTGTAGACTCCAACAGAGGGAGCAGGAACGAAAACAGGTAAGATCATTTGGATTTTGGAGCATATAACTCCAGGGCTTTTATTATCATCCTATTATTAGCCATTGCTTTGTATAAAAAGAAATTTTCTTAATTTGCTTTTTTATGCAATGATTTTAAAAGATTTAAAAATGGATAATTTAAGATGTATTGAAGGAGAATGGGCATATGATTGTACCATCCATATTTTTATAATACAAATTACAGACCTCTTTTTTTCTTTCCTTTTGTTTTTTTTTTACCTTTTCAACATTTTTATATTTCCCTTGAAAGTGGTATTTATCTTGTAGAGGAGAAAGAATAGGATTTTTACATGGAACAAAAAATACCCACCAGATTGGAAATACAAATCTTTCCTTCATGCCTAAAGTGTTGAATACATTATGTATATTTCTTCTAGAAGAGGAAGCATTCATGCCTGTGGATGGGTTATTTAATGAATAGTCATAAGATCGTGTGAATCACTTGCTAAGTAGTGCTTTGCTTATTTGAATTATATCTTAACTAAGTTCAGGTGTGGAAAAATAGCACAAGAATTTAAGTTCCTTTAATAATTTTGTTTTCACATATAATTATGAAGTATTTATATAACTTATTTATTGCCTTAAGCTAATAAAGATACACTTATTAAGAAATGTTGAAAATACTAAGTCATTCTGAAATAGACACCTTTTTGCATGTGTGTGCATCAATGAGTGTTACTGTGTCCATTTCTCTGGAATGTCTTGTGGTTAATCCATAATAATGGTTCAGATTTGGCACTGTATAAAAATATAATGGAATGAACCTTACCAGAGTTTAAATTTCTGCACCTTCTGCTCCATTTTAAATATTGATAAAAAGGTTTAAACATTGAACAAATTGATGAATCAAGCCTGCTGAAAGGACTTGACATTTAAGCCAGGAGGGAAGGCTGCCCAAGACGACTAGGATTGTTTCTAGCAGTTCAGGTCAGGAAGCAGGGCCATTGCTGAACACAGTGATAAAAGGGCAAGGCAGAGCCATGGGCAGGAGAATCTGTGTGAGGGTGAAGTGTTTGCACAGTGTCTAAAGAACACTGTAAAGACAGGCGCAGGGGCTTCAATGGGTCATTCCTGGCCAGACAGATTTTTTTAAGTCCTTTACTTTACCAGATGTAACTGGAGAGTGAAAGATTTTAGTTTTTTTGAGTTTAAGGCAGTTTATACACTCAGGAGGTAAAAGTCCAGGGGTCCCAAACCACTAGTGCTAATATAATATAGAATAAAATAAGAGCTGTGGTCAAGTTACAAAGAACTTCATAGGATCTTGGCAAAAGGAGTAATTTATTAGGAAATGGTGACCTTTGAGCCATATGTTAAAATCAGTGAGTTAAAATTCAATTGATAGAAGATGGGCAGAAAGATATTATAGGGTGAGGGGTATTGTGTAAGTAAAAACAAAGGATGTGAGAAGCTATTTGTCTGGTGCTGGGATGTGGAATATCTAAAGGGGTATATCTGAAAATGATTGTGGAGAATGTTGATTGCTATATTAAACAATTTGTTACTGAAGGCACCAGGAACATTTCTGTGTTTGAGAAGCAGAAAGATTTTTTTTTTGTAGGGACACTGTATTGGCTATTACTGGCTGTAACATACGCAATTATCTTGGCTTTCAAAATAAAAATTTAAACAGGGTGTCCTGTGCAGGATGCTGCCTCTCTAACATGTTGTTGTGTGACTTAAGCAGATTCACATGAATATGCTCTCACACATTATTAGTTTTTCTAAGACATCATCAAAGTAGTTATCATTCTGATGAAATGGCGATTCTTTGCATCCTTGAGCAGAACTAACCTATAATTAAATTATAATTGGAATAGTTCCTCTTGGCACTTTGAACTTTTTTCATATTTGGTATATGAACCATACAAAACTAGGAAAATGACCAGATGAGGTAAAAAAAAAAAATAGTAATTCTGGTGTCTTCTATTTCTGGCTGTTTCCTTTCTTAGCTAGCTGTATGTTCTTGATCAATGCCTTGAGCTTCGGGTTCCTCATCTGTAAAGTAAATGCTTATTCTACTTAACCTGATAGATTAATATCTACTTAACTAATATATTATACTATACAGTTTATGGGAAATGGCTTTGCAAATTGTATATCACTCTCCAAATGTAAGGTGGCACTTTTTCCCTGCCAACTCAATCATTTGTTTAAAATGCAGGCAATCACTTGGTGGATAAGAACTCTACTGTGGTCTCTTAGAGTTGGTGAAGCCCTTGAAAATCCTGTCATTTATGGTTTTCTGAATTAAAAGATATTATCCTATGGTTTAAAAAAAAGTGGCCTCAATAAATAATAAATCCCTTAGAATATTTTAGTCTTAAATATATTTCTTATAGGGATTATGTTAGAGAATGTTACTGAACTATCTTTTTATGGAGTACACCTTAAAGTTACTATTTTAGAATGTAGTGAAATGTAGTTTCACTAAGAACTGGCATGAAGTCTATGAAACCTGCATGCATAATCAGCCACTGTGAGTATTTTCTTTTCTCAAAATAATTTAATAAAATTAACCAGCTGAAAGTCACACACAAAAATTGTATTTTTCAGACAGAGCTCAGAGAAAAGTAAAAGTTCTTTATATTCTTCCAAGGCAATAAACCTTTAGTCTTTATTGCTTTTTCAGTGTTTACTTAGCAAAACATCTGAAGTACAGATCTTTAAGGATTCTTTTTTTCTGTCGTATCTGTTTGCCAAAACTTGGCAAAGGTTTGAGACTACACATATATAAAAGACATAGAGATGAAGTTTAATTTCTCATCTAGGAAATATATACAAAGCAAAATTGACCTCTAGTTGCATTTTGCAATCTAATGTTAATGGTTGCCCTTAGTTATACTATTGGCTACATTTTGTGTACTTTAATGGCCTCGGAACAAAGAAAGATGGGAGTAGTAATGGAATAAAATAGACTCCTGCCATTAGTCATGAATTCTTTTATGTCAAGACAATTTGTGGAATTCTGTGGGAAGTAAATTATGATAAACGTCATTCATACAAATCACATTTCCCACAATTGATGTCTAAAAGTGCATTCAGAAGAACAATAAATGCACATTCCCTAGTTATTTGACATACGTTTTGAAAGTGACCCACTAATACAAAGTCACATTTTGGATGCTAGCAATAAGAGTAGTGCAATGAAAATACAATTAGCTCATAAAATTCATTAACTCTAAAAAATAGGCCATCAAGGGAGATGAGCTTGTTAATATGTGTGAATAATTTAAATTTAGGTTCCGTACACAAGCACCAACTTTTGAAGCCATATTCAACCAAACAGTGATAGTATTAAAGAAAATGTGAGTCTTTTGCACCCATACAGGAAAGTACTACAGTTTGTCAGGCAGAGTGAAAGAGAGGAAAACATGGGCAAGAGATTTTTTTGTGGTTTCCACATGACGTAACACATGAAGCAGGATAATCAAGTCTAGGTTTGTGTAGTTTGAATAATTTCTTCAAGCTCTGGGGCATAGGGGCTACCTGTAGTTGTCTGTTACCTGGCCCTGGGTGATTAAACAGGTAGATAGTAGCCCAGAATATGCAAGCCCTATAAAGAAGGTAGTTGAGGTATAGGCTTTGGATTGGTTGGCTTGCATATAAAAGGTGTGTATGGTCACAGGGAAGTTGTTTATGTAGGAATAGGCTAGCTCTGGAGGTACAGTTTTTCCAGGGTCAGCAAGGCCCCGGATGTAAAACCATCATGAACATATGGTTAATACAGTATGAGACATCTGACTTTGTTCTTTGTCAAAACTATTTTTGCTTTGACTATTTGGTGTCATTTGAAATTTTATATATATTTTAGGATGAATTCTTCTGTTTTTGCAAAAATCATCATCGGGATTTTAATAAGGATTTATCATACTGTAGATCACTTTGGATAGTATTGACATCTTAACAAAATTAAATCTTCCAGTCCATGAACATGAGCTGTCTTCCATTGGTCTGTGTCTTTAATTTCTTTCAATAATATTTTACGGTTTTTAGTGTACAAGTCTTTTGCCTTCTTGATTAGATTTATTCCTAAGTATTTTATTTTTCTATGCTATTGTAAATGGAATTATTTTCTTAATTTCCTTTTTGGATTGTTCTTTGTTAGTGTATAGAAACTGTAACTGATTCTGACTGTTGATTTTGTATCCTGCAAATTTGCTCAATTTGTTTATTATTTCTAGCAGTTTTCTGTGGAATCTTATGGTTTTTGACATGTAGACCATGTTGTCTGCAAATACAGATAATTTCACTTCTTTCTTTCCATTTGGTTGCCTTTCATTTTCTTGCCTAACAGCTCTGGCTTGGACTTCCAGTACTATGTTGAATATAAAAGCAGAATCCTTATCTTCTTCTGCATATTGGAGGGAAAACTTTCAGATTTTTACCATCAGATATGATATTGGCTGTGAGTTTTTCACATATTGCCTTTATTATGTTGAGATCATTTTGTACTATAGTTAATTTGTGGGTTTTTATCATGCAGGATGTTGAATTTGTCAAATGTGTTTTCGGCATCAATTGAGATGATTATGTAGTTTTTTCCTTCATTCTGTTGATGTGATGTATTTTGTCTATTGATTCTCATATGTTGAACCATCCTTGCATTCCAGGAACAAATTCCATTTAATTATGGTGTTTGATCCTTTTACTATGCTGTTGAATTTAGTGTGCTAGTTTTTGGTTGAGGATTTTTGTCAGTTGGCATTAGCACAGTGCTGGCCTCATAGAATGAGTTAAGTCTTCCATCCTTTTTAATTTGGGGTGGTGGGGGGGATAGTTTGAAAAACATTAGTGTTAATTCTTTAAAAGCTTGGTGGAATTCACTGATAAAGTCATCTGGTACTTGTGTGACTTGATTTTTAATATCATGCTTTTATATAGTTGCTTGCTAGAAGAAACAACAACTGGGCCAAAGTTATTTGCACTTTTGTTTTTAAAGTCCCATGTATAAATCCCCAAGTGGTTCATGTTGTGTTTTTTTTAAGCTCTTAATTACTTTTGAAATTGGAATATGAAACACTTACTAGTTTTTGCTGTTTTAAAAACAGTGCCAATCCTCAAGACTAAATGTTTGGTTTAAACAACATTATAAAAAAAAAAGAGCAGAAACTGGATTTTTACTCTTGATTCTACCTCTTTTTCACTGTGTGACCTTGGAAAGATATCCATGGGGCAGTGTACCTATCATATTTGACATCTAGAATATATCATTTTAAATCCCTTGCAGATAAAATTATTTCTAATAATAATCCTGATGCGAAATTATAGTGAAAAAATACATATAGTATTTTTAAACTTAATGTACATAATCAAACCATTAAAAAATAAAAAACTTAAAAAGTACTATAACACCAAAAGGAAAAAGTAAGAGATTAATAATCTTAAGTACATTGATACCATTTTTGTAAAAAGGAAGAAAAAGCATATCTACATACATATTGGTCTGTTTCAGTAATGATAATAATGTTATAGTTTGCTTTTGATTTTTACACAGATTTATTAATGACCTCATCAAATTTGATCTTTACATATTCAATTTAAAATAGTATATCAGATGTATCTATCTATCTTGACTCATAGTTGATTGAAAATACATTTTAGTATGAATTTGGAAAAGTTCTTTCACATGATGTAACAGATACATTGTTTGGAAGAGTTTTAAACATAGTAATAAATCTAGATGAGATTCATAAAAGTAACATTTTTATAATAAATTCCAAAAATTGCAATACTGTCTTTGTTTCTTTGGAAACAATTGTTGCTCTCAATGTCTCCACAGGATAAAAATTTTACATACAAATAAAAACATATACAAATTTAAGTACAAAAATTGGCAGTGCAGTAGGATAGATTTGAACTTCAGGTTTTATTTCAGCAGTCACTCTGCTATTATTGTTTAAATGCAAGAATATTTAATTACCCAGAGGTTGGAGGGGCTGAGCATCCAAAGAAAGCTGAAATGATTCTGAGCTACTGGGAATTTACTTTTGAAATGAACATGTGTAACTGACTTCACCTTTGTCCAGAACTCTCTCTGTAACTGGATGTCCACTGAATTATCTCCAATGTACAATACAAAGTTTATTAAGAATTAAACAGTAAAAAGTGTTAATTTGTAACATATTATTAAAGTTCAACAATAACCTCAGCAATTGTTTAGAACTTAGACCAAAGGAAGATTTTTGGTTTAGATGTATTTTATCACTGACATTATTCAGAATTACCAGTGCCTGGTGGTAATAAAAAACAGTCTTTCAGTTGTTTGTGTCACTGATTTAAATTCTGTACAGACAATGCACCCCGATTGCTTGTATCCAGGGCAGAGCTCTCCCACCCTCCTGCTGTTGGTGTGCTATATTAGTATTTAAAAAGAAAGCTGCAGACCATCATATGTAACACGACTTCATTTTGTTGTTATTAAAGATATAAGCTGTGTGAACAGGAAAAAACTATGTAGGTACCCATCAAACTGTTAGTACTAGGAAAAAAATAACACTTGGAAAGGATTTGGTACGTAAGTGTGGGGATGGGGGGAACTGTCACTTTCTGTTAGACTTTTATGAATCTGTTTGAATATAACTATGGCAATGTCATATAGCAAAATAGTAAATAGTGGAATCATCAGAAGGGATTGAATTGAATATGGAAATGGGGGGAACTATTACTTTTGAGTTGCTTCTATTGTTTGAATTTTTATAAGGATCTATTGCTGAAATTAAATTACTAGTGTTAAAAAACAAAAAGCTTAAGTTGGGGAGGATAAAAAATAGTTTAATATATCTTCTATATTCTTTGCTTGCGATTTTGTATAATAATATTGACCTTTTGTTAAGCACCATAGGCACTGAGTTACCTTTACTGAGTTAACACATTGACATGTGTTACCTTTCATTTTCATAAATATTATTTTTGAATATGAAGTATTATTTTCCTCATTTTAAAGTTACAGAAACCTTGCTCAGGATCATACCACTGCTAATAAATGAACCAGAATTTGAAGTAAGGTCTGTGTGCCTCCCAAATCTTCATTTTTCTCCATTGAGCTGCAGGGAGAATGTGCTGCATGGTGGGGAGTGGGACATGGCTGTTGCCTTGTGGACTAAACCACAGGGTCAGCTGAGCTAATTATGGTGTTTTGAATAAAAAGAAAAGAGTGTTCTGTTAAACAATATCTGAGCTTGAATGTTAATTTTCTCTGTATTTATTAAAAATTAATTTACAGCTAAAGGAACATACCATTTTGAGGAAGTTTATTTGCATTTTTCTTTTCTTTTTAGTCTAATGGCTTTTCTCTTATAATAGTTTTTGTAAAAGTCCCATGAAAAGAGTTTAATGAACTCTTCATGTTTTATTCATCTTTTGGAGAATTACAATTCATGAGGCTAAAAAGTTAAAATGTTTTGAATTTTGCTTAGCCTGTTTCCCAAATTTATTGAATCCACAAAACCCTTCTTAATCCTCTCTCCTCTACTGCTACTGTAATGCCTGTTTAGATTCCAGTGGTCTGTGGGACATATTTTAGCATATTTTGGGGAACGTTTTACTGTAACTCAAACTTCAGGACCTCAGTCTCTTTTCACTTGAAAAGCCTCTGTGCTGAGGAACTTCAGATAAGATTGGCAGAAAACAGTAGCCAATAGCCTTTATTTTTATTTATTTATTTATTTGTTTATTTGGTCTAGTGAAAGGGACTTTTAGCTACATGTGTAAAACCTCTGGATAAACTTGATTTGCACTTTGTGATAGAAAAGGCATAGGTGTTAGAAAGACTTAAGTTTGAATCTACAACTTTATAGTTGAGTGACCATGAAGTAAATTGAGTGTCCTTCAGCCTTCATTTTTTCATCTGTAAAATGAGAATAATGTAATCTTATGATGGGTTTTAGAAGTAAATAAGTACGCATTTCATCTAGTGTGATGGCTTATCCAGTTCTTCATCCTGTCTCTCATCATGTCCCAGATAAGAGAGAAAATAAGGCAGCAAGGACATTATGGGCTGCATGAAAACCCAGGTTTATCTTTTTGCTAGTAGCTATCTTCTAGCACCTGAGTTAGCAGTATGTAAGTACACCAGATGTCCTGTTTACATTAGAGCACTGGAATCAGTAATGACTTTAGGTGCTTTGTAGGTTTTTATGGTTTGCTTCTATCACATTTTGCTTGTTTGCTTAATAGGACTTGCTTGTATCAAAACTTAACTTCTAAAGATGTATGTAGACTATTTGAAGCAGAGACATAAAGTTATTTTTCATCCTCTCTTTTTCTATTTAGCTCATTGTACATATTCCAAGATAATAATTGAAATTATGCTAAATTTATGACTTTTTTACTTATACATTTTCCATCTTTCTTGTACACAAAAGAAAAAAACTTTTTTATCCTTATATGGAATATAAGGAGCATCTCAAGAAGAACTTAGATGTTTGAAACAGGTGTTTTTGGTGTTTGTTTGCTTTAAAAAATGGAACTGAACCAAAAGAGATTTCTTGAGTTCTCTTCCTGTGATTAATAATATATGATTCTTTTTAATGTATCTAAAAATATTTTATGTAAGACATACATTTTAATTTCTTATAATAATCATTCTTTGGGCATATTTCTTTAAACTTGATTTAAAAGTTACATGCAGCTAAATGGAATTTGGGGAGAAATAGAGGTATGAAAATTACTTGAATTGTGTTTGATTTTTGTCATGTAATGATACTAGACATTTTCGAAATTTCAGAAATGTGAATACCCCTGTTCAGTCATACTTAGCCTTAGATGTTTCTAATATGTCATGTTCTTATTGGACATTAAAACTATAATGCAACTTTATCATTGTGACTCTCAAGCTGATTGCTATAGTAACCAAATATCAACAGGTAAAGTTATGTTTGTCTCTTCTACATAGAAAAATAATTGTCTGGAAAATGTTACGTGACTTTCAAATTTTCTTTTCTCAGATTCATAATGACCATTTAATAGCTAGTGAAAACCGGCATGTAATCCAGTGGGATGATTTCATGAAAGAACAACACATCGAAGAGGCTGGAGTGGATGAAGAGCACAGAAAAGCTATGGGGAGGCTTAAAGAACAATATACTGAGATGGAGAAGGACCTAGCAAAATTTTCAACCTTTTAAGAACTTGAAACACAACAGTGACTAATAAGAAAATATTGACTTCCCCCAAAGAGCTAACTCTTCCCACCAAACCATTTAACCTTTGCTTCAAGCTTAGCAATATATTCAATGGTACTCATATCCAAAGAAAGAAACTTCTACTGGAGTCTTAATGAAATGTTTAGTAGAAGAAGAGTGCTACATCTTTCCAGTTTAAGTGCCTATATACGATTTTTTGAATGGGCAGGAGTAGGAGAAAAATGGGATCAATGTACTTTATGTTAATCAGAATTGGCCTTTTTTATTGATTATCTCAGAACTGTAAGTATAGACTTCTTAGAGAGAAAAATAATTTCATTCATTCTTATAGGGTTAATATTAGTTTATTGTGGCTTATAAAATAGATATAATAGTTGCCTATTTAGTCTCCTTGACTATTGGAAGGATGTGTGAAATGTTATCCCATGAGTAATGTAGATAAAAACAACTGTCCTTGGAACAGAGATCACACTTATGAGAGGTTCTGCTATGGCAAAGGTGGCCATGGTGGTCTGTGAATGGCCTGAAAGGTTACAGATTGTGCAGGGCACCATAATGCCACATGTTTCCCTGATGACAATATATACTCATTAAATTTTGTGGTCTTCTAGCAATTAATATTTTCCGCTTTTAAAACATGCTTAGAAGGAAAAGCTTACCAAAAATATAGGTGAATTTTAGCCTCTCCAAAAACCATAATCTTGCCCATAATATTTACCTCATTTTGTGTCTATTTTGCAGTATGTGAGCTTTGTAAGACAAGTAATGTCTATATGTGTTTCAACTGCTTAATGAGTCATCAGCAAAATCTGCCAAGGAGTCCCTCTGGAACCTTATAAAGATTCTGGCTCTGAATAAAGCAGAAGTATTTGCCCACATGGCAAATGACCCATGTTAAATGTAAATCCTTTTTAGTGTTTAATGTCTGTTCTCATAAGCAGGTGTATTATGATGAAACATGTACCAACTCTGTCATCACTGTGCTTTTTAAAAATCTGCATTTAACAGTCTAATTGAGGAATTAAGTTGATTTTTTATTTGCCATAAATGAAGCAAAATTAAGTGCAGTATTTCAAGAGATTTATGGCAAATGAATCTGAGGTATGGATAAATCTTTCAAATATTTTTTTATTGCTCTTCAGTAAAGAAAGGCATAAGAAAGAAAATACCCAACTCTCTCATGTTATCTCAGTGTTGCTGGTGGAGAAAAGTGACAATGCTTGCTTGTGTAAATTTATGGCTCACTGTCAAAGCTTCATTCTTGGCTGTATGTTGAAAATGTGATTAAAGTTAATAGAGGAGATGAAATAAGTATTTGAGATTTCTTTCAATAACACTGAACTTCTGCCAAGTTTCTCTGTTCGCTACCGTAGGCTTGACAGGTTCATCAATCATCCTCTGGTACCTGGACTAAAAAGAGCTCTTGCTGACACTAAGGCATGTTGGAATTTTCTTAATTCTCTTTCAGGGGATGAAAAAAATGCTTCCAAAAATATCCCACACAGGAAAAGTGAAGGGAACCTTAAATGAAAATTCCCTTTGTACTGTAGGCAGTTTTTGGAATGCTATTTATTGCCAGTGCACAACCGAACAGATGCTGTAACCAAGAAAACAGGACTGTGTGTGAGCAGGAATGTACTGTTAACTGTGGTTACTCAACTTGTGCGACAAGGATTCCTGATAGTATCTGTTCATCTCATGAATAATAAATACTTTACCATATGAGTTTCTATATATGATATAGGGATCTAAGGGACTTCTTAAACCGGAAAGAAATAATGGGCTCTTTAACCTTTAAACATTTAAGATAATTCTTTCTTTAGCTATTCCATGTAGTTTCTAAAAGTGATGGTTGGTTTTCCTTCCTTTCAATATTTCTGTACTGAATGCTTTCACTTATATTTCCCAGTTTCCAAAACACTTTTGATATGTAATTTATATATGTAAATTAACTTTTTATATAGTAATTATGTAATTTACAACATTGCTGTTTATGCTGTTGAGCAGAGATAATATGAGTTCTTTGTAGCTTACAAAATTATTTTGTGATGAGTATTATGTAAGTGGTAAATATTTATTTTTAAGTTCTAAGTGTTTTGTATTTTTCATGTTTCTGTTTTGACTTACATATGTGTATAACTTTTGCTTTATTTCCTAACATGTAGATTTTTTAATTCTGTTCTTATTATTGATTTCTGCTTCAGTTGGAGTGTGGTCAGTGAATAGTTCATATAAACTTGATATGATTTGTTGAGACTTTATGACCTAAAATATGGTCAGTTTTTATAAATGTTTCATTAGTGCTTGAAATTTTGCATATTTTCCAGTTGCTGGTTGTCTATTAGACCAGAGTTGTTAATTATGTTGTTTAAATTGTCTCATTTACTGTTGTTTCTCTTCTGCTTGATCTCTCATAGTCTAAGATGTGATAACATTTGTGATTTTTTTAATGTCTCCCTGTAATTCTGTCAATTTTTGTTTTGTATATTTTAAAGCTTTGTTATTAGGTACATACAAGTTTAGAATTATCTTCCAAGTTTAGAATTGGAAGATAATTTAATTAGAATTGGAATTAGAATTCAATCTTATATTTATAGTCATGACCTCTATTTCAAATAATGGGTTTTTTTTTTTCACTTTAAATTGCTTTAAAATCTATACTTTAAAAATATATAGGCCACACCAGCTGGTTAGTATTTGTATGATACATATTCTTTGTCCTTCTGTTGGACCTTTCTGTTGCATCTTAAAAACTAATTTTTTTCTTTCCATCTGATTATCTTTTACTGGGAGAGTTAAATCAATCTGTATATATTGAACTTACTAATATATTAAGGTTTATTTATACCATCTTACTGTGATTTCTGTCTCGCTTTTTATTTCCTTACTGCATTGTGGGTTTTTTTAGTCTTCTTTCTGATTGACTGTTTTATTTTTCCATTCACCTTTTTCTTTCTAATTTAGAAGGTAAAAAAAAAATTGTTTTAATGTTTTAGTGTTTACCAAGAAATTTAATTTGCATAGTTAGCATAAAATTTTACTCTCTTTGTAAACATCAGAGACTTTTGAACAAGCTCTGATTTTTCTCCCTTGACTCAACTTGTAGTATCTAGAATTTGTTTTACCTCAGTTTAACTCCAAAAATAACTATGCACTCAGTATTTGTTTACATTTACCTGCAAGTTTACCATTTTATTATGCTTGAAAGTTAGCTGGGTGGATTGACAGTTATTTTTTCTCAGTATTTACTATTTTTCCACTGTCATCTTGCCACTGTTTCTTCTGAAATGACAGTTGTCAGTGTGATTAGATAAGCTACTCCTCTGCAGCTCATCTGTCTTTTCTCTCAGGTTATGTTTAAGGTCCATTATCTTTGGTGGTCTACAATCAAATGTCACTATACTACAGTGTGTCCAGCTACGCGTTTCTTTTTATTTTGCTGTTCAGATTCATTGAGCTTTTTGAATGTGAGAACTAGTATCTTTCATACATTCTAAAATTTCTCAATTTCTTTACCTAGTTCTTCTTATCTCTGACTCATATTTTCTATCTCTTTATGTGTTGAATTCTGGATAATTTTTTAAATCTGTTGTTCATTTCACTAATTCTGTCTTTTCACTGCCTCTAACCTATTTAACCTATCAAATTTTTAATTATGGTTATATATTTTTCATTTCCACAAGTGTTCCTTGGTTCTTTCTCAAACTTCCTTGGCCATTTGAGATAGTTCTATTATTCCCTTTTTCTTTTCTTTAAAAATATTAAATGTACTTTTTTTTGGTAGCTCTGACTCTCTACAGTTTTTTGGTTTTTGTTTTTTCTGAAACAAATTTATGATGATTTATTTTCTAATGTGATCAGTGACTTTGATTGTGAGTTTCATGTTCCTCTTAATTTTATTTTGGGAGATTTTTTGTTTAAAGTATGTTACTACAGAGATTTCGTTTTCTAGCACTACTGGTTTGTTTTTTGTGGCATTGCTAACCTTGGACCACTTCAAAGTCAATTTTCACCTTGGGTTTTCCTGCCTCTCCCTTCCCTGTTCTTTAGCGCATGTATGCTCACACACACAAGTAGTGCGGATTTCACCCTTAAACATATGTGAGTGTTGGGCTGTAATAGGCATTCCCAGGGGGTAGTTTTTCCCCTTTCACAGCTCTACTTCAAGTAATGAAGAGAAATGTTAGGCATTTTCCTGGTTCACTTACTGGAAGTGGTGCCCTGTTCACCAGTGCTGTTGCTCATACAGCTCAGTCCCTCTTATGAACTGAAATGTGTCCCTCAAAATTTGTGTGTGGAAGTCGTAACCCTCCATGTGACTGCATTTGGAGGTAGAGCCTTTAAGGAGGTAATTAAGGGTAAATGAGGTCATAAGGGTAGGGTCCTAGTCTGATAGTACTGGTGTCCCTGTAAGAAGAGAAAGAGACAACAGAGCATACTCTATATGTACTACAGGGAAAAGGTCACATGACAAAGCAAAAAGGTGGCCATCTGCAAACCAGGAAGAGAGACCTGACCAGAAATGGAATTTTAGACAACTTACTCTTTAGACTTCTTCTCTCCAGAACTGTGAGGAAATAACTATTTTTTTGTTGATGCCATGTTATCTGTGGTATTTTACTATGGCAGCTGGAGCAGACTGATACAGCCCCAGACCGCAAATCTTATCCCCCATGCAGACGTGGCTCCTTTGAACTGGCATCCTTCTGGCTGCAGAAGGGGTGAAATGTCTTTTATGACAATTCAAGTTCCTGAGCTAAATGATCCTATAGAATTTCACTTTTATCTGATCTTTTTTCATTTGTTTTTGAAGTTACTAGGGAGATTTCTCTATAGGATTGACATGTTAGACAAGTATATATTGATTTTATTATATTAAAGTTTATTCCCCCAAATATGACCATATTCTAGAATAAAAGATAATACCCTTTCTTTCATATATTGTACCAAATATTTTCTACTTGATTGTTTTTTATTACATCTGTGAACTAATTTGATAGTTTCTATTCTATGGATTCTTTATTTTTACTAATTATGAGCTAATGAAAGCAATTAAAAATACTAGTCTTGCTCTAAACTGCATCGCTCATATCTGAATACCTCATTTTAGTTTCTTTTTTTTCTTTTTAGGACAGTATTGTGTTCTACGAAAATGCCCCAGGTCCCTATTTGGATGTGTAGGTAGAAGTACTAGCTCTGTGGTATTAAACCCAAAGTACATGGAAATCTGGAGGAGTCACAGATGCTTCCAAGACACATTGTAAATTCTCTTTTTTGTTCCTGTAACACATAACTTTCGTTCTGAAGACTTCCATTTCGTTTGTAAACTGTTTTTCTAAGGTACAGGTAGAGCAAAGTAGGTTTACAGTTGCAAGTATGCAAAAACACATAATTTATTCATGTATTATTTATTTGTTCTCCATACAAATAACTGTAAACCTACTTTTGACACATCCTGTATATGTGTTTTAATATATTGGACTCTGGTTGCCATTGCAAATTAAAAGGTAGAGGGTTTTATTACTTGGGAATTTAGCATAATGACTACTTTTCCTGAAATTTTACCCTAGGGGCTCTTTTTTGCTATTTGGGACTGTAAGCCTTTATCTCTTGATTAAAAGTACCAGAAAAATATTTTAAACATTAAGTCAAAATCTCTGAAGCTACAATTATAGAAAATATATTTTCTAGTAGATGATTCTTAATTCTTCAGAAAGATTATATCATTTATTTTTAACTCCAATAAAATGTGAATCTTAATATTTTATTGACTTAGTGCAACCCACAGTCACACCATGAAAGGAAGATCAAAATCAGTTATATCACTTACACTCAGCTCTTTCTTGTTATTCTAGTTTTTTTAACTGCTGACAACAGTGCTTTTTTTGTGACTTGTCTGCCAATATTAGCAAAGCAATGTTTTCAGATTTTTTTGTATTTATATTCCATAAATGAGACCAGAAATGTAGATTTTAAAAAATGATCACTCCACATAGCAGTAAATCAATAAATATACTAACATTTGATCCTCCCAAAAATTCAAAATTAAAATTATCTCTGAAGAAATAGTCAAAATCAATTTAAAGTAAGTAAACACAGTACTTCTGTTTGTATAACAGCTTACAGCTTACAGTTTATACTTTTAAGAGGCTAACATGTAAATAATCTTTATTTTTAAAATCAAGATATATTCTTTTTTCCTCTCATTTTTTGATTATATTTTCTTTTTTTAAAGATTTATTTATTTATTTTTAGAGAAGGGGAAGGGAAGGACAAAGAGAGGGAGGGAAATGGCAGTGTGTGGTTGCCTCTCACTCCCGCCCCACCCTACTGGGGACATGGTCCATGACCCAGTCATGTAGGCATGTGTCGTGAGTAGGAATCTAACCAGCAACCCTTTGGTTTGCTGGCCTGTGCTCAATCCACTGAGCTACACCAGCCAGGGTATATTTTTAAAATATATTTTCTTGATTATGTTATTACAGTTGTCCTGGTTTTTTCCCCTTTACCTCCCCTTACCTAGCACCCCCCACTCCCTCAGTCAATCCCCCAACTATTGTTCATGTCCATGAATCATACATATAAGTTCTTTGGCTTCTCCATTTCCTAACTGTACTTCATATCCCCATGACTGTTCTGTAACTACATACTTGTACTTCTTCACCCATTCCCCCGTACTCCCTCTCATCTGGCAGCCATCAAAACGCTCTGTATTCGACCCAGGGTCCAAGATGGCGGCGTGGTAGGACGCAGCAGATTCTACTCTCCCACAACCAGGGAAACAATCCTAGTCATTCTAGGTAGGAACAGAGCAAAGAGCCAACATTATCACGCCATAAATAAAAATAGGAGATCGCAAATTGTAGCGGACATTGAAAAACCCGAAGAGAGAGCGTGGTTTAGTGAAAGTCTCGGAAACCACAGCATTGAAAAAGGAAAAGGCGCGGGTGCTCCGTGGGACCCGTGAGGCCCAGGCCCTGAAGGTAGGAGAAGTGGGCACCCCAGGGGACCCAGAGAGTGCGCACCCGTGAACCCAGAAAAGGCGCGGGCGCTCCGCAAGACCTGTGAGGCCCAGGCCCTGAAGGTAGGAGAAGTGGGCGCCCCTCAGGACCCAGAGAGTGCGCACCCGTGAACCCGGAAAAGGAGTGGGCACTCCGCGGGACATTGGAACACACGGCAGTGAATTCCCAGGGATGCACATAGCTGCACCCAGACCCCCCACACGCAGATCCCTTCTGGGAAGCACCAGACGGGCTTGGGGGAGAACGCGTGCCTACACTATGAACAGTACGCCAGAGGCTGACTGAGTCCTGAACGGGAACAGAGAAAAACTGTCTGCAGTCACCCCTCAGTGTGCTGAAGCCAGCTAGAAAACCAGTTTGGCCAGTCTGAAACCAACAATAGGTGTTTTTGTTTTGTTTTCTTTTGTTTGTTTTTTGTGTGTTTTGTTTTTGTTTTCTTTTAATTATTTTGAAGTAACCTTTCATCTTTTAATTCCTATTATTTTTTTATCTATCAACTCTTTATGCTTCTCTTTCTGTCACCCTGGTCTTGACCCTGCTCCCTTGCTTTCCAAATTTATCTCTTCTTCCTTCCATCGTCTGCTTGGTTCTTTCCTTTTTTTTTTGTGGACCTGCAAGT
>CM052542.1:81383080-81422794 GCA_028533065.1 Trachops cirrhosus | reverse complement strand
GGATGGAGGGGGGTGGAGGGGGGCAATGGGACAACTGTAATAGCATAATCGATAAAATATTTTTTAAAAAAGTCTCCAATTCTCATCCCACTGCTGTCTTTCCACAGTTGGAAGAAAAAACAAGGGTAGGGACCCATAGTGGGTAGGGGTGACTTAGTTTGGCAAAAATTTTGAATTACAAGCATAATCTCACGTAAATTCCAGAGAGGAAAAGTGTATCTCACAGAAAGATTTAAAAAGTTGATTGGTTTTTGACTTTAGCTCTTTCTCATGTGAAAGCAACAGATGAATATGCTCAGAGATTAATGAAGAAGAATCAGGGGCAGTTCCAGGCTCTGTGGAGTCCAAAATTAAAACAATTTGTGGAACTTCATTAGAAGATGTAGCACTATGAATTCAACTTTAGGGATAGGGTGTTGGGAGGGGCACTACAAATGAGAAGACCTGAAGCTTGAACTTATGGGTGTAGTGCTAAAGCTACCTCTGATTTAAACCTACATTGTATTCACTCCCTCTTGAAAAAAATTACTTGGACATATAGTCTATTTAGTTGACTAAAAGATGAAACAAACAAAAAAAGATAAAAACTAGAGACTAAAAACATTAGCTATAAGCACTAAAGACAGTTAAAGACAGAGTTGTAGAAAACATTCACAAAAATTGTTGCTAAACTCAAGGCAAATGTGAAACAGCACTTGAAAATTAACATGTATATACCTATAAAAGCTATAAAGTAACAGTAATCTCCATCTCAAACTCCTGATTATATTAAGGAAGGTAGGTGGGTGGTGGAAAATGGTGGGGGGAAATGGGAGACAACAGTTCTTGAACAACAATAAAAAAATAAAGGAAGTTGGGATTTGAGGTAAAAGTATATAGAGTAATAATGAAGAAGTAAAAATAATTTAAATTTTATTTTATTTTCTCCACACCATTTATTCACAATCAAAAGAATAATAAAACTTTTAGTTTTCTTTTTTATTGTAAACTGCTTTAATTTTTTAAATTTACTTTTAAAATTGTTTTAGAGCTTAAATAGAAGTTGTGGACAAAAGGAGGGTAAGTCAAAAAGCATCTTCAAAAATTTCAAACAGAGTAAAAAAATAGAGACTGGAAAATAACTCTTTAAGCATTAAAGGCAAGCCCTAATAAAATAAAACGATTATATACCTGCCAAATTACTGATATAATTAAGATTAAAGAAAGTTTTGGGTTAAAATGTAAAAATCAGCTACATACAACTTATAAGAGATACAACTAAAACAGACCCACACATAAACTGTTAAAAATAAAAGGATGTCACAGCCACTGTAGAGAGTTTGATGGTGCTTGAAAAAGTTAAACATAGAAATTTGTACGTTCTGTATGACCCACAATTCCACTTCTAGGTACAGGCCCAAAACATTGAAAGCAGGGCCTCAAACAGACTTGTGCATTAGTGTGCAGAGCAGCATGATTCACAATCGCCAAAAGGTGGAAACAACCTAAGTGTACATTGGCAGATGAATGGATAAACAAATTATAAACATGCATGCAATGGAATTTTATTTCTCCATAAAAAGAAATAAAATTTTTATATATGCTATATCATGGATGACCCCCAAAAACATTATGCTAAGTGAAATAGGCACAAAAAGACAAGTATTATATTATTCTACATGTATGAGATACCTAGAAGAAGCAAATTCATAGATACAGAAAGTAGAATAAAGGTTCTCAAGATGGATGGAGAGAAGAATGGGGAGTTAGTGTGTAGTGTGAACAGAGTTTCTGTTGGGAAGATGAAAAGTTCTGGAGATGGAAGATGGTGATTGATGGTTGACAACAATGAGGATGAATTTAATACCAATGACTTATACACATAATAAAGGTTCAAATGGTACATTTTATATTATGCATATCTTACCACAATAGAAAAATGACACAAAACAATAGGGAATGATATTTAAGGTGTACTAAAACCTAAAGAAAGCAGGGACAATGATATTAATTTGATACCAGAGAAAACTCAAACTACACCAAACAATAAAAAATGCCACTGATATAATGCATAATACACAAAGAAGATGTAATCACTACCATTAAATGTGCAATTTCCCCTTTATACAAATTATTTCATTTAATCCTTCAATAAATACTACAGAAAAGTGAGCCTTACCACCCTACGTTATAAAAGAGGGAACTGAAGCTCAGAGAATTCAAGTAACTAGCCATGGTCACACACGGGCAGAAAACAGTGGAATGAACTCATACATGAATGACAATGTACCAAACATACATAGGAAAATTTGTTTTAAAAAGTACACAAAAAATTTGACAAAACCAATCATTGTAAGACATTTTAACATATTATATTAGCCTTGACAGATCAGTTTATAAAATAGAAACAGATCAAGTCCATAAGAAATACATAAAATATAATAAACCAGACAAATGCCAAATGATCTCATCTATAAGTGGAACTTAATCAACAAAACAAACAAGCAAGCAAAATATAACCAGAGACATTGAAATTAAGAACAAACTGACAGTAACCAGAGGGAAGGGGGAGGGAGGTTATGGGGGGAACAAAGGGGAATGGTTAAGTCAAGGAACATGTAAAAGGACCCATGAACAAAGACAACGGCGGGGGATGGGGGACTGAATGTGTAGGGGGTGGGTAGGGCAGGGGAAAAATAAGGACAACTGTAATTGAACAACAATTAAAAAATTTAAAAAAGAAATGCTATAGGTAAAAGTATGCTTTATTTTATCATGTTATGATAAAATTATAAAGTAATAAGAAAATTTTGGTCAAAAAACTATTTAGAAATCCTTAAGAACACTGTTCTAAATAACAAGTGGTAAATAATATATATTGCCATAAATAATTATTTAGAAAAAATAAGGAAAAATTAAGTAAACATGATGCACCAAATTTCAGCTGCAGCTTTCACTATGGCACAAATCTGCTATTCTGCTTCAGCAGATACCCCAGCAGAAGAAAAGAACAAGAAATTAAAAATTATTTGAACAAATAATGAAAGGAAACTTCCCCAATCTGGCAAAGGAACTACACACACAAGTCCGGTGAGGCGGATCCTGGCTGGCAGGATCTGTGTGTTGTGGCTGAGAAACAAATACAACACGGACTATAGAAGTCCTGTGGAGAAAAGGGATGGCATGGCCGCTCTCTGAGAGAGAGCAAGCCCCCCAGCCCCTGCCTGGACAGGCTTTTATTGCTTTTTTGGGGTACATTACATTGAGGATGGTCCTCATTTACTATGCACAGGTTCACTGCAGGTGATTACCTTTTACAGATAACAAAGGAAAGAGTGTTGCTAATTACTTCAAAGAGAATGTTGCAGACCAAGGGGAAAAGTGGTTGAACCAGTTACACTCCATACTTGGGAGGTGTAGCACAGACTTTAGGAAGTTACAATAAGCACTTGCTGCCTCAATTCAGGGTGAGGGAGTTTTAGCAAAAGTAAGTCTCATAGCAGTTTAGGTACAATGCAGGTCTGATTCCCCACAGGAAAACCTCTCTGTGGGTGAGGTCCTGTGTGCCAACTTGCTTCCCACTGGTTTTCCACATGGGAGCTGAACTATATTTCCACGCCATGCAAAACTATAGTCCAGAAGCTCCCTATAATCCAGGAAGCTCAGAGAATACCAAAGAAGTTGGATCCAAGAAAAAACACACCAAGAGACATCATAATTAAATTACCCAAGATTGCAGATAAGGAGAGAATCTTAAACACAGCAAGAGAAAAGGAGACAGTCATCTACAAAGGAGTTCCCATCAGCCTGTCAGCTGATTTCTCAAAAGAGACCTTGCAGGCAAGAAGGGGCTGGAAAGAAGTATTCCAAGTCATGAAAGGCAAGGCCCTACATCCAAGATTGCTCTATCCAGCAAGCTTTCATTTAGAATGGAAAGGCAGATAAAGCGCTTCTCAGATAAGGTCAAGTTAAAGGAGTTCATCATCACCTAGGCCTTATTTTATGAAATGTTAAAGGGACTTATCTAAGAAAAAGAAGATCAAGACTATGAACAGTAAAATGACAACAAACTCACAACTATCCACAACTAAACCTAAAAAACAAAAACTAAGCAAACAAATAGAACAGGAACAGAATCACTGAAATGGAGATCACATGGATGGTTATCAGTGGGGAGGAGGAGGGGGGAAAATGGGGGAAAAGGTACAGGGAATAAGAAGCATAAATGGTAGATACAAAATAGACATGGGGAGGTTAAGAATAGTACAGGAAATGGAGAAGCCAAAGTACTTACATGTACAACCCATGGACATTAACTAAGGGGTTGGGGGTGAAATATGGGAGGGAGAGGGGTGCAGGGTGGAGGTGGATAAAGAAGAGAAAAAAATGAGACAACTCTAATAGCATAATCAATAAAATATACTTAAAAAAAAAAGAAAAATCCCAGGGCAGACAGCCTAGGCCAGCTTAATGCTAGTGGCTGGGGCAAATGTGCTCGGTCTCCTATCCCCTTTTCTTCTGGATCACTGAAGTGGGCCAGGGAGACACTTACTCTGGTTCTGTCCACTCTCAATTATATAGAAGTCAGCTCTGCAATTCTGACCCAGCCCAGCCTACTGCCATTCAACCCTGCAGAGCCAGGTTAAAGTCCCAGCTGAAATTAAACTTTGCTTTCCATTGTTTCATGTTGCTATTGTTCCCTGCTCTTAAATTTCCCTTGGAGTCCCTTCAGAAAAGAGGGCTGATGAGCCAAGGCCAGATTTGAGATTTTTAGGTTTCCTGGCCAAATAATATATTTAAAAAATCATAAAAACCAACTCCCTGGTCTTTTTCCAATTTCTAAAAATAATCAGAACATTCGCTAAAATTGTAAGAGGAGTGTCTATATAACTACATGCTTATGTGTTCAATAAACTTAAAATAGAAACCATTTCTGGGGGAAAAAGGGTGATCTATATTGATGAAATTTTTAACAAACTAAATATCAAGACAGAAATTTAGAGAATCATTAAGGAATCCTCCCAATAGGCTCTGATATTTCTACTGGTGAATTTTATCCAACTCATAAAGAAAAAATTCTTTAATATAGCAAGTGTAGTATTTTAGTATAGCATAAATAAATAGGCCTCTAAAGCAAATATAAAATTATTATTATTAACAGACTGATCTGTCCATTGCTAATAAAATTATCTTCAGTTTCTGTGAAGTCTAGTCCTGAGTATTCGGCTGTGGGATCTTCCCCAGGTGATCATGTTTACCTGTATAAATGCTGGTGGTTTTCACGTACAAAATAAGGCATCATGGTTCTTCAAAGAAGGACAGCAGCCAGTTACAGTTGGGGCTCTAGAGAGTCAATATCTTTCAACAAGCAGGGGCTTTGACCAATAAGTCATTCTTCCCAGGGAGAAGTTACAGTCCTAAGAAAGTTTTATTTTCAGTATCAGAGTCTATATTTGAGAATATCATACAAATGTCCTTTGTAGAATGCTCATGTAAATGAGAAAGTAAACCACCCAAGAAAGTCATCTCCTTTGAGATGAAAGGGCAAGGAAACATTATAGACACTAAAATGGAGTGCAAACAGGGGTCCCGAGATTATTGAAACCTAATGTTCAAATGTCACATGGCTGTTCTCTAGCAAGACAAACCAGCCATTGCAGAAGGCTTAGAGCTGTGGAGGAGGTACCAGGAGTACTGCAGAAGGATCACTATGGGTAGAGTCCCAGGTGACCTGTCACAGGAAAGGAAAACCAGCCCCAAGGTCACGAATCAAATTATCAAATGAACCGAGAACATAAAAGTAAAAAGTCATGAAATGTCTCACTCCAGGTTGCTACGGAGTCTGGTCTATGAGATAACACCACTATTCCTATTCTCCCACTCCCTCAAGATGCTGCCTCACTGAGGTTGAAGGGCAGGAGTTGGGCTTGAAGGACTCTAGTTTATTTCTATAGTTTGGCACTCTAAGATAGTTTAAAAAAGTTAATTAATTATCTTAAACCACGAAATACTTAAAAATATGCCTTAAAGTACCTGTTAGTGGCACTGCATTAGTCATTCTGCAAATATTTAAGGACCTTCTATGTATATATTTGTTTAGAGACAAATAAGTAATAGTTATCCACAAGTGGAAGTGGTAAAGTAAGAATGAACAGACTAGTCTAATTTGCTATGCTGAGTGCTATGATAGAAGTAAGCATAAAGAAGAAGAAAAGAGAGCCATGTGATGCAGCCATAGGAGCTGCCATGAGTTCTGAAGGAAGACCACAAGTTAGCTAGAAGAGGGTAAAGGAACACTTGAGGTAAAAAAGAAAATGACAGAATACATCAAACACCTGAGAACCCAGAGGAGCAAGCACACCAGCCTCTTCTGTGGTGTGTGAGGCAAAGAAAATAACGCTAAGTAGCGTAGTTTGTCTGAAGCATAAAGTGCTTGGCAGTGCATCAAGGGAAAAGACCAGAGGAATAGACAAAGTAGACAAGCCAGGTCATGGGAGGCCACATATTCTGCATATGGAAGTTTAGACATCCTCACTAATAATTTTTGTTTTTATAAACACAAAGGGTTATTTCTACCTGTGGTCATAATAGAGTACCTACTGTCAGACTATCCTTCCCACTGTAA
This sequence comes from Trachops cirrhosus, assembly GCA_028533065.1. Taxonomy (NCBI): domain Eukaryota; kingdom Metazoa; phylum Chordata; class Mammalia; order Chiroptera; family Phyllostomidae; genus Trachops; species Trachops cirrhosus. The sequence goes on along the minus strand of CM052542.1, from coordinate 81,416,190 downwards.
ACAATTATAAAAATGGACAAAATAAATGAAGCAAATGTTTTCTGGCATTGGACACAAGACACAAGGTATCACAAGAATGTAATCCCTGAGACAAGGGTAATACCTGAGAAGTGCCCTTTGATTGCTCTGGCTGTTTTACAGGGAAAATTTCCTGATCATGGTGCAGAGAGCTGGAACCCCGAGAGTGTATGGCAGTTTCCCTGATCTGGGGAGGCAGAGATGATCAGAGTTTGGAGCTGTAAAAGTTGCTGGAATCTATGGGGGATGGGCACAAAGAAGAGGGAGTTACTCGGGGTTTGGAGGACATGTGTGGGTAAAAATTTCTGACAGAGCTCCCTGTGGGTCCTTTGTCAAGGGTTAGGCTGCACATATACTGGCTCATACTATATGAAACTTACAAGAGAATAGTTGTTATATGGTTGAACAACACAAACTTAGAAAAACTGACTCAATAAGATGGATTCCAAGACAGCTACAAAGTAAGTAGAAGCTACATTCACCTTCTCCTGACACCAAACCAGATTTACAGCTAAATTATAGAGCAATCAACCTAAATAACCAACTGAAGACTAGCTGAACAGAAGTATCATAACCAAGGATTTATTGAAGAAGCCACATAGAGACTGTAAGAAAGGCAGAGACATGGAAAGGGCTGGGCCCCACACCTGTATGTGGTGGCTGAGAATCTGAAGGAATATCTTGGCTGCAAAAGATCCCCATGAGGAGCATGGAGTCTCAACTCCGTGTCTGGATCCCCAACCCAGAGCACCAGAGCTGGGAAGAGGAGCCTGCATAGCATCTAGTGGTGAAAATCAGCAGAGATCCAGTCTGCCTTGGAGAGAAGGTGTCTGCTAGAAACCCAGATGCTATCTTTTGAGGGTGGAGCACTCCTACTCTACTGGGGAGTGCACTGCTTGGTCCTCCAACTACTGGCAACACCACCCTGCTGAGCTTGAGTCCTGCAGAAATGTCTGCTGACTGCACCCAATAGGGACCACTGGTGCACTCTTTATTTGGAGAAGCTCTTGGCAGAGACTCAGATAATAATTGAAGTGTGTAACTTTGAAACAGGGGCCACTCTTTCCCACCTCGTGTGCACAGCCAGCACTCCCCCAATCAACCTGTTGATTAACTTGGCCTACCCTTCAACTCAGTGGCCCTGTCCTGCTAAGCTCAGTCCCACAGGAAGATAAGAGTGCTATGCAGAGCTGGGATCTTAGAAGCTTATCTCCCTGGGAGGCTCCCGTCTGAGACTCAGACTCGTACTGGGTTCTGTGACTAAGGCTGCTGGAGGGGCACTTACCCTTGTGAGCTCAACCCATGCCACTTCCCTAGTGGGAGATTCATTTGACCTGTCCCTCCAACTCGCAGAGGCTTCACTCTGCTGAGCTCAGTCCCACAGGGCTATCAGAGTTCTGTGCAGAGCTGGGACCTTTAGAGCGCATCTCCCTGAGAGGCTCTCATCTGGGACTTAAATGGGCACTGGGTTGTGCAGCTACGGCTAAGGGGGAGCCATTCTTACTCTTTGTGAGCTCGGCTTGCTCCACTCACCCAACAGGAGAGTCATTTGACCTGTTTCTCTGACTCTCAGAAGCTCTGTCCTGCTGAGCTTACTCTTGCAGAAGCAGGGAGTCTGTTGACTGCATCCAACCTGAACCTATGGTATGCTCTTTCTGGGGGAGCAAGGGTCAGAGACTCAGGCAGAGACTGAGTGGTATTGTTCTAGAGTAGGGGTCACATCCCCCATTGAGTGCCTAGCTATGCTACCCCAAAATAGGAGATTCACTAGCCCTGTCCTCCTACCCCAGTCAACCTGACCTATCAAGCTCATGCCTTGTGGAAGGGTATATAGGATACAGCAAGTCTGGGCCCAATCTACAGTCTTTCCATGGAAAGCTCTCAAAGAGGATCAGGATATCTCAGGAAACGGCAGAGTAGCCAACAGGTGGAGGCAGAGCTCAGGGGGCCTTGGACCTTTTACTGATCTGCCCCCAGCTCAGAGCTGGAGGAAGCTGACCCTTGCACACAGTTTGGTCCCTTCTGTGCATTATCAGGCCCAGTAGAGGAAGCCACAAACAGTGAATTGCATAGTAGTGCCAGATAGGTAGCCCAAGACCAATTACAGCAGCATCTGATATCAACCTTCACCAGAACTTTGTCCAAGTGGACCCAGAACCAAAACAACCATTGCGGGGCCTCAGACCACATCAGAGCTTGACCCAACTAACCACACTAGCAGCACACCCAGAGGGAGATCCTCGCAGGCATCAGACCCTGCTAGAAACAGCTTTGCCTAAGGGGGACAGACCCTGCACAGAAGCTCAGACTCTGTGATCAAGTTCAATGCTTATAGTCAGCCATTCTGAGGGTTAACCATACACATGGGCGAGCCAACAGCATTCAAGACTCAGCTACACAAGGAGGGTGCACATAACCGACATAAGAGACAGTCTCAGAGTACCTTACTCAGGTATCTGGAAGATTGTACCACTGAGCCTCACAAGATACCTACAACATAAAGCCACCATTACAAGTTTAGGAGTCAGAGCAGATCTACCTCATATACAGAGACAAACACAAAAAGACAGACAAAATGGGGAGACAAAGAAACAAGCCTTAAATGGGAGAACATGAGAAATTCCCAGAAAATTAAATGAAATGGAAGCAACCAAGACATCAGATACAGAGTTCAAAACAATGGTTATAAGGATGCTCAAGAACCTTAGGGGAATAATGGATGATCTCAAGGAAAACTTAAACAAGGAGACAGAATCATGAAAAAGAACACAAACTATTAAAAAAGAGAACCAGTCAGAAATGATGAAACAATATCTGAAATGAAGAATACACTTTTGTTGAAGGAATCAATAAAAGGTTAGATGAAACAGAAGATTAAACAGTGATTAAGAGGACAAGATAACAGAAAACACCCAAGCAGAGCAGCAAAAAAGAGAGAGAGAGAGATTGATTTAAAAAAATGAAGCAAGTGTAAGAGACCTCTGGGACAACATCAAGCATAACAACATTCACATCATAGGGGTACCACAAGGAGAAGAGAGAAAGCAAGGGATCAAGAACTATATGAAGAAATAATGGCTGCAACTTCCCTAACCTGGTGAAGAAAAAAGACAAACAAATCCGGGAAGCACAGAGTCCCAAACAAGATGAACTCAACATTGAAGAAAGAAATTGTGGGACATATAAATAAACAGAAGCATATACCATGTTTATGGATTGGAAGAATTAACAAAATCAAAACGTGCATACTACCCAAAGAAATCTATAGATTCAATGCAATTCCTATTAAAATATCAGTGGTATATTTCACAGATCTAGAACAAGTATTCCAAAAATTTATATGGAACCAAATAAGACCCCAAATAACTTCAGCAATCTTGAAAAGGAAGAACAAAGTTGGAGGGATCATAATACCTGACATTAAACTATACAAGGCCACTGTAATCAAGACATTCTGGTACTGGCATAAGAACAGATACATAGATCAATGGGACAGAATAAAGAGTCCAGAAATAAACCCATGTCTCTAGTGTTAATTAATATTTGACAAAGGAGCACAGGCATACAATGGAATAAAAACAGTCTCTTCAGCAAATGGTGTTGGGAGAATTGGGCTGGTACATGCAAAAAAATGAAACTAGATCACTATCTTAAACCATACACCAGAGTAAGCTCAAAATGGATAAAGGACTTAAATATAAGTCATGATACAGTAACAATCCTCGCAATAACATAAGCAGTAAAATTGCAGACATCCCACATAGCAATATATTTGCTGATATATCTCCTAGGGCAAGGAGAATAAAGGAAAAAATTAACAAATGGGACTACCTCAAATTAAAAAGTTTCTGTATGGCTAAAGAAACCATCATCAAAATGAAAAGGGATCTGACTATATGGGAGAACATATTTGACAATGATACATCTGACAGAGCTTAATTTCCAAAATATATAAAGAACTCATATGACTCAACACCAGGGAGACAAACAATATAATTAAAAAATGGACAAAGTACCTGAATAGATAGTTCTCCAAGGAGGATATACAGATGGACAATAGGCATATGAAAAAATGCTCAACATAACTAGCCGTCAGAGAAATGCAAATTAAAGCCACAATAAGATATCAACTCACACCTGTCAGAATGACTATCATTAATAAATCAACAAACAACAAGTGCTGGCTAGGATGTGGGGAAAAAGGAACACTAATGTACTGTTGGTGGGAATGTAGACTGGTGCAGTCACTGTGGAAAACAGTATGGAATTTCTTCAAAAATTAAAAACCGAACTGCTTAACTTATGATTCAGTGATCCCACTTCTGGGAATATACCCTAAGAACCCCCAAACACCAGTTCAAAACAACTTATGTACCCCTATTTCCGTAGCAGTGTTATTTACCATAGCCACTGCTGGAAACAGCCTAAGTGCCCATCAGTAAATGAGTGGATCAAGAAACTGCGGTAATTTACACAATGAAATACTACACAGGAGAAAGAGAGAAGGAGCTCCTACCCTTCGCGACAGCATGGATGGAACTGGAGAATATTATGTTAAGTGAAATAAACCGGTCAGGGAAAGACAAACACCATATGACCTCACTTGTAACTGGAATCGAATGAGCAAGATAAACTAATGAGAAAAGTATAACCAGAGATATGGAAACATGGAATGGACTGATAGCTGTTGGAGGGGTAGAGGGAGAGGGGGAATGGTGGAAGGAAGGGGAAGGGACTAGTCAAAGAACATGTGTGAATGACTTATGGACATGGACAACGATGAGGGGATTGACTGTGGGTGAGAGGGCTGGGCTGGGTGGAAGGGAGTGGCAAAAGAGAAAAAAAGAAATCTGGACAATTATAATAAAATAAACAATAATAAACAAATAAGTGATAAACCCAAAGTGGCCCACACCAAGACACATCATAATTAAAATGGTAAAGGTTAAAGTTAAAGAGAGAATCGTAGGAACAGCAAGAAAAAGATAGTTACGTACCTCCAAGGGAGCTCCCATAAGGCTCTCAGCTGATTTCTCATCAGAAATTCTACAGGTCAGAAGGAATTGGAGTTGATAAGCAAGGACGTATAACCAAGACTATTCTACCTAACAAGGCTATTATTTAAAACTGAAGGTGAAACAAACAGCTTCCTGGACAAAAAAAGAAATAGAGTTCATTACCACCAAACCAGCATTTTAAGAAATGCTAAAGTCTCCTTTAAAAAGGAGAAAGAAAAAGGAAAAGAGATAGATAGAAAGAAACATAAATATAAAGAATAAAATGGCAATAAATAAGTACCTGTCAATAATTACTTTAATTGTAAAGGGATTAAATGCACCAGTCAAAAGACCTAGAGTAGCCGAATGGATAAGAAAACAAGACCCAGCCCTGGCCAGGTGGCACAGTTGTTTGGAACATCATCCTGCGCACCGAAAGGTTGTGGGTTTGATACCCAGTTGGGGCACATACTGAAGGCAACTGACTGATATTTCTCTCACTCATTGATGTTTCTCTTTCTCTCTCTTCCTCTCTTTTCCTCTCTCTTCCTCTCTCTCTCTCTCTCTTTCTCTTCCTGCCCACCCCCTCACTCTCCTTTCCCATTGTCCTCTCAAGAATCAGTAAACATATAACCTCAGGTAAGGATTTAAATAAAAAGAAAGTAAAAGAAAACAAGACCCATATATATATGCTGTCTACAAGAGACCCATCTCAAAACAAAAGATACACACATACTGAAAGTAAAGGGATAGAAGAAGGCATTCCATGCAAATAGAAACAAACAAAAAGCTGAGATAACAGTACTTATATGAGACACAGCAGACTTCAAACAAAGGCCATAACAAGAGACAAAGGACAGCCATGACTGGTGTGGCTCAGTGGACTGGGCATTGTTCTGAAAAGTGAGGAGTCACCTGTTTGTTTCTCAGTCAGGGCACATGCCTGGGTTGCGGGCCAGGTCCCTGGTTGAGAGTATGCAAGAGGCAACCCATCAATGTTTCTCTTGTAAATCAATGTTTTTCTCCCTCTCTTTTCCCCTCCTTTCCCCTCTCCCTGAAAATAAATAAATAAAATTCTGAAAACACTTAAAAAAAGAGAAAAAGGACATTACATGATGCTAAAGGGACTAATACAATCAGAGGATATAACCCTTATAAACATTTATGCACCCAACATAGGAGCACCTGAATATATAAAGAAAGTCCTAATAAACATAAATGGAGAGATCAACAGTAATACAGTCACAGTATGGGATTTTAATACCCCATTGACATCAATGGATAGATCTTTCAGACAAAATATCAACAAGGAAACAGAAGCCTTAAATGACACACTAGATCAGATGGATTTAATTGATATTTAGAGAGCAATTTACCACAAAGCAGTAGAATATATATGCAAGTGTACATGGAACATTTTCTAGAATAACCACATGTTAGGACACAAAACGAATTCTAATGAAGTCAAAAAAATTGAAATCATATCAAGCATCTTCTCTGACTACAATGGTATAAAACTAGAAATCAATCACATGAAAAAAATCTGAGAGACACACAAACACGTGGGAGCTAAATAACATGTTACTAAACAATGAATGGATCAACAATGAGATCAAGGAGGAAATCAAAAGTTACCTTGAGACAAATGAAAATGAACACATGATAAGCCAAAACCTGAGGGACATAGTGAAAGCAATTATAAGAGGAAAATTCATAGCAACACAGGCTAAGCTCAAGAAGCAAGAAAAGTCTCAAATGAACAATCCAACCTTACAACTAAGAGAGAAATAAAGAGAACAACAAAGCCCAGAGTAAATAGAAGGAATGAAATAGTAAAGATTATAGCAGAAATAAATGACACAGAGACTAAAAAAATATATACAAATATTATGAGACCAAGAGCTGGTTCTTTGAAAGATAAACAAGATTGACAAAACTTTAGCTAGACTCATCAAGGAAAAAAGAGACGATCCAAATAAATGAGAAATGAAAAAGGAGAGTAACAAATGACACCACAGAAAAATAAAGGATTATAATAATATACTATGAACAATTATTATATATATATCAACAGGTAGAATAATCAGGACAAAATGGATAAATTCCTAGAAACATACAATCTTCCAAAACTGAATCAGGAAGAATTAGAAAATCGGAGTAGACCGATTACAACTAATGAAATCAAAGTAGTAATAAAAAACTCCTATTGAACAAAAGTACTAGATTGGCAACTTCACAGGTGAATTTTGCCAAACATTTAAAGACAAACCAACACCTATTCTTCTCAAACTATTCCAAAAAATTCAAGAGGAGGGAAGACTCCCAGGCTCATTTTATGAGGACAGCATTATCCTAATTCCAAAACCAGATAAAGACACTACAAAAAAGACAATTATAGGTCAATATCCTTGATGAATATAGATGCTAAAATCCACAGGAAAGTATTAGCAAACCAGATCCAACAATACATTAAAAAGATCATACACCATGATCAAGCAAGCTTTATCTGGGGGATGCAAAGCTGGTACTATATCTGCAAATCAATAAACATACGCCACATAAACCACATAAACAAAATGAAGGATAAAAATCACATGATCATATCAATAGATACAGAAAATGTAGTTGATAAAATCCAGCACCCATTTATAGAAACTCTCAGCAAATTGGGAAAAGAGGAAACATACCTCAACACAATAAAGGCCATATATGACAAATCATACTCTGCCAGCATCATACTCAATGAGGCAAAAACTAAAAGCCTTTCCCTTAACATCAGGAACAAGACAGGGATGTCCACTTTCACCATTCTTGTTCAATGTAGTACTGGAAGTCCTAGCCAAGGCAATCAGACAAAAAGAAGAAATAAAAGGCATCCAAGTTGGAAAGCAAAAAGTAACAGTGTCATTATTTACAAATGACATTATTCTATATATAAAAAAACCCTAAAGTCTCTACCAGAAAACCACTAGAACTAATAAATACATTCAGTATAGCAGCAGAATACAAAATAAACATCTAGAAATCAGTTGTATTTTTATACAATAACGAATCATCGAAAGGGAAACTAGGAAAAATCATCTTATTTACAATTGTATCAAAAAATAGCCTAGGAATAAATCTAACCAAAGATGTAAAAGACCTGTACTCAGAAACTTATAAGATACTGAAGCAAAAAAACTGAAAATACAAATAAGTAGAAGCATATCCTGTGTTTTTCCTATGAATTAACATCACTAAAAAGTCCATGCCACCCAAAGCAACCTGTAGATTCAATACAATTCCTATCAAGACACCAATGGTGTATTTCACAGAACTAGGGAAAGTATTTCAATAATTCATATGGGATCACAGAGTCCTCTCTTTGCAAGAATGATCCTGAGAAAAAAGCACTAAGTTGGTTGGAGGAATCAAGCTACATAATATCAAACTATACTGTAAGGATATAGTAATCAAAACAGACTGGTACTGGCATAAAACAGACACATAGATCAATGGTATTGAATAGAGAGCCCAGAAAGAAACCCATGCCTACATGATCAATTAATCTAGGAAAAAAGGGGCAAGAATATGCAATGAGATAAAGACAATCTGTTCAATAAGTGGTACAGGGAAAATTGGACAGACACATGCAAAAAAAAAAAAATTAGACCACCTTCTTATACCATCCACAAGAATAAACTCAAAATGGATTAAAGACTTAAATGTAAGACCTTAAACCATAAAACTCCTAGATGAAAACATAGGCAGTAAACTTTCTGACATTGCTCTTAGTAATATTTTTTTTTCTGATATACCTCCTCCAGCAAGGGAAACAAAGGAAAAAATATAAATGACACTACATCAAATTAAATTTTTTTCACAAAAAAGGAAACCATCAATAAAACATAAAGAAAACCTACAAATTGGGAGAGTATATTTGCCAAGATACATCTGATAATGGGCCAATACCCAAAATTTATAAAGAAGTCACATAACTTAACACCAAAAAAAACCCCCCAAATGACCCAATTAAAAAGTAAAGGATTTGAATAGAGACTTCTCTATTCAAGAGGATTTGAATAGAGGATTTGAATAGAGACTTCTCCAGAAAGGACATACAGATGGCTAACAGACATATAAAAAGATGCTCAATGTCACTAATATCAGAGAAATGCAGGTTAAAAGCACAATGATATTTTTCACACCTTTCAGAATGGCTATCATCCCAAGCAGAGAGGACTGGCAGCAAGACTGCAGCTGGTGGAGCAGGAGAGGTGGCAGCTCCTGGAGTGGGCTGCCCCACATTTACATGAAGATAAACTTGGAGGAGGAACTGGGGAACAAGATAGACCACAAAACCCAGGCTTCCAGCATGGGAAAATAAAGCCTCAAAACGTCTGACTGAAAAAACCTGTGAGGGTTGTGGTGTCAGGAGAAACTCCTAACCTCACGAGAGAGTTCACTGGAAAGACCCAAAGGGTTCTAGAATGTACACAAACCCACCCACCTGGAATCAGCACTGGAAGGGCCCCATTTGCTTGTGGGTAGCCCCAGAAGTGACTGAAAGCCTTTGGAGAGCAGAGCAAGCAGCACTGTTCCCTCTCAGACCCCTCCCCCATTGACAGCATCATAACACAGCAACTTGGGTAGCCCTGCCCTGGTGAACACCTAAGGCTCTGCCCCTTACTACATAACAGGCAGACCAAGACAAAAAAAAAATGGCCCAAATGAAAGAACAGATCAAAGCTCCAAAAAAAAATACAACTAAGCGACGAAGAGATACCTAACTTATCAGATGCGCAGTTCAAAACACTGGTAATCAGGAAGCTCACAGAACTGGTTGAGTATGGTCGCAAATTAGAGAAAAAAGTGAAAGCTATGAAAAATGAAATAAAGGAAAATGTACAGGGAACCAACAGTGATGGGAAGGAAACTGGTCAAATCAATGGTTTGGAGCAGAAGGAAGAAAGAAACATTCAACCAGAACAGAATGAAGAAACAAGAATTCAAAAAAATGAGGAGAGGCTTAGGACCTCCAGGACAACTTTAAACATTCCAACCTCTGAATCATAGGAGTGCCAGAAGGAGAAGAGGAAGAGCAAGACATTGAAAACTTGTTTGAAAAAAATAATGGAGAACTTCCCCAATCTGTCAAAGAAAACAGATTTTCAAGAAGTCCAGGAAGCTCAGAGAGTCCCAAAGAAGTTGGGCCCAAGGAAACACACACCAAGGCACATAATAAGTACATTAACCAAGATTAAAGAGAAGGAGAGAATCTTAAAAGCAGTAAGAGAAAAGGAGACAGTTACCTACAAAGGAGTTCCCATTACACTATTAGCTGACTTCTCAAAAGAAAGCTTAGAGGACTTCTGGCCAAGATGGAGGCATAGATAGACACACTGTGTCTCCTTGTGCAACCAAAATAAGGTCAGCAACAATTTAGAAACAAGACAACAACCAGATCTGACAGAAAATTGAACCATATGGAAGTCGGATAACCAAGGAGTTAAAATATACACATTCATCCAGACCAGTAGGAGGGGCAGAGTCCAGCAGACTGGCGGAGTCCAGCAACCAGGCAGAGAGGGGTTGCAGCACAAAAAGCGGTGGCACCAGAAGCAAAATGCATCCCACGTGCGTAACCCATCCTGAGCGCAAGACTACAGCGGGTGAACCCTGGGTGCACAGGTGGTTGGCAGACCCAGTGAGGTGGGGACTGTGAAGCGAGGCACTGCATGCAAGGTGCCTGGCTGTCTGGGCCACATTCTTGAGCAGATAAACCAGGCGAAATTGGACAGTGAGACAGACCACGCAACCCAGGGTCCCAGCGCCGGGAAATAGAACCTCAGGACACTGATTGAAAACACCTGTGGGGGTTGAGGTGCAGGGAGAGACTCCCAGTCTCACAGTAGAGTATGTTGGAGAGACCCACGGGGTCCTAGAACATGCAGAAGCCCACCCACATGGGAATCAGCACCAGAAAGGCCCAGTTAGCTTGGGGGAAGCAGCGGAAGGGACTGAAATCCAATGGAGAGAGGAGCAAGCGCCATTGTTTCCTCTTGGACCCCCCACCTGCACATACTGCGTCACAACCCAGCCACTGGGTTGCCCTGCCCTGGTGAACACCTAAGGGTCTGCCCCTCACTAAGTAACAGGCATGACCAGACCCACCCCCCAAAAATGGCTCAAATGGAAGTACAAATCAAAGCCCAAGAGCCAATACTTTTAAGTGACCAAGAGATAGCCAACCTATCAGATGCACAGTTCAAAGCACTGGTGATCAGGATACTCACAGAATTGGTTGAATTTGGTCACAAATTAGATGAACAAATAAGGCTACCATAAGAGAAATAAAGAAAAATGCACAGGGAACCAATAGTGATGGGAAGGAAACTGGGACTCAAAACAATAGAGTGGACCAGGAGGAAGAAAGAAACAACCACACAGAAAAGAATGAAGAAATAAGAATTCAAAAAAATGAGGAGAGGCTTAGGAACCTCCAGGACATCTTTAAATGTTCCAACATCCGAATTATAGGGGTACCAGAAGGGGAAGAGGAAGAGCAACAAGTGGAAAAGTTATTGGAACAAATAATAAAGGAGAACTTCCCTGATCTGGCAAAGGAAATAGACGTCCAGGAAGTCCAGGAAGCTCAGAGAGTCCCAAAGAATTTGAACCCAAGGAGGAACACACCAAGGCACATCATAATTACATTAGCTAAGGTAAAAATGAAGGAGAGAATCCTAGAAGCAGCAAGAGATAAGGAGACAGTCACCTACAAAGGAGTTCCCATCAGCCTGTCAGCTGATTTCTCAAAAGAAACCTTACAGGCAAGAAGGGGCTGAAAGGAAGTATTCCAAGTCATGAAAGACAAGGACCTACATCCCAGGTTGCTCTACGCAGCAAAGCTTTCATTTAGAATGGAAGGCCAGATAAAGTGCTTCTCAGATAAGGTCACATTAGAGGAGGAGTTCATCATCACCTAGGCCTTATTTTATGAAATGTTAAAGGGACTTATCCAAAGAAAAAGAAGATAAAAAACATGTATAGTAAAATGACAGAAAACTCATAACTATCAACAACCACACCTAATACAAAAACAAACTAAGCAAACAACTAGAACAGGAACAGAACCACAGAAATGGAGATCACATGGAGGGTTAGCAAAAGGGGAGTGGGAGGAGGAAGAACGGGGAAAAGGTACGGAGATAGGTAGCATAGATGGTAGATAGAAAATAGACAGGGGAGGGCAAGAATAGTAGGGGAAATGTAGAAGCTAAAGAACTTATGACACGTGGACATGAACTAAAGGGGGGGGAATGTGGGTGGGAGAGGGTGTTCAGGGTGGAGGAGAGTGAAAGGGGGGAAATGGGACAACTGTAATAGCATAATCAATAAAATATAGTAAAAAAATGAGAGAGAGAGAGAAAGAGCCAAAAAAAAAAAAAAGGCTTACATGTAAGAAGGGGCTGAAAGATGTATTCAAAGTCATGAGTGGCAAGGACCTACATCCAAAATTACTCTATCAAGCAAAGCTACTATTTAGAATAGAAGGGTAGATAAAGTGCTTCCCAGATGAGGTTAAGTTAAAGGAGTTCATCATCACCAAGCCCTTATTATGTGAAATGTTAAAGGGACATATCTAAGAAAAAGAAGATTAAAAATATGAATAGTAGAATGACAACAAATTCACAACTATTAACAACTGAACCTAAAAAAACCAAAAATGAACAAAGCAAACAACTAGAACAGGAAGAGGATCACAGAAATGGAGATCATGTGGAAAGTTGTCAGTGGGAAGGGGGGAGGAGGATAGAGGGGGGAAAGATACAGGGAATAAGAAGCATAAATGGTAGGTAGAAAATAGACAGGGGGAGGTTAAGTATAGTATAGGAAATATAGAAGCCAAGGAACTTATATATATATATATATATATATATATATATATATATGACCCATGGACATGAACTAAAGGAGGGGAATGTGGGTGGGAGGGGGTGTATGGGGCAGAGGGGAATAAAGGAGGGAGTGGAACAACTGTAAAAGCATAATCAATAAAATATATTTAAAAAAAGAACGGCTATCACCAATAAATCCAGAAACAAGTGTTGGCAAGAATGTGGAGAGAACAGAAACTTGGGCATTTTGGTGGAATTGTTGCAGCCACTAAAACCATGTGGAAATTCCTCAAAAAAATAAAAATAGAACTACCTTATAACCCAGCATTTTCACTTCTGGGTATTTATCCAAAGCAATCCAAAACATGAATTTGAAAAGATGTATGTACCCTTATGTGCATTGTGGCATTATTTACAATATCTAAGACATGAAAGCAACTTAAGTGCCTATCAGTAGATGATTGAAAAAAAGAAAATGTGGTACATATGCACAATAGAATAGTACTTGGCCATTGAAAAGAATGAAATCTTACTATTTGCGACAACATGGATGGAACTATAGGGTATTATGCTAAATGAAATAAGTGAGACAGAAAAATACAAATACCACATGATTTCACTTTTATGTGAAATCTAAAGAACAAATAAACAAACAAAATTAAAACAGATGCACAGACACAGAGGACAGGTTAATGGTTGCTAGATGGAAGGGAGGTTAGGGGGTGCTGGGTAAAAAAGTAGAGGAAGTAAGAAGTCCTAATTGGTAGTTACACAATAAGTACAGCATAAAGAGTATAGTCAATAATATTGTTATATTATTGTGCCAGTTGGGTACCAAAACTATCATGGGCCAACCTAATACAAAATTTCTAGAAGAAAATATAGGAGAAATATGCATTGTTGGTGGGATTGCTAATTGGTACAGCCACTGTGGAAGACAGCATGAAGGTACCTCAAAAATTAAAAATAGAACTACAGCTATTTTATCCACTCATCCAATGATGGACACCTGGGCTGCTTCCAAATCTTGACTATTGAAAATAACTCTGCAATGCACCTAGGCATGCATATATTCTTTCAAATTAGTGTTTTGGGTTTCTTCAGATAAAATTTCAGAAGCAGAATCGCTAGGTCAAAAGGCAGACCCATTTCTAATTTTTTGAGGCAACTCCATACTGCTTTCCACAGTGGCTGCATCAGTCTGCATTCCCACCAACAGTGCATGAGGGTTCCCTTCTCTCCACATCCTTGACAGCACTTGCTGTTTATTGACTTATTGATGATACAGTTGTGTCTGGGTGGGGGAAAGAGAAGAGCAGTTGTAAAATGTGGCATGAGGCAACTTTTTGACTTCATGGAAACCCTCTGTACCATGCTTGTCATAGTCGGGTGGTTACAGGTATACATTTTATCATATGCAAATTACACCTCAATAAACTTTATTGTAAAAAAACACAAAAAGTCACTGTGTTACAGTTCACCTAGTAGGAAAGGAAGACACTAATACTATTTTGACATGTTAAATCATTACACTGCAAATCTTGTTAAGAGAATAAGCACAAAGAAATTAACACATGTCCTGGTGTAACCAAATCCTTGGATCTTTACTGAGGCACCTGACTTCAAAAAATACTTTAAGTGTTTGCTTAAAACTCTTTAGATGAACACTCAGAATGGAGAAAATTGGAAAACAGGTTAGAGTTTGATTATTTTTGATTTTTAGTAAATCAATAAGTATTTATATCAGACACCATGTCAAAGAGCACAGGGCTAGTTGGGAAGGTGAATTCCAATCCTGCCTGTACCATAACAGCTGTGGAGCCTTGGGTAAGCTATGTGTTGCTTCTAAACCTTGGTTTCATCTACCTTGTAAATTTGTGAGGGTTCAAGAATCTCCATGTAAAGCTTTCAGAGCAGTGACTGCTATCAAAGAGCACTCAGTAGAAACACGTAATGCTGTTATTGCGTCAGAGGACATTTGGATGAGTTCTGTCTGGAAGGACAGCCCACCCTATATTGGCTGCCTTTCCTGGGTATAAAAACACAGAAAGTAATACATATGAATTACCAATTACACCAAGAATACATATTCAAATTCACACATACACATCATTAATGTTTCTAGGAATATAAGTGGTTGTTTTCATAAAAGGAGTGGAGACATCAAACCAAACTTAAAAGGTGGAGGTAACATCTAGTGGATATCATCCAGTGTTTTCCGTCAGAAGAAAGGGACCGGGAGAGTTGATGATGGGAGGGAAAGGGGAGATTAAAGCAACAAGTGGGATGGCACAGAAGGAGGAGTTTTAGATCACACAGCACAAACAGACAGAGAAATTAGAAGGGATTCCGAAGGAGATTGGCGAGGGGACTGAAAAAAACTTCATGTGAAAATTATTCACTTGAATCAATGTGTTTAATCTAGAGGTAAGCAGAATGGTGTTTTCATCCAAAAGAAAAATTGGGCCTATTCTGTATGCCCCCTAACAGACAGAGCTGTTCCCAGGGGGTGGAGAGAAATTCCAGCTCAGTAAAAGAAAGAATTGTCTAATAGAGCTGCCTATATGGGACCAGAGCTTCAGGAGCTAATGAACCCCAGAGGCCTCCGGGTTCTCAAAGGCTTAAGGGCCTGTTGACAAGAGGCCTTGGGAATTGTTGGCTTGCTTGTCTCTGCTTCTTGCACTGACACTAGTTATTCTCCTGAATGTAGTGTGCTCTCCAGGGGTCACTCTTAATTTAATTATCTATGAGCAGTCTATTCCTGATATTTAAAGAAGTCTTTACACAATCAGTGGTAGAATAGCTCGCGCAGTGTTCTGTTGGCTTTCGGGCTTTCTCTGGAGACTCACACAATCAGTCTGGCAGCAGCTAGAAGGTAGAACACCTGTAAAGAACCCCAGCTTATTCCTAGGAGACACCAGTGAGAAAGCTCTTTTCATTTCTGTTTCTTTCCACTTCTATTTCCCAGGGAGCAGAAGGATATAGGGAAGAAGGGAGGGATATTCTTACCAGGCGATGCGAGGTGGTGGCCCTGTGTGGTGTGGGAGCATAGTGAGCCTGAGCTAGGAGGAGGGAAAAGACCAGGAAGCCAAAATGAAGTTTCAGACCTTCTAGACACAATATGTATAAAAAGTATGCTATAATCTATTACATTAATTTGGATTAAACACTTCATTTTCCTGATGAATCAAAACAGATGACTAAAAATTGATGTACCTGTTTTTTAGATGAGTTACAGTTAAAAACTATAGCAAAAGTGTATTGTTAAGCTAGATATGATATTGACTTGAAACTTAAACAGAGCTACTTTTAAAATATTCTGAGAAAGTTGCCTTTGATGTTGAAAGTTCCTATGTTTGGTTTCAGTCCTAAAGTGATTTTTTTTCTCCCTGCGTGACTTAATAATAAGGCATTCAGCCACCTTGGGGCCGCCCGCCTATGGAAAGGCAACACGTGCCTGCAGAGGGCCCCTCCCTGCTTCCACCTTCTACACATCCCACTGTCATTGCCTGCCTCAGCCTCCCGGTATTAATCCCTAGAGTTGTGCTCCCCATAAGATTCCTGACTGCAGGATACTTCAAGGAGGGCCCTTAGGCTGACTTTGACCTTGTGTGCTGTGAAAATAGAGACTCACTCACTACCCTAAATAAACAAAGGGAGGTTTATTTGTGGAGAGAGCAGAGGGAGGAGAGGGAGAGAGAGTGAGCCACATAATCTGAAAGAGCAGAAGCAGAGAGGTTCATTCCTGAGCTCTCACTTTAGCAGGAAACCAATATGGACCCCTGGAAGCGCTTTTGGGGACACCATGGGAAGCAATGCAGGAGGACACAGCAACTTGATCGGGTGGTTTTCTCACACTGAACTTCCAGGAAAGGATGATAGGGCTTTCTTGGAGCAGAGGGTTTCCCTGTTGTGAACTGAGAGCAAACTCAAGCTGAACAAACTTTAGTTCAATTTCTCTAATTTCAGAGTTAAGATCAAATAGTCCTTTGTGGTCTTATTTGTCTCTAAATCCCATGTCCATGCAAGGTGGCCCTAAATTCTCTCTTCCCCCTCCCTTTAATTGGGGATAAAGAAGAAAACTCAGGCTACCTCTGGGAAACAGAAGAGAAACCAAACTTAAATCATTCAGATTTCGGCTCAAATGCTCCTTCCTCAAAAAGGCCTTCTCTGAACCACACACTACACCCATCTTAACCACACACTACACCCATCTTAGCTTATTTTAATATTATTTTCACAACGCTTACACACTCTGAAGTTATCTCGTATATGTTTACTCACCTGTTGCCCCTGGCACTAGACTGGGGTTCCCAGAGGCAGGGACTGTGTTTTGTGAAACAGGCACTAGAAGTGCTCAAGAGGGCACCAAAGGAAGGAATAAATGAAGAGTCGAATGAGTGCACAGATGCACTGAAGAAGTGGGTCAGGACATTTTGATTTGTGGGATGCATAGAATAGGATAGCAAGGAAAAGGAAAGAAAGGGAAAAGGGAGATAAGCTTGTTTTCAACCTGCAACTACCTATTATCTGCCAGCTCTCCCTGCCACTCCCAGGCTACCCAGTCTTACCTCAGGTTTCAATCCTGAAACCTACTTTTCGAGATATCTGGTGACAGAGTGTTCAAGGACACAGGCAGCAGGCTCTCTTGAAATATTGATGATCTTTGATTCAGGAAGGCTGGTGATGCCCGAAGTCATATTTGTGATTCAGCTATAGTCTAGCCTGGAAATTCTCAACCAGAAGGAACATATGAGAATTCCTGGGAGGAAGAACAAAGTGAACAACTGTGTACAGTTTAACACGGTCTAGATTTTAACTGTTTTTTTTTTTTTTTTTGCTTTTGTTTCTTCAACACTTATTATCAGGATGTCTAGGTTGAAAAGGCTGGAAAGTGATCTAAATAATGTGATCAGACAAGATTTACAGGAAATCTTGGTAACAGAAGAAAGTCAAGGATGGATCTGAAATTTGGAGCTTTAAAGTCCAGGAGGACAGTGGTAACTATTACAGAAAATTTAGGGCAAGCTAATATGGGTGAATGAAGCTAAGCATAATTTTGAATTTGCTAAACTGCAGATGGTAGCAAGATATCTCTCAGAGGCTGCAGCAGCCTGTGAGTCAGCCAGTATAAAGGTAAGCATTGGACATCAATAAAAACCTTATACAAAACCTAGATTACATCCTGTGGTATAATGGTCAACGCATATTAGGTCTTTGTCCCCAGTTCCCAGAACACAGCTTCAAAAACCATTGGAATTTCCAGAGTGACAGGTGTCCTTGTTATGCTAAAAAGATGACTCAAGGTAGCCCCTAAATAGCTTCAGAATGGGGGGGTAGGGCTGGTCACCAAAAAGATCAACCATCTGATTAGGTTAGAATTTCGGACTAGCTCAAGCTCCAGGGGTTAGTTCAATCATGGAACCAATGATTTAATCAATCATATGTACCAAACAAACCTCAGTAAAAGCTCTGCACACTGAGGCCCTGTGCAGCCTCCTGGCTGGTGAACACGTGGATGTGCCAGGAGGGGGCACACCCAGACTTCACGAAGCGGGCATGGGAGTTCTGTGTCCACAAGCCTCCCAGACCTTGTCATGGACGTCTCTTCTATTTGAATGGTCATAATTTGTACCCATTATAACAAAATTGTAGTCATAAGTATTGCGCTTTCCTGAGGTCTACGAGTTATTCTTGCAAGTTATCTAAACCAAGAGGGTCATGGGAACCCTTACATTTTTAACCAGTCAGTGAGAAATGTGGGTGGCCCTGAGGCTTTCAGCGTGGTGCCTGAGCACTGAGCAATGAACGTTGTTGTTGCTGTGAGACTGAGCCCTTAAACCTGTGAAGTGTGACGCTAACTCCAGGTAGTTGGTGTTGCAGGGCACCCAGCTGGGGTGGGAATGAAGCATTTATGCACTGCCTGTAGTGTGAACAGCCCTGCCATATTACACAAAGTTGCTAAGGTATACAGGGATTTTTAGAGGCCTAGCTTCAAGTGGAAACATTATTCAATTTTACATTTTATTTTATTTCTCACCATCCTGAGTCATTATTGGACAATAATTAAGGAATTCTAAATATCATAATGGGGAATAGTTTTCCTTACCTTTTACCAAGAAATACAGAGTAGAATGATCACCCTCCTATGGGACACTTCTTTAAAAACAATCACTTAAAGACAAAAACACTTAACTTTAATATGTAAAATTACAGACTGAAGAAATGTGGGAAAATTTATCTCTGCTAATTCTTGACCTCTTTATTTCTATAACTCTAAGATGCCACTGATTTTTATGATGAAGAGTTAATATTTTTAAGGGCAGGTGGGGAAGGAAAGTAACACTACCACATTAAATACAGATATACACTGTAAGATACTATTCATTTCAGAAATGGTAACATGTAAAAAAAAATAAAGTGCATCTTAGATTTGAAAGAAATAGGGTAATATAGTAGTAATTAAGATTGCCTTTGTTTCTCTTTAACTTTCAGATGATTTTCCCTAAATGTGTTCAATATAATCATTTTCTTTAACCAAGTTTCTGTTTTAAAATATTACTCTCAAAACATGCCTGTTTATAATAAAACATCTAGATTGGGAATAAAGTGGTTGAGATAAGACAAGGACCTATATTATTCCACAGTAAGCATTCTGAAAATCAAAAAACATTTAGTTTCCCATATTAACTGAATTTTGGGAAGTAATTCTTCACTAATCATACGTTAATACACTCTACGTTGACAGAAACCAGCTTTGTCTCACTTATACACATGTCAACTGCAGGTTTTGCATGAAGCAAGCAGGTGTTGCTCGCCCACCAGGCCCTGCTTTGCTCGATGGATATGACTCAGCAGGCCACCCTCGGGCTGCTGGCCCACTGCTCACTCCCACCTGTCCTCCAGATGGCCAGCCCATGGGAGGCAGAGCCACAGAATTCAGAACCCTACACTTAGGGCTCTGTGCATGAAAACCCCTTGTAGCAAGTAAGTCAATTTTATGCCTTTCTGACCTTAAAATTTCTTTGAGTTATCTATATTAAATTAATAAACTGCTCAGTGCAAGGAACTGGCTACTACTGAGCTTCGATGGCCTATCGAAAAAAACTAATGACAAAAATGCTATGCCTGGAGTCTGGTCTTTACTCAAGTCTAAGAAATCCAGAGCTAAGCCTAACCTTCATTTGCCAAAATCTTACTGAAAATATGTTGTACAGCAGGCAGTAAACCTGGCTTTTATTGAGGTTAGGCAGTCTGGTGAGATCCCTCTCTTCAAGGGATTTAAATGACCAACACATAAAAACAAACCTATCCATGTGTTAGGAAAAGGAAGTACTATAAAATCTGGAGGGTATTTTTAGGTGATCTAGCACAGTACCATGATAGACATCTGAAATACTTCAGGAGACGACACTGACTAGTGTGTAACAGCTGTCAGAATGGGAGTACGTGTAAGGTGAGAGAGGAAAATATACTGTATTTACACGAACTGTAATTAAGCTACTCAGCATTGACTTGGGAGCATTCATGTTGGACTCTTAAAACACTATGTAATTATCAATTATGTATCAAAATTCTAACAACTCAGCAAACCTTGATGTTTGACTTGAGTCACTGTTGAAGAACTAGTTCTGGAACTTTGAAAACTGCCCTCAGATTGATGATGGTTATTAACATTAACACGATGTTCAGGGCTTAGGTATATAATGCTTTGTAGTTTAAGCAATTTATAGTATAGCAATGATTGAACTTTCTACTAAAACAACCATACCTTTGTCATTGTTTTAGTTATTACTCTAAAAAGTTCTATGAGACATTGAAGCACATTTTCATCACAAGTTTACAATGGAAACTTTCAAGGATGATGCCTGCCTTGTGCATCTGATGACTCAGGTTGAAGAAGCCCACAGAACAGTGTGTATCACCCATGCATCTGAAGGCAAATTTGGTGAGTAGATGCTCTTTAGGTGGCTCATAATAAACAGGTCAAATCACTGAGGTATCTCCAACTGCCTCTCTAGGTTATCAAAGCAATCCTTTGGGAATGAAGGATGTTTCAGCCATTGAGAAATGATTCATAAGACTATCAAACCCTTACCTTGTCACACAATTATGTGTTTTTTAAATAAGAGCAACTGAAAGTGAACATATTCTCTCTTCAAGATGAATTACTTGGATTAATATTGTTTTTTTTTCTTTAAATCACACATAGCCTTGGCCAAATAACTCAGTTAGTTAAAGAATTAACCACATACACCAAAGTTGCCAATTTGATCCCTGGTCAGATACATACAAGAATCAACCAATGAATGCATACAGAAAAACAAATCAATATCTTTCTCTCCTCCTCTTCATCTCTCTTTCAAAAATCAATAAATAAAAATTTAAAAATATAAATAAAATAAAAACACCTATGAAGATTCTTCAAATAATTAAAAATAGAACAACCATATGACCCAGCAACCCCAAAGAAATCAAAAACAGTAATACAAAAAGATGTACACACACCCATATTCAGTGTTCTATTATTTACAATAGCCAAGATATGGAAGCAACCCAAGTGTCCATTAATAGACAAATGGATAAGAAAGATGTGGGACATATAAAAATGAATGAAATCTTACCATTTGCTACAACATGGATAGAACAAGAGGGTATTATGCTAACTGAAATAAGTCAGACAGAAAAAGACAAAATACTATATGATTTCACTCATATGTGGAATCTAAGAAACAAAATAAATGTACAAATGAAGTAAAACAGAGACAACCTCATAGATAGAGAGAACAAACTATTAGTGACCAGATGGGATGGATGAAAAAGGTGAAGGAATTAAGTACAAATTACCAGTTTTAAAAATAGTCACAGGGATGTAAAGTGCAGCACAGGGAATATAGTAAATGATATTGTAATAACTATGTATGGTACCAGGTGGGTGCAAGACTTACTGAGGTGATCACTTTGTAAATGATATAAATGTCTAAGCACTGTGACATACACCTGAAACTAATATAATAATGTATGTCAACTATAATTTAAAACATTTTTAAAAAATTACAGCTATAGAAATTCTTGCCTGGGGCATAAACCATTAAGTATTCTTTACACGACCCAGGAGTAAACTCAATCCTTTTGGCTAACTTGGGAACATTTGCTTGTGTCGACAGCAGGGACCCGGCAACCAGGAAAACATGTGCTAATTGGCTGCTTCATCCCGTTTTCCTTTTCAGCGTCTGCCAGGTGTAGCCCTGACTTCCAGAGTGCGTCTGGCTCTCTGTCGCATCCTGCTTGTTATCTCTGTCTGGCAAACAACCACTCTATGCTTCCAGAACTTCAGAGCTTTCAGGGTAGTGATGATAAGTTATTCTCAGCCCACCCTGCCAAAAGCGTTTTGGCCGCCAGACTGAGGAAGACCATTGTTGTCGCTGGCTGTTATCTCCCCCTCTGACCCCACTTGGCAGATGTGCAAGTCCATCTCTCTGGTGTGGAAACAGGGCACTTGACTCCAGATGAGTCAACACGTTAATAAACAAGAGTCATGGAGGAAATGGCAACCAGTCTTGAAAACAAAAAAAAAGAAACAATTTGAGGTTTATTGGATGCTGAGATGTTTGTCCTCCATAGTGTGCCCCTGCTTTATCTCACTTCACAGCCTTCCTATCAAAGAAGCAGGGAAGTTAATAGTTTATCAAATGGTAATCAGCTGTAATGTTTACATATTACTTACATGGCATGGAAAGTATTCTGGGTGCTGAGGGTACTGCTTTTTTTAATTGCAAATTTATTTTGTTGTCATTCATCTTCCCTTTTGTCCAACTCCATATTCTAGGAAGTCTACCAAGACATTTATTGTCTCCTAAATTTATCTCCATGCCATCAGGGAAACCCTCCTGCTGTGGCCTCGGAAGTGCCTGCAGTGACATAAGAATGGTGAGCTTTCTCCTGTGTAGACAGAGAAGCGGTATGGAAACCTTGTTCTGAGGAAGGTTGTTTCTGAAGCAGGAGCACTGGGAGAGTGAGAGCACAGGCACTCACACATGCTGTGCCCCTTGCTAACACAGCAGAATGCTGCAAACTTAACACTGGCCAGAGGAACCAAGTGACTCTCAGTATGTAAGGGTCACAAGTGGGCCCAACACCAGGCTTGGGTGATTTTGTAGGAACCCGGAGGGGAGAGCTCGGCCTTCAATTTGTGGTGTGTCACAGAGGAGAATCTTGAGGAAATGCGGGGGTGAGAAAGCCTGCTCCAGTCCCAGGACCACCGTTCTCTCAGAGGTCTGCAATGGACAGAAGTGGTGCTGTCCATTGTAGGACAGAAGGTCGCAAAGAACCGGGATCACAGGGAGGTAGGAATTCTTAGGGTGGCTCAAGGATATCTTATAATAAGCCTGTGGTGACAGAGTCATAAGAGAGGGACCATACCTCTGAGTTTCCTCCAGAAAAGCCTGGGTTTACCCGGGCATATGTATTAATAACATCTTTTCTCATGCTTGAGGTGTCTTCGTTTAGATGATAAGTGGTCCCCTTGTCAGCCCATGCCCTAACGGGGCTGAAGATAAGGTCCCCTGATGCCACAGCTGCACTATTACAGGGCCACTTACCACCTGGGCTTTTATTAAATGTGGTTTTGGGAAACATTTATTCAGCACTCATGGGGTGTCAGCCATCGTGCTAGGCAGAAGGGAAGGCGACATTTGTGTGAGAGACTGACACAGGGTCCGTGCTCAGTGCACAGCCGAGGCATGCATGCAGCGGGGCCTCGGTGCTTCTTTGAGATGTCAGTGTAGCAAAGAGCTGCTTGTCCACTTGGAGAATCACGTCTGGTCTGTGCTGGCTTGCACGGGGGGACAGTGGTGGTATCAGCACTGTGAGCTGTCAGAAAAGCATAGAAGCACAGAGCGGATGTGTGTTCCTGCTGTGCTCTGAGAAGCGTGAGCATCTGGGCAGCAGAGCGTGAACAGGAGCACAGAAGCGCTCATGTTTCCCCCAAGCAGACATAATTTTTAATTTCAATATTTACTTTTATTAGTGCTTGGCTACTACCAAATGTATAAACTAAACACTCTCTAAAGAATACCTAAGATCCAGGCATGGAGTTTGAGATTAGCAAGTAAATTTCTCCCCCGATTCTATTTTCAATCATGCCTACTGGTAGCAGACTATTCTCTGGCAGCTTTATCATCAGTTTCCACACCAATGCAAAATTGGATAAGGATTGGTTTTTCTCATTATCTTTTTAGTGGCTGAGTGAACATGCCTGAACTTTTAAACTTTCTCATGTTCATGCACTTTCTACCGAGAACATCCCCGGCTGTCTTCTTCACTTGTTGAAGGCAATCATATTTTAAGACCTAATTTGTATGCTGACTCCTTAAGAGAAACCAGTCCTGGTCCTAATCTTATATTGATCCTTGACAGCACTCGGGACATGACTACATCTCAGTTATTTGTCTTTAAGTCATTATCAACAGCTAGATTCCAAATTTCTGGAAGCCAGACACTGTCTCTGATTCACCTTTCCAATTCTAGCATTTAGCCTGGAGTTCAGTAAATGATATGCCTTTGTTTAAATACACATAATCATAGGCCTTTATCTCTTTAAAAAGTGTACAACCCAATGAATCATCCAGAGAGAATACTTCTATACAACTATCAGGGGTCAATTAGAAAACAGACTAAGCACTGAGCCCCCTCCTAATCACTATAAGGAAATGAGTATTTTGACTTCTACCACCACCAGATATTAGTTTTACTATTCTGAACATTATATAAATGGAATCATATAATATATACAAGGGTCTGACCAGGAAGTATCCAGCCATGTACTATGAAAAATAGAGGCATTTATTGAAGAAGATACAAGATACAAGAAACATTGTACACAGGACAATGATGCCTCAGTCCCCTTCAAAGTAGGCACTTTGGGACCTTACACAGTTCTCCCAATTGCCACCAGTTACTCTTGTATTTTCCTTAATCTCACTGATGGTCAGAAATCTCTTTCCTTTCAAAGGTGATTTTAGTTTGGGAAAAAGCCAGAAGTTGCAGGGCACCAAATCTGGGCTCTAGGGGTGTTGAATCACGTGGGTGATTAGATGTTTTGCCAAAAAGTTTTGCATGAGAAGTGGTGCATAAATGGGCATGTTGTCCTGATGAAGCTGCCAATCACCAGTTTCCCACAGCTGCAGCCTTCTGAATCATCTGAATAGGTTTTGTGAGGGAATGTTCAATCTTAACACAAAATTTGATCCAGATTCGTTGCTCTACTCACTCAGTAATTTTGAATACGATGGCTACACAGTACACATGCTCACTCAATGGCGTCTACTCCCTCCAGTGACTAGCACAGCGAAGTCATTGTTCACCTATGTGCATATTCTAGTTCACTCTCCTTGCCTGCCAGGTTACAATGATATGATACAAACTGTTCTTGTTATACTAATGATGGTTGGACTTTTTCCCAACAGGCTTTGTCTAATTTTTTTATCTAGCTTGCTTCACTTAACATTATGTTTGGGAGATCCATCCCAAACATATTGTATGTAGCTGAGTCAGTTCATTTGGGGGACGGGGAATTGCAATTATATGGACATACCACAATTTATTTACCATTCTGCTGTTGATGGATATATGGGTTCTTTCCAATTTGGGGTTCTTACAAATTATGCTCTTATAAATAGTCTTGTATGTGTCTTATGGTACACATGGACACACATTTCTGTTGGGAGTGGACTTGCTAAGTCTTGGAACAGACTTATGTTTAGCTTTCACAGATATTTCCCAACTTTTTTGAAAATGTGCCAGTTTATAATTCCCACCTGCACTATATAAATTTCCACTGCTTCACATCTGACCAACACTTGGTATTGTCAAACTTTAAAACTATAGCCATTCTGGTATGTGTATAATAGTATTGTACTGTGGTTTAATCTGCATTACCCCATTACTAATGTGATTGAACACATTTTCATATGTTTATTAAACTGACTGTTCAAATTGGTTGCTTATCTTTTCTATTGGGCTTTATAACTTTTGCTTATTCATTTGCTTGGCTACACATCTTCTGTTTCAGTTGTTATAAATACATTCTCCCATTCTGTGGCTTACCTTTCCACTTTCTTAAGTTTATTGTTTGCTAACAAACAGTTCCAAATTTTAAAGATTAATATATTAGTCTTGTCATTTGTGGTTAAAGCTTTTAGTGTCCTGGATAAGAAATCTTTCCCTTTCCAAACTTATGCAGATATGCTCCTAAGTTATTTTCTAGAAGCTTTATAATTTCACTTTTCATATTTGAATCTGAGGTCCACTTAAAATTAATATTTTTGCATGGCATGGAAGTAGGGGCCAACTTTTATTTTTCCAAATGGATATGCAACTCACCCAGAACCAATCATTAAAAAACTATTCTTTTCCCACTGCTCTGTGATGTTAACCTGTTCATTAATCAATTATCTATATAAATATGCATCTACTTCTGGAATCTTTATCCTGTTACAGTGATCTAA
The DNA here is from genome assembly GCA_028533065.1 of Trachops cirrhosus. Classification (NCBI taxonomy): domain Eukaryota; kingdom Metazoa; phylum Chordata; class Mammalia; order Chiroptera; family Phyllostomidae; genus Trachops; species Trachops cirrhosus. The sequence goes on along the minus strand of CM052542.1, from coordinate 81,389,787 downwards.
TTGATTTTCAAATGTTAATCCAACCTTGAATTCCTGTGATAAATGCCACTTGGTTACTCTAGTGCTACCTGTAATTTGTTAATATTTTATTTAGTTTTTGCATCTATGCTCATGATGACTTTATCATTTTCCTCTCTCATAACATCCTTGTCAGAATTGGGTGTCAAATTTATGCTGGTCCCTAAAATATGTGCCCCCTTTTTTATTTATCTCTGGAAGAATTTTTATAAGATTAATCACTGTGGTAAGCAGCCTCTAAGATGGCCCCAAAAGGCTTATTGCCCTGGTATTTACGTCCTTGTGTAATTCCCTCCCCATTCGTGTGGGCCAAATTTAGAGACTCACTGGTAAGAAAAGAATACAGCAGAGGCAATGGGATGTCACTTCCAAACTGATAACCAGAGGGAAAGGGGAAGGATCAAGTCAGGAAACATGTACAGAGGAACCACGGACGAAGGCAACAGGGGTGAGGGGGGATTGAATGTGGGAGGTGGGGGTGGGTAGGGCAGGGAAGAGTAATGGGGGAAAACTGGGACAACTGTAATTAAACAATAATTAAAACATAAAATGTGTTGAGAATACTTTGATAGACAAGTAAACCAGGACAGACCCAACTTACATGGAATCAATATACAGCCAAGATGATATAGTCTCAGGGAGAAAAATATTTTAATTCAATAAATGCTATATGGATAATTGCTTATCAATAAAATTATATATCATTATTTTATATCATACTCAAAAATAATATCCAGGTGGATTGAAAACTAAATATTAAAAAGCAAAATTTTAAATATTTTAGATGATATCTTGTTTAGATGATATGTTGATAGCAACATAACCCCATACGCTGTCCAGGGTCACTTGTATTTCTGTTATCTAAAATCTGTTTCTTTTCTTTGTCTGGTTTTCTTCTGGGCTGTTTATTTCTTTATTTTTTTCTCTTTTTTATTATTTATTACAGTTGTCCAAATTTCTTTTTTTCTCTTTTGCCCTCCTCCACCCAGCTCCCCCTCTCACCCACAGTCAGTGCCATCTCCGTTGTCCATGCCTGTGAGCCATTCTCACATGCTCCTCCTAACACCCTATTTAGGGTGTCTGTGGGATCTGAACTGACGTTCCCTTTCACGTGCCTGCTGTGGCTATTTGTGCCATCACTTTTTTCCAGATCAATCTCAGCAGAGCCTCATCCGTTTTGTTAGTCTTTTCAAGTGAACAACTTTTGGCTTTGTAGATCCTCTCTATATTTGTTCTCTGTTTGAATCCCTCTCATCTATTTATTCCTTCTTTCTACTTCTTTCACATTTTATTTGCTATTTTTCTGTAACTTCTAAAGAGGACTGCTTAGAAAATTGATTTTTTAGTATTTCCTTTATATATTTGTGATTTTCTATAAATTTACATTTCTATAGATTTAATATATGTATATTTAACCCTCACCTTATGATATTTTTATTGATTTTTAGAGAAAGCTTAATTCTGAGTTGTAAGAGCACAGTCTGCATGATCTTAACGTTTTGAAATTTGTTGAGACTTGTCTTGTTGCCCAGCGCATGGTCACTTTTCATAATATTCCTGTGTACTTATGAATAGTGTGCATTCTGTATGTTGTGTGACAATAACAGCCCTGCTCTATTTAGGCCAGTTTGATCAAGCTTATTGTCTTGTTCTAATCTTCTCAAGTTTTACTGGTTTTTAAGTGAGCATTTTATGTTATTTGCTTTAAATTTAGAATTCTTATGCTTTTTTGTAAATTAAATATTTTATCTCTATCAATTAACTCTCTTTTTTTTCTTGGAGTATTTTTTGTTCAGTGTCTTTTCCCTGGTGATAAATTAGTTACCAGTTTTCTTCTGGACAGGGTTTTCATAGTATAACTTTTCCATTCATTTGCTTTCATTCTTTCTGTGTTCTCATAACTTAATGTATCCCCTGTAAAATCAGAAAGTTATTTTTAAAATAAACTCAGGTATCACTATTTCTATTTTAATTAAAGCATTTGTCACTATATAGTTGTATCTCTTAATATGCAGTATATGTTTATTTTAGAATCTATCATCTTAACAGCTTTATGCTCATCTTGCTTGTTCTATGTCTTTTTTCCCTTTTCTCTTTTGCCTTGTTTGAAATTGACTCAATATGTATATATGTTTAATACTCACCCAAGGATATGTTCATTACTTTTAGAGAGAGAGAGGAAGGGAGAGAAAGAGGGAGAGAGAGAAACATCAATGTGAAAAAGAAACATAGATTGTTTGCTTTTCATATGCACCCCGGCTGGGGATCAAACCCACAGCCTAGGTACATACCCTGACCAGAGATGGAACCCACAAACTTTTGGTGTACAGGATGGCACTAATCAATTGAGCCAACCACCCAGGGCTTAACTTGATATTTTAAAATACTTTTTTCTCACTAATGTGGCAGTTTCTAATCTTTCACTATTCTTCTATTAGCAGAAATTACAAGGTGGATTGATGATTATCGAAAGCTAATATCATTAATACATTTTTAAATATATTTTATTGATTATGCTATTACAGTTGTCCCATTCCCCCTTTTATTCCCCTCCACCCTGCATACCCTCTCCCACCCACATTCCCCCTCTTTAGTTCATGTCCATGTGTCATACTTATAAATTCTTTAGCTTCTATATTTCCCATACTATTCTTACCCTTCCCCTATCTATTTTCTATCTACCATCTATGCTACTTATCTCCATACCTTTTCCCCATCTCTCCTCCTCCCACTCCCCTGTTGCTAACCCTCCATGTGATCTCCATTTCTGTGGTTCCGTTTCTGTTCTAGTTGTTTGCTTAGTTTGTTTTTCTTTTTGTTTTAGGTGTGGTTGTTAATAATTGTGAGTTTGCTGTCATTTTATGGTACGTGCTTTTTATCTTCTTTTTCTTGGATAAGTCCCTTTAACATTTCATAAAATAAGGGCTTGGTGATGATGAATTCCTTTAACTTGACCTTATCTGAGAAGCATTTTATCTTCCCTTCCATTCTAAATGAAAGCTTTGTTGGATAGAGCAATCTTGGATGTAGGTTCTTGCCTTTCATGACTTGGAGTACTTCTTTCTAGCCCCTTCTTGCCTGTAAGGTTTCTTTTGAGAAATCAGCTGACAGGCTGATGGGAACTCCTTTGTAGGTGACTGTCTCCTTATCTCTTGCTGCTTCTAGGATTCTCTCCTTCATTTTAATCTTGGCTAAGGTAATTATGATGTGCCTTGGTGTGTTCCTCCTTGGGTCCAATTTCTTTGGGACTCTCTTCCTGGACTTCCTGGAAGTCTATTTCCTTTGCCAGATTGGAGAAGTTCTCCTTTATTATTTGTTCCAATAACTTTTCCACTTGTTGCTCTTCCTCTTCTCCTTCTGGTACCCCTATAATTCAGATGTTGGAATGTTTAAAGATGTCCTGGGGGTTCCTAAGCTTCTCCTCATTATTTTGAATTATTTTCTTCATTCTATTCTGGTTGGATGTTTTCTTCCTTCCTTCTGGTCTACACTGTTGATTTGAGTCCCAGTTTCCTTCCCATCATTATTGGTTCCCTGTACATTTTCCTTTACTTCACTTAGCATAGCCTTCATTTTTTCATCTAATTTTCAACCAATTCTGTGAGCATACTGATCACCAGTGCTTTGACTGTGCATCTGTAGGTTAGCCATCTCTTCATTACTTAGTTGTATTTTTTCTGGAGCTTTGATCTGTTCTTTTGTTTGGGCCTTTTTTTTTTTTGTCTTAATGCACTTGTTACGTATTAAGGGGCGGAGCCTTAGGTGTTCACCAGTGTGAGGCAACCCAGTCATTGCGTTGTGATGCTGTATGTGAGGCAGGAGTCCGAGAGGGAACAATGGCACTTGCTCTGCTCTCTGCCAGATTTCAGTCATTTCCCCTGCTTTCCCCAAGCAAACTGGGCTCTTCTGGTGCTGATTCCCAGGTGGTGGGCTTGTGTACATTCTATGACCCTTTGGGTCTCTCCAACACACTCTCCTGTGAGGCTGGGAGTCTCTCCGGCACCTCAACTCCCACAGGTGTTTTCAATTGGTGTCCTGAGGCTTTATTTCCCCAAGCTGGGACCTTGGGTTGCTAGGTCTGTCTCACTCACCAGTTTTGTCTGGTTTATCTGTGCACGAATGTGGGACTGCCCAGTCTCCCAGCCACCTTGTGTGCCGAGCACCCCCAAAATCACTCCTTGCTAGGTCTGCCAACCACCACTTTTTTTGTTGCAACCCCTCTCTGCCCAGCCACTGGATTCTGCCCCTCCTACAGGTCTGGATGAATGTGTCTACTTTAACTTCTTGGTTGTCAGACTTCCATGCACTTCTATTTTCTGTCAGTATTGGTTGTTTTTTGTTTCTAAATTTTTGTTTTCCTTATTTTCGTTGTTCAAGTAGGCACAGTGTGTCTACCTGTGCCGCCATCTTGGCCAGAAGTCCAAAAGTTCATTAATACTTTTGCTTCTACAATAAATTCAAGAGACCCTGGAATAATTTCATTCATACCCCTCTTGGTTGTTGAGATTTAAAAATCTTTCTGTGTATTTTCAATTCCCAAAATATAGCCTTAATATCACTTTAGAAAGAACAACATTTATTTGGACAAAATTTATTTATTTACCCCATTTCTTTGCTCTTCCTTTCTTCCTTCATCTCTAAGCCATTGGAATAATTTTCTTTTACCTGAAGAATGTTCTTTGGTATTTCCTTTGAGTCTGCTTGTGATGAATTCTCTAAGTTGTTCATCTGATAATGTCTTGTCACTTTTGAAGATTGTGTTTGTTGGTTGGGCATAGAATTCCAAAATTTAAGAATTTATTCTTCTGGCCCTGGCTGGTGTAGCTCAGTGGGTTGAGTGCAGGTCTGCGAACCAAAAGGTTGCCAGTTCAATTCCCAGTCAGGGCACATGCCTGGGTTGCAGACCAGGTCCCCAGTATGGGGCACCACAAGATGCAACCGCACATTGATGTTTCTCTCCCTCTCTTTGACCTTCCCTTCCCCTCTCTCTAAAAATAAATAAATAAAATCTTTTTAAAAAAGAATTTATTCTTCTGTCTTTTATTTCTGTAAAGGAGTTAGTTGTCAGTCTTAGTGTTGATCCTTTGAGAATAATCAGCTCCCCTTCTTTTGGTTGCTTTATAGAATTTTTCTCTTTGTCTTTGCTTTTCAGTGAACTTTTACTATAATTTTTTCTTTACATTTACCCTGTTTAAGGTTTATAATGATTCTGCAATCCATGGCTTTATGTCTTTTATCAATTTTGAAAAATTCTGAGCCATTATCTCTTCACGTATTGCCTCTGTCTCTTTTCTTTCTCCTTTCCTTCCAGGACTCCAAATGTACACATTATATTTTTCATGATATCCCCTGCTCTCTGCTGTATTTTATAAATTTTTACTTTTCCATGCTTGTTTGTGGATATTATTTTAAGACTTTTCTTTCACTCCACTAGTTCTTGTTTCAGCTATATCGAATCTGCTGTAAATCCTATCTTTCTTCAAATACAGTATTAATCAGTTATTTGAAAGTGGGTGTAAGATAATGCCATTATCTAGATACCCTGTGAGCCCTTTCTATTGTTTATTGTTTCTCTTGGGAATTAATCACAGTGTCTTAACTTCCAAGGGCATGCTTATATTTGATTGAGCTACAGACATTGTCTATGAAAAATTACAGAGAGAATTTAAGGCCTGGGATGATGTGATAGTCCTCTATCGTGGAATATAAGTTTGCTTTGTACAGACATCCAGGGACACTAGCAATCTCAGTTGCCTTACTCCAAGCAGAGAGAGAGGTAACTCACAGACAAATTACAGCGTCTGAGAGGGATGGTCTCTTACTTAGTTACTCACACCTACTTACATCCACTCTTCCTCCACCGCACACCTTTCAGATCCAGGTTGCGGAGGTCTACCAGACTGTTGCCACGATGCACCTACACTCAGTTTCTGGTTTCCTAGTGTTATGAGCTCATAAAAAACTGCTTGGCTTCTCAGTCTCTCAGCTACCACTTTCTAAGGAAAAAGCGTGCCCACATGCTCACTTCTCTGTAATTGTTTATTTTCTCAGATCTTGGCACTATAATTATTTACTAACCTGTTGGCACTTCATGTATTCAACCAATTAAAAAAAGTTGTTCTCTCAGGAGGGTTGATCTGAATGAACTAGTCTGCCATTAAAAGAAGCAAATCTGCACCATAAATGTTTTAATACCATCATCTATTCAATACTCATATATTCATGGTAGTTCACTAAGGCCGTAGCAATGGAGATAATACATTTCATATAAATTAAAGTATACAATTGTTTCTAATTCATTACAGAATATATTTGCTGGATTAATGGATAGTCAAAGAGCATATTGTTATTGTGGGTTTTGACAGCTTAGCAGGAAGCAAATAGTGTACCTTCTTCATCCCACAGATTTCAGAGTGTGGAGGGATCACATGGGTTACCTCTTCATTTTTTAGAGGTAGTAATGACCCCAGGCAGTAACTTACCCAAGATCATACAACCAGCTGGTGGAAAAAGTTAATTTTTAAATCAGTTATCACACTTGCTAGAGCTCTGAGTTCTTTCTTCCTTAACATACTGGCTTTGCTGATTGATAAAGCTTCTACGTGAGTTGGGATTTCTTTTTTTTTTTTTTTTAATTTTTATTTTAGTTTATTCAGTACAGTTTCTATCCTTTATTCCCATTCCAGCCC
>CM052542.1:81366121-81382580 GCA_028533065.1 Trachops cirrhosus | reverse complement strand
TTCTCCTACCTCCGGGGCCTGGGCCGCACCGGTCCCGCGGAGCACCTGCACCTTTTCCTTTTTCAATGCTGTGGTTTCCGAGACTTTCACCAAACTACGCTCTCTCTTCGGGTTTTTCAATGTCCGCTACAATTTGCGATCTCCTATTTTCATTTATGGCGTGATAATGTTGGCTCTTTGCTCTGTTCCTACCTAGAATGACTCAGATTTTTTTCCCTGGTTGTGGGAGAGTAGAATCTGCTGCATCCTACCATGCTGCCATCTTCCTCAAGCTCGTGAGTTGGGATTTCAAGCATGTTTTGATCCTAAGAAGGACAGGAGGCTGGAGCACTTTAGATGACAAAATATTAGTTCCAACTTGAAAGTAAAGGCTTAAAAGCAGAGGTGGGCTGATCAGGTGAAGAAACTGATGAGCTGTTTTGATAAGAACAAGGAAGAAAGCCCACAGGGAACTAGGGAAAGATGAGGTTATTCTGTGAGAACATCTGAAAGAGACAAGTGAGGCTCTTGTTCTTTTATCTGCAAAAGGAATGACCCTGCGATCTGGCTGACAAAGTAATTTTGTGCACCTGACCACAGGTGAAGTTGGTCAGGCGAAGCTGGGTCGGAGCAAGGGAAGGGGGCGCTGCCTCTGCCGCACCTCTCAGTGCAGTGGGAGAAAGCAGGTCAGCGTGAAAGGGAATGGCCAGGAAGGGATGAGGTTGCTGTAAAAGAACGAAGGCAAGTAGAAGTAAAAGTTTTGTGGAAAATGGAAGCTATGGACTCAGGGATTGTATAAATGTGAGATACCGTTTATTCTTCAGTTCTCAAACTAGTCACAGATAAGTTTGCAGTGTCTACACTAGTTGTTTCACAAGTCCGAAACACCCTCACTTGTACTGTGTGTTTCTATAACATATCTGCTAATAAAGATACCTGCCAGGGTTCTACGTGCTTTAGTGAGAGACTTTTCTGATATGTTATTAGCATCACTTCTGAGCCGTATTAATTTGTCCATCCACATACCAATTCACTCACTTAAGAAGCACTTATCAATATTTATGCTGGGAACTAAGAAACAGATAAAAGACATGGCCCCTGCTGCCAAGAAGTTGCTTGGCATACTAGTGGAATTTCCCATTACCCACTGTGCTCTTGGCTATGCAAACATTAGATTTTTAGATTTTTACTCAAGGTTATTCCACTAAGCAAAAGAGTTTTCATTATTGTTGTTTGTTGAAATTGCTATTCAGGTATTAGTTGTGAGCACAGGCCTCATGTCAGTATCTGAGAAAAACCTGCGGCCTTTATATGGTGACAAGACTGTAAAACTATGTGAAAAAAGCCAAGAGATATCTTATTGCTTTTAAATATTAAATTTATTGATTACTTTGTATAGAGAGAGAGGAAGGAAGAGGGAGAGATGAGAGAGATTGAGAGAAAGAGAGAGAGAAAGAGAAACATCAATTTGTCCCTGCACATATTTAATGCATTCACTGGGGAATGAACCTGCAACCTTGGCACCCTGGCATATTGGGACGAAACTAACCAACTGAGCTACCCGGTCAGGGCCTTTGCTTTTAAATCTTAATGACAAAATAGAGAGTCAATACTCTGCCTAGGAAGGAAGAAAGTGCCTCTGTCACTTCTGTATATTTGCTGGAATGCTGATGTCAAAATGGGCTGAGGACATAAGAAATGCTGAAGCTCAGATGGCATTGTTATTTACAAGTGAATTAAAATCAAATCATATTTTAGTCAACAAAGGACCACATATGAGAGAGTGGGTGGTCCCATAAGACTATAATGGAACTAAAAAATTGCTATTGCCTAGTGAAGTCACAGGCCTCATGACATTGTAGTGTAACCGACCCGTCACACAAATACCACTGTGTTACAACTGCCTACAATATTTAGTACAGTAACACCCTATACTGGTCTGTGGCCTAGGAGTTGTAGGGGAACAAGATTTGTTACCACAATATGTCTATTTGGCAGAAAAATTTATTTTGGGCTAGTTTTAATAAATAGCAGACATGGGAGAAGCTCTGAAAACCCAAATGTTACCCTTTGTAGAAGACATTGGTACTTGTAAGGAAACCTCCTTCATAATGGTGTCTCTCTCACTGTACCAGGAGGAGGGGATAACCTTATTTCTGGAAACTCTTATCAATGCAGAAGACAATGGTTTAGACCTGTATAACAAACTTACCCTTGTTTACTGGGCTTTTTCTGGTAACCTCTCATCACTGACTGTTCCCATTTCAATATCTTCTGATTTTTTTTTTCAGCTGAAGATGGTATTTAAGATGGTGGCTTCTACCATTTTTGCAAGTGACTTATTTTTCCTGGGTCTCTCCCATGTTCATAGGAGGTACACATTCCATTAAACTTTTGTTTGTTTTTATGCTGTTAATCTTTCATTTATTACAGGGATGTTTCAAACAAGAATCCAGAAGGGTAGAGGGAAACTTATTTCTCCTCCCCTACAGAGCAATAGGCTCTACCACATAGCTTAGGTTTGTGTAAGTGCATTCCATGATGTTCCTACAATGATGAAATCACCTGACAATAAACTTCAGAACGTATCCTGGTCGTTCAGCAGCACGTGACTGTGTAATTAATATAATGATAGATGTTTCTCAAAAGTTCAATTGGAACTTTCTAGTATGTAATTCAGCCAAATAATAATGATGGAAACAAACTTTCTCCTGCCACTGAGTGGATAACCGACTGTTTTGAATCCTGTCTGTGAGACACACAAGATGCCTGCCCCTGTGTCCAGCACCAGCTGGACCTGGGATTACTAACTGTGTTTGCTGCGTGTCATCTAGCTGCTGGCTGACAGAAAAGCCTCCTCAAAACAAAACACTGAAAAAGTGAAGCACATTCATCCTGCACATTTAACAAATACTCCTTTGCCTGCTACTGGATTCCATAATAGGGGAAAGATCTCTTTTAACAAGAGGGTACTCTCATTCCTGTGGCTGGACACTTAAAGGTTTGCCCTTGACCTGATGACATGGAAAGGACAAGATAGTGATTTCTCAGTGGATTTTGTTTAGTGCAACTTACCTTGCTCATATTGACATAGTATACTATTTTACACTCCATTTACTTGCTCAGATCGAAGGCCATTTGATACATTCTACTCTTGATCTTAGAACATAAGAGGTATGTGAGGGCAGTATTTCTTGATTCATGTGGATAAATGAGACCAATAACAATGTCAAGCCTGTAACTGGGGCCAAATGAGATCAGTAAGCACTGGTTTATGTCTTCTGTCTACCCCCTGGTGGAAGGATTCATTACTAGATGGAGTCAAACAAGGAAAGAGAAAGAGAAAAGAGAATGAATTATTTCCTGAATATCTATTCAATCCCTCCCTCAATAATCTAGGGTTTGTTGCTTATACAAGATTGCTCGGCTCCACAGGAGGAGGACTGCAACCTATTATTTCCCTTTGAATGCGTTCTTTCCTGGGAATGGCAGGAGCAGTGCCTCAGCAGGGTGGCTGCCCTGCCAAAATGTTTAACTCTGACCTGAAGGGGCCATCACTCTGGGTGCAAAAAAAGCCTTATGAGCTTTGCTGCCCTGGCAGCTCTGGAATTCTTCCCTTGGCCATGAATAATATCCAGTGATTCAGAGGAAGTACTGTCAATGCTTCAAAGTGAACCTAGCTAATTGTGTAATGTTATTCTGAGGCACTGGAAGAAGCCAAAAAAAAAAGGGAGGTTGGGCAGAAATTCCTTCCTTTGCAATGATCAGCTTACATCCTGCACCATCAGATTTGATTATCCTTATCTTTTCTTGCATAACTACAAATGTTATGACTGGACATAAGTGAGCAGACTTTCAAAAAAATCCAGCCACAATATTTGACTCTATGACTGCCTGTGGCGGTAAATTCCTTAGACTGACCGCATACTGTGTGAAAAGCTATTTCCTTTGATTTATTCTTTTACCAGTTCTAAATTCCATCAGGTGCTTCTGGTTCTCATACGAGAGAACAGGCAAAAAGAAAAGCCTGTTCCTTTTGCATCATCTCTTTTCATTTAGGGAGTTTAATCTAAATACCCATTAACCTCTTTTTCATATGTCGCATGGTAATTTTTAAATTTAATTCCTTTTTAAAACTAGCTTTGAAAAAATTGAATACATAATACAAGGACCTACACAGTTTAACACTGTTTGGGCATCCTAATAAACATAAAAAGCAAGCGTCTCTCCTACTGCACACTGTTGTCTCCCCACCCCCACCTCCAAGCCAGCCGTTATTACCAACTGCTGGTGTGGGCTCCAGAAACACCCAAGCCCATGCACATGTGCCTTCCCCCTATTACAAATACATTTTCACATTACAGTATATCTCGGAGGTCATCCCATTTGGTCATAAATAGTGCTACTTCATCTTTCTTCATGGCTTCATAGTATTCTATCTTGAATATACCATAATTTATTTAACCAGTTCCATATTGATCGATATTTGTGTTTCTAGTAGTTTGCCCATATATGCAAACCTACAACAAAGATATTTCTATACATGTCTCAACATATAAATATAAATATAAATATATGCATTTTAAATGTTGATAGATATATCCAGACTGCCCTCCAAAGAGGTGACATTAATTTGTATTCTCACCATCAACTGTGAGTCCTTGTTCCCCACCAAATACCAGTTTTAGCTAAAAACAACACAAGGTTTAGGGACCTCCAAGTGCACACTGGGTTCTGACAGTGGGCCTTGCACCGTCTCTGGTAAAACCAGTCTCTTCTGTAGAAGCCCTTAATACCTATCAGGGCAAAACAGACGAGATGAAAAAAACAAACAGAATGGGTTACACAAACAAACCAACTAGTGCCACCTAGAGGATTCTGGGTACCACCAAGTCTGTGAACTATTCACTTCGTGTGAATAATTGTTTGCATATGTGCTTTTGGGGTTAGAGGTGGTGAGAGGAATCCACAGTTATCAGATTATCAGAATGGTCTGTGACTTCTGGCAAACTAGCTGAGAATCAGTGACCTGGATAATAAAAAAATAGAGATAACATCAAAACTGTATAAAATCCAAGTGCCTGATTTTATTGGTCAATGGAGATAAACTAAATAACACTGTAAACTTGAACTATCAACATATAAAATAATGAAATCACACTGCAGTAATAATTTGTCAAAGTTCTATTACATCAGCTAGAGGTGTTAACAAAAAATAACTGTTCTGTTATCATTTCATAAAAAGGAGTTCTCATCAGACTGTCAGCTGATTTCTCAAAAGAGACCTTACAGGCACGAAGGGGCTGGAAAGACGTATTCCAAGTGGTGAAAGGCAAGGTCCTACATCCCAGATTGCTCTATCCAGCAAAGTTTTCATTTGGAATGGAAGGGCAGATCAAGTGCTTCTCAGATAAGGTCAAGTTAAAGAAGTTCATCATCACCAAACCCTTATTTTATGCAATGTTAAAGGGGCTTATCTAGGAAAAAGAAGATTAAAAAATGTATAGTAAAATGACAGCAAACTCACAATTATTAACAACCACACCTGAAATAAAAAGAAACTAAGCAAACAGCTAGAACAGGAACAGAACCACAGAAATGGAGATCACATGGAGGGTTAGCAACAGGGGAGTAGGAGGAGGAGAGAGGGGGAAAAGGTACAGAGAATAAGTAGCAATGAAGGTAGATAGAAAATAGACAGGTGGAGGGTAAGAATAGTAGGGGAAATGTAGAAGCTAAACAACTTATGACACATGGACATGAACTAAAGGGGGGAATGTGGGTGGAGGAGGGTGTGCAGGGTGGAGGGGGATGAAGGGGAGTAATGAGACAACTGTAATAGCATAATCAATAAAATATATAAAAAAGAATGTAAAATGGTGCAGGTGAAAATAATTTGATAGTTCCTGAGTATATTATGTATAGAGTTACCATATGATCCAGCAAATGTACTCTTAGGGAATTGAAAATAAAAGTCTACTAAAAAAAAATAAGGATAGTTTAATACCAAAAAAGTAAGAAGAAAGCTGTAACTTTAGAGTAAAAGGCAGTCCTTTAAGTTGAATAAATTTAACTCTATTTAAAAATCACTAAACTGACCCTGACTTCTCATTTCACCTCTAGCCTGAGAATCTGATGTTACAGACAAAAAAAACTGTCACACAGCATTGTGTCTGGACTGGCACTTGGAAACTACTGCCATCTGGGACCTGCTCTGAAGTTCCTGAAAGTCCAAGTGCCTCGCCGCCGTCTTGCTGAGAAATCTAGAGGAAAGGGCAGTAGATTTTGAGTCCTGGGTTTGCCATGAATTAACTTTGGTTAAGCTACATACCAACTCTTTGAAATGTAGTTCCCAATGTCAGATGAGTATGTCACTTTTCCCACCCACCTCACAGACTCATCTGTTCAAACAAATGAAATATGTGAGCATGGCTTTTTTTTTTTGTAAACTATAATGTATGATACAACTTTAAGTAACATTTTACTCAGCATTTTAAAAGTGCCAGATACTATCTGAGACGAGTATTACCCCATCTAGCCCTTGTAGCAACCAAATAAGGAAGTTGAGAGTTAGAGAGGATAAAGTAACTAGCTAACTTTACTTAGCTAGTGAGGAGTAGGGTCAGCACTCAACCCCTAATCTCTAACAGAGCAAAACAAACAACATAAAAAACAGAATGGGTTACATGAACAACCCAAGTAGGGTCACCTAGAGGTTTCTGGGTACCATCAAGTTTGTGACTGTCTGATTTCAATTCCATAGTCTTAATCATTATGATACACTCTTTCCAAACTTGATATAACCATTACAATTACTGTTATTATAACAATTCCTTTATTCCAGCTACTGGTTGAACATAACAGTGATTGTTAATCTGCCAGACTCAGGCTCCTTTGATTAGTTGGAAATACCTATAGATGATAGTTTTAGTTTAATAACAAAAGGATTAGTTCAGGAACCATATAGCTAAGATATGCCACTTTTAAAAAATCCTCAGATATTAATCTTTGTAGGTAACTGTAAGACCTGTTAGGTAAAACCACTAGTGTATATTTCAAAGAAAGAAGTTTTCGTATTATTGTATTCAAACTGGACATGTATTATTAGGTAAAGATGTAAAAAAAGGGGGGAAATGGGTTATAAAATTCAGAAATGTCAAATCTTTTGAGAAGTGCAGTCAATTTGCTAAGTCTTTAGTAAATTATAGGTAGGTATTAAAACAGTATGTGAGCCTTTCTTAAGCCAAAATATTATGCCTTAAGAAACTCTCTGGTATACTATATTTTCTCACTCATTTTATTTTGTTATTTAAATAGAATAAAGCTGTATTAAGTTCTTCTTTTCATGAAGACAGAATCATTTTTAGTTAAAGTTGACTGAAACTTTGGTAATTCAAGGTCCACAGTAGGAGGAGCTGTTACTGATGGGCAGTGTGGCATCAGTAACGGGCTGGGTCCACCAGCAGAGAGGGCAGCCCCCACTGCCCAGCAGCTGTGCTGTCCCCTGGGTGGGGTGGGGTCACCAGTACCAGCACCCTGCTATGCCATCCTTCCTTTGGCTTTTTGTTATTCCCCTCCAGTGTGGGGCTACATTATCTGAACCTTCACTGGCTGCTTCCAAAGCTGACCTCCAGAACTCCTCAACCCTCACCCCACATATGCTTAGGGAAATAGTCATCTTTCCATTCCCTGTCCACACTGGCTTTCCAGGTCCTCCTGGCATCTAGTCTCCAGTCCTCTGCCTGGATCCTAAGGCCCTGTGTAATCAGCTTCCCTCTGATGCATCCAATCACTTTTTCATTGCTTCCCAACCCAGCCTTCCTTCAGGCATGACAATGGTTCACCTTTCTTTAGCAGACAATATGTTTGTTGTTATTCTGTCTGGAATTTTCTACCTGCACTCTCTGTAGGATAATACGATACAAAGAAGTATAGACTTTGGAGTCAGACAAGATGTAGATGTGAACCTCAGTCAAATTCTCTCTCTCCCTATATATACATATATATATACACACACATGTATATATGTGTGTGTATATACACACTTTATTGAGTAGCTACAGTATATCAGTAAGTGTGCCAAGTTCTTTGTCTCATTAAGTAGTTTCTTCATCACACTAGACATATAAAGTACTATTATGATTTCCCCAAGTTTACATGTGAAAAAAAATTAAGCACAAGGAAATTAATCATAGCCAGTCAGTAGAGTAGATGGGATTCAAATTCAAATCTGCCTGGAATTCAGAGCCAGCAGTCTTAACTACATAATGGCAACTCACTAGTTGTATAAACTTGAGCAAGCTATTTAATCTCTTCAATCCTCAATATTCTCATATATGAACAGGAATATAAATGTCCTCTCTGCAGGATTAATGAGATTATGCATGAGGAACTACTGTCAAAGTGTCTGACATTCAAAAGAGGACATTTTTGCCTCTTTTCTGCCCAGTCACATTGCATGCATCCCTTATATCCTGCCTCTTTCATGAAGCTTCCTTGGAAGACGGAATACACTTTTATCCTACACTGATTTCTTTTTCCTGTGCAATCCAAGAGTCCTAAAATTTAGTTCTGTTTTCTAACTATATCATTTAAATTAGTCTTTTCTTCTTCACCTACAGTGTTTTACAGGCCAAATTTATACATTATACTTCCTTCATATCCCCTGTACCTTGCAAAGTATCAAAACATCATAAGAACCACATAAATGCTGACTGAATTAGCCATGTAGCCCCCTGGATCCAGTTACGATAGTGCTGGCTGTAGAAAACATTTCATTTTATATTTTAAAATGCTTATAAAATGGTATTATGGTACATACAGATTCATAACCTATCATTTATCCAGCATAACAATGAATTGAAAATGAGGAACAAACAAATTTAACTTTCCTACTTTATGTGCTTAGTATGTTTAGGTACCTAGTAATTGTGATATGCCCAGTTGTTGAAGGCCAAAAAACTCTCAGTATTTACAAAGTTATAATATATCTTATTGAACTGTTATATTACCAAGGAAATAATATTTACACCAGAACACATCTTTAAATATATGACAGTCATTAGGATTTAAGTGCTTCATAGATGTGTCTGTTACTCATAGCTGATGATTTCCTTTGAGGTAGTCATCAAAACTGAAGGTAACTGTAATTTCTAGGACTGGCTTAACTGCAGGACTGCGTTAAGCCAATCCTGGGAGGGAACCAAGATAAGAAGCCAAAAATGATTCCATTGACACCAACTAAAGCCAAAACAATAAAGACAATTGATTTAAGTTTCCAGACACAGTTCACTCTCTTTAAGTTCTTAAACTAGGCCTATGGCCACTGGAACCCGGCCGCAGCATACTTCACAGAAGGAATAAAGTGCCAGGACCTTAGGTGTGGCCCTCTCCACCCCGAAAGACTACTTTACCCACAACCCCCCACACTAGGCATGACCTGCTTCCTGTTCATGACTTGAAGTGGCCCAAGACCTACTTTTACTTTTAGCTTTTAGCATGGACTCTTCTTTAAATATTCTTAATTTTACCTATTGTTTTAATGAAACAAATTGATCATTCCCATTTATAGTTTCTCAACTTGAGTGTCTTGACTTGAAAAAGAGTTAGTGGGAGTCAAGAGGAGACAATACCGAGTGTTCAGAAATTCATGTGGACGTGTGGTCACTAGGAGCCAAATGAAGGGTGCTAACCACACTGTTCAGCTAACTAAGAGTCAGGCTAAATGGAAAGATATCTTAAAGGAAGAAAACTTCAGTATGGCTATTCCCACTATTTGCAAAGAATTGGTCAATTTCTGATACAATCAGAAATAAAAAATTTTAAATGTAAATTTCAACTACACTCCTAAAAGTTATATATTTCATTAGAGAAAACATCAAGCAATTTGATTGTGATGTATCAGAATGAAAGACACTAAGTCTATACCTAAGCTTCCAAACAGGGAGAAGATTTATGAATACAACTGAGCCAGACTAAAAATAGTCTTTCTGTGAAAAACTTCTGGAGGCAGCTTATACAACCTCCCTAAATAACATTACAGTGTCTCAAGTTTCTCTTCATTCTGCTAAGCGTCACTCCCTGTGACACTTAACACACAATGCATTATACTTTCTATTTCATAGAGAGGATATGTCAACACAAAGTCAAATGTTCAGATGAAATTCAAGACAGGCAATCTTCTGGAATTTTCCAAATGGTTTTATAATTGACATTATATAGACTCAACATCCAGATGACTATCCCCAATTTTTTCCTCCTCACATGAATAAGAAAACCTATGTGTGCATCCCTGATGCAGTAATATATTGTGCCAGTTTTCTTTCAGAGGAAAATTCCAGAAGGCAATGTCTAAATATTAGAAAACTTTTTAATTTATATATATATTTGCCATTAGCATCATTAAGCTACCTTGGCAATGTCCAGATTGTTTAAGGATCACAAAGAAGACAGCTCTTATTATGAACTTCTACCAGCCCACATTCAAGATAAAGGAGCCATGGGTTCAAAAGCTTTCTCTCTCTGCCACACTACTTAACATTTTTTGAGGGAGTAGATATTTGTTCCTCCTAGAAAGTGTACCTTGCTTATCTGGAAAGTCTCCAACAGAAGTCCCAAATTCTCTGCAGGAGTAAAAGGAAAACAATGTCATAAGTAATTATAGTTCCAGAAGCTGCAGGTAATCTCTGGAATGGTTCCCAAAAGTGAGCAAAACAGAATTCAAGGTCATCATGTCACAAGAAGCTATAAGGCAGTGCGGTGTTCCCAAAGCAAAGACAAACAAGTCCCCCCACCAGGGCCCCTCTCAGTAACACCAAGTGGGTAGTAATTCATTACTGCTGGTTACTGGATTTCAGGGAAGGAAACTGAAATGTCATACTTTCATTCACAACACCATCTCATGGAATTATTTTTTCCGGATTCCTTGGGAAGTTAAAGTATTTGAGAAGAATATCAGGAACTGTTGTTTCAGCCTGTTTTGTGAGTAGATAATTGCCTTCCAACTCCATTATTTCAGGAAGTGACATGTGCAGCATTGTTCTCGGATGGGGGTAGCACTGTGCTTCAGTGGGACCCATACGTGCCTATTAAACAAAACAAAACCCAAGCCTGCAGTCTCAGTCACTTCGCTGAACTCAGACTTTCTGAGTCTGGTCTCTAGATAAGAGACTGGCTCCAGACAGCCTACCCGCATTCCAGTAACATTCTTTTGAAAGGGTGTAAGCAACACTTGTTTTGAGAAATGAGAAATTTCATCAAAATTACTAAACATGGTAATAAATAAGTTATCAAATGGGTTCAGCAGAGACCTATTTGAGAAGCTAGATTTTTCTCTAATTTGGGTCTGAACCAAAGACCAGCCTGGGAACTAGAAGTAAAACACATTTTATCCTGAGAAGTACCTTTGATTCCATGGAATATATTAGCTAATCTTCCTGAATTGTGACATCATTTGTGGTACCAGCTGTATGGGTGTGCCATCGAAGGATTTACAAAACTAGTATTTCTTTGGCTTTAATATGTATTTTAAAATCAGAGAAAGCAGTCTAATACAGCTGAGTGCTCCAAGGGGAACCACTGTGGACTTCATTTTAAGACGTTGAAACTACTTATGATCATGGCTTGTCCACCTTTTTATCAATGGCTCATAAAGAGTGAATTCCCAGATGGACACCTGGAATCAATAATAATGATGATGATGAGAAAACTGCCACAAAAGCAAACACTAGATAAAATAAAGCACTTACATGTTAGGCTATATTTTACTATATTACACAAGTTAACTCATTTAATCCTCAAAACAAACTTAAAAGGTAAATTTTGGTACTTGTACCATCCCTGCTTTACATAGGAGGAGACTGAGGCACAGAGATGTTAATTAACTTGCCCATGGCAACCCAGTCAATAAGTAGAAGAGGTGGAATTTGAACTCCTAGTACACACTCTTATCCCCTTACCTATCCCATTTTTCATGGTTCTGATACTTCTGATTCGGTGGTGATACAATGGTCACATCTCTTTTTATGAGAGGTTAGCATTTGGATAGCTTGTCAATAAAATCAAATGTTCCAAAATATATTTTCTAGACAAGAGTCTATATTATGATTTAACATTAGTTTCCGATAGTTGCCTTAGAGAGGTTCATTTTTCCCTTGAAGAGTATGCTATGTTACTCTGTGATACTTTAATAAAGAGGAAACCATTTCTATGGAATATCTATGCCTAGCACTGTCATTCAAAAATTTAAGGTATTATCTTTAAATACTTTTTTGAATGTATTACCAAATGTAGAATTAAGCTATTTAGAAATACATCAGTTTGTCATATTACAATTTTCAAAAATCAGGTGTGACAAAATCCAGCTGAAAAGAGTGCTAGACTGTAGCATGTACACTCATCTATCCATCTCTCCATTTGCCCCTCCACCCATCCGATCAACCAACAGCTCCCATATACCAGGCATTGGGAAGACAAAATGGGCAAGACAGACAAGGTTCCTTCCCTCAAGAAGTTTATATTCTGGTTGGGGAGATATGAGATACAAGTATGTAGGTGCAATTTAGACTGAGTGGTCATGGAAGGTCTCTCTGAGGTAACATTTGTCTTTTTATCTTTTTTTTTTCTGAGGTGGCATATGAACAGAGATCTAAAGTGAGGGAGGGAGTCTTAATAGGACCTGGTAGAAGAGCATGTCAGGCAGAGGCTCCAGGTGGAAATGGACTTGGGTGTTTGAAGATCAGCGACAAAGCCAGCATGGTGGATGAAACTACGCAAGGTGCACAGGGGTGGGAGATGATACGTGACGTGGACGGGACCTCACAGTCCATGCCAAGGAGTCTGGACTTCATGGAATGGGAGAGGATGTCATTAGAGGGTTTTTAGCAGGTGAATGGCATGCTCTGGTTCATGCTTTCTGAGAGACATGGCTGCTGCATGGAAAATGGCTCAGGGGCATGTCAAGGATGAAAGCAAGGAGACTGGTTAAGAAGCAGTAGTCTAGGTAAAAAAAGATGGTGGCTTAGACTAGAATTGTGGTGGTGGATCGATTTGGCATATATTACAAAGGTGAAGCAAACTTTACTAAAGAGGACTGGATGTGCAGTGGGAGAAGAGGTCTAGTGTGATGCCTAGATTTTGATCCAAGCAACTGGATAAATAGTGGAGCTGGACACCGAAATGGAGAGACTGAGGGATGAACAGGTTTAGGAGGAAGGGGCATCAGGAATTCTGTTTCAACACTCAAGTTTTGAGATACCTTTTTAGACATACCTAAACTCCTCAGGCAGTTGAATGTGTGAGGGGAACGGTCAGGGCTGAAGATACAAACTGGGGAGCTGATCAAGTCATGGGACTGGCTGTAGGGAAGAGAATAGGTTGGAGGTCTGACCCTGAAGCACATTAAAATTGGAGGCTAGAAAGAAGAGTACCCAGAGAGTACTCCTGGCAAACCACGTATACGTGGCAATCAGAAAGTCATACGAAGACAGTATTTCTAGAAGAAGGGAGTAATCAACTGTGTCAACTGCTGAGGCAGAATAATGTGAACTCGGGATCAGTCATTGGATTTGGCCTCAAAGAGGTTCCTGGGGACCTTGACAGGAAGAGTTTCAGTGGAGGAGGGGTACTGGAAGGTGGGCTGGAAGGGCTCAAGGGAGACACAAGGGAAAGGGAGTGGACACAGCAGCAAAGCTACAGATGTAGCTCTTCCATACAGCTGAGAGTTGGAGCATTTAAACAAGGTTTCACTGAGGATTTGGGGGTTACATCATAGAAATAGGTGCGAAATAAAATGTAACTAGATAATCTGGTTTACAAAGCATAAATCACTCACCTATGGCTCAGGCACTCCTGCGAAGATGACTCCAACTCTCTCCACGTAGCAGAGGTCATCTGTGACCCCTACCCCTGGGCATGCTATCAAGTGTTCCTAGACTTTCCCAAGTTCAGAGGACAAAGTGGAGGGGAAGGAGCAGAGAGGAGCAGGAGGTTCTCACACCCACCTGGTCCTCTCTAAGAATCGCCACTGTCTCGGGTGATTAATGTTTATTGATGTCCACACATTCCAGAACTCACAGGCAGTCTACTCTGTGTCCTAAATAAAAGACCTACATGAGATTATGAGACAATAAACCCAAGATCACTACAAGAGATATACATATATTAGATTAATGAGAGGAAGGTGTTTTGCTATACTCTTGTCATTGGAACCTGTGATCTCCACCACCACCCTGTCTCACTTCATGGTAACCCAGGTCTGTGATGGCAGGACTAGCCTGAGCAAGAGAGAAGAGAAAGGAAAAAATGAAAATAATCCCTCAGGGACTGCTGTCCACCCTCACCTGTCATTTCTCCAGTCTCAGTGTAAGCCTGTAGGCAGCAACCTCACAGCCAACTTAGTCACCACACACAACATCGCACATTTAGAGAACCAAGGACACATGTTACGGAAGCTCACTGAATCTGCAAATGAGATACCTTTACCAGTAATGGGTTTAAAGAGCTATCACTATCACCTAAGTAGATTAAAAAATGTGTCTCTGTGTGGTGGTGCTGGGGAGAGGTGCCTCTCTTATCTACTTCTTATTTTCAACAAGTTGTATTAAAAACCAGAAAATCTCTTCAGCACCAGGTAAGAGAGACACTGTGAGCCTTCGTTTGGAAGTGAGATGGAGCACTTTGCTTTGAGACAGCAAATCTAATACAGAAAGGGTAGACTTGGAGGCTGCGACTGGGGATGGAGGGTTTGGCCTAAACTGTAAAAGTTTCCCCTCAGAACTAGTAGATCTGTTTCCCCTGTTCCTACCTGGCAACATGACTTCCAGAGCTTTGGCGGGAAGGGTATACTCCGGGTCCCACAAGTCAAAGTCTCTCAAAAAAAAATCATTAAATATAGTGGCTGATTACTAGCTTACAGCACTGCGTGCGCACTACTGTTCCTCCTCCTACGTTATTACGTTGAGAATATTGCGAGACACAATAGTCTTCATGGGTAAGAGCCTGATCCCTATATACACAACATTGTTTCTGTCTGGTGATTCTTTGCAAGTTCTAAACAGATAACCCACATTTTTAAGAAAAAAAATTTGTTAATTGAGAATGTTTTTTTCAAAGAGATAAGATACCAAGTTTCTACTTTCACCATGTGTACTTTACCTTAAGAGCTTTCCTGAGACAACTAGCAAATATCATAAATTAGGTGATTATAGACTAGACAGCTAATGATGTCTAAAATAATGAAACACATTCATCCAGTGTTTACCTTCATATTCAACCACTGTAAAACAAGTGTAAACAGCAAGGACAATCAAATCTTCCTTAACCAAACTCAGGACTAGCCCTGTGACAGGGAGAGAACAGTCCTTTTTAAATACACAGCACATATTCTAAGTATGGGATAGAAAACAGTATAAAATATATTGCTATATAAACAATTTAGACTTCTAGGAAAGGAAACGGGAAATCCTTAAACAGAGGTAGCTGTTTACTAAAACCCCATACGATTTTTTTCACTAATTATACAAAAACAAAGGATCTAGGCAAAGAGATCTTTTTGATTTTTCTAATTCATAGTGATTAGTGTTCTCAAAAGCAAAAAGTCAGTTACTTGGGCTAATAGTTATGAATATTTATATAAAAAGGCAATAGCGTGGATTACCTAGCTCTGCAACAGTGCCCGTAACTGTCCTAAGTAAACAGTGCATAGATTTACCTACATGAGGATATTAAAAACTCCTACTACCTCAAATTCCAAACTAAGAGCTTCATCTCTATCCCCACTCTGTCTAGACTAAGAATTGCTTTCTGCTATGGTCTCAGAACCCATGCACAGAGTAGTTAGTACTTTCCTCAATCAATCGTACATCTGAATCTATAGAGTAAGCCCCCTATAACATTTTCGTCATGGCACTTCGCTAATAGTCTCAGTACCTATGGAAAAAGCACAACCATTACATTTGGAGATGGTGTGAAAACTGTTGGAGTGATGTGCTTAAGTTCCTGCATCAGTTTAGTGACACAAGCGTGACCAAAACCTAGGTCTTTTGTCTAAGTCAGTGTGCTTTTCAATTTCCAGTCTTATTTATCTACCACTGTTTTCAACATCAAAGTCTATTAACTATCATTTGAATTTCCCAGTACTTCCATCTGTTTTTGGTAAACAAGGCCAGAAAGCAAGCTTTATTGACTTTTTTAGTATTCCTAGTATCTTTCCAGGACTGTAAAGTGAGTGGAACACAGCTGCTTCATGAATGCTTACTGAACTAAATTGAATCAGGTACTTTGCTATCTTTTTTCATTCTTTAAATCCTACTGAATTAACATTTTATTTTTATTATGAATAATTTTTTTTAATTTTTATTTTAGTTTATTCAGTACAGTTTCCATCCTTTATTCCCATTCCAGCCCACCCACCCATTCCTCCCCTCCTCCCTCCCCTTTCCAACACCCCCAGTTTTGTCCATGTGTCCTCCATATTTGTTCC
>CM052542.1:81323718-81365621 GCA_028533065.1 Trachops cirrhosus | reverse complement strand
CCTTTGATTCAGCAATTCCACTGCTGGGACTATATCCTAAGAATCCTGAAACAACAATCCAAAAGAACCTATGCACCCCAATGTTCATAGCAGCACAATTTACAATAGCTAAGTGCTGGAAACAACCTAGATGCCCGTCAGTAAATGAATGGATCAAAAAACTAGGGTACATTTACACAATGGAATACTATGCAGCCAAAAGAAAGAAGGAGCTCATACCCTTTGCAACAACATGGATGGAGCTGGAAAGCATTTTGCTAAGCGAAATAAGCCAGGCAGTGAAAGACAAATACCATATGATCTCACCTTTAACAGGAACCTAAACAACAAAACAAAGAAACAAGCAAAATATAACAAAAGACACTGAAATAGAGGACAGGTAGTCAGTGAACAGAGGGGAGAGGGGAGGGAATTTCAGGGGAGAAGGGAAGGGTTTACGGGAACAAATAAAGAGGACACATGCACAAAGCTAGGGGGGTTGGAAAGGGGAGGGAGGAGGGGAGGGATGGGTGGGCGGCCTGGAATGGGAATAAAGGATAGAAACTGTACTGAAGAAACTAAAATAAAAAAATTAAAAATATATATAAAAAATTTCCATAATCTAATCACACAGATATAATCATATACCACTCAGATATATCTCAGAATATGTCTTTTAGCTTTTTATTATATAAATAACAGTAAAGATTTATTGTATCTGTAATAATAATTAAAATCTCAGCATATTGCTAAGCCTATCACATGCAGTATCTCAATTAGTAAATGGTCTCAGGCTCTGCATGCATTTTGTGGCAGTTTTTAATTGAGTATATTATATAATACTTTCTTTTCACTAAATATTTTATTAAGGCATAATTTTACATGGTTGCATGGTGTTTTAACCATAGATGTATTTAATCAAATTAAAAAAAGTTTTATCCTCACCTGAGGACAATTTTTTCATTGCTTTTTAGAGAGAGAAAAAGGAAGAGAGAGAAACATTGACTCAAGAGAAAAGAATCGATCAGTTGCCTCCCATATGCACCTGCACTAGGGATGGTATGTGTGTGGACCAAGGATTGCACACACCTGTGCCTGGACCGGTGATCAAACATGCAACCTAGGTATGTGCACCGACCGGTAATTGAACCCACATCCTTTCAGTCATGGGACAACACTCCAACCAAGTGAGCCACACTGGTCAGGACTCAATTTTTTTTCATTTTTTGAACTTTTTTTGCTATTTGAATAAATGCAAGTGATGAGCATGTGTTGTTTATAATTGTAAACAAAACAAAACCTACAAGCAAGAAAATATTTTGTCACCTCCAAGATTATTTCCTTAGTATAAATTCCTAGAAATAGTTCTACAAACAAGTGCTTGAGCAATTTTAAGGCTTTTAATAGATTTTGACAGTAGAATATTCCTTTTGCATTCAATATCTATATTTCCAGAACACAATGGACTTAATGAAGAGTAGATATTTTTCCATAATGTAAACAAGTGTACATTTAAGACACAGAGTGACCTATGTTACTTCACTCGGGCTGTCCCTTCAGCAGCTACAGCCTGTGAGTTGCCAGGAACTCAGCTGACTGGCAAAACCTCAGGACACTTTATTGGGTTCCTGGCACCTATTTATAACACTTGTGTGGAGGGGTTCTACCCTCTGCCTTTATTTCAGCTCAAAAAATGAACTCAAGTAAGTGTTGTAAGTTTAAATGTCTAAATAAGATTTTTATAGGTTAAAACCCACACTGCAGTTTTTTTATAGACTCTTCCTATTATAACATCCAAGTTTTGAGACATGTGGCTGAATAATTATCAAGAAAGATTAGAATGAGAGTTGACTGTAGCCCAGCAATGTGATTATGTTTGAACTTGTAGCTCATTTCTGAGGATGTTACATCCTTTTAGGCCCTGCACATCTTGAGACATACAGCTTGCACTGTCAGCCCTGGAAAAGTCCCCAGAAGGTTCTGGATGCTCTCAACACTGGCACCAAAGAGATTGCTTAGATCCTCTAGTTGCCCTTGTCAATGTCCTACAATAATTGAGAAAATAAATACAGAGGTCATAGGTATGTGCATTTCAAATAGTGGGGACATTAAGAGGTCAACTGTAAAATACCCTTAACACAAAAGGAGAGTCTATTCATCTTTCAAGACCAAAGAAAAAGCCAGTCTTGGCTAAGTATTAGAGAACTGTCAAAATTCCACCTAGGAAGACAAAAAGAATACTGGTCAAGCAAATTTGACCTCACATTTCTCCCCAACTCACATACTTTCCAGTTCCATCATTGCTTTGGATTTTATTCTGAAACTTTCTTGCATCATTTGGTACTGTGACTTCATTTTGTTTGTCCCTTAGAGAAAATAGTGTGATGTAATTGGAAACTTAAAAAATATACATTTTCTCACATAAATACCAAACATATAAGTTAAAAAACAAAACCAAACCCTAATTGTTTGAGTCTCTCCCCCCTACCCAATAAACAGTTAAACTCATGTGTGGTTCTACAAAAAAGAAATTGACTGGTAACAGTAGTTTCTTCTTTGCCAAATCAAACTATAAAAAAAATAGTTATATATCAGCAGCACACCAGTGGGTTTATCACTAGTTTGAGATATTCCACCTTATTTCCTGTGTTAGTTTAGAAGGTGGAGAAGTAGTTGCTTGTTTACTTTGGTCTCCTGTGGGTGCTAGCTGAGAGTTCTATTTTGTTCCACATTATATTATTTACAAGTCATTTATTGGGTTGGCCAAAAAAGACTGTTTAACTTTTTCTATAAAATAAAAGACACACTTTTCATTTTTACCAATAACTTTATTGATTTGAATATTTTGTGTATGTCGGCTATCTCTCACATGGTAGAACATTGATTTTTCTCAGTTAATATCTTCATTTGATTGCTATCAACTTTAACTGGTCTGTCCAACCATGGATCATAGTCCAGTGAGAAATCTCCAGCATGAAACTTCACAAACCACTTTTGACACTTTTGATCAGTCATAGCACCTTCTCCATACACTGCACAAATCTTTTTTTTGTATTTCAGTTGCATCATTACATCTCTTGAAATAATAAGCATAATATGCTGAAAAATGTTGCTTATTTCTTCTATCTTCAATATTAAAATGGCTACATAAAAATTCACCAATTTTGATGTTTTTTTTTAAAAAATGAACACTGACATGACAGCTGTCACAATACTTATCTAACAAAATTGCATCAAATGAAGTTAAAGACAACTAAGCACCATTAGAGCCATCTTCCAGAAAAAAAAACAAATGAACATTTTGGCCAACCCAATATAATGGGCTTGTTGAGTTCATACTGTATCTACACATTTCAAAGAAGCACTTAGAGTCAGTCCAGAATAGTTTTTTAGGTGACAGAATTTTTAAGGCTAAAAGAACTTCTTGTACCATCAATGGTACATTCAATAAAAGTCATTTGACAGGTTTGTGATTTAAAAAATGATTTTTTTTGCCTTGAAGTAGAAAAAATTTATGAATTTAATTTAAAGTATGATACTTTTTTGGTTTCTGTAGAGTTAGCTAGGCCCAAGGGAGTATGATTCCTGGTACAATATTTGAAGTCTCAGTATTATACATTGAGTTACAAATATTGTTGCTTTTCAAACAGGTTTTCCATATAAAATATGACTTTTTCAAATTTACCTACTCCTTCAATATGGTTTTTTGTGCTTATATGATATGTGGGAATATACCTTCTATTTTATAAGGAAAGTTAATGATGATAAAATAAGCAGAAACTTATTTGTTCACCCACTTTCAAAAAAGAGCTGCATTCCATAACATGAGATGTGACTTGGCTGATGTAAAACCCATCAAAATGTAAGGTAGATTAAGTGATTGAATTTAGTATTTAGCAATATCTTTCACTGGATTCAGTGGTTTTTAACTGGTCATTATTTATAGTATATGTACAGGGGTGGGCAAAAGTAGGTTTACAATTGTGGGTGCATGAAACACAGCATATTATTTATTTATTAATTACTTTATTATGTATTATTATTAGTCTACTTTTGTCAACCCCTGTATGTATGTATATGTGTACACATATATGTATACATGTGTATGTGCGCATATCTGTATATGTACACTTAAAATCGGGAACAGTTTTTAAAAAATGATTCTTCTATTTCAACAAGAACATTTATCACTCATTTACTAAACATTTATTATATGCCAAGTCTTTACAAATAATTGTTTTCTGTTGGAAATGGTAGTAACTGTGAAAAAGTCTTCATTGTGCACTTTTCACGGGAAATTAAACATTCAACTATAAAATGGCAGTTACAGTTGCTTTAATTATTGATGGATACTTTCATTTTTAAAGACATCTTTCTAAAAGTTTTCATGATACATGGGAATGCTTAATATAGGATTTCCAAATTCCTTATTACTTATCTTGGCTCTGTGTGTGTGTGTGTGTGTGTGTGTGTGTGTGTGTGTGCATGCATGTGTCTTCCTTTTCCTTCCGTTCCCTCATTTCTCCCACAAGGTCCCACTATGTGCTGGATTATGAGAAATTATATTCCTTTGAACATACCCAGTGCTATTGCAAAATGCTTCTTCATAACAGTTCTCCCTTCTCTGATGGTTTTTCTTTTCAAAATCACTCTGTAAAAGATGCCTGTGCTTGGTTATATTAAAACTAGGACTTCCAAGAAACACTTGGGTAACTGAAAGATTAGAACGTGAATATGAAGGCAGGACTGACCAAGTTCCTGGAACCTGGCTGTCCCTTGAGTATAGCTCTTGCCTGTAGTACCTTCACATGAAGGTGCCCATTCTCCCATGTGACTGTCCATGGGCACAGGAGATGAGGTGGGTGTCCTGCCTGCTCCTCAGTGCTGTTTCTCACAAGGAAAAGGAGAAGTAAACTAGAAGTAATTTTTCCACTGAGCAAAATCCCTTTTTCTCTTTTGGAAATAGAAGAAAGAAGACCTGAAAAGACACTTCTCTCAAGAAGACATACAGATGGCCAATAGATATAGGAAAAAATGCTCAGCGTCATTAGCTCTTAGGGAAATGCAAATCAAAACTACAACAGAGATGCTACCTCACACCTGTTAGGATGACTGTTATCAACAAATGTAATCACAAGTGTTGTAGAGGTTGTGGGGGGAAAAAGTAACACTCAGTGCTGGTGGGAATGTAAACCGGTGCAGCCACTATGGAAAACAGTATGGAGGCTCCTCAAAAATTTAAGAATAAAACTACCTATGACCCAGCAATCCCTCTTCTGGGCATTTCCCCAAAATATTTGAAAACATTTATTTACAAAGATATGTGCACTCATTTGTTCATTGCATCATCATTCATGTGGCCAAGACATGAAAACAACCAAAGTTTTCTTTGATAGATGCATGTATACTGTGGAATACTACTCAGCCATAAGAAAAGATGAAATACTTCCATCTGCAACAGCATGGATGAATCTTAAGAATGTCATGCTAAGTGAAATAAGTCAGACAGAAAAAGTCAAGAACCATATGATTTCACTCATATGTGTGGTACAAAACCAAAAGCAACAGATGAGCAGACAAGAAAAAAACTCTTAGACACAGACAACAGTATGGTGGTTACCAGAGGGAAGGGGCATGGGGGAATAGTAAAGGCTAAAGGGGGTCAAATGTATGATGACCGAAGATTTGACTTTGGGGGCTGGGCACACAATGTAATATACAAATGATGTATCATAGAAAGGTACATGTGAAGTCTATAGAATTTTATTAACCAATGTCACCTCAATAAATTTAATTTTAAAAAGCCGCAGTTGAGTCTAAAAGAGTAAAGTATACAGTGTATATAAGAACTAAAATAAAAAGAAATTGAAGAAATACCACCTTTGTCACAGCTTCACAAATCTCTATGAAGGGTGCCAGAATTATGGAGTGAAGAAAAGACAAACTATGACATCTCTGTCTCGGGAGGTAGATAGACAGTCAATAGCTAACAATTGATGAACACTGTCTGAGAGGTGTGAAGAGGTAGAATTAGAGAACAGAGAAGTTTCTGCTTGACTGAAAAGGACAGGAAATCAGAGAATGTTCCTGGAGGGAGTCAACACCTGTGTTGCATTGATGGCGCTGACTATACAAAAGTAGGGATTGTAGACACAGAACCAGCCTGGGCAAAGGTCTGGATGAGAGAGAGAACCCATCTGCCAGTGCTTCAGTGTCTTGGCAGTGAGGGTGTGAGGCTGGGAGTGGTTAAGAAATGAATAAAACAGATGTTGGAGATTAGGAATTTAGATTTCCTCCTGGCAAAGTGGGAAGCTTTGGTCACTTTTTAGCAAGATTGTAATGAAATACAAATTGTATTTAAATTTAAAAGATTGGCAGTGAGCAAGACTAAATGGTGGGAAGGGTTGTCAGGAACATATATAAAGGACACTTGGACAAAGCCAAAGGGGGTTAGGGTCAAGGGTGGGAAGTAGGGATGGCTGGGGTGGGGGGAAAATGGAGACAGCTGTACTTGAAAAAACAATTTAAAAAATGTGAAAGAAAAGGCTAAATGGTGGGAGCATGATTAGAGGAGACATGCAACCAGCAAAATCAAGCCAAAGAGGCTGAAGCACCCAATTAAGATAACGGAGAGAAGAGAGACAGTGATAGGAACTAGTGAGGAGATTGGATGGACAAGCTTTGGTTGGATGAGACAGAAGGTTCATGGCGTCTCTGCTGGTGGAATACTGGTGACCCCTCCCAGGTCAGAGAGCTCTCTCTCCCTCTCTCAGCTCCATAACTCAGACCCCACAGTCCACTTCTCTTCCCTCTTGCTCTGTCCCCTTCTCTGTCTTTCCCATCTCCCAAGGTAAAGCCAACTCTTCTTTCAGAGCGACTTCCAATCTAGAAACTTCAGAATTCTGCTTAACTCTCCCCTCTTCCTCAGCGCCCCCACTCCCTCCTAGTCACCAAATCTTGATGCTACTGAGAGGTTCCGAAATCTGGCTCCTTTCTCTGAAGGCCCTGCTCCTGCTCCGACTCAGACCTTAATTTACTTCTTTATACCTCTCTTTTTCTCTACCTTCCACCGTCAAAATCTTTGCACTGATTAGCACTAAGAATGATTAGAGATGGGAGAAAGTAAAACTCATTGCACCTAGCTAATTTCAATTCTTTGAAGGTGTAATTCAAGCAGGGCACTAATGACATTTAGGGAAATTTTATTTTATTTTTTTAATTATAGTTGAAATGGGGAGATATTTTTAAATAACAATTTAATCTGCCTTTGTTTGTTTTAGTAAGACTTGATTGAATAACAGAATTATAACAACTTTTTCTAGAACATACTGAATTACATAAACAGCAGTTCTTCCTCTAAAATTACCAATGAAGAAACTACCTGCCCCTCCCTGTTCCCTCTTTTCCTCAAGAAAAAGCTAACATATTTTGATGAGGAACAAAATTTTTTTTTAAATTTACTTCTATTGTATAGCAAAGTGGTTATATATTCTGGAAAAAAAACAAATGATGGCAAGGGATTACTCTTGATTATGACAAACATCTAATTTAAATACTCTCTACTATTTCATTTATTCCAAAATATAAAACAATTACTTAAGAACACTACTCTTCTATTGTTTTTGTGAAGGTGTGCTGGGAACCACCCTGCCTGGTTTCAGAAGCTGTAACCCGCTCCGCCACCCACAGCTAAGGCTGAGTGAGTGACCTTGGGACCATAAGCCACTAAGGAGACAAAGCTTATCTCCCTGGCAGGAGCACTGCTCCTCCTTTTACTTCATCCATAACTGGCCCCCAATGCTTGATCGGTTAGCCAATGACAGGTAAGATTCCCCAAAGGGGGAACAAACTAAGACAGGTACGATCATGGGGAGGACTCAGGGAAAGACTGGGGGGACTATAGCAAAAAGGGGTGATGGACCCTCGCCCCTCGGCTTTTGACAGAGCCTGGGCCCTCATTCTGTCTATGAGAAGTCTCATAATCTCTTGGCTGCCTTACTTCCCCTACCTGACTTAAGCCTGAAACAATGACAGAGGGTGGTGCAGCCCTGTGCTGGAAAGGGCAGATTCCCCAGGTGATCAGGCCTAAGAAAGAATACATAAAATCCTGTGAAACCTGCTTTGCTAAGAATGCTCTCCATTAAATTATAAGTGTCTGAGCAGGAAATGAGTTTGTTTCCCAAAGTTTTGTAGCCCTTTAGCTATCAGACCCTGACTCACAATAAGCCCTCATAGTTCTTTGTATACTATCTATTGTTTGATCCTTACTGCCTAACAATGATTAATGAGCTTTACCTGTATTCCTATGCAAATTGAAAGCCAATAAAAACCTGTCAAGGCAAGAGTCGGGGTGCTCTCCTCTTGAAGAGTGGCTAGGCCTCTCTGAGGCACTCTGCCCTTGAAAGAGTAGCTGTGCCATCCCTTTTACTCCACAGACTCAGCAGTCCGTGTGAATGTATTTTGTCTCATACATAATGCTGTGGACACTGCGGGCCGGAGTCTGAGTCAAACAAAGGTAGAACAAGTTGCTTGAGACCTCATGTCAAATAATTTAGCCTTTTTGATGCTCTATTTAGAGCATCCACTGATACTAGATATAGTTAATGAGTACTAATTGCTATTTAAAGACTGTATTTGATGCCTGACTAGTAAAATAAACTCTCATCTCTTATGATAACCCATTGTTCCTGAAACTTTCTCTACTTGCTTCAAGGATGTTTGAAGATTTTTATTCAGGATCTCTGGAAAACTCTCTTGAATGGACAAGGCTTTCTATATTGCTGAACATATGTGTTTCTAGAACAGGCAGGCACACACTAGAAACCATAGAAGCCATCCACAGGAGAATTAGAATCCCTATTCCATCTTCTTAGAATACAGCTTGAAGGCAAACAAATGGACAATATATGAAGTTTTTTGCACTCTTTGTTGAAAGTCATGATACAAATATGATCACGGGAAAGGAGATTTTAAAGGACCAGAGATGGTGAGTTGCACACATTTATAAGAAAACAATACTTATTTAGAACTATTGAAATGGCCAGTATTGAAATGCTGTGGGGATAGGATAGGACATTACTGTAATCTGGAAAGTCTGTTGGTGAAGTGATACAAAACTCCCAGGAGTTTGTGAAGCTCTCAGGCTACACTGGAGCAGGGGCAGGGGCACAGGGGTGTTCCTAGCAACCTGGGAGACTCAGCCTACCTTGGTCTATGAAGACCCCATTTTCTATGAAAACACATTTACCCACCAAAGACCTCTGGTTCTGGAGGAATCTGCACCATGATGCAAACTGTTGTGATGGCAGAAAATGCAGAGGATGTTGAGAGTCAGACATTTGGTTTTCACATTCACCTTTTCCATTTGCTGGTTTTCTATAACATGCAGCAAAAATCTTAATATCCTTAACTTTGATTTTTCTCAACTCTACACCAGGAGGGTAATGTAATTTTCTTTATATACCTCCAATAGTGTGATAAGGGGGGTCAAGGGAGCCAATGGAGGTACGGACACCTTGTGAGATGTCTTTATAAACACAGGTGCTGTTCTGTGCTTTGGTGTGTGCCTGTGCAGTTTCTGAAGGCCAGGGAGTCCTGTGCAAAGAAAACTGAGTTGAGAAGGGGAACTCTTAGGGGGACTTTGCTTTATATCTATTGTTGGAATAGAATAAGGTAATGAGCATGTATTAGTAGATTACTTGCAATATTTAAAAAACTGAAAAGTGTAGAAATGGGCTATGGTAATTTTTTGAAGGAATATTTTGTCAGTTATAGAATTTTAATATAGAAGAAGTAACTGATTTGCTTTTCTCTTTGAATATAGGTCCATGATCCTTCATTGTTTGGAAATTTAAAAAGTATTGAAAGCAAAGAACTTTTTACATCAGATTTCAGAAAACATATTTGATGCTGAAAACATAACCTGAAATAATGTTAGATTAGTTCTTATTTATTCCTTTACTTATACCTTTTGTACATGTACACAGTGGTAACATGCTACATCATATAAGAACAATTTTAACATTTGAAAATATGAAAAAAATCAGATATAACTTAAACTCAGGTAAGAAATATGTTGTACCTGAATATGCATATTAAATTAATAAATAAAGCAAATAGTCTTGTGGCTCTTTATAGAGATTTACTTAGTATAAACCCAGATATCTCAGACCCAGTAAGCTTTTTGAGGGCATAATACAACACAACATATATTTAATTAATTAGTACTTTGAAGGGTATATCAAAATTAAAAGAGGTGGCTGCGGCCCCTGAGGAATTGGCATTATAGCTGGGAATGCACTTTCACTTAAATTTAATACAATTACATTGCAATCAATGCTGAGGCAGGACCACAGTCAAACAGCAGAGATGAGTGAGAGCCAGGACCCCCATGGCCGGTGGAGTCTAGACCATTTGGAGGAGGGTGAGAGAGAAGACTGTTTAAAAGTCCTAATATGTTGGACTTCTGGCCAGCATGGAGGTGTAGGTAGATACACTTTGCCTCCTTGCACAACCAAAAGAAGGACAACAACAAATTTAAAAACAAAAATAACCAGAACTGCCAGAAAATTGAACTGTGTGGAAGTCTGACAATCAAGGAGTGAAAGAAGAAACATTCATCTAGACCAACAGAAGGGGTGGAGACAGGCAGCAGGGGTGGGAAAAACATGTGGCAAGGTGGCAGCTGGCAGATTGGGGTGGGCAAGGTGGCAGTTGGTGGACCAGGCAGTCCCACATTTGTGTGTGGATAAACCAGGAGGAACAACTGGGGAGTGTGACAGACCACACAACCCAGGGTTCCATCACAGGGAAATAAAGCCTCAAAACCTCTGGTGGCAAAACCTTGTGGGGGTTGCAGCTGTGGGAGACACTCCCAGCCTCATAGGAGAGTTTGTTAGAGAGAACCACAGGGTCCTAGAATGTACACAAACCCACCCACCCAGGAATCACCACCAGAAGGACCCAATTTGCTTGTGGATAGTGGGGGAAGTGACCGAAAGCTGGCTGAGAGCAGAGCAAGTGCTACTATTCCCTCTCAGATCCCTCCCCCAAATACAGCATTATAATGCACATAAGTGAGTTGTCCTGCCCTGGTGAAAGGCTCTGTCCCTTACTATGTAACAGGTGTGTGGAGAAAAAAAAAATATGGCCCAAATGAAAGAACAGACCAAAGCTCCAAAAACAAGAACTAAGTGATGAAGAGATACCCAACTTCTCAGATTCAGAGTTCAAAACACTGGTAATCAGGATACTCACAGAAATGGTTGAGTATTATTGCAGAAATAGAGGAAGAAGTGAGGGCTATGAAAAGTGAAATAGAGAAAAATAAACAGGGAACAACACTGAAGGGAAGGAAACCAGGACTAAAATCAATGCTTTGGAGCAGAAGGAAGAAATAAACATTCAACCAGAACAGAATGAAGAAACAAGAATTCAAAAAAATAAGGAGAGGCTTAGGAACCTCCAGGACAACTTTAAACATTCCAACATCTGAATGATAGGAGTGCTAGGAGAAGAGGAAGAGCAAGCAATTGAAAATTTATTTGAAAAAATAATGGAGAACTTCCCTAATCTGGCAAATAGACTTCCATGAAGTACAAGAAGCCCAGAGAGACCCAAAGAAGTTGGACCCAAGGAAGCACACACCAAGGCACATCATAATTGCATTACCCAAGATTAAAATAAGGAGAGAATCTTAAGAGTAGCAAGTGGAAAGGAAAGAGTTATCTTCAAAGGAGTTCCCATAAGACTATCAGCTGATTTCTCAAAAGAAAGCTTACAGGCAAGAAGGAGCTGGAAAGAAGCATTTAAATTCATGAAAGGCAAGGACCTATGTCCAAGATTACTCTATCTAGCAAAGCTCTCATTTAGAATGGAAGGACAGATAAAGTGCTTCACATTAAGGTCAAGTTAAAGGAATTCATCGTCACCAAGCCTTTATTACATGAAATGTTAAAGGGAATTATCTAAGAAAAAGAAGATAAAAAATACGAACAGCAAAATGACCACAAACTCACCACTATCAACAACTGAACCTGAAAAACAAACAAACAAACAAAAAACTAAGTAACTACATTAGGAAGAGATTCACAGAAGTGGAGATCACGTGGAAGGTTATCAGTGGGAAGGGGGAGGGAAGAGAATTGGGGAAAAGGTACAGGGAATAAGAAGCATAAATGGTAGGTACAAAATAGGGTGAGGTTAAGAATAGTATAGAAATGGAGAAGTCAAAGAACTCATATGTACAACTCATGGACATGAATTAAGGAGCGGGGATGGAGGTGGGGGATGTAGGTGTGATGGGGAATGTAGGGCAGAGGGGGATAAAGGAGGGGAAATGAGACAACTGTAATAGCATAATCAATAAAATATATATTTTTAATTCCTAATAAAAAAAGTCCAGAACCAGAAAAAATCAAAGTCCTAATATTTTAATTCCTTTTTTTAATTTTTTTATTTTAGATTATTCAGTACAGTTTCTATCTTTTATTCCCATTCCAGCCCACCCACCCATCCCTCCCCACCTCCCTTCCATTTCCAAGCCCCGTAGTTTTGTCCATGTGTCCTCTATATTTGTTCCTGTAATTCCTTTTTCTTTTTAAGTAATCAATAATACCTTGTGTTGTTAACACCCTTTCTATGAAACCGAAGACGCTGTATGGAATCGGCATTTCCAAAACATTCCCCAGGGTTGTGAGACACACTGAAAGTGGGAACACTGTGAAATGCAAACCCAGCAGTCATTTAGAATGATGAGAATTATTGTCAAGTCTTCCTAACCAGAGGTCGCGCTGTTGCAGAGGGGCAGCCTCACCCAGATCTGGGGTTCAGGAATTACTTTTGTCCCTGAAATGATAATGTTAAAGCCTCCCTTTTTTGGTGGTTGATATTGTAACACATTGATTCCAAAGCCCCTGAAAGAGTAGTGGATGGTGAAAAAAGAAACTGATTATTAAAACATGACTAAAACATAATTAAAATCATGTTTTCCACTAAATCCTAAAAGTGCTAGGCTAGCTAGACCAAGCCCTGAGAGTGAGTAAATGAAAGACATAGGGATTCCCCAACCCCACCCAAAGCCTAATTTGTATCAAAACCTTATGGTTTTGGTGCCATTTGTTCCTTTGAAGTTGCCCCCTATTCTTTCAGTCCCACTTTTAGAATTAGCAGCATATAGTTTCATAATATGGACATAATATCATGTCTAGAATGGCGGTGATGCTAGAGCTGCAGGCAGAAGCAGCTCCCAGTCATGTAATGAAGGTGTGTGTCCTTTCATGGGAGAAAATCTGTGTGTAGGAAGATGTCCAGCATTCCCGCAAACACACAAGAGCAGCTCTAGAAGTAGCAAGGAGGAAACACTCTCTTTTTGACCTGTGACAACTTCAGCATCTATGTGGCATGTATGAGCTCTGGTGGCCTGAGCGAAAAGTCCCAGTGAGGAGCACCATAGCAGGGAAAAGTGCACAATGATGAAGAGTACAATAACCCATGTAGTCATTTAAATCTCAGCCTCCAGAGACCCAAGTTGTGAAAGATCTAATGGAAAAGGGCTCTAAAGTATACCTAACTCCACACAGAGGGAGCTGTGGCTTATGGCTCTGGGGAAAGCTAATGGCTTGTTGTCATAATTTCATTATAGTGGCAGTTGCCAAACCAAAAGAGAAAATGGAGAACAGAATAGTTTTTATGGAAATATTTCCTCTCAAACACACAAAACCTGTCAACTTGCTTGGCGTTGTGTTCCTCCCAGCATATGCCATCTTCTGAGCTGTCAAACTCATAAGATTTGTGGGTGGCAAGATGATGTCATCTGTAGTCAAGAGCTTGTTGTAATTTCCACTCCCAGCCCTACTCAAAAGTTGAGATTATTGCAGTAAATGGGGTCTGAGCTTACAAATGAAAGCCTCGCTTTTCTTTTCCATTGAGATCACAATACTCTTCTCTTTAGCAGGATGACAATCGTGGTGTCACCAACATTACATCATGCTATCTCCCTTGAAATGGCATCATCTAAGCGTGTGAGCACAGCTGTGAAAACAAAACATAAAACATTTTGCTGTGAGCTTTGTAAATCCTCAAGGCATACATTAATTAGTTTGCGTTTTTAAAGGAAAGTAATATCACCAATGTAATGTAAGAGGTGTGGCTGCAGGGAGTGAGTCATAAGCAAGATTCAGGAGCTCAGAAGGCACAGAGAGATCAGCCCTGGGTGCAGTGCCAGGGTCGGCTGATGGGGCTCCTGTCATGGGCCTTGCTCGTGTGTGGAAGCATGTGTTCCACTGCGAATTTGGGAAACATGCTGCTGAACAGCCCAGTGAGAAACCATCTATCGGTCACACTAATTCACTGCTAGACAAGAGGAGGAGCCTCTTATGTCACCAGATGGTAACCAAAAGGGGGACCAAGAGACTTTTTCATATTCTTGAAACATTTACCATACAGCCAGCAAGATCAGGAGGGTTCAGTACCTTTTTCAACTGGTGATCCCAAATCTAGAGAAGCACTAACAAATTGAACAAGTATACGATGACTGGATGTTGTTGGCCAGGCCTGCAAAGTGAAAACGGTGTCTGGTGTTGGAAGTAAACGTCAGCTGATCAGATGTCATGCTGATGGATGGGAGAGGATTAGAAATGACTGGATATGGATTGAAATGTGAACCCAAGAAAGGTTCACTTCCTTTATTCCAGAAATGGCAAAAACTGTCTAACATGGAGAAAATGCCTTCCTTGTGGTTGCCAGCAATGACTTCAGCCATACTTTCTGTAAGAAGTGCCCCTCCGGACACACACCTATACAGTCACAGCTGGCACGGGTTGTGAACAGTGTGGGGGTACAGGGGGTCCCCGCTCACAGATACCTGGGACTGTGGCTGGAGCTCTCATGGTAACTTTATCTCTTGATCATCAGTTGTATCATCTTTTGCTGTGCCGAAAACTGCAGAGAGGAAAATAAGAAAAGAAAATTCACCATGATGGCAGAGCAGGGTATCTCCTTCAATGACAGGCAGAGCCCTCTAGTCTGCAGTCCTCATTCCTGGGATGCATGTCTCCTTCCACAATGGTAGGGTATTATGAGGCCCAGCCCCATCAAGTGAGGGAAACTTGGATGATGTTTTACATAGCTGGAGTTACTGTAACAAAATACCACAGGCAGGGGGCTTACACAACAGAAATTTATATTCTGACACTTTTGAGACTGGAAGTTTGAGATGAAGGTGTTGGCAGGTTAGTTCCTTCTGAGGCCTCTCTCCTGGGCTTGCAGATAGCCATCTCTTCCCCGTATCTTCACATGCTCATCCCTCCGGGTGTGTCTGTGTCCTCCTATTATAAGACACCAGTCCTGTTGGATTAGAGCCCACCAAATGACCTCATTTTAACTTAATTACCTCTTTAAAAGTTTTTATTAACTTAAATAGTCACGTTCTGAGGTACTGGGGTTAGGAATTGGACATGAGTTTGTAGAGGGTACACAATTCAGTTCATACCTAACAGAAAGCACTCTCAGAGTCGGCATCTCCCACCAGCTGACCTCGAGCATGCTTGTTGGCCTGACTGGACAGCATTGCAGTGGTGTAATGAGGAGGGACCACTCAAGAACCTCAAAACTGGGGCCATTTGGATTTGGTGTTATTGCTCTCGTGTAAAGTTCTATTACCAGCCTTTTTTTTTTTTTCCATTTTAAAAACAGCATTTATTGTCTTATAGAAGGGACAAAGTTTAGATCTGCTGTGGAAACTTTTTTCTAGGAAAAGAGTGGATTTCTTCCTTTACTACTTTCAAAATAAGTTTCCAGGGTATAAGGCATTTCTTAAAATCCATATGAGGTCCTCATTGTTGTGTCTGCTCTGCAGGTAAAACATTTTACCAGGAAGTCATTTACAGAGACAGTCCCATAACTCAGCAATTCCAGACTCCTCAAGCCTTGGTGACACAGATGGAAGCAGTTGCTGCTGCCAATGCACACTACCTGACTGCACACAGCAACACAACACACCTAAGGATGCCCTGGTTTTCTTTAATAGGAGAGGGAGGATGCCACTGTGTGCATGTGTGTGTGTTGGGACTTCACTGGGACAACAGGAATAACACCACTCTGTTTATGAAAAATGCAAAGATTTTTAATGGACCAGAAAAGTTAGTTACACCACTGGGGTTTGCCCATCAGTAAATGCATTTGGTTTATTTTATATTATGTCTGACCCACATGTGTGAGGCTATAGATTCTTCCATGTTTAGTAAAACACTGAACAAAAAGGCACAACTGACTAAAACTAGATATTGAAGACCTAATTTTTAACATTGGTCAAAAGGTACATGCCTTCACTGTTCTCCCTTTATTTGTAAGTGTAAAGAGTGATGGCCTAATCCCTAAAGATGGTGGCAGAATAGGTGGAAGCTACATTCACCTCTTTCTAGAACCAAACTGGAATTACAACTAAATTACAGAACAATCAACTTGAACAGCCAACTGAAGACTAGCTGAAGAGAAGTCTTATGACCAAGGATTTACAGAAGAAGCCATGTCAAGACTGGTAGGAAGGGCAGTGACGTGAAGAGGGCTAGCCCTGTTCCCAGGAGAGGTGGCTGAGGTTCCAGAGGGATATCTCAGCTACTGGGGGGGTCCCCATGAGAAATGTGGGGTCTCAACCCAAAGCCAGGCTCCCTAGCTTAGAACACCAGAGTAGTAAGAGGTACCCACATAACACTTGGATGTGAAAAGCAGTGGGGTTTCTGTCCATCCGGGAGAGATTTGAGTTTGCCAGAGACACAGGTGTCCTCTTAAAGGGCCAATGCATAAATCTCATTCATAGCCACTCACCCTGGGCTCCAGAGGAGGGAAGGTGTTGCAGACTAGAGTTGGGTGAGGAGAGTCTGGGGTTTGTGGCTCTGGAGAGACAGCTAAGGGCATCACCACCAGGATCCCTGGGCTGAGTGTCTCTCATACTACAGATGTCATCTTTCTTGAGTAGAGCACTCCCCTCTGTGTGACATCAGCCTTGGGGGAAGCTATAGCTCCAACTTATGGACCCCTCTTTCCCGACTCTGTGGTGCTTATTCCCTGTTAAGTCAGTTACATGGCCAGGGTTTGGAGGTCTGGACAGACTCAGGAAGTGTTAGTGACTGAGTTGTGTGGCTTAGGAGTGGGGGCCATTCCTTACACTTTCCTGTGAACCTGACTGGCACTTCTCCCTTTTGGAAGATCCACTAGAAGCACCCTCTGAACTTCTGGTGGACCAACACTCTGGACTCCAGCAGCCCCAACTGCTAGACTCCTAGTGGCTCTCCCCAGTCAAGGTCAGGGTATATTTCAAGACAAACTAACTTGTGTGACCCTGAGGTGTGGGTCACACCACCACCTTACCAGAAGGCGAGCAGCACCTCCCTCTCACAGGAGACCCACTAGCCCCATCCTCTCAACTCTTGGCAGCCCCTCCCTGCTGAGCTCTATCTCCTCTTGCCAAAATCTGGGACAGGCTGAATTGTGTGGCTCTAGGACAAGGGCCGTTATTTCCTCACACACCCAACTGGAGCAGTGCCCTCCCTTCCCATGGACAAATCTTGGTCTGTTTGGGCCTAATAAATTCTGATGGCCTCACCTGGATGACCCCCACCCAACTCAAAGGTGTGCGAGCACCCAGTGGGTGGCAGCTCAACTTGATAAACCCAGGAACTTTTGCTGAGTGGCCTCAGACCCAGAACTGGTACTGAGTTTGAACCTGTATCAATATGGTGAACACAACTTATTTGTCCCTACCCAATGACTCACTGAGAACTACCCCATAGAACTTGAGTACTGCCAAAGGTTCTTTCAGTGACTAAGTGTATCAGGCATCCAGTAGGCAGAGGCAGGCAATTGCAGATCTCACGATGCCTTGGGACTTTTGCTGACCTGTCCCAAAGCTCAGTGTTGGTAAAAGCCAGCCTTGGTGTCTAGCTTGGTCCTTCCCACCTGCACCCACACCCAGTAGAGGCAGCCACAAATTGTGAATCATTTGTAGCTCCAAACAGATTGTCCAGGGCCAGTCTCAGGCAGCATCTGACCGCAGCCTACACCAGAGTCTATTCTAAGAGGCCCAGAAACAATCCACCCAGTTGCCATCTTCAGAAAACATCACAGCAAGAAGCTTTATAAGCAGCATATCCACAGGGAGATCTCAGCTAGCACCAGATCCTGCTGAGGCAAATTCCACTTTGTGTTGGTTAAAACCTACAAAGCAGCTCATATGCCATGGTTGGGATTTGCCTCACAGTCAGCCAGCCTGGAGGTCAATCCCACGCATAAATGGGCCAATAGCAGGCAATACTGTTACAACAGGATGCCTCACATAACCCATACAAGGGATATTCCTGGAGCACCCAGATAAGGTGATCAAAGAGACTGCACCACTGGACCCCACAGGACACCTACTACATAAGGCCATCCCACAAAGACTGGGAATCATAGAAGATCTATCTAATACATAAAAACAAACACAAAAAGGAGCCAAAATGGGGAAACAAAGAAATAGATCCCAAAATAAAAGAACAAAACTCCCCAAAAAGAGCTAAATGAAATAGAGGCAGGCAATTTATCAGCTACAAAGTTTTAAAATGATTACAGTGATTCTCAACAGCATAAAAAAGGACATAGAAATTATTAAAAGGGACCAGTCACAAATGAATAATAGAATATGAAAAATGAAGAATACACTGGAAGGAATACACAGTAGGCTGGATGAAGCAGAGGAATGAATCACCAATTTGGAAGACAAGGTAGGATAAAGCACACAGTCAGAGCAGCAAAAAGAAAAAAGAGTTTAAAAATTGAGGATAGTTTAAGGGATATCTTTGAGACAATATGAAGCATAACAGTATCTGCATCATAGGGGTACCAGAATGAGAAAAGAGAAGAAAAAAGAGAGAACCTACTTGAAGAAATAATGACCAAAAAATTTCCTAACCTGGTGAAGGATAAAGACACACAAGTCCAAGAAGTTCAGAGAATCCCAAACAAGATTAACCTGAAGTGGCCCACATCAAGATATATCATAAGTAAAATGGCAAGGGTTACAGACAAAAAGAAAATCTTGAAAGCAGTAAGAGGAAGACCATTACCTACAAGGGAGCATCCATAATACTGTCAGTTAATTTCTCAACAGAAAGATTACAGGGCAGCCAGGATTGGCATGAAATATTCAAAGTGCTGAAAAGCAAGGACCTACAACTAGTACTACTTTACCTAGAAAGGCTGTCATTTAAAATTGGAGGACAAATAAAGAGCTTCCCAGAAAAAGTACAGGAGATTGTAACCACCAAACCAGTATTACAAGAAATGTTAAAGGGCCTTGAAAAAGGAGAAGGCAAAGAAGCAGGAAGGGGAGGAGGAGGAAGTGGAGCAGAAGGAGGAGAAGGAGAAGGAAGAGGAGGAGGAGAATGAGAAAGCAGCAGAGGAGGAGGAGGAGGAGGAGGAGGAGGAGGAGAAGGAGGAGGAGGAGAAGGAGAAGGAGGAGAAGAATTATTAAAAGAATGAAATGGCAATAAATATATACCTGTCAAAACTCACTTTAAATGTAAATGGCTTAAATGCTCCAATCACAAGACATAAGGTAGCCGAATGGTTAAGAAAACTAGACTCATATATGTATTGTCTATAAAAGACCCATGTCAGAATGAAAGATACTCACAGCCTAGAGGAAAGGGTTGGAAAAAATATTTCATGAAAATGGAAAGGAAAGAAAAGCTGGCGTAGCAATACTTATTGGACAAAATAGACTTTAAACAAAGGCTATAGTAACAGACAAAGAAGGACACTACATAATGATAACAGGAGCCATGCAACAGGAATATATAACCCTTGCAAACATTTATGCACCAAACATAAGAGCACCTAAATATTTAAAACAAATCTCAATGTACATAAAGGGAGAGATTGACAGTAATAAAGCCATAGTAGGGTATATTAACACTCTGTTGACATTAATGGATAGAGCTACCAGATATAAAATCAACAAGGAAATGGCAGCCTTAAATGACATACTAGATCAGATAGATTTAACCTATATATTCAGAGCATTTCATCTCAAAGCAGTAGAATATGCATTCTTTCCAAGTGCACATGTAACATTTTCTAGGACAGGCTACATTTTAGGACACAATACAAATTTCAGTAAATTTAAGAAGATTGAAACCATGTCAAGCATCTTCTCTGACCATAGTGGTATGAAACCAGAAATCAATCACAAGAAAAAAACTGAAACACACACAAAGACATGGAGGTGAAATAACATGTTACTAAACAATGAATGGGTTAAAAATTAGGTCAAAGAAGAAATCGAAAGATACCTTGAAAAAAATGAAAATAAGAACACAAAAACCAAAAATCCATGGGACAAAAGGAAAGCAGTCCTAAGAGGGATGTTCATAGCACCACAGTCCCACCTCACAAAACAAGAAAGATGTCAAATACACAATCTAACTTTACACTTAAATGAACTTGATAAAGAACAACAAACAAAGTCCAAAGTGGGTAGAGGATGGGAATAATGAAGATCAGAGCAGAAATAAATATAACACATGCTTTAAAAGCTACAAAAAATCAATAAAACCAAGAGTTGATTCTTTGAAAAGATAAACAAGATTGACACAACTTTAACCATACTTATTAAGAAAAAAAAGAGAGAGAGGACACAAATAAAATCAAAAACAAAAAAGGAGAAGTAATAAGGGACACCTCAGAAATACATGAGATTTTAAGAAAATATTACTAACAAGTATATGACAACAAAAATGGGACAATCTGGACAAAATGGAGAAAATCCTAGAGACATA
Organism: Trachops cirrhosus; assembly: GCA_028533065.1. NCBI lineage: Eukaryota > Metazoa > Chordata > Mammalia > Chiroptera > Phyllostomidae > Trachops > Trachops cirrhosus. The sequence continues at coordinate 81,344,829 of CM052542.1, read as the reverse complement.
CAACCTTCAGGAAGAAGGTTTAGAAAACTAAATCAGGAAGAATCAGGGAATCTGAATAGACAGATTACAGCTAGTGAAATTGAGGCAATAATCAAAAAGCTCCCAACAAAAAAAAGTTCTGCATTTTATTGCTTCTCAGGAGAATTTTACCAAACATTCAAAGAAAAACAAACACCTAGCCTTCTCAAACTATTCCAAAAATTCAAGAGGGAAGACTTCCAAGCTCATTTTACAAAACCAGCATTATCTTAATCCCCCCAAAAAAAAACAGATTGAGACACCACAAAGAAAGAAAATTATAGACCAATATCCCTGATGAACATAGATGCTAAAATCCTCAACAAAATATTAGCAAACCAGATCCAGCAATACATTATAAAAAGCACAACACCATGATCAAGTGGGGTTATTCTGAGAATGCAAGGTTGGTACAATGTCTGCAAATCAATAAATGTGACTCACCACATAAACAAAATGAAGGATAAAAACATGATCATGTCAATAGATGCACAAAATCATTTGATAAAATCCACCACCATTTATGATAAAACACTTAGTGAAGTGGGAACAAAGGGAATATACCTCAATGTAATTGAGGGCATATATGACAAATCCACAGCCAACAGCATACTCAATGGGCAAAAGCTAAAAGTCTTTCCCTTAACATCAGGAACAAGACAGGGATGTCTTCTTTCACCATTCTAATTAAAATAGTACAGGAAGTCTTAGCCACAGCAAACAGACAAGAAGAAGAAATACAAGGCATCAAAATTGGAAAGAAAGAAGTAAAACTGTCACTTTTTTCAGGTGACATGACATTATATATAAAGAACCTTAAAGAGTCCACCAAAAACTACTAGATCTTATATATGAATTTAGTAAAGTAGCAAGGTACAAAATAAATATCTAGAAATTAGATTCATTTTTATATACCAATAATGAACAATCAGAAAGGGAAATTAAGAAAATAATCCCATTCACAATTGAACCAAAATAATACCTAGAAATAAATTTAACCAAGGATGTAAAAGACCTGTACCCAGAAAGACAATGAAGAGAGAAACTGAAGAAGATACAAATAAGTGGAAACACCTACCATGTTAATAGATAGGTAGAATTAACATTATTAAAATGTCCATACTACCCAAAGCAATCTATAGATTAAATGCAATTCCTATCAAGATACCAATGGCATATTTCATAGAACTAGAACAAATCTTTCAAAAATTTATATTAAACCACTGAAGAACCAAAACAGCCACAGCAATCTTGAGAAAGAAGAACAAAGTTGGAGGAATCACACTATCTAATATCAAACTATAATATAAAGCCATAGTAATCAAAACAGCATGGGACAGCCATAAAAACAGACATATTGATCAATGGGACAGAATAGAAAACCCAGAAATAAACCCATGCCTTTATGGTCAATAAATATTTGACAGAGGAAGCAAGCACATACAACGGGCTAAAGATAGTTTATTCAATAAATGATGTTCAGAAAATTGGAAGATATGTGAAGAAAAATGAAACTAGGCCACCTTATTATGCTATACACAAGAATAAATTCAAAATGGATTAAAGACTTAAATATTAGATTCAAAACCATAAAAATCCTAGAAGAAAATGTAGTAAAATCTTGGATATTGATAGCAATATTTTTTTCGATATATTTCTTAGAGCAAGGGAAACAAAAGAAAAATAAACAAATGAGACTACAGATCAAAATTAAAAGTTTTGCACTGCAAAGGAAACCATAAATAAAATAAAAAGACAACCCACTGAATGGGAGAACAAAGTCACTGTTACATCTGATAAGAGGTTAATATCCAAAATTTATTTAAAAAACTTATAAAACTCAATACTAAAAAAAAATCCAATTGAAAAATGAGCAAAGGACTTGAATAGATACTTTTCCAAAGAGGACAAACAGATGGCCAATAGACATATGATAAGATGCTCAACTTCGCTAATCATCAGAGAAATGCAAATTAAAGCCAAAATGAGATATCACCTCACACCTGTCAGAATGGCTAACATCAAAAATCAACAAACAACAGGTGATGACGAGGATGTGGAGAAAAGGGAATCCTTGTTCACCATTAGTGGGAATGCAGACTGGTGCAGCCACTGTGAAAAACAGAGTACTCAAAAAATTTAAAATGGAACTGCCTTAAGACCTAGTGATTCCACTTCTGGGAGTATATCCAAAGAAACCCAAAACATTAATTGAAAGAATATATGCATCCCTTTGTTCATTGCAGCATTATTTACAATACCCAAGATTTGGAAGCCACCAAAATGCCCATCAGTAGATGAGAGGATAAAAAAAGCTGTGGTACAGTTACACAATGGAATACTACTTGTCTGTAAAAAAAAAAAGGAACTCTTATCCTTTGGCGGACATGGATGGACCCAGACAGCCTAATGCCAAGGGAAATAAGCCAGTCAGAGGAAGAAAATACTGTATGATCTCACTTATTTGGAATCTAATGAACAAAATAAACTAACATATTAGAAGAAAAAGACTGGCGACCTGCTTTTTTTTGGCCTTAATGCAGTTAGTTATTAAAGTATTTTAAACTTTGATCTTTACACACATAGATTACAAAAGAGGAAGAAAATAGAAAATGATGACATCTCTTGAAGAAATTAAATTTGGACCAGAGTTATTTAAAAGGACATTTTATTTCTATGGGAAATAGAAGTTTACTAAAAATTGAAAAAGAGAAGTAGATAAAACTGTACATGTGTACCTTTAAGAAACATCTCTCAAAGTTTTCCATAAAGATTTCTACTTACAAACAATTTTAAAATCAATTTCATTGCCTTAGGTGCCAGAAATTTTGACTAAAAAAAAAGCAAATTTGGATATGCTCATTAAATAAAGTAGATATGAATGAAGGAGCCATCATTCTTGGGAAGAGGAATAAAATGAAGCTCATTTAGACATAAATGTACCATTGCTGAGGTTTTTTTTTATAGATGGGTGCCAATTCACTCTGAATTGATGTACATGTACATGTAAAAATGTTACTAAATCAGCTGTGTATAAAATAAACAAGGGCTGAGGAGTCTTTCATTGGAGCGTGAGGGCATTGACTTTCACTTCAACTTTTCAATTCAAAGCAAACAGTCATAAATAGATTCTCTTAAATCATGAAGACAAGGTCTAATTTACTGTCTATTTAGTCTACAATTCAAAAAGTGAATGACAGTTCTAATTTTTCAACTTTAGGAAGGGTCATGTTGTTTAACAGCAAAGGAGGGGAAGAAAACCTGCTTTAATCACTATGCCTAAGGATAATTATGGTTTTATGTTTAAGAAAAATATTCTAGAATTGCTATAGACTGAATATTCATAATCCATCCCCCCAAACTTTATTTGTTGAAATCCTAACTCCCAGTGTGATGATGTTAGGAAGTGGGACCTTTGGAAGACGATTGGGTTATGAGTTTGGACCTTCATGAGTGGGATTAGTGTCCTAATGAAAGAGACCCCGGAGAGCTCCATTGGCCCTTTCACATGTGAGGACACAGTCAACCAGGAAGCAGGCTCTCTCCAGACACCAAACCTTCCAGCACCTTCATTTTGGACTTCTTAGCATCCAGAACTGGGAGAAATAAACTTCTGTTGTTTCCAAGCCACCAAGTCTATGGTGTTCTGTCACAGTGGTCTGAATGCAGGAGCTTTCAGGGAAAGAGGCTTGGCTGTTGCATGCAATTTATTTCTAAGCACTTAACCCCAACCAATCCCTAAATACCGTATTTTTTGCACTATAAGATGCACCCCCCCAAATTTGGGCGGAAAGGTGGGGTGCATCTTATAGTCCGAATGTAGCTTTACATTTATTTACATTGGTGAAATATTGTATTATTTTATGTCATTAAATATTTTACCACATCTTTTGTTTCAATTTTTTTCCCTATTTTCCTCCTGTAAAACCTAGGTGCATCTTATGGTCTGAAAAACATGGTAATAATACAAGAATTTTATAAAACTGGGAAAACCATCCATTTACACAGAAAACAGAAAGCAACTCATCAAAATGGCAGAAATTAATCACTCCTCAAAGGCATAGTGTAGCATCCTAGGAAATAAATAGCTTAAGTCCTGGCCCCCATGGAGGCTCTGGGCTTGGAGGGCTGAGTTCTGGAGAAAAGGCTGGGCTGTGGGACTAATCTGGAAGGTGCCCTGTGATGTCTGGCTAGGTGCGTAGCCTGCTGAGATCCTTTGTTAACAGTCAATGCAGGACTGACTCAGAGATCCAGGCTGCTGTCATACCTGTGACCAGTGAGGAACTGGTTTCTAGCTCTGGAGGGGAAGTTTCCCAAGGTATAAAGGTGATTGTAATTGTGGTGAAAAGCAGCCTGGTGAAATTGGGCTGCTGGAGACCCAAAAGAAGGAACACTGAACAAGAGTTGCTGCTAGTGGTGAGAGCAGCATCCCTGGATGGTGGACACAGTAACAGCCAGGTACAAAAACTGGGCTGAAGAGACAGATATTCATGTGGCAGATGGCAGGCCTAGCCATGAGCCTGATGCCAAGCAGAGTGGCTTTGATATAAATAGTAGAGAAATTACAGAGACCAAACTCCCCATTCAGCATAGCCTGTGGCCCAAATGCTCTCTTTGCTATCTGCACACTGGATCACTGGATTAACAACAATCACTAAGCAAGAATAAAACTAATTTAGTGTCTATAAAAAGATTCTTTATCATGAAATCCTACTAGTAAGATCCAGACTAAGTATAGATTTTTGAAAAAGATTTGTGGCAAAAAACAATGAATTTCCAACAGTGAACGCTCAATAACATTCAAGAAAATATGTTCTCTATTCCTTTTTTTCTATTTTGCATTATTTCTTTACATTATGGAATATATATGTGTGTGTATATATGTGTGTATATCATATATATGCACACACACATAAATACACATATATGTGTATATACTTGTAGAGAGAGAAAGGCTAGAATATATATATGTTTTGAAACTGATATTTGCTGAATTCTAAAACATTCTTCAGCACCTTATTATTTCTCTTATTGTTCTGCTTCCATCTGAATGTCACATCATTGTCACCTCATCTTCTAGTTCATCTAATTTGACAGAGAGCTGAGCATTGATGGCTTTGTCTCTTCACTGGTTTTTTTTTTTATCATGTTTGTGTGCGTGTTGTAATTTTTTATTGAATGTTGGACATCATGTATAATACAATCAATGCTGAGGTAAATAGTATTTGTACCTGTAAATGAGCACACCTCTATTGTTAGGCCATTCGTATTGGAGGTTGAATAAAGCTACTTGGGAGTTCAAGTGGATTTGAGTTTTGTTGTTGTTATGGTTACCTTCAGTGCATCACTGACTTCAATTCCTGTAGTATTACCTCATGTTTAGGGCAGGGGCTTGGGTTCCAAAGTGTTTTCCTCAATATTCCTGCTCTATCCACAATTTTCAGTCCTTCCTGTGTGCCAAAGAGAAGGAGGTTTCTTTCTGTGCTCTTGCCCCCTCCCCACTGTTCTTGCTTATTATTTGGTGCTTGCTACCCCTGTGGTGGGGAGTAGGAAGGGGTGGCTCTCTGTTGTCCCACCCCTTTAGTCTTAGGCAGGTCCCCTCCAATCCCACTCATTTCCTTGTACCAACCACTATCACAGTTTAGTATGTACAGCAGGTTGAATTCTGAAAATCAGGAAAGCATGGCATGAGCAAAGGAGGAAAAGAGATGAAAATGAGTACATCTAGCAGGAGCAGTGAGGAAATCAGCCTGTCAAGCAGAATTACACAATGTAGAGATAAGTTTGCAAAATCAGAGGGAGCTACAAAAGCCACGTAGAGGATTTGTGAATGTGATGTAAAAGGTAATATAGACCTAGTCTTTGGGAGAGGTAAAGCAGTGACATGATAGACCTGTTGTCTCAAGATGATTTGGGACAAAACAATTTGCCATTGCTTGAATGGGAACACATGGAACCAGGAATAATAGCCAAGACACTATGGAGCTAATGCAGGCAGGAAGTGATGAAGGCCTGAACTAAACAAGGTATTAGAACTAGAGGGGAAGGTATGGAATATGGCTTCTCAATTAACTAATTGACAGGTGACACTGGAACTTATTAGCATATCAAATTATAATGAACTTATGTATTGTATGTATACGTGGCTGAGTATTACAATTTCTTTTTTTCATTTTTAAATCATTTTTTATTTTTCAATTACAGTTGATGTACATTATTGTATTACTTTCAGGAGTACACCCTAGTGGTTAGATATTACATAATTTACTAAGTGATCATCTGATAAATCTTGCACCCATTTGATACCATGCAGTTATTAGAATAGTATTGCCTATATTCCCTATGCCATACTTTACAACACAAGTTCTTAAACTAATTACCCTGCTTAAATTCCCTGATCAAGTATAACCATTTCTCCCCTACATGCACTCTGACTCTGTTGCCTCTCTTGGCCTTTTCTACTTCACATGGCTAAATCCACCTTTTTGTCTACTCTGTGGCTATATCACATGATGGAACAAACCTGGAGAAAACCAAGGTATGTCACAGTGATTTCAGGAAGGCCCTCAAGCCACTAGGCAATCATAACAAAATGCCCTGGTGCATTCACTCTCTCCTTTTCTAGACTGCTATTGCAAACCTTTTCTTCCCTCCCCAAACCTCAATACTTCTTCCCCCACCTTCAGTCTCAGGTTGTTATTGTTCCAGTTACAGTGCCAAAATGGAAACAACCTGATGTAACCTCCCACCACCAACCATATCGACCCGCCCCTCTGGATCTGTGCTCACCCATTCTGCCTGCCCTTCTCTTATTATGGACAACTATCCATGCTCCTTGGGCCAGCCTACCTCTCCTCCCAAGCACATGGCGACATCCCCCCACTCTCACTCAGGGATATAGCCACAGAAATTCTCTCTTCTTTCTCTTGCCACGTCAATGTTTTCTTCTTTTCTGGATCAGCCTCATCAGCTTAGAAATGTGCTTATTTTTATTTCATATTAAAAAAATAAAACTACTTGGCCATACTCTCCCCTCTAATTACTATTGCATTCCTTGCCTCTTCTTTACAAGAGAAGTTCTTGAACATGTTGTTGATACTCATTGTTTTCCGATTCCTCTCTTCCTGCCCTTCACCACTTCAGTCAGATTTTTGCTGTTACCTCTGCACCCAAACTATCACGATCAGGGTCACTGGTGACCTACACATTGCCATATCCAGAGGTAAGTGCTAGTGCTCATCACACCTGACCCATTGGTAGGATGATAGATCCAATGTGTCCAAACATTTGAGAGTAAATGGGGTGCTAGTAATAATTAAACCAGGACATGGGTGTAAACTGGTACTGCTCAGGCCAAACCAAGACAATATCAACCAGTACCTTCGAAACAGTTGCTCATTGCCTCCCTTTGAAACATTTCTGTTCTTGGCCTTCAGGCCAACAATGATCAAGTTGTCCTCTTACCTTCCAACTGCTCCTTCTTAGTCTCTTCTTCCTGTTCCTTCTCATCTGCTAGTCTTTTAAACAGTGAGGTGCATGGCAAGGCTCAGTCCTTGAATCTCTTCTCTTCTCTACACTCATGCAAATGGTAATATCCTATCTCATGGCTTTGAGTACCAACCACATGCTAACAACTCTCACATTTATCTCTGGCCCACATTTCTGCCCTGATCTCAAATATCCAACTGCCTACTCTGTGTATCTGCAGACATCTCCAATTTAATATGTTCAATATTGTAAGACTATTTTCCCCAAACTCTGTTTCCCATCAAAGTTAATGACATTTCAATCTTTCTCATTGCTCTGGCTAAAAATCTCAAAGTCATCCTTAACACCTATCTTTCTCTCACAGCCCTCATCTGCTCAACCAGCAAGCCCTGTTGGCATTTGCATCAAAATGGATTTGGAATCTGACTACTTCTCATCACCCTTCTGCTTCCATCCTGGTGTGAGTTATCAGCATCTCAATCTGGGACATGGTAATAGCTTCCTAACTGGTCTCTGGACGTCTTTCCCTGCTCCCTTCATGCTCTTCAGTACCACTTCAGAGCCATGCTGTACAACTGGCAGTCAAAACATGTCACATTCCTGCTGAAACAACCTGCCCCCCATGACGTCCCTTCATTTATAAAAGCCAATATTCTCACTCTGAACTGCCTCCCTCTGTACCCATTATCTCTCTGACCACTTCTCATTAATACTCACTCCTTCATCCATTCCATTGAATGGATGTTGCTGTTCCTTCAGCCAGGACCCTTTCCTCCAAATATTTACATCTGTTGCTCCCTCACTTCCCTTAACATCTTTACTCAAAAACCACCTCCCTAATGAGCCCCTCTGAAATTCTAGTCCACCTGGGACCCCGTCACTTCGTGTCTCCTTCCTTCCCTTATGTTTTCTCCTCTGCACTTACCACTGAACAACATAGTCTAGATCTTCTGTATCTTGTTTATTGGCTCTTTCTCCAGGGAGAACTGAAGCTCCTTTATGGAAGGGTTTATTTATTTATTTTTTTGTCTGTTCCCATTGTTGCTGAATATCTGGCACCTAGAATTTTGCCTGACACAACAGACACTGATACAAACTTAAGTGAATTCCCTGGCAACTAAGAGCATGAAATAGAGGAGGGGGTCTTGCAGCTACAGCAAGTGAAACCAGACATCTATCTTTCCACATGAAATATTCCTTAATGTGAAATAAACCCTTTCACAAAGAGTTCTTCCAAGCATTAATGACACAAGATATACCGTGAACAAAAAGTAGTCCATGATCTGATGAGTTTGGAAAACACCACACATGATACTTTTAGAGATTCCTAGGGTGCATTCACATAGTAAAATCTCTGATAAGTCTCTTGGCAAATAAACATAATTTTTTCTTTCTTGTCCCATTCCCATTTTAACTGGCCATTCTTTTAGTCTTCCCAGCTTCTTTGAACACCTTTCCTGTGTTTGTGGGGCTTCCTACCTCAGGTACCCAAGTTAGAACTAGAGTGCAGACTACTCAGCCCTAACATGGTGAAACTGGTTTTGTGAAGAAGGTGTCATGCAAAATCCATTCCTGCAAGGGTGGTGGAGGGCAGAGGTTGTAGGGGTCATATCCAGTGTCCTGTGGCAGAGGTGGGATAGGCTGTTTGCACTCAAAGGTGGTAGCAATGGCACCTCAATCTGAGTAGTCTTATGGTATAATTTGGGCATATTCCTGGCTGTTTTGTCTTTGTTATAACCTAGTGTTCTGCAAACATGTTTGAGTCTTAAGGGTCTTTTCTTAAGAAAATACCTATGAACTTTCAGGGAACACCAGCATTCCTTTGGGGGTCTGCTCCACTTTTGTGCCCTAAGGGCCCTACCACCCACCTCTCCAGGAACCCCAGGAGCAGAGATCCTGATGGTGCACCCTGTACTCCCAGTGCTTCTCAACTCTGGGAGCCAGGCCAGGGCTTCAGCACTGTTCTCAAGACCCAGCTGACTGCACTATGCAGCCAGAGTTGAGAACCACTCAGTTAGGTAAACCGTTGTCCTCGATTCTGAATTTGGAATAGTGTTCTGGGATTCAGGAGACCATTAAGAGCTGGCCTCTAAGCACCATGAAAGAAATATGTCCCCATGCTCATAGGAAGATCACAGGCCATTGCCAAGGCCATAAACACCAGCTAGCATGGCCAAGGGAAGAGTGGAACTGCTTAGTGAGTGGCCTCGATGCTCAGTGGGAAGACTACTCTTCTGTTCTCAAACCCGAGTACTGACAGGCAAGCTTCTGCTTTCACATGTTGGCCCCACACCCCAGGGGCCTGTGGGAGAAGGGCAGGAGGGCTGACATGAGAATATCTAGCACACGAGCCCTAGGAAACTCATAGGTGAGTAGGAGCGTAAGAGCCGGCATGTGCAAGGACTGAATGAGCCACAGTGGAAAGCTAGGGTCAGTATCTGTGGACTTTGAGAAATAGCACAGTTCAGTGGTCATAATACATGCAACAGAGAAACTCTTAATTCTTCCCTTGGTATAGGGCTCACATGGATTTTGAAAGATTTATCTCCCTCAACTGAATATAGTATGTTGTAATGTGCTTTCTTGAGCTTATTGCTTGGGAGGAGGTGGGCAGTGTTGTCCGAGGAAGTTTTGTGTGCAGTAAGTAAATATTAAATTTCCATTAAGCATTTTTAAAACACTGAGAATAGCTCTACTGTTCTGGGTAATTACAGGCTGGAAAATCACTTTAGTCTTTTTCTTTACATGTTCTCTGATGACAGCAATCCTCTAGCTTTGCCCTTTCTCAACAATCACGTTTTACATTATAAAAGGTCATTGAGAAAAATATGGTTTCTCTTTTTCTTCATATATACCTTCCAGAATGTTCTGACCAACAGAACAACAGGATGTGAATACTTTCAGTGCCTGCCTAAAAGTAGCACTGTTAGCCCAATAATAACCCCAGGATGCACCTGGTAAAGTGGTTCAAGTGGTGGCATTTCAGTTTCTGTACTGACAATGTTCTGTAGGGTTCTCTTCCCAAAATGACAACACACTGGGGGTTCATTTTGCCTTCAGGAGGTGAAATACGAAAGCTGTAATTTTCCCAGTCAGTAGCAATTTGTCCCATTTTAGTTATCATTGCACTCACTGGGATGAGAACAGCTTTACAAACAAGAGGCTTTGCCCCCTACCTCAGGCTGCTCTTGGGGATGAGGGTACAGTTCTTTGAAGGCAACAGGTTTGCAATAAGGGGGCAAGGTAGCACCACTGTTTGTTACTGGTGGTTATGCCGCTCTCCATGCCTAGTGCCTTATTTGCTGCAGACAGGACTGTGATTGTCAGGGTTGTTTCTCAAGGAAGCCATTAGCTGACGGTACACAAATGTGACTTTTTGTTCATTCCTTCATGTATTCATTTAGCAACCAGACTTCATGTTTACACCCCTCACTCCATGGAGTCCAGAGGGGAAAGCCTAACACTAAACAAAAATTATACAAACAAATAATGTCTGTTTTGTTCAGGGCTGTGGAGAGAAATTACATATATGACAGCATAGTGGGGCATCGAACTCCTGCTGCGAGTTAGAAAAGACTTCCCTGAGAAAGTGGTATTTACTTCACTGTTGTAAAATTTAATTTCTGTGGTTTTTAAAATTATATTTTATTGATTATGCTATTTACAGTTTTCCCAATTTTCCCCTTTTATTCCCCCCTCCACACTGCACCCCCCAACTCTCCAGCATCCCCTGCCTTAGTTCATGTCCATGGGTTGTACATATAAGTTCTTTGAGTTCTCTGTTTCCTATACCATTTTTTGACCTCTCCCCGTCTATTTTATGCTTACCAATTATGCTTCTTCTTCCCTGTAACTTTCCCCCCTATTCTGCCCTTCCCCCTCCCCACTGATAACCCTCCATGTGATCTCCATTTCTCTGATTCTGTTCCTGTTCTAGTTGTTTACTTAGTTTTTGTTTTCATTGTTTTTTTTTATTTTTTCAGGTTCATTTGTTGATAGTTTTAAGTTTGTTGTCATTTTACTGTTCATATTTTTGATCTTCCTTTTCTTAATTAAGTCCCTTTAACATTTCATATAATAATGGTTTGGTGATGATAAACTCCTTTAACTTGACCTTATCTGTAAAGCACTTTAGCTGCCCTTCCATTCTAAATGAGAGCTTTGCTAAATAGCATAATCTGGGATGTAGGTCCTTGCCTTTCATGACTTGGAATACTTCTTTCCAGTCCCTTCTTGCCTGTAAGGTTTCTTTTGAGAAATCAGCTGATAGCCTTATGGGCACTCCTTTGTAGGTAACTCTTTCCTTTCCACTTGCTGCTTTTAAGATTCTCTCTTTGTCTTTAATCTTGGATAACTTAATGATGATGTGCCTTGGTGTGTCCTTCTTTGGGTCCAACTTCTTTGGGACTCTCTGGACTTCCTGGATTTCCTGCAAGTCTATTTCCTTCACTAGATTGGGGAAGTTCTCCCTCATTATTTGTTCAAATAAGTTTTCAATTTCTTGCTGTTGTTCTTCTCCTTCTGGCACCCATATAATTCAGATATTGGAACATTACAGGTTGTCCCAGAGGTTTGTAAGACTCTCTTTACTTTTCTGACTTCTTGTTTCTTCATTCTGTTCTGGTTGGATGTTAATTTCTTCCTTTTGTTCCAAATCGTTGCTGTGAGTCCCGGTTCCCTTCCTGTCATTGTTGGTTCCCTGAATATTTTGCTTCATTTCATTTTGAGTATCTTTCATTTGTTCCTTCATCTTGCGACCAAGCTCAATCAGTTCTGTGAGCATCTTGATTACCAGGGCTTTAAATTCTCCATCAGATAGGTTGGCTATGTCCTCATTGCTTAGCTTTCTTTCTGGAGTTTTGCTCTGTTCTCTCATTTTGGCCCTATTTCTATTTTTGGGGCCCCTGTTAAGTGACAAGGGAGCAGGGCCTTAGGTATTCACCCAGGCAGGGCAAACCTCCTTACTGTGCTGTGGCTCTGCCTGTGGGGGAGGGGCCAGAGAATGAACAATGCAGCCTCCCTGCTCATCTCTAATGCACTTTTCAACGAAACTCTCATGTGTACTGGGAGTTTCTCTCACCTTGGCCACCATGGCCACCGCCATAGTCCACAGCCACTTCTGAGTCTGTTTCCCCTTAAGTCAGCCCCTCCCTTGGAGCCTGCCGCCCTGCTGCAGCCAGCCCCACCCCCAAGGTCCAAGCAGCCTCACCTCCCTGTGGCTTCTCTCTGTCCACCACCTTACCGGTCTGGTTTTTCTGTTCGACTGTTTCTTTAATCCATGATTTGATTTTCTGGCATTTCTGGTTGTTTATTGATTTTAGATTGGATGTTATTCTCCTTTTGGTTGTGTGAGGAAGCGAAGGGTTTCTACCTATGCCTCCACCTTGGCTGGAACTTCATTTCTCTGTTTACAGGTTTTGGTGAGCTGAAGTCAGGATGCTCAGGCTGGAAATCTAAGCAGGGGCCCTTGTGGCTGCTCATACCAAGCCACATACACATCCTGCGGGAGGGCCGGGAGATGAGAGGAAGGGCATGTGCCAACAGCCCAGTGATGCTGAGCAGCTTTGAGAAACTTTTGTTGATGGGTCATCCAGGAACGGTAGGATTATGATTGGCCCAGAGAAGGGGAATGTCATTCCTGGCCAAGGGAACAGCTTGAAGTATGTTTGGCAAAGACTAAGTCATTTAGTCTTGTGGAACCTGGGAAAGAGATTTGGGTAGAAAGATGGGCTCTTTCACCTAACACTTGTTGAGCATGTATTATGTGCCAGGAATTTGGGTTCCAGGGAGAGAGTGGTGAATATGACAGGTAGATCTGGCCTTCGTGGGGCTTACTGATGGAGAAGGCCCACTAACTAACCTAACACATAAATCTGCAGCCAAACAGCATCGGGTTGTGAAACAGACTGTGAGGAAACTAAACTGTGCAGTGATGGTGAGAGCACAGTGAGCAGTGGAGGCTGCTCCAGAGAGGTGCTTGGGGAAGGTGTCCCTGAGGAGGTGATGTGTGGGCAGGAGGCCTGAGAGTGCAAGGGGGCCAGTCACAGGGGAAGACAAGAGAGAGAACAAGCATGGGGCACCGCAAGGGCAAAGGAGGGAAACATGCGGAGGGCACTACAAATCATCCCACGTGGCTAGGTCTAGGGGAGCTGAGGCACAGTGGTATGGGAGGGGACTGCATCTTTCCTGAAGGTCCCTGAGAGCCAACACAAAGAGCTGGGATTTTATTAAAAGTGAAAAGGAAGCCAATAAAGGAAGTTAAGGGGTAGAGGGAGATGATTCAATTCTAGCTGCTATGTGAAGTACAGATTGGAGACTCAAGGGTGGTAACACAGCAATCAGGACACTATTGTAGATGACAAGATGAGTCGGCATATGGCAGTAGTGGAAAGCAGTAAGTTGACTGGAGCTGGGTTTCAGAAATGATTGGGCTTGCTGATATGAGGTGGGGGCTAGAGTTGGGACTGAGACACACAATAAGGAAAAGGGAAATAAAGGATGTAGCCTGTGTTTCTGGTTCGAGCAAACAGCAGGGGAGGGCCACTTATGGAGGGGGAGAAACTAAAGGACACGCAGATTGCTTTGGGAAATCACAGGTTTGGTTTGGGCTATGCCTGTAAGATAAACAAGTGGTGATACCAAGTAGATAGTGAGTGTTCAGAGAAAGATCTCACCTGGTAAAACAAATTTTGGAGTCATCACATATAGACACTGTCTAAAGCCATGGCTATGAATGAGATCACCTAGGGAGTAAGTGTAGAGAGAGGAAAAGTGGGTCAGAGACTAAGCCCTGAGAAACTAACATTTAGAGCTTGGGTTGAGGAGTGAGGAGTAAAGCAGGAGGCAAATCAGACAAGCTGAGGCCAGTATTGTTCCAGATGTGGGTCCAGAGATGGCCAGTATCAACTATACTAATGCTGCCAGGAAGCCTAGGAAGAACAGGAGAGCAAAGCCTTCCTCTGACTTGCCACTGCAGACACCCTCAGTGACTTTGGTGTATGATGGATATGGCAGCCAGAATGGCATGTGCTAAAGAATCAATGGAAAGTGAAATGCAGATAATTCTTGAAAGATTGTTATGAAGGAAAGGTAAAGAATTGTGACAGTAGCTGTGGGGGGGGCTGTCATGAGGTCAAGGGGCTTTAAAATTTTTTTTAAGTTAGGAGATACTAAAGTATGTTTGTACACAGATGGAAATGCTCCACTAGAGAGTGGTTGAAATTAACACAGGAGAGAGAAGACAGCTGAAAGAGAAAAGTCTTTGAGTTGGGATGGAGTACCAGTTTCCCATACCTGCTGTAATAAACTACCACGAACTTTGGGGCTTAAAACATGAGTTTATTCTCTACAGTTCTGGAGGTCAGACGTTCAAAATCAGTTTCACTGGACTAAAGTCAAATTGTCAGTAGGACCAAAGGCCCTTCTGGAGGTTATAAGGGAGAATCTGTTCCTTTGCTTTTTGCAGCTTCTAGGAGTTGCATTCCTTGGTTCATTGTCCCTGCCTTCATATTCAACGTCAGCAGGGAGATCTTCAAATCTCTCCCTGCTCCAATCACATTGCCAACTTAACTACAGTTACATTCCCCTCTGCTTCTCAGGACATTTGTGGTTACACTCAGGGCCTATCCAGATATTCCAGGCTAATCTCTCCACCTCAAAATCCTTTAATCTGTAACCACATCCAAGGTTCCAGGAGTTAGGTCCTGGAATGGCTCTAAAGTGCCAGTGGAAGACGAGCCTTTGCTAGGAAAGGATTCTTTCTACTCCTTTTAACCCAAAGAAGGGGAAGAGTCTCATGCAGGGCTGCACGGATTTGGTGGTGAAAAGATGAGGGAGTTCAGGCTTTTGGCTTCAATCTTATGAGAAAAGTATGAGGTCAAGTTGACAGCTGAGAAGGACAATGACTGAAGGAGAGTGGAGAGGGAACTGCATAAGTGGGTAAACAAACTACCTTTTAGGCTTTTCAGCAGAGGAGCACGGCAAAATAGTAGTATAAGACTGAGAACCCATGGGGTGTAATTTGGTCAGTAGGCAAGAGAAAGCATAGCAGTCTGGTGGATTGTGAGGAGACTGTGAGATGGTGGGATTGGGAGCTCAGAGGTCACGACAAGGGGACATTGAGCAAGTGAAAACTGTAAGTACAAGAGGCGTTGGGCAGAGTGGGAAGCCTTTAATTCAGACTTTGGAGACACTGTGTTTCTGGTTATGCTAAGTTCTAGGGTATCCTTTTGGGAAGGAATCACTGAAGGATGGACAGATGATTATCCACCTAGACGCTAAAGACACCGGGAGTGAAGACAGGAAAGGGAAGCAAAGTCTTCAGTGAATGGGGTGCTGGTGGGGCGAGAGACCTGGAAGAAGTTAGATGAGGGAAGTAGGTGGATGACAGGAACTCCAAGAGCAGTAGGTACCATACCCAAAGGCATCGATTAAATGGGAGCTGAAGTTTTTGCCAGAGGAAGGGGGAGAAATGGTTTGGAAGGAGCAGTGGGAAGCAAGGAAGCTACCTGCTTTACTTCCTGGCTCTAAGGGACTCAGGTGTGTAGGAGGGCTCTTATGTTCCTATATTTGTATTAAGAAGCTGATGCAATAATAATGTGTGCTAATCCTGCGTTGGAATTTCCCAATCTCAGTAGGGTTTGGGAGGTATGAGGTTCTGGGGAGCGTAGGGATGAGAGTCTGGCAAGAGGTTATTGGAGAGGATCCCTGGATGTCTAGTGGTGAGTTTCACAAGGACACAAACCACATCACAGAGGGCCTTGATAAGAAATCTGTTTTACTTTAAGGTTGGGGGCAGGAGGGGATATTGAGCAGCAAACTATTATGATCAAAGGCAGGCTTTAGGAAAATTAATTTTGAACGAAAGAGGTCCTTAGAAGGTTCCTGCAACAGGCCAGAATTAAAGTCTACTAAGGATTCAGGGTATGAATACTAAAAATGGTGAAAAGCAATGACAGTTCCAAGAAATGTGCTTCGTTTGAGTTATAGTACATAAGGGAAATGAGGGAGCCAGTGGGGAATGAGTCTCACGTTTCAAGCTTAAGTGGTTGGGAGGATTGGTTTTGAATGGAAATTGATGGTTTTGGTATTCGGCAAACTGTGGTTAAAAGCTCAGCAGTGGCTGAACCCAAGGCTGGAGCCCTGTAATGACAGGTGAATCATTGGGCTCCTCCCCGTTTGCCAGGTCAGGAGTAACTGCCCTGCCCGCTGTTTCCCAGATTAAGGATAAGCCAGAATCAGGCAGGATCTCGGGAAGCAACCAGTGATTGTCCCTAATTTAGCTTCAGAGCCCCAGGGCAGGCTCTGAACCTTCAATTATCATATGCGATATGGCATGTGTGCAGATGTGAATGGTGAGGTGCCCAAGCCCAGGGGATACCTTTCAGCCATTCCACAAGTCCAGCCAGAATAGGGGTGTTGTCATTCATGTTTGTAACCCTAGTCCACCATGACTTAGGACACAGTAAAATACACCAGCGAGTTTTTCCAAGAAGGAGCCCTGCACAACTTGCCCAAGAGGAGGCTTTTACCTTTTCTCCTACTCATCCCCCAGTTAAGGCAAGGCAGGGATAACAGGCAAGGGTTCCATCACACCTCTGAGCTCAGGCTCAGTCACAGTTGAGGTCTGGCCAAGAATTTGACTCATTCAGGTGCAAACCCCCACCCACTTTCGCTCAGTTTCCCACTTTCTGCTGACAGCAGCTCTTTTCTTCCCTTCATCCAAAGGCCGGGTCTTTGTGTTTGCCAAGACTGGCCGAGGCTAACATTACGCTCTGCTGCACTCCTGCCTGTCCTCCCCGACCTTCATATTTCCGGGAACTGCCTGGGTTTGGGGAAGCACCGGGAACCTGCGGGAGTAACCGGAACCGACTGGAGGCCAAGCACGTGAAACTCTCTCCAGGGATAGGGGACGCTCTCCTTCTTTCCCCTCCCCTGCCTCGAGCTCCCGACGCGCGCGCACTCAGTCTCAGCCCGGAGCCGGCACTCGCTGGCCTGGGCGGGGCGAGGCAGGGGCCCGGCCTCCGTGGGGCGGTGCGTGGGGCGGTGCGCGCGGCGGGCTGGCGCCGTGGAGCGGACCGGCCGCCGAGGCGAGAACGCGCCAGCCCCGCCGTGATGCCCGCGCGCCCTAGACGCCTCCTCCCAACGCTGCCCGGGCTGCTGGCCCCGGCCGCGGTGATGCTGCTGCTACTAGGCCATGGCGGCGGCGGGCGTTGGGGCGCCAGGGCCCACGAGCCGGACGCGGCGGCGGCGGACGAGCCCTCCACGGCCGACGGCGGGGACGAGGAGGACCCTCATGCCAAGCACCTGTACACCGCCGACATGTTCACGCACGGAATCCAGAGTGCCGCGCACTTCGTCATGTTCTTCGCACCCTGGTAACTGGCCGCGCCGCCTCCTTCGGCCCCGGCCGGCGCGGGCCGGGCCCTACAAGTCCTAGTCTGCGCTGCCGAAGCGGCCCTGGGCCTGGGGGCACCGGGGAACCGCGGCGAGCCCGGAGCGCGGGGGCGGGGCAGTGCCGGCTGGGGCGCTCGCGGCTGACGTGGCGCTGGGCGGCCCGGGTGGTGCTGGAGGGGGCGGTCCCCAATGGGAGCCCGGGAATGGGCCGCCCCTCCCCCATCAAATGCCCCTTACCGGGGACCGAGCGAGGGGTAGGGGGTCCGTTGCCTTTTGTGGCTGCTGGGAGACTAGAAGCCACCCTTCAATCCCCTATCCCAAACTTGGTGCGCAGGCCGGAGGCAGCGGCCTGCCAGGGCTGCCGGACTCTGCGGGCCACGTGCGGCGGCTGCTGGAAAGCAGAGGTCCCGCTGCAGACACGTACACGTCACATTCCGTTCACGCGCTGCAGGGCTAATTGTATGAGAGTTCAATTGAAAAACAGGAATTCACAACGGTGTGATTTCCTACTTTGTGTGCTCATGAGGTGGGAAGGGGTGGCTGCCCCAGGCAGAAGAGGGTTCCTGTGGAGGAGTAATGCGAATTCTGAGGCCGCCTCCGCAGCCTGGAGTGCATGGGGAGCTGTGCTCTTGGCTCTCGCTTCTAGACTGACTTACGGCACCTCCTCCCCTCTGCTCTCTTGGGGTCTGCTCCTCTAGAAAGTGTAGCAAAGCTCACCAGGTTGAACGGACGGTGTCCCTCGTGCTCTGGTTCTGGGGTAGGGACTTCGTATTGGGCCTCCAGGCCAACCCCAGAGACCCCTACTTTGAGAGTTGTCCTAGCAAAATACAACAGGTAGTGGTGCTCTTCCACGGCACAGGTGCCCCAATGAAGGGAAGTTCTCATGGGGCAGAGCAGAAAGCTGGTGTTTGGGCACAAGGCAGTTATGGCTTATTGCAGAATTTGGCGTTCTTTCCTAGAATGGGGGAGAAGCTCATTGAAATGTGGAAAAGGGATGTGGGAAGGAATAGAGAGAAGATGACTGAGAAAAAACGGCCTATTCAGAAAATGTGCTGGCGGAAGTTGGAGGAAACTTTTTTCCCTTTCTCCTCATATTCAGACTACAAACTATTTCATTTCATTTGGAGTTAAATCAACTTTTGGGGGCAGGTCTGAGTCACAGCTATTGTGTATCAACAGTGTTTAAAGTTCCCAAGAACCAACTGACTTGAATTTTCAAACCACTTTTTGTGTAGAAAATACATTGTACATAAAAATAATTATTCATAGTTACGCTGGGAAGGAGTATTCACAGAGTAACTATTGCAATTATGTACGCTACTTAATTGGAATTTATACCAGTGGAATAAATCTGTGAATTTTTTTTTATTTTTAAAAGAAAAAAATGATACATAGACATAGTTAGTCCATGCAGTGCCAGTGGAGGTTTAATTTCAGAGGCTCTGTAATACTTAACCAGCTGGTCCTGGACCGAATGAGGGAGAAGACCGGCAAATTTGAGCCCTTGGTATTAACTAAATTCCTTTTTCATTGTATGTGATTTATGGACTTTTAGGTAGATGCCCCCAAAAAAGTAACTTAAAGTTTTTATTTTTAAAAAAAGTTTTTATTTTGCTTCTGAATAGTCTTACTACAAAATATTTAAACAGATGTATGGGGTTTTCTATGACAGCATTTAAAAGTTTGACTGTAACAACAGCCTGGAAATCATACAGAATATGATGTGGGGTCCTCCCCACCCATCTCTTACCAGTTTCAGTGTCTCTGGAATATTGGAAGCTGACTTGTGATTTGGGGTCAGGAGTACCATGTAATGAAAACATGTATTTTTACTTTGAACTTGACAGATGTAGGGTAGTCCCACTGCTGTAGATTTTGTGCCAACATCTCTTGGGCTAGTTTGCAGGTCACACTGAACCTAAAGATGAAAAAGAGGTCAAGGTTGGGGCCACCTTCTTGGGAAGACGAGGTAGCTTTGCTTTATTACATGGCACAGGCCACCTTCTGAATGCAGCTGCTGTCTCAGGTTCATGCTATAGCCAGAAGGGTCCCAAACCAGAAGTGCCAACTACATGACACCTATGGATCTATCACTGAAAAATTGTCAGACACTTAGTACATGCCAAGCGTGTGCTAGACACAGGGAACACAGTGGTAAAAAGGATAATGCTGTCTCCTTGGCCTTTGTACCGCATATACTTACATATAACACTGGTTTTTCCTCACAATTATCTTCCAGAAAAGAGGGAACTATATTGTATTTGAGTCTTTTGTAAAGCGGGGATTCTCTGAGCTTGCCAAGGAAGTGCTGCTTAGGGAAGACACTTTTGCTAAAAGCAGATGTTTTTTGTGCTACCTTTAGATGCATATTATTGAGATCATCCGTCAAAGAAGAAAAGAGATTTTATGGAGAAATTATTTTGAGGGTAAGCAGGTGTGTTAAAGATTCCTTTAAAAAGCAGTACAGCAAGTAGTTCCATTGTAAGCATTGTAACTACACACTTAGCAGGTGAATGGGGAAAACCGACATGCCACAGTGATGCACGACTCTGCCTGAAGCTTGAGGTAAAGTTTCTAGTGTTGCCTCACACAATTCAATTACGGCACTGCAGACAGCTGACAGTGAAAGAAGGTAATCAGCTATATGACTCAATAGATTCAGTTGATGAGAAAGAAGCTCATTCTGTCAAGAAATGTGAAGAATAGCAAGAAGCAATAATTCTAAGTAAACATTAAATGATAGGTGATATAAAAATATCTGCGTAAATTCATACAATGAATATTACAAGCATACATTTGATTATATCAAACTTAGAAGTTTGAGTGGACACAAATGCTTATAAAGCTTCTTATTGGAGAACATACAGGATTGATTTAATTTGGGGGTTGCCTTGCATTAGTAGACACTTGGTAGTTTAGTAGAAGAGAGCTGACTAAAAAATAATGGGTCAGGTATAGCGAAAAGTGCTAAACTGCTGCAGTAGAGGGAGAGTAAGGTTGCTTTCCAGAAGAGGAGGAGAAGAAAATGGGTACCAAATAGCCTGGGAAGTCAGGCTGACTTCTTTTTTTTTTAACTATTTTTTTTATTTTAGTTTATTTAGTACAGTTTCTGTCTTTTATTCCCATTCCAGCCCACCCACCCATCCCCCCGCTCCCTCCCCTTTCCAACCCCCCTAGTTTTGTCCATGTGTCCTTTATATTTGTTCCTGT
>CM052542.1:81187999-81323218 GCA_028533065.1 Trachops cirrhosus | reverse complement strand
TGCTAAGCGAAATAAGCCAGGCAGTGAAAGACAAATACCATATGATCTCGCCTTTAACAGGAACCTAAACAACAAAACAAAGAAACAAGTAAAGTATAACAAAAGACACTGAAATAGAGGACAGGCTGACAGTGACCAGAGGGGAGGGGAGGGAATTTCAGGGGAGAAGGGAAGGGTTTACAGGAACAAATATAAAGAACACATGGACAAAAACTAGGAGGGGTGGAAATGGGAGGGAGGAGGGGAGGGATGGGAGGGTGGGCTGGAATGGGAGTAAAGGATAGAAACTGTACTTGAATAATGATTAAAATAAAAATAAAAAAAAAAACCTACCGTTTCTTACAGTCTACTCCAATTTTTATATTTCCATATTTGCTTCCATATTTTTTCTTTAACAATTATATAAACAGTTTATTTTATTATCTTTTTATATAGGTATGTTGTCTTTATACTAGTCATATATTATGTGGATTTGCCATAATTCAGCTCTTTTCTGTCGATGGCTATTTAGTATTTATAATTTTTCTGTCATCAGAAATGCTATAAGGAACATGTTTATCTTTGTAAAGGACAGTTTTTCCCACTTTCAGTGATGTTTTTAGAATATATTCCCAGACATAAAATATCAAGACAGGGAAAAAAAAGCAAGACCACTTTTACGTTTATGCCATTGCTCAATATTGGGAGAGTGCTTTCTGAAGAATCTAGACTGGGAGCTTCGGGTCAGCATGGTGACATAGGCAGACATGGCTCACCTCTTTGCACAACCACATCAAAATTACAACTAAAATACAGAACAACCATCATCCAGAGCCATCAGATATCAAGTTGAAGTCTGAAAACTACAGAATTGAAGAAACCACATCCATTCAGACTGGTAGGAGGGGTATGGACATAGAATGGGCTGGCCCCACACCCAGATAGATAGAAACTCAGGACGGATATATCACAGGTGAGGAGTTCCAGACCTACACCAGGGCCCCCAGCCCAGGCTCCAGTGCCAGGAAGACAAGTCCCCACTACTTCTGGCTGTGAAAACCAGCGGAGATTGAGTCAGTGGAGAAGGCTGCTGGAACCCTAAGCAGCTCCTCCTGGGGAAGCCACACACAGAATCACCTACTCAGACTTGCTCCTCTGAGCTCCAGCACAAGGGTGGCAGTTTGAAAGGGTACCAGTGGTATACAGGGAGAGACTGAAGTATCTGGCATTGCAGTGAGCAAAGGCCATTGTCCCTTTGCTGAGCCCTACCCCCACAGAGCCAGTAGGCTGGTACCATGTCAAACTCCATCAACCTGGCTAACACTGTGTGACCCACCTTGGAGAACCACAGAGGCTCTACCCCACCCAACTTACAGGCCCACCCAAGCTGCTTTTTCATAAAAAGAGCTGGTCTTAACTCCTAAATCCTATCAAACAAGCAACAGCTGACTTCAGTGATCCTTAGTAGAAGCCAGATTACAGTCACAGTTTGGCTTCACTTAGAAATCTCCAAGCCTAACACAAATACCATCCATCTCAGATTGTCTTACAGCTCAGGCAGGGTGGCCCCAGGCAAAACATAGGTGGGGGCTGACCTGTAACACCCAGCAAATCCCAAAGCCAGCACACTCAGTGGACAGCTACAGATCACATGGAAGCACCACCACCCTTCCCCTGCACTGCTGATCCTCCATGGAGAGTGCAGGTTGGTGGTCAGTGGTCACAGCCAGTCCTTCCAGCTGACTGGTCTGGGTAAATCCCTCCCATTGATCTGCCAACAGCAATCAAGGCTCCACTACAAGAGGAGGGTGTACTCAGCCCACACAAAGGGCGCATCTTGAGTACCCAGCTTGGGTGATAGGGGTGGCTGTGCCACTGGACCCTAGAGGACACCTACTAAATTAGGCCACACTACTAAGAGATGGAGTCAAAGCAGCTCTACCTAATCCATAGAAATGAATGCATGGAGACTGCCAAAGTGAGGTGACAAAGAAACATGGCCCAAATGAAAGAACAAATCAAAACTCCAGAAAAAGAACTAAGTGAAATAGAGATAAGCAGTCTATCAGATGGAGAGTTCAAAACACTGGTTATAAGGATGCTCACGGAACTTAGTGAGGCCCTCAGCAGCATAAAAAGACCCAGTCAGAAATGAAGGATACAATAATTGAGATAAAGAACAATTTACAGGGAAATAACAGTAGAATGGATGAAGCCAGGAATCAAATCAATGATTTGGAACATAAGGAAGCAAAAAACAACCAATCAGAACAACAGGAATAAAAAAGAATCCAAAAAAATGAGGATAGTATAAACAGCTTCTGGGACAACTTTAAGAAGTCCAACATTCACCTCATAGGGGTGCCAGAAGAAGAGAAAGAGCAAGAAATTAGAACTCTATCTGAAAAAACAGTGAAAGGAAACTCCCCTCAGTTGGTGAAGGAAATAGACATGCAAGTCCAGGAGGGGCAAAGAGTCAGAGAGTCCCAATTATGAATGCAAAGCAGCCCACTCCAAGACGTATCATTATGAAAAGGCCAAAGGTTAAGTATAAAGAGAGACTCTTAAAAGCAAGAGAAAAGAAGTTTGTTACTGGAAGGTTGCCCTATGGAGGGAGGAGGGAGAAAATGGGTGAAGACGTGAGAGGATTAAGAAGTACAAACAGGTAGTTACAGAATAGCGATGGGGATGTACAGTACAGTATAGGAAATGGAGTAGCCAAAGAACTTATACACATGACCCATGGACATGAACAATGTTGGGGGATCGCTTGAGGGAGTGGGGTGTCCTGAGTGGAGGGGGGCCAAAGAGGAAAAATCAGGACAACTGTAGTAGTATAATCAGTAAAATATAATTTAAAAATACATAATTATTTAAAGAAAAGAATCGAGTGTACCCGTTTGTGTGATGTATTATGGTGTTCCCATGAGGAGGGCGGGCACCGCTCTGGTGTCTGCCCCAGGGCACAGGAAGTGAAAGTGTCCCCTAAGTGCCATGAGTAACGTCTCAGTACTAAAGCCCTTTGAATACCTTATAACACATAGAGTGTTCTGTTTCACGTTTTTGGAACTCTTAGCTGTCATTCCCATGAGCATCTTTTTGTGTGGGTGCTTAGCACTTTGAAAGTTTGACAAGCCAGCCACAGAAAGGAAAACTTCCTGGGTTTTATGATTTCAACTCTGTACACCTTTGAGCTGTCAGCACTTTCAAAGCTTTTAATGACATAACTTGAGTATTCTTTTTACTAGAAATATGAATTGCCACAAAGCAATCGAGTAATAACCATGTGGTAATTGGTATTTCCAATTACCAATTACCAATTGGTAATTGGTATTGAATTGGTAATTGGTATTGAATTACCAGCAAAATGGTACTTCAGAGATCTTTTCTTTACCCCAGCTGTACTGGCCTCAAAAACTGAGAAATGTAGAATTGTGTAACAAGTACTGCGGTAACTGTGCAGTGGTGCACATTGGTGTTTGCTCAGGTGTCTTTCTTAAAAAGCCACTCCTTGCACCTTCGTTGTTTGTTTCTCTCCCAAACTTAGTCATGTGAGTTATATTTCTTGAAATTACAGCTTATGTTTGCCTGTGGTTTTCTCTTTGTTGCCTTGATTCATCTAAATTTACCTTTTCATCACCTACCTTTCTCTTTTATCACATCCTTCATAGTTTTCCTTCACAGTTTTTTTTCTCTTTTTTACCATTTGTGTGAATAAATGATAGGTCATTCTCTTCTCTGGTGGTTTTTCATTCTCAGTTTTGTCTACTTTGGTACCTTTGTGTGTTTAGGTACTTCTTCCTTCAGAGCCAGTCAATCAGAAATTTCATTTTGTAGTCTAGGTGAAATCTCAGATTGTGTTTCAAACAGTGGGACAGAGTGCTAGGTAGCGGAGGGCCTGTCCTTCCGTTTTTCTGCTCTGTTTAGTTGTATTTAGGGCAGCAAAGGACAGGTTGAGGTGGAGATGGCTGCATCTACTTCCCTGTGCTGTCAGTGCTAGGACATTGCTGGGGGGGAGGAGGAGGTTGGCAAGGGGCTTCTTACTGAAGCGTCTGAAGACCTGACAGTCCATTCCTGCCCTGGCCTTGTCTCCCTCAACATAGTGGCATCCCACATAGCTGCAAGGTAGCCAGGTGAGGAAGATCTGCAGAAGGTCATAGACAGACACAGGTCACCTCTCTGATGGGTTTCACTAAGTTTTCACAGACAAACTCAGTGACTGTGTTCTTGTTTCTTCTTGTTAGACACCGGAGCCAGAAGTAGAACCACCCAGAGCCCCTGAGCTCAAGCAGGGACTGTATGAGCTCTCCGCAAGCAACTTTGAGCTGCACGTCGCACAAGGTATGGCAGGCACATTTGTGTGCATTTCCAGCGGGGTACATACCTCTTAGAGCCACTGACCATCCATCACTCCCTGGCTTGCTGGGCTTATCCTTCTTGCCACTTGAGGACTCATAGGAAACAGCATCTGTGGCACTAAGTCAGGATTTCTCTCTTCAGGACCCATTAACATCACCCATTAATAACACTTTAATGCTCTTCCTCTCGGGAATTATTTCTCCTTTTTTCTCTGTTCTTATGGAAATGAAAACTTTTTTTAAAGCTTTAATTTATTTATTTTTAGACAGAGGGGAGAGAGGGAGAGAAACATCAATATATGGTTGCCTTTTGCATGCCCCCTACAGGGGACCTGGCCTGCAACCCAGGCATGTACCCTGACTGGGAATCCAACTGGAGACCCTTTGGTTTGCAGGCCGGCACTCAGTCCACTGAGCCGCACCAGCCAGGGTGAGAATTTTAATGCTAAGCTAAAGCCATGGGTGTGGAAATTTGGAGTTCATAAATCATGAGTGACATATTTGATTTGTACACTAGCTGGGCAGTGCATCCTTGGGTAAGAAAGTGTTTATATTCATGTTAATCATGTGCTTATTGATCTGAGGAAGAAACAACACTTTCTCTTATCTGTTTAAACTACAATTTTGTTTGTTTGGTGAAGCTGTTATAACATGTAAATTAGAATACATGCCCTTTACATGTAGAATCTTTTTTAGACTATATCTCATCTTTGAAAATGGTCTCCTAAATATTAAAGTGCTCTGTGTACAAGTTCCAATGTCAGGAAGTCCTCCTTTTCTCACATGTTTCAGAAGAGTTGGCTCAGCAGTGAATGACTTGAAAGTAGATTCAGTGCTCTTGCTGAATCCATTCTCAAATGCTACCATGGAGAGAAATCCTCTCATAAGACTGGGTTGGAAATGCTGTGAAAAGGGGCTTAACATCATATCTGGCCTTGTAACTTCATGCCTGCTGAGAGTCAGCCCCACCCCAATCAAGGTCTAAATAAATTTTTCCCCACAACATGTCAGGTAAAAATAATTGTGATGCCTTTAACTGTTGTCCATTTTCCTTATAGATGGCTGTTTAATTTGTACCAGTGCTCTGACAGCGGAACGTTAAGGGGTTTCCCCTGCAGGGGGTGCACTTTAATTCAAGACTGGCTTGGGCTCCCTGCAGGTGTGCCACCAAAATCACCTTGTCATAGACCATTTCCGCAAACCCTTTCCGGTCGCTCCCTGAGCAGGTCATCGCTGAAGAGCAGTATTTAGAGATGCCACCTCTGCTGGGTGCAGGAGGCCACAGCCGCATTTCAATTTGGTCTCAGCCTGACATCTTTTAGGCTATAAGATTCTGGTCAAGGTAGAACAGCGTAGGAAAAAAAATCTCCAACTTCTAAATAATGACATTTGAGGATTTGGTTTTTTCCTTCCTAGCCAAGGGAGTAATACTGTTTTTTATTTTAATTTTTATTTATGAATTTTAGAGAGAGAGAGAAACATCGATTTGTCATTCCACTTATTTATGCATTCATTGATTGTCTCTTTAAGTGCCCTGACAGAAGATTGAACCCACAACTTTGGTATACCAGGGTGCTACTGGACCAGGGCATAATTGTCAGTTTCTTAAGCCTTGTGTTTCATCGTGAAATAAAACACAGATATAGGAAACAGAGGTAGGGCTTGGTGAATTGTTATAAATTGGCCACCCTGTAACCACTGTCCAGTCGGAGAAATAAACCAGCCAGCCTCCCCGTCACGCCCCCTCAGGAGGCACCGTCCTGACTTCCACAGAAACCTCTCCTTGCTCTTCTTTATGGTTTCATCACACAAGTGTGTGCTCCTAAATGCTATCATTTAGCTTGGTCTTTTAAAAATTTATCTCATTTAAATCTGTTTAATCTTCGTGTACCCCTGACATCTCCTTCTTCCTAACATTCTGTTTGCTCACCACTTAGGTTGTTTGACGTGTAGAGTTCCCCAGTGTGTGGCCTTTGCTGATTGTCTTCCCACAGTGTGGTTTAACCTGTGTCCCTGATTCTCTAGTCCCTGTGAACTGCTTGCTATTTGGATCAAGAGACAATACCAATTTCCATTTGATGTTTTGGGGGGTGGTTTGGGCAGGACTGCATAGCTGCTGAAGTCTCTGTGACATCAGTGCCTAGATTTGTTCCTTCGTTCTGGACACCAAATGCTACTGTTTTAATTCAAGCATCCCATGTTTTTTTTAGCAAGAGAAACTTGTCCTGACTTAACCACTTCGTTATCCAAGACAGGGTAAATGCCTGATTCTTTTCCCTTTATTTCTAGTTTTCCAAATAATAAGTTGGTTCCCTGTTGTCTTCCAAAGATGACAAATTAATTTTTGTTTTGAAAATTATTCATGAACTTGTGGATATAGACATTTTTGATGGAGAGTCACTTTTTACCAGTTAAAGGTTTCACACTGAACTGAACTTTGCAAGAGGACAAAGATCAGATGCTTCCATTCAGTTTCTAGTTAGGTATCATGTAAGTTACACTCCCTTTTCCCCCTTCTCTGCCCTGACTCCTCACGGAAGGCAACCACTTTATCAAGTTCTTCGCTCCCTGGTGTGGTCACTGCAAAGCTCTGGCTCCAACCTGGGAGCAGCTGGCTCTGGGCCTTGAACATTCTGAAACTGTCAAGATTGGCAAGGTAAGTGAAAGCCCTTATTAAACTGGAAATAGACTGCCTTTGGCTGGATTAATTAGCAGAGTAGCCCATTATTCATTCTGTGTGCAAAGTCACAAACTTGATTTATTATTTCCATTTAGTGCGCCACTTGATAATTCATTTCACCTTCCCAGATGGCAGACTGGTTTTGCATGTGCTGGCTTTTCCACGACCTAGAGATAAATTATGGCTTGGGCTCCTCTGTTTATTTTGAAGCAACGGCCAATTCTGAATTGGCAGCCCCAGAACCCTTTCTGCAGAGATAGGGGGCAAAGCCTTAGAAGAATGTTCACTGGATGCACTTGGAGACTGTTCACATTTGATCTCACCCAAGAGCTCCTTCCTGAAGGACGCTCGGCTCTGTGTTCACGCAGACACGCAGAAGCCCCTCCCTGTGGTGAGCCCCAGCTTGCTCTGCTGCCTGGAATTCTTTCCAGCTTTTCCCACTTTATGCAGAGAAGCCAGAAGTGATGTCTAACAACTTCTGTGCCATCAAACACTTTTAATCTTATCCATCCTCTGGCATCCACAGGCATCCCTGCCTAGATTTCCTTTAATAAATATCTCATTTTCTACATTGCCAGAGGGCTGATCTCTATACAGAAGCCTAGCTGTGTGTCCAGGAACTCTAGTTAATGAGACAGCTTAGCAATGGCGAGATGGGCAAAAGCATAAATCTGGGAGTCAGATGGATCTGGCTAGCCAACCTAGGGCAACCTCACCGTACCTCATTCTCCCTCTTTGTGAAACTGAGATGAGACCTAACCCTGGTGGTCACAAGGATGAAAGTAAAAAACTTAGCATGCTCGGCATGGAGCAAGCTCAGTGTGCTTGGCATGGAGCCAATGGCTAGTAAATTTTAATAGTTGTTGTTAGTTAAATGGATTTTTCCAGGGTTGCCGCAACTTTCCATGATATGTTCTACTATATATATGTATGATTATGATTATATATTTATTGAGCATTTCATGGAAGTAATCATAAAATAATTTTCTTCTGTCTTCCCTATATCTTTTACCCTTACTTTAAATTATTTTTTGAACTTTGATGGGAGAATTGTTTTCAGTGTACGTCACTAGAGTGGATACAGTCTTAGTAACTGGTCTGTGGTCCTTCATCTCTGGACAGACATGTGCCTGGACCCAAAAATGCATCCCCCCTCAGTTTTCATTTGACGCTTCCTGTGCTTTAGTTTTACACTGTTAACTGCTCTCTGATTTTAGTCTTATCTGTTAAAGTAACATTTTTCATCCTACTCTGTTAACATACTGAAAAACAATGTAGTCCTACATAGTTGATTTTAATGCCAGTAGAAAAAGAAAGAAGTGACTTTGGATAAAATGTTTCATGAAAATGGTGAGCAAGCAGAATGTTAATAAAGATTTAAAAGAAATAAAATATCTGAAGAGGAGCTGTGTTAGTTGGTAAATTGAGTTTATAGAACTAAGGACATAGTGTGATCTTAATTTGACATCTTTTCGGTTTTGTCTTTATCATATACCAAATACTTCTATTTAAAATTGAATACTTACTTCTCCTTGACCTTAAAACTCCACAAGTTTGGACGTGAAAATACATTTCCAAGCTAGCACTGTGGCTGGTGTAGGCTCCTGTCACCCATGGCCAGGCCCACTCTGCCCCAGGTGTTGGGCAGGGCTCCCCTTCTCCTCCTCGTTAACCTGCTCGAGATGAAGTGTTGCTTCTTAAAAATGGGCATGTTAAGTGAGAGAAATAAATCGTGTCTCTAAATCTTGTCATCCCGCTCCCTTAGCTTAAGAGTATTTTGAGGCAGCTTTAGAAAAAGTCTCTACAGAAACTACAGCTTGCTGTCAGAGATGCTATAGACCGAGGGCTTTAGAATTTTTCCTTAAAAACAAGACTAGTGAGTGTCCAACAGTCCATTTTTATCAGAAAGGCTCACGAAGAGACCGACTGGGGACGTGATCTCTATTTATAGGTTGACTGCACACAGCACTATGAACTCTGTTCAGGAAACCAGGTTCGTGGCTACCCTACTCTTCTCTGGTTCCGAGATGGTAAAAAGGTACGTCTTGGTGGTGGGACAAAGTGTTTCTCTTAACCACAGTGGGCTGAGTCGTCAAGTGGCTTAACAGCTGTGGCAGATTGCCAGTGCGGACTGTTTGGGCACTGGTTTAAAGGAACACATGTAATGGAATAAAGGTGCCTTCTCTTAATTAATAAGATTTGGGTAGTTGAGAAAAACTGTCAGTTATGCCATTTTGAAACCTTTCATGTGGCTCAGGTTATCACTAGAATAACCCAAATCTACTGTCCTAGGGTAACTGAGCTCTGATTGTGACCTCTGAGCAGGGTTAACGTTCACTCTTGGTAAGGTTCTCACACCCTCCCTCTGTCTCTGGCTGATGACCAGCTTCTCAGAGTATCTGAGTCGGCACCCAGGCTTCTGTGACTCATAGCTCTGCAGAAGGAAGAAGCTGTAGAGTTCTCTCACCAAAGCCAAACTCTCGGTTCATGATCTGTGTTCTCCCAGTTCAGTTTGAGCACACAAGCCTCACACAGCTCACACAGCCCACACAGCCATGGGAAGACCGCTGATGGGAGGAGGGTGGGTTCACGTGGGCCAGTGGGGTTGGAGGTGGTGTGAGTGGTTCAAGCACTTGAGCACACTAACTCAGTCATGTTGCTGTGCGGCCTTATCCGGGCAGATTGACCAGTACAAGGGAAAGCGGGATCTGGACTCCTTGAGAGAGTACGTGGAATCACAGCTCCAGAGTGTGGCCAGGGGTACCCCAGAGACCGCCCAGCCCTCTGAGACTCCGGCGCTGCCTGCAGAACCTGAGGATAAGGTGGGTACACACCCAGCACTGCCCACACGGCCCTCTCCATTCTCCTCTGATGCTTGGGACAGAAGGACAATTTAAGGACAGTCCAGAGCCGTTCAGATGGTGGTTGCCACTGACTTCTCAACACAAAGCATTTTCTTTGACTACTTTTACATGCTTGTAAGGGGTACAAGGAAACGAGCTTCCCCGAAATTGAAGTGAGGAAAATTCTGAGTGCACGCGGAATCCCTGGGAAATTCCTCCCTTTGATTCAGTCATCACTGTACTTGAGGATATTTGCTGTGAAGGCTTGTCTGCTGCCTCTTGGGCCTTCATTTCTGTCCACAATGTGCTGCCGTCATTTTACTCTGAGGTTTACGAAGACCCTGAAAGAGTCTTCATAAGGTTTACCCTTCATGAGGTTCACTCTGAGGTTTATGAAGACCCTGAAAGATCCAGAGGAAGAGCTGTGCGCACTGGCAATAGAGGCTCATGGCTGTACAACACTTACTTTGCTTGGGCAGTCTGACTCACCGAGGGGCATCTTTGTTCATTCAGACAGTGTGAGGTTTCAGATTCATTTGTTCTGTGATTGCCAAGCCCTTGTTATGTTTCAGGCACTGTCCTTGGCCACCAGGAAACAAGGCAATTTTCCTGCCTGTGCAAAGTGGTGGACCTAGTGGGCCGACATGAGGTCACGTACATGCAGATGTCACAGGGGATATGATAAGAGTGGGTGTGGAGCTGGTCACTGTTGTTTGAGAGGTGGGAGCAGAGAGGCAGGAACACTTGCCTGATGAAGGAGGACTGTGAACAGTAGCCCTGTGGTGAGAACCAGCCGTGCATTTTAGGGTGGGCAGGTGGTCGGTTAGAGGTGGGACCAGAGAGAAAGGGGTATGGGCAGGATGCCGGAGAGGAGCCGTAGGAGCTGGTTGCAGAGGACTCTTGTCGGCTGGCCAAGGATTTTGAGCATTATTTATAGGGATCCAGTGGAGGGTTTGAGTTTTAGAGAGAGGATTGGCAACAGCATACATGAAAGAGAAGGAAAACTGGTGTGTTAGGTCATAAAAGATGGTGAGACCCCAAACAGGCTGCGACAGTGGGAATGGAGGGAAGGAGTAGCACCAGCATTGGGGAGTCAGCCCTGTGAATACGGTTGGTGAGCACAGGCAGGGTCTGAGCTGACTCAGATTCCCGGCACATCTGGTGCACCACGGCACCAAGCACAAGCACAGGGCCAGTGTGGAAGAAGGTGAGGCATTTAGTTTTCAAGATGTTGATTTTCAGGGCTGTGGTGGATATTTGGGTGGCAATGTTCAATGGACAGTTAAGTATTATCAGTCTGGAGCTAAAGCAGGTTATCTATGCTAGGTTTATGTGTATGAAGCTTAACACTGAAGCTGAAGCTTAGGGAGAAGCTGACACTGAAGCCATGGGTGAAAAAGATTATTTAAGGGGAGTCAAAATAATGTTTTTGCAGGAAATCAGTGCTTGGATTTCCTAGCTAAGAACCATAAGGCCTGTTTGTCAACATATTTCCAAACTAGAATATTTTATGTTGCTACTTCAGTTGACACAGCTCTACTTCGTAGGATGCCAGGTTCTTACCTGGGACACCGGGGCACTGGGGGCAGAGGAGGGGGCAGGGTGAGAGGGCAGCAGCCAGACATGCCTGAACACCTCCTCAGTCACTCTCCAGCCCTCGGCACTTAAAGGAGCGGTCACGACTCGCCAGAGCCACCTCTCCCAGAGCCCCATGTTTGAATTGAAAAACCAGTGAAGCCACCTACCCATTCTCCCAGGGTCGGGGAATAGTGGGCCTCCTCGTCCCCACAGCCCATCCCTTAGTTGGACTCTTGCAGGTTGGGGACTGCCTGGGTGTTAGCTAAAAGTTGAAGTTTTGGTTTAAGAAGTAAACAAATGATTCTGTAGCTGTTATGACCACACATGTTAAAGGAGTGTGTGTGTCATGGTGGTTATGAAGGTCATCCCAAATTGAGTATAATTATACACTCTGGATGTTTTCATCAAACATAGAACGGTTTCTATTTATAATAGCTTTCTACCATTAAGTGGGTTTTTCAGTCAGTGTGGCGTCGTATTTCTGAACATAAAGAAAGATGGTAGTGTTCTACAATGGCCCCTGGCACACTCCTCCTCCCAGTCACTGACACACGTGACTCGGCACCAGACTCGAGTGGAGCAGCCCTGGTACATTTAGTCACATGATAAATCATCCACGTTCCCGCTCTCACGAGAAAATCGCAGATGTGTTTTTGGAGAAACTCAAGACATGATTCTCTAAAGAACTGTTGAGATAGTCACTGTAGAGCAGACTGCCTTGTGGCACCTTTTTCCTAATTTATCCAGCCAGAGCTTAGATGAACAGTTTTTACATTTACTTTGAATTTAAAAATGGAAAAAAGTTTTCTATGTAGAACACATTGCCTGTGCTTTTGTAATTTTTTGTAAGGTTCTCCTATGACACAGAGAAGATCAGTTTTATGAATCCATATAACACAACAGCATTCAAGTCAGGGAGAGAAGCCACTTATGTACAGACTTCAGGAGGGCCAGTAAGTGGGTGTGTGGGCTCTGGTCAGTGTTGCAGGCTCCATGCCTGGCCAGATTCAAGCCCTGTCCACCTAGAACTGCCTGGTCCATACTTTAGAGCCCTGGGCTGTGACCTGCTGCCTCCTCAAGAAGTCTCCTGGGCTCAGGACCCATGGGACCTGTGATGGACCTCTGCCCTTCAGAGACCACTGCTCTTCTGTTTGGTGTAGTTTGTGAAGTGCAAGTTGTATGGATATTTTTGTGTGACCTCAGAGTATACATAACAGTATTTAAAAATGTTGATTCATACTTCTGCAATCTGAAAGCATGATCCCACTGTGCTCTAAGTGATGTATTTGAATTGTGGCTTTTCCATCCCCTGAAGGGCACTGTGTTGGCACTCACGGAAAATAACTTCGATGACATGATTGCAGAAGGAATAACCTTCATCAAGTTTTATGCTCCATGGTAAGTGTCTCTGTAATTAGAATCTACTGTGTCCTGGCACACTTCAATCCCATCATATTTTTCAGCTCATTAGCCAACCCTCCAGGCTCACTGTTGGGTGGGTATTACACTGATACCCAGGTTATGTTGTAGGAAATAAGGAGGTGTTATCATTATGCTCTTGTGGTCAGGTATGTTCAAGTTTAGTGGTATTCATAAACAGTTATCTATGGTGAATGACGTTAATTTATTTTAAAGTTCAGTCTATTTTGGAGAAAACACACTAATGGAGGAGAATTATGATGGCCATACAAAACTTAAGTTTTGTGGTGGTATCTGTGTGCTTTTCCAAACAGATGGCTTTTTTTGTTAAATAAACCATGGGCATCATGTTGTAGCTTTGCTCATTAGTCTTTCTACATGTTATAGAGAAATCTAGTGGAGCTCAGCTTTCTGTAGTGCCATTCAGTATGTTGTTACCCTGTCACCTGCCAGCTTCCTGCCACACAGTTCAGGGGTCAGAGCAGAGAGGGCCCATGTGCACGTGGTCTGAGAACAAGGCAACCCAAAGGGGTGGGCAGATGAGAGGTCCCAGACTTCCCATGAGCTACTGTAACTCGACATGTCCTTTAATTTCTTGAAACCTCAGTTTCCTCAGCTGTAAAATTGAAGAAGGCTTTGTCTTCACAAATGAAACATTCCCTTTGGGAAAGCAGAGTGCTAAGGAGAGTGTTAGATTCTGTATTTCAAAGTGAACAAGTAAGGTCACCACATGTCATGTTTGTTCTTCAGTCTGTTTCATTTTGGTTATTTGTAAGAAACCACAATAGCAGAGATAAAAAGTTAATGAGCACATGACCTGTGTGAGTTGTGCAGTTTTAGTTCTTAAAAAATAAGAAACACTAGCAAATAATGCCTTTAAAACTGTTTTCTAGTTTTTAAAAAACCTAAAGCTGTAGATCAAGTTTGAAGACAGAAGCTCCCCTTTCATTGAAGGGGAGCAGGGCCATGTGGTGGGGGAGGGTCAGGAAAGGGCCGGCAGAGGGGAGGGTTTGAACGAAACTTGGTTGCAGCCTGGTGCTCACACCAGATCGCAGACATGGGAGGGGAGCTGAGATGTTGTTTTGAAATGTTGAGACTTTGAACGATCAAATCTAAAATGTTTTTGTCATTCAAGTAATTTAAAAAATAAATGTTTGGAGCCTGTTTTGTTTCCTGTTTATTTCCTTCTGCCCATGCTGCATTCATAAGCCAGTTAGCCCGATTTACCATATCATGGAAATGGTTTCAGAATCCAACTTTCAGACCAGCTTGCTTCTATCAGGTTATCCAAAAGTCTACTTCAGATTGACTTTGACTTCCGTGTTTAGGATGTGGAGGAAGAGAATGGGACAATGTGGAGTTTTATACATTCTTAGACAATTGTTGACTGCCTCATAGAAAAGCAAAGCTTGACTTTGGCAGTGAAATGGGCCCAGCACTTCAACAAGGCTCTCATTGTTCTGTTTCTAGGTGTGGTCATTGCAAGAATCTGGCTCCTACTTGGGAGGAACTCTCTAAAAGGGAATTCCCTGGTTTGGCAGAGGTCAAGATTGCTGAAGTGGATTGTACGGCTGAACGGAATATTTGCAGCAGATTCTCGGTGGGTCCCTGGATGGAAGGAAATACTTATGGGCACGCTGTTACTGGGGGCAGATCCCGGTAGGGCCAGAATTTGGTATTGTGGACTCGGAACCAAGATCACTCACGCTGCCCTCACTCCTCAACAAAGTGCTTTTTTGTGTCCTTTTTAGGTGTGTCGTTTTTTTCAATTTGAAAAGCAAGAGATGCTCGCTAAAAGACAGGCTCTCTCCCTCTGCTAGTACAAACATGTCAGTGGCGTTGGGAGGCTTCACCTTGTGGGTGTGAGGCTGGGCAGTGACTGAGACTCCACACTGGGGGGTGGGGTGCCACCCAAATGCACGTTCTTAGTGGCACAACAGTCAGATGCTTTGCAGCCTTCATCATAAATACCTAAGTGGCTCATTTTTTTGGCATAAGCCAGCATTCTGAAGTACAGTGTCTAAACATTTGAATGTAAACTTCCACCTGAGAGGGCCATACCAACAAGCCAGTCTTGCATTTGGATTGTTTATTTAATGGCTGCCTTCTTTCTGAGCTGTTTGCACCATCTACTAGCCTGTAAGATTTGTAATTTATATTTTTCTTTTGTGTTGTTTTCTTAAAACACTGGAGGCTTCTAATGTTTATTACCTCATCAGATTGACATAGATGTAGCATAGACATTTGTTTAGTTATTAGAAGATGCCAGTTATTATTTTTTGTGTGCTTTAAAGTTCTCAAAGGAGAAAAGAAGTGAGTTGCAGCTGAAAAATATGTCTCTTTGTGGCTCTCGCTACTACTCAGTATGGTCCACTGAGCAGCCTGGGCATCACCAGGAAGCTTATGAGAAATGCAGAGTTTCAGGCCCACACCGACCTACCAGACTGGAAGGCGCACCCTGGCCCATCCCCAGGGCAGCGTGTGCACGAGAAAGATCGAGGTTTCCGCTTTCTGGGAAAGGCAGCCCTTTCACTCTGATCTTGAATGTAATGTAGATTGGAAAGTGAATAAATAGCCCTGAGGCATTGCTTTCTGAACTAATACTTTTTAAATAGTCTGTTCACTTAAAAAATTTAACCATAGACTTTCCTGACCACAACAGTAGGTGTTTTTCTGGTTTTATTTAAGAAGTAATTTGTGTATGATTCAGACCACTGGTTTTCAAACTGTATTTTTTCTTTAAAGGTACGAGGCTATCCTACATTGTTGCTTTTCCGTGGAGGAAAAAAAGTCAGTGAGCACAGTGGAGGCAGAGACCTTGAATCGTTGCACCACTTTGTTCTGCGCCAGGCCAAAGACGAACTATAAAAACGCAGGTGGAAGTCGCCTGTCCTGCCTGGCCTCCTGGACCCAGTGTGAGGAGCCAAGTCATGCAGATGTCACAGAGTTTCAAGTGGTGGTTGTTCAGAAAGCTGAATATGTTGAACTTGTGGTATCTTCTTTGTGTGTGTGTTTTTAAGCCAACACACTCTACAGATTCTTTATTAAGTTTCTCTAAGTAAATAATGTAACTCATGACCCCTTTGCAAACTAAATATTTTTAGTGGCAATCTTTCATCCCCCTTAACCTTCTCTTGATGGAATCTAAATGGTTTCCTTTGAGACTAAAGTAGAGCTGAGAAAAATCAAATTGCTGGATTGTTTTTGGCTCCCGAGTGACTTTGGTGAAAGCATCATCCAAAGCCTAGTTTTGAACTGCCCCTGAGCCTGGAAGGGGGCCGTGCGGCAGTATCGATGTGCCTCTCTGATCTGAGGTCACAATGGACTTAGTAATGATGCGGTTGGTCCGTAGCTTGGAGCAGGTTTAAAAACAAAACCCCGCACCTCTGGAAGATACCTTCACGCCACTCCCGGATTTTGTTTCTGTTAGTACTTCTCTCATCGTGAGAGGTTTGCCATAATGAAAGCAGTGGTACTTCAGACATGTGCCTGAGTAAGATAACGCTGATGCCATAATTTTATATGTGTGTCGGCATTTGTTTAGTCAGTCATTACTGTTCAAGGGATATAATTCTGTTTGCTTCTCGTGGGTGAAAGATTTCACTAGTTATGTTAGCATTAAGTCAGGGTCCATGTGAAGGTATTTAAGTCCGTGTTGAAGTCCATGTTTAAGATTTGATATCTCCCATGGAAAATGTGGGCATGGGAAGTTCCACAAGGCTGGTCCTGACTATTCTATTAAATCATATGAAGATTCTGGTTGTATTTGTCACCTGAGGCAAGAGGACTAGATGAACTTTTCCAGTCCCGGAATTGGGGACCAGGGGAAGCCTGCAGCCTCCCTACAGGGCCCCCAACTGGAAGCAGTTTCTGTTCTCCCAGGTAGTCCCTTGAGAGGCGCGCTGTGCATCGTCTGCCTTCGCGGAGGTCAGTCTTCTGCTCTAGGGAGTGTGGGATTAACTTGACGTAAAGACCAAAGAATGAAGTAGGCAGCGCAGAGTCACAGCTAAAGTAGGCTGTGCTACCATCATTGCTAGCCTAGCGTCCTTATAATTCAAGCCATCCTGGTTATTAAGCATTTTTACCATCACCCTTGGAAGTAAGTAACCAAAGGACTAGGCTTCCTTAAAATAGGCGCCTGTATGTTCTTTGCTGTCAATTTACTTCTCATAACACCCCCTCTGTGTCTAACACTGTTCACCCTGCTCCCTCTGCTTGGGGGATCTAGTCACTTGGCACAAAGGAACTGATGGTACGAATCTTAGAAACAAGACCACGTCTGCTGTCTGTGGCAGATGACAATGGAGCAGGATCTGGACCAGCCTCTGCCTTAAAGGAAATCTTTATTCATCATGTGTGGTTCACAGATGTTCTTTTAAAAAACTCAACTTTCTGGAGAAGCACAATCCTCATGAGTGGCTTCAGCTTTGCATCACGAGTCTTGTGTTGAAAGAAAATCAAAGTGGTACAATTTGTTTACACTATTATACTTTCTAAATAAACTCTTTTTTAAAAAAAAGTCTGGTCTTTCCTTAAATGTTACAACAAAACAGATATAAAATAGACAATAAATTACAGTTTATATTTACAAAAAAGCTGTAAGTGCAAGTAGTTATAGATCATAAATGTATTATTTAATCAGTTTAGTATGAAATTGATTTCCTAGTACATGATTTTGAAAAAGACATTTAAAAGATATTCTAAGATTTAATCTGAGTCTTGCTTTCTACAAGAGAAAACTGATCTCGGTTCATAAACAGCATGGCCACCCAATCCTATTCCTAAAGGCTAGGAGCCCCTTTCTCAGTGCATTTCTTTATTGGTTCTCACCTACGACATGGTGTGCTGTGTAGTAAAAGGGAAGAACTGTGTTACTGAAATACATGAGATATTAGAGCCAGCATTCCTGAAGTTAATGTGCTTTTCAGAGAGCCATTCCAAAAAAAGAAGAGGTGCAGAGCTGCCTTCACATGTCGCATGGTTACAATGATGGCTATCAGAGATGCTTCTCAGCCCTGGTGGCCTCGCCTCGAAGTAGGAGCGGAGTACTTTTGGTACTAGCAAAGAAAACAGCAAATGGGGGACAGCTGAGGTGTGCAAATCACATGGCTCTCACACCAACAAAATGCCAGCACAAACATGTAACAGCAATTACTGAGACAAAAGGCACTTCCACATGGCCCTGGTCATGGCTCGGGCTGTTGATCCTGTATGAAATTGACCTTCCTGCGAATGAAGTCAGTGAATAGAGGCATTTTTCCCCCAATGTCTGTTAACTGTAAAATCTATTTTTGAGAAGCGTCTCTAAACTGGCTGATACTTTAGCCAAGGATACTTTACTCCTTTAAGATTATTCTCCTTATTTACTCAGTAACACCACGGACAGCTTGATTTAAAGCTAAAACTAATTTTGGTGGACATTTATGGGGGAAGAGGAACCCTTCAAAGTTACATTTCTGCAGTTATCAGACTTTATACTACAGACACTGGAACAGCTTCCAACAGACCAACTACTCACGTTATATACTATGTGAGCAAATCGTTACTGAGGCCCTTTAAAATCTTCCTTGGGCAGTAAGGCACCAACTGGCATGAGGTGGTTCAAAGTCATCATCCCACTTCCACTGTGCTGTGAGCTTTTTAAGGCAGAAATGTAATCTAGGAATCCAAGGCAGTATTTGTGTCCCTAGCAACTGTTTTCAAGTTAGTGGCACCCACAAGCTCTTACAACCATATTCCTGTATTTTTTCAAGATGACATTGGAGTTGTCATCAAAGTAAAGAACTGAGATGGCATTTAGTTTAGTTGGCGCACAGCATGGTTTGGGGACATACTCAGGATTCATAAGGTGGACCTGTTTCAAAACAGAAGGAGGAAAAGTTTCCATTAGAAACTGTACCTGGTCCTGGCTTACGCCTGCCTATAAAATGGCAAAGATCTCTGAGAGCTCACCAGTGTCTGTACAATCGCGTGGTTTGTCGCGTTCATGTGTGCGTTGAGTGGGAAAGAGCATTCTCCATCACAGTAATTGGCAGCATAGCCCTTGGGTGCGATGATCCAGTCCTTAATTTAAGCGAAAGGAAGCAACAAAAAGGGGGTTAACACTCACTCCTTATGTCATCTGTGCTCTCAATAATCCTGTGAGAAAAATTACATGGACAGGAAAGGAAACATGGAGGAAGGTCAATTTGACATTCAAGTGGCAAAGCTAGGGTGTGAACTGGTCCGTCTGACTCCAGAGTCCTTGCTCCTCCCACAGGCCCACACAGCATGTAGTTGCTACCTACCTGCGTGGCCTGGGAGCACAGAGGCGGCTGGCTTTAGGTACTTGGACCCAATGGAGCCTCTCCAGGAGCCCAGGTACTCCCTGTCATCATGCCACGTACATATGGAGAATATCTTATATCACTGTCACCTGTAATTTGCCTCTTATAAACTAGTGGTGGCTCTAAGGTGTGGGGCAGAATATCTGTGCTCTTCTAGACAGTTTGAGTGAGCCAATTTATAGCCATTGCAGACATTAACTATTGGTCCATTTTCCCAACTCTTTCTCAATACAACTAAAATTTGTTTAAATGCCCAAATGTAAATACCCTGTGGACTTTGAAAGAATGAAGAAAGAGTATTGGGAAACATGACTATTGATTCTGAGGTACACACAGCAGGGGAACCCTGGGCCTCCTGGAAAGGCTCCAGGAAGGGCTGTGTGCACCAGTAAACCAAGCCTTCCCCCACCTCATGCCAAGAGCCTGGGCATTTGGAAGGGCTCCTACATTCCTTCATGGGAGACACCATCTTAGTCCTAAAGCTTAAGGTCGTTGATGACGGCTTCTGCCATGAAGATGAGAAGAAACTGCTGAGAAAGGAACTTTGTCTCTTCTATTGTTCTAAGAACTCACCTGCCATCCCAGGTCTTGGAAGCTCACATAAAGCTCATGCTTCCTGCACGCTGTTTTTAATTCACTGCTGTTATAATCTGTTGGAGGAGATCAAAAGATGCACCCATTAACTCATTCATTCCCTCACCAGGCACTTTACTAGGCTCAGGATAGCAGTGAACCAGGCGCCTGCTAGACACAAAGCTGGTCACCAAACAGCTCTGTCAGGTTCCCGATTGCTTGGGGGGTTCATACCCTCTGTCTTATCAGCTGTGGGCTTAGTGCTGGGCACACTTGCAAATGATACATAATATGGACTTGAATGGACTCCTTTAAGCAACAGATGTTTGTTGTGAGCCTGTCTTATGTGCAAGCTCCATGGATGGGGTGTGCCAAAGTGCCCAAAACACTCCAGGCTCCTGACTTGGAAGACGTCATATTTACAGTAAAAGTTGACTATCGTGGGCACGGATGGTGTTGAAGCTGCACAGGGGCCTTAAAGATAGCTGCTGGACCAGGAAAGTGTCCTGGAGGAAGAATTATGGAGTGGGCCCTGAGTGGGAGGCCCAGGAGTGAGGGAGAGATGCGTAGCAGGGGCCATCTCCCCTGCACTGTCCTCCAGTCTCACTGCGAGAGGCGAGCCCTTTGTCCTGCACTTAAGCAACAACTCCTAAGCCAGCAGTGCCAGTGCCTGTGAGAATCTGCTGAACTACATATACTGCTGTGTGCAATTCAGGAGCCACTGGCCTGGCTTAACCTAATCACTGGCAAGAGGGCGCTGGCAGTGCCCTGGTTCACTTAGGCCAAATGGAGCAGCTCTTGGGTGACGTGCGTTCTGCTAGGCACCACAGTAAAAAAGGAAGATAAGTTAGAGAATGCTTCCATCCTCCAGGAACTTAGGGAATCTGAAGGGTGATGTGAGACATGTACCCACCTAAGTCAAATACAAAACAGTACGAATGCTATGGGAAAGGCCAGAGGGAAGTCCCACTAGGAGTTCAGGGCGGGAGCAGGAGGAAAAGACAGCAATTCTATTGAAATGCATTTAAGGATATGAAGAGGAGTCAGTGGATATAGAGCTGGAGAAACTTTATCTTGATTGGCTTAGAGCACTAACC
The DNA here is from genome assembly GCA_028533065.1 of Trachops cirrhosus. NCBI lineage: Eukaryota > Metazoa > Chordata > Mammalia > Chiroptera > Phyllostomidae > Trachops > Trachops cirrhosus. The sequence goes on along the minus strand of CM052542.1, from coordinate 81,302,365 downwards.
AAAATTATTTGGACTTTCTACCAGAGGCATTAAATGATCCTTTGTAGGTTTCTGTGTCAGGGAGTGAAATGTTCTGAGCTCAGATTCTAAGCATTGATCTGATGATAGTAGTGCTTGAGAGTTCTAGAGAGGGGAGAGAGATGGCAGAGAAGATGTAAGAAGAGTTTGTAAGGAGAGATGTAAGAAGAGTTTGGAGAAAGTTTCTGAATCTAAAATGGACTTTGATGGATGCGAGAGCCTAAGTCCATTTGCATGGGACCTTTGTCCTTTTTAGTTACATGAGCCAGTAAGTGACCTGACTGCTTACAGTCTGTTTGAGCTGGGTCTTCTGTTACTTTCACTCCTGGACCCCCTGGCCCTGAGGCAGGACCCAACACACAGCTCTCACGATTTTGTAAGGGAAGGAGACAAGCAATACCCACTCGGCCCAGTGACATATCCTGGAGGATAGAGGCTACTTTTCTGAGGTGGTTTCTAATTCTAAACATACTCATTCTCCCCACCTGCTTTCTTCAACCTCATAGAAACCCCCTTACTATAATTTAAAGGACCTGGAAGAAGTGAATGAAAAACCACACAGGAGGGAAATTTTCACAAGGGAGAATACCACAGACCCTCTCAACAAAAACAAACAGGTACCCACCAATACCACAAAACAAGAAAAATACCTCCTGTTGAAAATAATCCTTCAACAAAAAGAACCAACCACACAAAGAAATAAAGTATCCTGAGAAGATTTGTGGTGCCAGACAGAGAAAATATAGGATCGCAAGGACTGTAGGCAAGAGTAGTCTGAATGGGGTTACAAAAAATAATATCTAATATAATGAAATATAAAATAAGAGATAGAACCCTAAAGCAAGAACATTGTGGACAAAGAACATAAAGAATGGGTGACTTTGAAACAAAACCAAATAAAACTTTATAAAAACCATAATCATTGAAAATAACAACAAAATGGATGGGTTAAACATCAGTTTAGATATAATTGAAGAGAGAATTAAAGAACAGCCTTGGCTGGAGTGGCGCAGTGGATTGGGCACCGGCCTGTGAACCAAAGGATCATTGGTTCGATTCCCAGTCAAGGCACATGTGTGGGTTGCAGGTCAGGCCCCCAGCATAGGGCACACAAGAGGCAACCACATGTTGATATTTTTCACCCTCCCTTGCTCTCTCTCTAGAAAAATAAATAAATTTTAAAAATCTTAAAGAAAAGTCTTCTGGCCAAGATGGAGGCATAGGTAGACACACTGTGCCTCCTTGCACAACCAAAATAAGGACAACAACAATTTAAAAACAAAAAAACAACCAGTACTGACAAAAAATTGAACTGTATAGAAGTCCAACAACCAAGGAGTTAAAGTAGACAAATTCATCCAGACCAATAGGAAGGGTGGAATCAGGGAGCTGGGTAGAGAGGAGTTGCAGCAGCAGGGCTGGTGGACCCTGGGTGCGCAAAGCAGCAGCTCGTGGGCCCAGCGAGGTAGTGGATTGTGGAGGGGTGCAGCACACAAGGTGGCTGGTGGCCAGGCAGTCCCACATTCACACTCAGATAAACCAGGAGAAACTGGGGAGTGAGACAGACTGTGCAACCAGGGTCCTAGCGTGGGGAAATAAAGCTTCAGAACACCAATTGAAAACACCTGTGGGGGTTGAGGTGCCGGGAGAGACTCCCAGCCTCATAGGAGAGTTCGTTGGAGAGACTGACCAGGTCCCAGGATGTACACAAACCCACCCACATAGGAATCGGCACCACAAGGGCCCAATTTGCTTGCGGGAAGCGGGGAAGTGACTGAAATCTGGCAGAGAGCGGAGCAAGCACCATTGTTCCCTCTCAGACCCCTCCCCCACTAACAATGTCACAAAACAGCCACTGGGTTGCCCGGCCTGGTGAACACCTAAGTTGCCACCCTTCACTATGTAACAGGCAGGTCAAGATTAAAAAAAAAAAAAAAAAAGGCCCAAGAAGAACAGATCAAAGCTCCAGAAAAAATACAACTAAGTGACGAAGAGATAGCCAATCCATCAGATGCACAGTTCAAAACACCAATAATCAGGATGCTCGCAGAATTGGTTGAATTTGGTCACAAATTAGATGAAAAAATAAAGGCTATTCTTAAGTGAAATAAAGGAAAATGCACAGGGACCCAATAGTGATGGGAAGGAAACAGGAACTCAAATCAATGGAGTGGACCAGAAGGAAGAAAAAAACAACCAAATAGAAAAGAAAGAAGAAACAAGAACTCAAAAAAATGACGAAAAGCTTAGGAACTTCCAGGACAACTTTAAACGTTCCTACATCCAAATTATAGGGGTACCAGAAGGGGAAGAGGAAGAGCAACAAGTGGAAAACTTATTTGAACAAATAATAAAGGAGAACTTCCTTAATCTGGCAAAGGAAATAGACTTCCAGGAAGTCCAGGAAGCTCAGAGTCCCAAAGAAGTTGGACCCAAGGAGGAACACACCAAGGCATATTAGCCAAGATTAAAATGAAGGAGAGAATCCTAGAAGCAGCAAGAGATAAGGGGACAGTAACCTACAAAGGAGTTCCCATCAAACTGTCTGCTGATTTCTCAAGGGAGACCTTGCAGGCAAGAAGGGGCTAGAAAGAAGTATTTCAAGTCATGAAAGGCAAGGACCTACATCCCAGATTGCTCTATCCAGCAAAGCTTTCATTTAGAATGGAAGGGCAGATAAAGTGCTTCCTAGAAAAGGTCAAGTTAAAGGAGTTCATCATTACCAAGCTCTTATTATATGAAATGTTAAAGGGATTTATCTAGGAAAAAGAAGATAAAAAACATGTATAGTAAAATGACAGCAAACTCACAATTATTAACAACCACACCTAAAACAAAAACAGAAACAAACTAAGCAAACAACTAGAACAGGAACAGAACCACAGAAATGGAGATCACAAGGAGGGTTAGCAACTGGAATGGGAAGAGGAGAGCAGGAGAAAAGGTACAGAGAATAAGTAGCATAGATGGTAGATAGAAAATAGGGGGAGGGTAAGAATAGTATGGGAAATGTAGAAGCCAAGAACTTATAAGTACGACATGTGGACATGAACTAAAGCGGGGAAATATGGGTGGGAGAGGGTGTGCAGGGTGGAGGGGAGTGAAGGGGGGAAAATGGAACAACTGTAATAGTATAATCAATAAAATATATTTTAAAAAATCTTTAAAAAAGAATTGAACAATATATTTGAAGAAACTTCCAGAAATATAGCCCAGGGTCAAATGGCCAAGAAATATGGCTATCTGTGAAGAGGTATGGAATACAGAATAAAGGGTTCAATGTTATTTCTAATAGGAATTGTGGTAGACTGTTCTGCATGGCATGGGCCCAGCTCCCACTGGGAGATGCACAGGACCCACAGCCACAGATAGGTTCTCCCGTGGGGAATCAGACCTGCAATGTACCTAAGCTGCTATGAGTTTGCTTTTTGCTAAAACTCCCTCACCCTGAATTGAGGACCTTTACTGCTAAGCAACTTCCTAAAATCCATGCTATACCTTCCAAGGATGAGTGTAACTGGTCGAACTACTTTTGCCTTTTCATTTGCAAATATCCCTCTTCTGTAATGTGATTAGCAGCATTGGCCCCTTTGTTTTCTGTAAAAGGTAACCACCTAAAGTGAGCCTGTGCATTGTTAATGAGGGCCTTCTTGTAATGTGCCCAGTAAGACAATAAAAGCTCATTGGAGCAAGGGAAGAGGCTTTTGCTCCCCTTGAGAGAAAAGTCATGAGGTCCATTTTCCTCCACCGGATTCAGTAATCCATGTGAATGTCTCATTTTCATCCATCATGACACGGACCCCATGAGCCAGGGTCCGCATCAAGGAATCTCTGAAGAAACTAATGGGGAGAAGTAATGTTGAAGACATAAATGTGAATTTTCTAGAACTGAAGAAAGGCAAATTTCTTCAAATTGAGAAGGCACAATGAGTCCTGAACAGAGTAAATAAATTCCTATCTAGCCACATCTGGTGAAACTGTTGTATATCAAACACATAGAGACAATTCTTACAAGCAAACCTGAGATGAACAGAAAATTACCTACAAAAGAATACAAAGTAGACTGATAGCAAATTTCTCAACAGAAATACAGAACATAAAAAAATCAAAAACTATGCCATCAGCCTATGATTCCATACACAGCTGCAGCAGACATTTATTGTTCTGCCTACCCAGCTTCCGGGAAGCGTCTCATTTGGGGGAATTCCTAGATGGGTGGGAATCAAGGTCCCATTTCCCACAGCAGATAGCTACTGTCGTTGTCCCCCCACAGAGTACAGGCTCCTGACTTCATTAAAGCCTATCCAGTGCACCCACTTCGGAGAGAGTGACTCAGAGGGGAAACAGAATGGCTGGCACGGCCGCAGGCATCAGGGTGACGGCCCTGTGGCAGCACTGGAACTCCACTGTCCCCATGACCAGGTTCAAGCTAGACCTTGATTCTGAGTTTTGCTTTCCAGCTTCATTGGTTGGGTTGATACACTTAAATTATTTTTCACTTTAAGAAAGTTAAGAGTTTCCTTCTATTCTGTGTAATCAGGAGCCCTGACTAGCTAGATTATTATTCATGGTTATAGAATAGGGAGCACAGCGCAGTGGGCTCACTGTCTCCTACAGGGTTGGCGAGCCCATCTTTCTTGAAATATCTTCTAAGCAGAGACCTGAAGGAACTTCGGGAGTGAGGCAGGAGTCTATCTGAGGGAAGAATAACAAACATGAAGGCCTGCCTGGCATAGTCCAGGAACAGTGTAATAGAGGCTGCTATGTGTTTATTAAAAATCCATATCCTCTGTCTACCCCAGGGCACACAGCTACCTGACATTCCCCACTGCACTTGGGTGTGGCCGCGTGCTGAGTTCTGCCCATGAATGCGGGGAGAAGGGAGGTATGCTGCTCCCAGGCCCAGGCTCCTAAGCTTGCCTGCAGCACTCCACCTGCTCTCTCCTCTCCTGTCAGCTACACACAAGGGCCAGGCTTCTGAAGACACCAAGGCCCTGGTCCCCTTGCACTCCTGAAGGTGTCCTGGGTTAGATAAGTTATATGATCCCCCTGCTTATAGTTTCAATCTGGAATGTTCCGTGCCCAACCTCGCTGGGCCTGTGTTTCCCCTAAGATGAACTTCCTTTAAAAGGCCTTCTCTGTGCTGGGGACCAAGATCTCCGAAAAATCAAACTTGGAATTGTTGGCAATGTGAAAGACAGATTTCTAGGACAGGTTTCCTTCCAGGTCAGTGAACATGGGCAGTGTAATATAATAAAGAATATATCCAGTCTTTGTCCTGGTTCCTGGCACAGAACTACAAATACCATGAAATTTCCTAACTGATAATTCCAACAGATGGTGGGGCCCTCGATAGCTTCAGAATGGGGGCTGGTCACCAGAAAGACCAACCACAAGATTACAGAGTTGGAACTTTAGGCCACCCTGGCTACCATGAGGGGAGACTGAGTTCAATCATGTGGCCAATGACTTAATCAACCACGTACAGTAATGAGACCTGTATGAAACCCTGGATACTGAGGTTCTGTGGTACCTTGGGATTGGCATACACATTGGGAGAGCAAACTGTCCAGATTCCTTGAAGAGAGGGCATGGGAACTCCGTGTCTACCCCGGCCTCAACACCCTCACCCCTGCAGAGCTTGCCCTGTACATCTCTGCATGTGGTACTTCCTCATGTGCATCCTTTACAATAAAACTGTAATCGTAAGTATAGCACTTTGCTGAGTTCTGTGAGTTGCCCTAGTGAATTATCAAACCTAAAGGGGGTCATGGGAACCCCTCAGTTTGTAGCCAAGTCAGACATAACTGGTGGGCTGGGGACCCCATCTGCAGCTGGCATCCAAAGTGAAAGCAGTCTTGCTGGGGACCTCGCCCTTGAAGTCATGGCATCTGTGTTAACAGCAGGTGGTTAGTGCTAGGACTGAATTGGATTGCAGGTCACCTAGAGGTAACAGAACAAAGACTGGGACAACTTCTGCATGTCTGGATTTCCAGTTTCTTCTGCTGGATGGAACCAAGATGACGCAGCAAAGAACTTCACTTCTGCCTTCAGCACAGTCCTTGTTGTCGGAACCTCCTGCTAATCTGACCCTCTCAATGCTCAATAAAAAGAACTTTCTGGGCAAGAACAGCTATTTCTTGTAGAGCTACATATTGGCATTTTTGTTGTCAAGTAAAAACTGGGGCCAGAGACAGGAAGGGAGAAATTTGGCTTTCCTGTTTTTCTTCTTACAGACACTTCCAGGCCACACTTCAGCTTCCTTATAACTCCATATTAAGTGTTGGCAAAGAATGTATAAATATTTGTGAAAGTCAATGCTCCTCAAGATACTTATGTCAGCTGTTCAGGGGATAGGATCCTATCCTGAGTTTGGCAGTAGAATCACACTGCCACGCATTGTTTTGTTTTGTTTTGAGGGATTCGCAGATTGCAGAAAAGCATTCTCTCCTCCCCCAGGCCTGCCTCCCCTTGATATTTGGTTAGACAAATGGTCTGGGCAGAGCCAGTGAATATTTATGCAGTTGAAATTTAACAGGCACACAGCCACTCCATGGGATAAAGGAAAGCAACACAGCTTTGTCCAAATGGTTCCCCAGTTGAGGGCAGAGCAGAGAAAAGAAGCCATAGAGCTGAGGAGATGCAAACAAACAAACACACATACTAGAGCAATGCACCAGGCTGACAAAACCATCCCCAGCGGCAGCAGTCCTTGGTCTGACTCCCGGGCTGCCTGTTTCTGAATCATGAGACCCATCAGGGAGCTTGAGCCTCCTCCCAGACCTGTAGGTCAGAATGGTCGGGAACGAGTCCTCTGCTGCCCAGGCGAGCCTATGGACACTAGCCCTTGACACACACACAGCCCTCTAGATGAGAGACTCACATGTAGGTGGTGGCATCACCCCATTCCCACACAGTCTGTCTTCAGACATCAGCTCTCCCTGCACTTCCCTGGCACACGGCTATGGGGAAGGCTGGTCTTGGCTCCAGGAGAAATTTTCAAGGTATCTGGCTTTTCCAGTGTTGAATGTAATAAGTGAAATCAGGTTCTCAAATCATTCCATGTGATTCTTTGGCCTAAGAGTGGAGGGCAGGGCAAGTGCCAGGAACCCCATGGGATTCTGGCCCACCCAGACCAGGCCTGGGATGGTCATCTCGGGTAACCTGGACAAGTGGGACCCAGCCACAGATGGGTTTGGTTTGGGCAAAAACTGTTAAGTGATCAGGTGATAAAATATAACAGTCATAACCTCCTTCCCCCCAGGACACTGTTTTTCCATAACCAGAAGCAGGCAGCTGCCTCAGGTGCTCTGGAACAGGAGGAAGCCGTCTCCCCACCAGACTTTCAAGCTTCCAGCTATCAGAAGTGTATTGATAACCCTTAGCGGCACTGCTTCACTACTCTACTTTCATAAACTGCTTCAGTAGGGAGAGCTACAGATATGATTGGTTTTAAAAGCCCTAGTCCTTCCTCTCGTCTCCAAATGAACATCACAAACATTTAAACAGGGGGTTTAAATGGAAATTTCTATTGGTTTCATCTCACTGTGTGAGGCAGGTGCGGACCATCACGGAGGAAGTTTCAGAGGTTCCACCCTGGCAGAAGGGGAGGAACTTCACAGTTCTAAGGCAGACCTGCCTGGTGGCCCCTTCATGAAGATCTGATCTGTCAGCAGCACATGTGTGCTCTGTCGTGGGAAAGCTCTGTCATGGGAAAGCTACTGTGACTGCCACGCAGACAGGCTCGGGCCCTCTCAGAAAGAAGAGCAAGTAGAAGGGAGTTGGGGCAAGAGGTCCAGGCTGCAGTGCCCATGGTGTGTCTTTATTAAGTCTTTATTCTTCCAATACTTTGCCAAGGGAGGTTTGCATCTCATCCAGACCTTCCAAGCAATTACACCAGTGGTACAGAAACACACCGAAGTATCATGTCCATTGCTAATGGTCGAACTGGGAACCAGTATCCTACACTTTGCACCATGGCTGGTGACAAGAGGGCCTGGGGTAGTCCAGTCAATTGTTCATCTTTGAATGAAGCATCAGCTCCATCAGTGGCTATCACCTCATGTTCCCAAGTCTCAGGTGTGTTTTTATCATTTGTGATTCCAGGTTACCAGGGAGCTAGGAACACCTGGAAGGTGCTGGGAGGCTGGTGCAATATGAGCTGGAGGAAGATACGTTTTCCTGAAGTCCAGCTGATAGCAGGAGAGTATGGTGATCAGGAATCTTGTCCTTAAACCTCAGACACAACTTAATTCCCATAACTGAGAGTCCTGCTTAGAGGGTGGGAGTGGGGGGATCAGTCAAACCTGAGTGGGCCACTCAGGGCCAATGCTACAGCTCCACCACACAGAGCTCTTCACTAACCCCTGTGTTCATCCTCGTTCCCATCTTCCTGTCCCCACTAGGCCGCCTGATCCCCCTTCTGTTTCATTTCTACATGCCACGCAGGCTAGGCTGAACTACAGTCTGCTTTCTTGATTCTGGCTGGGAGCTCTTTCTTCTTAGCTTCAGGGCCATGGCCTGACACCCACTTCCACTGCTGACAACTGCTGTTCTCTGACCTTCTGTTCAGTCTTCTCTGTGAGGGCTGAGGGGTGTATTACCTACAGAAAAAACCTGATGGGGGGCCTGGCTAGGCCCATGTGAGAATGCAAGCCACCCCATGAGCCCCACTCGTCTCAAGGCAAGAAGAACATTGCAGGGGAGCATTTCTCTCATTCAGATGCTGGCAAGAAATGCTGGCCTTCCAGCATCCCTGTCTGTAGGCAGTGGCCATGCACACTGTATGTTTGCTCTGACCCAAACCTGAGCGTCACCTCCCACAGCCCTAAGGAGGGCATCTGGGCTAATTTTGCCCAGCATCCCTTGTATCTTGTCCCCCTGAAAAGACATACTTACCGCAATGCACAGAGGAGTTGTGTGCTAAGAGAGCCGGGCTCTCACTGTTGGCTTATTTCTGAAGCTGCATTATTAAGTGTAGTGGAAGGCCAGGAGATTCTCAGGGGAATGGGCCCTGGATGTGAAAAGAAGGGCACTGCAATGACCCTTACCTGCAGGGCAGGTGGCGTGCATGCAGGGAGGCTGCATGGCCAACTTCAGGGGCATCATCATGCCAGAGGTGGGGCCACACAACTAAAACCTGGGGGCCCCAGGGACCCCCTGGACACCTAAGTCATAGTGACCCAAGCCAGCTCAGGTCCCAGGGGTCTGGGTTGCCTGCCCACTTTCCTTTCCAACCCCAACAGAGGAGGAGGAGAGAGAAACAACTGGGAAGGCATAGAGAGGAGAAAAGGCAGAAAACCAAGTCAGGGCAACTACCAAAAACCAGATGAGAAGGATCAAGGGAGAGGAGCAGCCAGAGGGCGCCTCTCATGCTGGGGCTTCTGCAGAGGGGCTCCTCAGCCTGGTGAGCTGGCACAGCAGGACAGGCCAGCTGTAGGCTGGTGTCCCTGCTCAGCAGGACGCACATTCAGCCAGGAGAATGCTGGCATAGCAGGAGCTGGAGAAAGAGTGGCATGGTCCACAATGTATCTCCTGGCACTTCTGAGCTAAGGCTTCCTTAGCTGAGGAAGGCTTCCTTACTGAGTCTTCCCAGAAAAAAACTTGTGTTTTAGAGTGAGCCATTCACTACTCTTATTTCCTTTCTCTCCTAGAAGGACAAGGGGAAGGATAACACGCAGCTGTTAAAAGAGCACCTCTGCCTTCAGTGGACTGTCCACTCTCGCCTTATCCCTGGGCCTTATCAGCCATCTAATCCAAAGCGAGTACCTGGCTGGTACTCCATAGAATCAGCACAGTCATGGACAGCAGGCTGCAGGACGCCCTGCTCCTGTGCCACAGACACTACAGGCCTCAAGGGACTACGCTGAGATCTTGATTTCCAGTGTCAATAATCTTCTCATAAGATATAGGAGGAGGGCAGCAGATTAATTTTCAGAGTCTAGGTTTTGTTTACAACCTGGATGGTTAGCACGAGAGGCAACAGAAAGGTCCTATCCCTCTGTTGCTCCAGGATTCCAAGATCTCATAAGATTCAATGTAATCTGGTGGGACTTTGGCCTCTTCTCAGGCTTTGCCTTGATTCTATAAGAAAGTGGAGCTAAATATCTTGAAAATAGACAAATGCTTCCCTTGAACATTAGGCTTTAAGACCCCCTGTGCTCCAAGTGCCTCTGCTCCCTGTCAGTCCCGAGACTGAGTCTCCCAGCCCCAGGACCCCCGCAGGAGCTGGTGGCAATTGCTGAGTTACTCGGCAGTGCCTCTTCATACCTTGTTATAATTGCTGCCTTTTAGCACTGCTGCCGTTACCACCTTCGCAAGGATGGACCCAGGGATCGTACAGGAGGTAACTTTCCAGTCGGGTTCACTCTTGGTAATTATCATAAAGGCACTTAGAGGCAAATGAGAGTCAAGTATTATAAATATGGCATCTGAAATGATTCTAACTTTCAAATCACTAATGCCATACCTGTCCTCCATAGAGGTGGAAAATTAAGATTTGATTTCATTTAGAAAGATCTGAACTAACCTCTACTTCTTGACTGAGACATCTGGAAGCCAACCTGTATGACATAAAATTTTAATTTAAGGTCAAAAGGGCAAACTTAAACTCCCCACTCCTTTGAAGAACTGCAAACAGTCCATTTTCCAAAGCTTTGGCCTGTCACCCCATGGAAGTAAGGCATGACCTAGCGGGGACACCTGCCGGGAACATTGATCTGTAAGAATGAGACCTCCTAGCCTGTGGACTAGAGTTCCCTGAAATCTAAAGCAAAAGATTTCATAGTCATAATGAAGTATCCAAACCACTGGTTTGCAAGCAATAAATTGTGGTTACCTTTATTATCTGGAAGCAGACTGAATGTCTCAACTGGGAAGCTCAAGGAGTAGAAGATATGAACTGTGAATAAGGTCTGAAAAGTATGTCTAAATGTACCAGGTCCACATTTCCTCCCAGATTCTTAAAGATACATGTTTGGCTGTGTTGAAAAGAGAACTGACTGTAAGAAGCACTAACAGGTAGCATTTGAAGGACTCACTCCAAAGGACATACAGGGTCTTGAGAAGTTGCCTGTTCACAGATGGCTGGCAGAGCTGGTGGTGGCAGCATAAACATCAAGGATCAAATTTGAAGACCTAAGTGTCACCTCATCCAATTTTACATGAATTGTTAAAAGTGGCAGAAAATGTTTCCAAAATACCATCTGCCAAAAGAAAGACCAAGTCTAAGTCACGCTGCTGGAAGCCAGTGGGTTAACATGGCAAAAACCTCACACTCACCAGCTGACTTGAAATCACGTTAATTCCCCCCTCCCCAAAGATCTCCTGGCAAAATCCTGGAAAATTAGCTATATCAGTATCTAGGATCCCCACACCGGACAATCCCTCAAGGCCATTTGTTCACAGCCCTCATAATGGGTGGGCCAGGTGGTGTCACAGTCCCCCGAAGACAAAAGAATGAACTCCAAGAGAAAGATACTGTAAAAGATGGTATACAAAAGCAAGTAGAAAGAGACTACTAAATGAGAGCCAAGGAATGCAAGGGCACCCAAGACCCATAGGCTGGTAGACTTGGAGACTGAAAAAGAAACTGCGACATTGACTGAAATCCCCAGTGGGCTGCACAGCATGTCTTGGACCTGGACTCATAGAACATGTGTAAAATTGATAGATGATACTGTCCAGATGATATTCAAACCCACTGGAGGAGTGCGACACAGCCAACATCCATCACTCATTTGGAGCAGACAGCTGCAGAGAAGCAAGAGCAGGTGAAAACCATGCAGGGGGGCTTCAGCCCACACCCACTGTAAGGTGCATGTGTTTGGAAAGTCCAGCTTAGAGGTTAAGGACAGATGTGAGAGCAGATTTTGGTGGGCGGTAGGGAGGACACGGATGGGGCTCTTAGTCTTTCCCTTGTTGTGGACGGGTCTCACTGTCTCAAGCATCTGCAGCTCAGTTCCAAAAATAGCTACATATTCCCCTGCCATGCTCCTCCCGCCGATGACAGGCACTTTGATGAATTTTGTTAACTTCTTTACCCAGATGCAGAGCATTCTCAAGTAGGCCTCTCCTGGCGGCGGTTGTTTCAGTGGAGAGATATTAATTCCCTGGGAGCACACTGTGGAAGAAGGGGGGCAGCAGAGGAAAAGCAATCCCTTCCTTCAACCTTCTGAAAGATTTACAAGGAGAGAGGCCTGCATGGAGTCACCCCAGAGGCCGCAACTTTTTGTCTCTGTAGCATCTGTCCAGTTCATGAATGCCCAGGAACATCTGGTTCCACCACAGCCTAGAAGGAAATCACACACTGGACAGCCCATTTCTTGGGGTAGCAGGCCATCTTTCTGGAATCCCCTTCTCCAAGAGCAATCTCCTCCTCTGCATGTCCACTGCCATTAACGGCATGGATAAATAAGGAAGAAAGAGTCAAATATGTCATGCAGCACTTCAGTGGGCCTCACAAGAGCAATTTCTCAGAGAAGCTTGAGAGGGTCTTTGAAGATAGTGAGAGGCAAGGAGGATCCTTTGTAGTAATACTTTCCTGTGGCTCTGGGCCGTTATGCAGCTGAGGTCAGAGGTATTTGTGATGAACTCTTTTGCCTTAGTTACTGTTGAAAGGAGCAAAGCAAATTGGAAAGTACTGGATTGGGAGGTGGGGGGTGGGAAGACCAAGTATTTAGACCAAGACTAAAGTTTATATAGATAAACTTTAATATTCATATTTAATTTAAACTTATCAAATAAAAAAAGAGTTTAACTTCAAAAAAATAATTGGGGCAACACTGCTAAAACCCAAATCAGAGACAACATGTTTTCTCAATTAAAAAAAAATTCCTGTGTGTATTAGGGAGGGGAGGAGATGTTGAATAAATCAAGTGAAATTTTAATTTTAAAAGCAATCAACATTTCAAGAGCTATCTTCATGTCTGAGAACCCAGTACCAAACTGACCACAGTTCATTAGGGAGGTGAAGCCCACCATTGGCAGAACTGCCCCACACTGTGCCCTGAAGAACACTCTGAGATTATTAACCCTGTTCAGCAGGCTTCTTCTGAAGTGAATAAAGGAAAGCAACCATTTCTTCTTCTTTTCTTTTAAACCCCAACCCTGACTGTTTCCAGTGGTAAACACAGGAACACTCATGCTGTGTGATGCATCCAAGAAACACCAGGATGACAAGAAACCTAATGTCACATCACACTGGGTGGTGGATCCTCATGTTCCACATCCAAGTTACTGGTAAAAGAAATAACTTATTAAGTCAGAATGTAAACTAAAGACACTTATTCCCAAAGAAAAACTGGGGATTTTAAGGAGTTGCATGAACTCTTTCTGGCCACTGAAAATGACATATTTAAACAGTCACCTGGAAGAATTACTGCATCTCCCGGAAGTATTTCACTGCTTTCCAAGGACCCTAACAAATGTCCTGACAACCTGCTTCCTACAATTGGATGCAACTCACCTTTGAGTGCTATTATGAGCCAGATCAAATGCTTCTCATTTAATCCTAGCAAATCTACCAAGTATTAACCACCCGCACTGTAGATGAGTGAATGAAGCTGAAATGGATTAGGTTTGTTCAAAGACATGGAGTAGTAACAAAGGAAGCAAGTTCTCTGACTGAAAATCCCACAGCAAATCTTCAACTTTATGCTAGATTCCCAGACTATTAAACAGCCAAACAAAACCCAGAACTTGCAAGCACCAGCTTTAGAGTAAGATGCATCTGGGTTGGAATTGCATAGTTACTAGCTCTGCGAGGTGCACACCCATTCCCATGGGAGGGAACATTTCTGAAGAACCAGTGAATTGACACTCAAGCAGTGGGAGCCATTCCCACTCTCTTGCCATTTGAACCTCCCTGTTCAGGGCAGGATGGGTTGATGCCATTACCTCACTTCAGGGGTGGGCACATAGCCCCAGCCTGGCTTTGTACGGGAGCTTCTGTGAAAAAGAAGCTTCTGGAACTTTTGATTGCCTTCCTTACCACTGCATAGAGATAGTCTTTCTGAGAGTGCCCGCCAACAAAGGAAAATAGAAAAAGAGAGAGATTCCTCAAATCATCTCAGCCCATGGAGGCAGCCATGCCTAAAGCTAGAACCCCTAAACTTCCAAGTTAAATGAACCAACTGAAACTGTCATACAGGGTTGTTTGAACTGACTTTCCACCACTGCCAGCCAAGGGCGTTGAAAAATACAAGTCCATTTAATACAAGTGTATGAAGTTTGTTTCTGTACTACAACCTCCCAGGCATAATGAAACTAGAAGACTAGATCCTCTCAGCATCTTTATGGCAGTGAAAAAATAGTTGGAGAACTCTTACCAAACGGAAGGGTGCTTTTCTGGAAAAAGAGACACTGAGGATGTCTGCAGCCTGCAGACTCCATCTTTGGGTGACAAGATGGCCCTAGGAACCCGTCTAGGTAATTGGTAACAATGATGAGGCAGCTGCAGGCTTTTGTATCTGCCATGCAGAAGCTGTGCAGCATATGAAACTATCCACATGTCCTTCATCCTCACTGAGGCCTGAGAGCCAACAGGAATAATGGGCTTCACCAAACCTACCTGATGCACTGGAGACCCGGGACACATCCTGGGACTGGGTGGAGCGATTGCGACTCTGCTGTCGGCGCCGACCGGTGGCCGACCTTGTGGTGCGCACGTGGACCTCACTCACTTTGAAGAAGGCCACCATAAAAGGCTGCTTGTCATAAGGGCCATCTCTGCCCACCAGGCCTGCAGCTCGGGGGTTGATGTTGAGTCCTTGAATGCAAACCAAAGTATGCCCCTCTTTATTCCACAGAAACTTAGTCCTGCAGCTGCACAACTGATCCTTCCCAGCCTCCCAGAGCCTAGTCATAAAGGATGAATGCAAGGGGCAAGCACGTGCATCCTCCGATCTCTGATGACTCCCTCTGGATGGACAAAACCAAAACACTCCTTCCAAAGGTCCATGAATCAAAGCAAGGAGTGGGTACACCCAGGCTCTCCCATTTCTGCTAGTCTTTTTTCTTCCCATTCAATCTTTCTGATTATATTCACCCCAACCAGTGAGGTGACTTCACAGGCAGAGCATGTCTAGCATGAGGACCCATGAGGGGACCTCAATTCGCTGAGCTTTGATGCTACAGGATGGGGGATGCTAAAACACCCCCTCACAAACCTACTCAACAGTCAGGATTAGACTGTGCTCCCATCTTTCTCTTCATCTTAACATCATCTACCTGCCTCTGCTTCTGAGTGCTCTCCTCCCACTGTTCCTCTCAGAACCATGACCACCTAACCAGCTTCTAGTCCTCCCAGGGAAAGGTTTTGCTTTTCAATAGCAGTTACAAAGGAACAGTAAATAAAGTCATCCTGAGCCCAGGACTTGACTGTAAACCTCAGCTCTCCTACAACTGTTGTAAAGGAAATGAATGACAGCAACCGTTTGCTTGATTTTGACAAACTTACCATCGCGAGTCACCACGCTCAGCTGGAGCCCCATGTTGTGCTGTGGGGTCACGACCCACAGATTGCTAGTGGCCGTGATGTCGAATTCCAGCCAGCCTTCTTCTGAGGCCCACACTATGCGGGTATCCAACAGAAATAGGTCAGAGTCTCTGAAAGAAAGAAAAGATGGCGCTGTGAGTAGCATGCTACTCCCTTCGCTCATTTCACTCTGTCCTGTGTTGCTGTCACAATAAAAGATGCCAAAGTCAGATCAGGTCCACCACAAAGCACTGTGTACCACCACCAAGTGCCTGCAGCAGCTCTGGTGGGCATGACACTATATAGGTCACCTGCATAACACAACTTGGAGAGAAATGAATACATGCTACGGCCCTTCAGAGAAATCAGCTTTCTCCTGAACAGAGGAGGATCCCTCAGCTTCAACAAGAGCCTTACTGTAATGCTTATACCAGATCTTCTTTGGAATTAGGGTAAATGATACATAGACAGACAGACAGGTAGACAGATAGACAGATAGAGTCATACTGTTGCTTGCTTTATGGCTAATGAACTCTAAAAAGAGAAAGTGTGGAAGCAGTAGGGAAAGAATGAAGAAAATAACTAAAATCAGGATCAATATGAGCACCAACAAAGTTGTGTTTTGCTCATTTTTGTTTTTAAAATTAGGGTCTGACAATCTTTGCATGTTAATTCCTGTGAAATAAGGAGAAACAAGAAGCCATATCATATTTCTGAGTAATCATCAGTTCTTTTATTTTAATTAAGGCATTTGAATGGTCTATGGTGAGTGTCAAGTCCTTTCTCGTCTGGACTGTGTAACATGGGTGTGTGTATGTTGAGTGATGTTAAACTTTATCCCACACAGCTGTTGAGGTTCTTTGAGGCAAACTAGTTAAGTCTATTCCTTTCATTAGGCTCCACAGGGAATATTTTTATATTTTTTACAATGTTCAACTAACATAACCGTAAGAGTTGTAGGAAGATGGACTGAGGGTTTCTTCCTGATCACCCAAATGTCATGGTGGAGCAGTGTTAGGGGATGGTGACCTTCATGTGTTGCAAGGACACTCTGAATCTGAGCTGACGTCCCAGGGTCAGTGGCATGAAACGGCCTGGAATGCCCATGACAGGGAAGGGTGTGCTTTGGCCATGGAAAGATTCAAATCCCTGGTGCTGGAAATACTTTGCTGAAATATTTTACTGGATAGAAAACCTCAGTGGAACTAAATACAACATTTAAGATAAGCTTCTTGATACAAGTGAAGCACATCTAAACAAGTTATAAAGCCCTTACATATACTTTGCTTTCTTCAGTCCTTAGAACAATCCTGAAAGCTTGGTAGAACATCATTATCCCCATTTTACAGTTGGGGAAACTGAGACTCAGATGTGAGGTTAGGATCATGTGGCCAAGATCAAAAACTACAAAGTGAGAGAACTAGGTAGAGAAAAGAAAGTGGATTCAGAGTTTTCCATAATGACATATTGCCTTTTGAGATCATTATGAAAGACAATCTGTGACAAATGAATGCAACTTATCTCTATTCTTTTGAATTTGTGAGGACAGTGAAACATCTGAGTTAAGAATTTTAGATTTCTCAGAAGGGAAACAATTTTTCCTGTTTACATGGCTTAGAGTTAGAAGAAAACTCTATTGTCATTTTTTCCAAGCTTAAAACAGTAGGAACAGCTAAAAGAAGTTTACTCAGCTGCTGAGCAGAGTCTACAGGGGGCACATTCAGACCTGCCATCTTTAAAGCACACTCCAACATGCATGTGTCACACCCCCTGGTGACAAATCAGTCCTCTCCGTCACTTAGGTAACCATGAGCAGGGAGACGGGGTGTCCATGGAAAACAGTAAGAGGGGAGTGCAAGTCCAAGGCTTTGAAGTTAAGATGCAAGAGGACATAAATTCTCTTCTGGAAGGTCAGAGAAGACCCTTATCCAGCAATAACACAGACATCATGCACAGCACTGTGGGAAAAGTAGCCCTGGCTCTGAAGGAAGTGCAAGACATATTCACATCAGAGCAGCACCCTCTGGAATGAAGACACAGTAAGTATTCCAGGGCGTGAGGCTGACCCTGAGGCAAAGAGAATCAGTGTAGGCCTCTAGTGCCATGGGTCCCTTGTTGCTATTTATAGAACTTTGATGATACTCATAATTTTTAAGGTCTTGTAACAAACATGGAGAAAAAAAATACAGCCCAACATATGAGTGGGGCATATTTGGTAGAAAGAGCCAGAACAGAGATTTTTTTATTTTTTCAAAGTATGTTTTATTGATTATGCTATTACAGTTGTCCCATTTTTTTCTCCCCTTTAATCCCCTCTACCCTGCATCCCCCCTCCCACTAGTATTTCTCCTGCTCTTAGTTCATGTCCATGGGTCATACATATAAGTTCTTTGGCTTCTCCATTTCTATACTATTCTTAACCTCTCCCCATATATTTGTACCTACCATTTATGCTTGT
Source organism: Trachops cirrhosus (assembly GCA_028533065.1). NCBI lineage: Eukaryota > Metazoa > Chordata > Mammalia > Chiroptera > Phyllostomidae > Trachops > Trachops cirrhosus. The sequence continues at coordinate 81,284,414 of CM052542.1, read as the reverse complement.
TATTCCCTGCACCTTTTTCCCCATCTCCTCCCTCCCCACCACTGATAACCCTCCATGTGATCTCCATTTCTGTGATTCTGTTCCTGTTCTAGTTGTTTGTTTAGTTTGATTTGTTTTTGTTTTAGGTGTGGTTGTTAATAATTGTGAGTTTGCTGTCACTTTACTGTTCATAGTTTTGATCATCTTCTTTTTCTTAGATAAGTCCCTTTAACATTTCATAAAATAAGGGCTTGGTGATGATGAACTCCTTTAACTTGACCTTATTTGGGAAGCACTTTATCTACACTTCCATTCTAAATCATAGCTTTGCTGTATAGAGTAATCTTAGATGTAGATCCTTGCCTTTCATGAATTTGAATGCTTCTTTCCAGCTCCTTCTTGCCTGTAAGGTTTCTTTTCAGAAATCAGCTGAAAGTCTTATGGGAACTCCTTTGTAGGTAACTGTCTCCTTTTCTCTTGATGCTTTTAAGATTCTCTCCATATCTTTAATCTTAGGTAAGTAATGTAATTATGATGTGCCTTGGTGTGTGCTTCCTTAGGTCCAACTTCTTTGGGACTCTCTGAGCATCCTGGACTTACTAGAAGTCTATTTCCTTTGCCAGATTAGGAAAGTTCTCCTTCATTATTTGTTCAAACAAGTTTTCAATTTCTTGCTCCTCCTCTTCTCCTTCTGACACCCCTATGTTTCAGATGTTGGAACATTTAAAGTTGTCTTGGAGGTTCCTAAGCCTCTCTTCATTTTTTGGAATTCTTGTTTCTTCATTCTGTTCTGGTTGAATGTTTATTTCTTCCTTCTGCTCCAAATTGTTGATTTGAGTCCCAGTTTCCTTCCCCTCACTGTTGTTCGCTGAATATTTTTCTCTATTTCATTTTGCAGAACCTTCACTTTTTCCTGTTTTGCAACCATACTCAACCATTTCTGTAAGCATCCTGATTACCAGTGTTTTGAAATCTTCATCTGATAGGTTGGCTATCTCTGCATTGCTTAGCCCTATTTTTGAAGCATTGATCTGTTCTTTCATTTGGGCCATATTTCTTTGTCTTGGTGTGCCTGTTACATTGTAAGAGGCAGAGCCTTAGGTATTCACCTGGGCAGGGCAACCTGTGTTGCTGTGTTGTGGTATTGTATGTGGGGGAGGGGTCAGAGAGGGAAAAATGCTGCTTTCTTGGCTCTTGACCAGCTTTCAGTCACTTCCCCTGCTACCCACAAGTAAATTGGGTGCTTCTAGTGCTGATTCCTAGGTGGGTGGTGTTGTGTATGTTCTAGGACCTTGTGGGTCTCTCCAATGAACTCTCTTGTGAGACTGGGAGTTTCTCCCTCTGCTGCAACACCACAGGTTTTTACAGCCAGAGATTTTGAGGCTTTATTTCCCCAGGCTGGAACCCTGGTTTGTGTGGCCTGTCTCTCTCCCCAGTTGTTCCTTCCAGTTTATCTGCATGCAAATGTGGGGACTGCCAACTACCACCTTGCCCACTCAGTCTTCCAATTGCTACTGCCACACATCCTCTCTGCCCCTCCTACCAGTCTGGGTGAATATTTCTTCCTTAACTCCTTGATTGTCGGACTTCCAGACATTTTGATTTTCTGGCAGTTGTGGGGTCTTTTTGTTTTGTTTTTAAATTTGTTGTTATCCTTCTTTTGGTTGTGCAAGGAGGCAAAGTGTATCTACTGATGCTGCCATCTTGGTTGGCAGTCAGTGTGCTAGAAGAGTGTTGATAAGAAGGATTAATAATCACAATGTGGAAGAAATGAAATCTTCAGTGTTGGTGGGGATCAGTGGACATGGAGAGCCCATGTTTCTCTCTTGACTCTGCTCCTAAGTCAGGCTGGGCCCCCAGGAATTCCTTTCTCTGCCACACTTCCCTGTACAATAAGGAAAATGCCAGGCCTCACTGCTCAAGCAGCCTATGGGCTACATGAACACAGTCTAATGGTGAGTGTAGACAGATAAAAAACTTGGGATCCTGGCAGTCAGGCAGTTTCAAATTTAGAAATTTAATTCTAGGACACTCAGTTTCTGTGGAAGGGAGGTGAGGTAGAGAATGGACTTAAAATAACTGGACTAAATGGAGAAAGAAACAACAAATATTTACTCTGTCCTTTCAATACATGGGCACATGTCCAGAGCCTCTCCTTTAATCCTTGGGAAGCCTGGAGAGGCAAGTCCTACAGCTGATAGCATGGAGCCTGGAGAGGATAAGTGTATTACAGTCCCAGGTATTAAATGGGCTGACCAGAGCTCAAAATCAGAGCCTGGACTCTTAGCCACCACCTATCTAAAAAACAGAGTCAAGAAAAGTCTAGGTCACAGGTTGAAAAGACTGAGCAAGGGCTCAGAGTAAGGTAAGGGATCAGAATCTACTGCACATAAATGCCAATGTCAGGTGGCTACAGAAAACAGATAAAGATACCTGGGGCTGGCACAGGACCCCAAATCAGGAGCTGGTGCTCATATCGGGATCTGGAGAGGAAGGGGTGACCGGTGCATGCAGAGGTGAACTGCCCACTCTCGCATTATCCCTCATCCTAGGCAGAACAGTCTGTCTAGACTGAGACCACCATTGGCATGCAGGCACACAGCCAGGGTGAGGAACATGAAGAATTACAGCTTTAAGGAACAGCTTTGCTGGCTGACCCTCAATGCCTCCAATAACTTAGATATTTGAGAGACATGATTTATGGCAAGTCATTGAAATGGTCTGGTCTGACCCATATCTGTTTACTTTTCTTCAGTGACACATGGCCTTCTTAGTCTACCAACTCTCTCAAAGTATAGCCTCAAATAAGATGCACTTCATTTTGTTATGTGAAAAAACAAGGGTTCCCTTCTGAATCTCACTGCAGCAGGGTTGAGGTCTGTTATTACCATCTGCAATATGAGTCACTGCCCAATAACAAATCCCAGGGTCTGGCCAAAATAACTACCATGACTGGATTATTTGGACCCTCCTACTGAGATGACAGACACTCAAATAGGCATGCTATAAAAGAAAATCCTGAAACAAGAGAGAGATAACATTTTGAATGAATTTATTCCCTATTTTGTTCTCAACCAACACATAGATCCATGTTACATGATGAATATGAGTTCCATCTTCAAGGGTACAATAGTATTATTCTCAATGTTATCCCAACTTGAGGGCATGAGTTTCCTTGTATTGTTACCATCCAGGGAAAATGAAGTTCTTTACAATTAATAAGCCTAATAAGACATTTCTAGAAATTTTCAAATATTCACCCTGGTGCTAGAGTTGCCTGGCCAGCACACCACTGAAAAGACTTGTAGAGTTAGTGTTTATGGGCAAGGTCACCCCTGTGTGGTCCGTCCCATCACATAGCCTCCAAGGCACCACCGCTTGTTAGGGGCACTCCATCAGGCTGAGAAGCAGGCAGCACCAAGGGCAAACACAGTGGGTCTTTCTCTCCTTTGCCCCTGAAAAAGGTCTGGAGGCATCTGAGCTTCTAGTTTTGACCTTTCCTGAAAAATGCTATCCATTAAAGTCTCACTGCCTGGGATGAAGTACAATTGTGCTTATTACCAACCATTTTACTAGAAAAATGTTCATAAAATAAAATTTATAAGTTTGAAGCAAGCAGATTTGTGGAATATTTGATAAGGTGAGTTGTGGTTTGTTTCTTTATTTCTTCATAACACATTCCTCTGCCATTTATGTGTCTGGATTTAATGGTAAACTAAGATACAAAACAACATTCATACACTGATGAACCGACTTTATGAGATAAAAAATTCAATTTTCAAATGGAATGAAAGTAAAAAAATTAGTCAGTTTAGAAAATTAAATAGTAAGACAAAGATTTATATTTTTTCTTATGTAATATATCACATATTAAAGATTATGTCTAAAATTTTACCACTGAAAAGGGAAAACAAATAGGATTTGAAAAGAGCACTACAGCTCAGGGTGAAATGCTACACACACACAGATTTGAGTAATATGGATGAATGGACATTACTATTATATAATTAGCTAAGTTCTCATTGATTATATACCACTTGATATTACCCAAATTTCACCTCAAGGATGAACATAGTATGAAGAGAGGTTTCAAATATCAGTCACCTTAACTCTGTAAGGGGTATATCATCATCAACAAACCAACACAAATAACTTTGCTGTCAGAATATTAACATAGCAAGCCCTTACATGGTATTTACTATCTGACTGTACTAACTGCTCTTACATGTGTTATCTCCTCAGAATCACCATAAAGAGTATTAACACCATCACACTTTGGCAGATAAGAACACTGGGAAACAGTGAAGTTAAGTTTGCTTGCAGTCAGATAGCAAGTGAGTGCAGAGCTGGAATTTTTTTTTATTGTTGTTCAAGTACAGTTGTCTCTATCTCCCCCTCCACCATGCCCCCCTGCCCCAGCCATCCCCACCTCCCACTCTCAAACCTACCCTCCTTGGCTTTGTCCACGTGTCCTTTAGACATGTTCCTTGATGGCCCTTCCCCTACATTCCCCCCATTATCCCTCTCTCCCCTCCCCTCTGGTTACTGTCAGTTTGCTCTTTATTTCAATGTGTCTGGTTATACTTTGCGTGCTAGTTTGTTTTGTTGATTAGGTTCCACTTATAGGTGAGATCATATGGTATTTGTCTCTCACAGTTCAAGTGTTATATATGTTCTTAGCCATTAGAGCAGTGATTTTCCAGATCAGTCTGCATTGGGATCCCCTGGGAGCTAGCTAACTCAGACTGCTAGGCCCACCCCAGAGTTCCTGGGGTGGGACATGAGAAGTCGCTTCTAACAGGCTCCCAGGTGATGCTGATGCTGCTAGTCTGAGGACCAAACTTTGGGAGCCATTGACCTACAACATATTCCCTCTCTCTTCTCTTTTCTTTTTTGTTGAATTTATTGGAGTGACATTGGTTAATAAAATTATATAGGTTTCAGGTATACAATTCTATAATCTGTGTATTGTGTTGTGTGTTCACCACCCCAAGTCAAGGCTTCTTGCATCACCATTTATACCCCTTTACCTCTTCTACCCCGCCTACCCCACTTTCCCTCTGGTTATCACCACACTGTTATCTGTGTCTATGAGTTTTTTCCCCTTAATCCCTTCACCTTTTCCACCCATCCTTGCAACCCCTCTCCCCTCTAACAGCTGTCAGTCTGTTCTCTATGAGTCTATTTCTATTTGCTAGCTTATTTTGTTCATCAGAATCCACATATGAGTGAAATCATACGGTACTTGTCTTTCTCTGACTGGCTTATTTCACTTAGCATAATGCTCTCCAGATCCACCCATGCTATTGCAAAAGGTAAGATTTCCTTCCTTTTTATGGCCAAGTACTATTCCACTGTGTAAATGTACCATAGCTGTTTTGTCCACTCATCTACTGATGGACACTTAAGCTGCTTCCAAATTTTGGCTATTGTAAATAACACTGCAGTGAACATAGGGGTGCACATATTCTTCCAAATTAGTGTTTTGGGTTTCTTCAGATATATTCCCAGAAGTGGAATAATTGGGTCATAATCCCTCTCTCTTAAATATGGGTGATATTAACTTCACCTGCTTTTTAGACTTAAGGTTCAAAGCTATCTGCTCGCAAGATGTATTGCTCCTCTCCCTAAACAGTGCGAAGCAAGAATGGGCTGCTCCACAAGTAAATGTTGGATTGTCTTATGGACGGACCTTACCCTCAGGGGGTTATCAACCCAGGCTAATAATTGGAATCACAGGTAAGATCAAGTCCAAGGTAGTAGTAATATGAAAAGGCTTGCTTCTATGTGTCTAAGACAGAGAGAAAGAAGAAGGTAGAAGATTATTTTATATAAATTCATGGCTACCTAACCTGTTCTCTTTGGCCACATAAACAAAATAATGTTCCCAAACACTGGGATGCACTCCAACATGCCCTAGTGACCAGGCACAGATTGAACAAGGGGTTTTGACACTTTTTACCCATGTGTGTAAATCTCACATGTTTTAGTTCTCATCACCAATCCTACATTTCCATACCTCTGTCAAATATGGGGAAATAAAGCAGCAAAAATACTGTTAATTTGTGATTTATTTTTTTTAAAAAAAGATGTTTCACAAAATAAGTTTAACTGCTACCATGGCCTGCCTTCCACAGAGCTGGCCATACCAGTAAGGAGGTGCCTACACCAAAGCAATCCATTTCTGGGAGCAAAAAATACAGAAGGCATAGTTTCCAGAAATAAAAATCTATCTCCTTTTCTCTTTCAAGTTTACCAAGTGGATAAGCAGTTCCCAGACAAGAGTTTCCTCTGCCCACCACACCCTGACTTCTCCTCTCCTTCAAACTTAGCATTCTTTTGAGTGTATGCAATTCTTTATTAAAACTTTGATTCCTCTCTGAAACATTCTTTTCTACTCAGTGCCTTTGCAAAGAACAGAACATACATATGCTGAGGAATAAGCCTATGTACGCAGCCTATGAGGCAGCTTTTTGAGCCTTTACTTTTTAAATTTCAGGTAGATAATTCCAAGTATAAATAATATGCACTGCACTAAAAAGATAAAACTAACTAGTTACATAACTTGAGCTGTGCATTAGTTGTATTATCTGTCCCTTTTTCAGGGGCAAAGGAACAAATACTGAAAAGTTCAATGCTTGCCTGAGGCCCACACTGAGTGCGCCAGAGATTATCAAGTCAGCGGTAAATTTCAGGAGTCCCTAAGGATCATACTTGTGAAAGGCAGATACAGAAAGAGAAACAGGTGTGGCTGCACTTGGTGATAAAAGGCTTTAATTTTCTTCTACTAAACTATAATAGCATTCTCCTATCCTGGATTTCTCAAATTTGCCCTTCTCTTCAAAACAGAAAATAGTTTCAGATATCGCCCTTTTATCTCAGTGATGATAAAGTTCACTCTCCAGTTCAGCAGGCAGCCCTGAAAATGCAACAGAATTCATAGAGCAATCAGTCTGTAAAAAATGCTTTTCCAAGGAAACTATCCTCTTAGATCCTGGAACTGTATCAACTACTGGGTTCATGTCTTGTTTTCAGAACTACACTATTTGGTTAATGAATCAAATATCAGCATTTGTGGAAATTCATTATAAAGATTTACAAATAAAAATATGATACTTCAGAGATATATGCTTCTGGATATAATGTATCAAACTAACACTCCCACTATGAACAAGTTTAAATAAAAAAAAAACTGTTTGAAGTTATCTCTCAGCAAAAAAACAATCAATACATGATGGTTCAAGATCTCAGAAAGAAGGGAAATGCATTAAGGTAAGCCCCGTATTTGCTGTTGGCTTTTCATCTCAAGTCTTTTGTTAACTCCTTGTATGAGGCATAGATGCCAAACAAAAAGGAGCAGCAGTCTAGAGACTGGAGCAATGTCACTGGCTGGGGATCACTGGAGTTTAAGGTAGCTAGGACTTGAAGGTCTAAGGCCCCAGAGAAAAGGGGCTGCATAGAAGTGAGCTCATAAGAGTGATCTCATAGAAGTTTGGGTTCACTTCCTCCAGGATCTTGGCTCTTCAAGTCCTGCCTGCCTTGAACTCCAATATTTTGCCAAATATTAAGCTGTATGTGCATGGAGTAAGAAGCTGAGAAAACAAGCAGAAAGAAACTGCTTAGAGGATAAAAAGCAAAGCAGACTTTTGGGTAGTCTTACAATGCTGGGGAGTTAAAAATTAGAGTTTAGAGCCCACTAAGGAAGATGGGCTCTGGTAAACCTCCTAGATCTTCAGCTGAGACCCTTAAAGGGCTGACTTCTAGGAGAAAGGGAGAACCAGGAAGAGATGAGCCTTAGCACATCCTGAAACCCAGCCTCATCTGGAACAAAAAGAGCAAGGTAATTTGTTTGCATTTTGTCTGCTTTCTGGAAGAAAATAAAATCCAGTCTGGGAGAAGATAACAGTATCTAGTACTATTTTTCATAAATAATGTCAAGAATTTAATTTTAAAAATTATCAGGAATGTTTAAAAACATTCCAGGGAAAAAAATGAGGAAAAATCAAGGAAACAAACAGATGATGAAAATAGATCTATAGGTTATCCAAATAATAGAGATATCAGACATGATTTTTTCATCTAGTCTTATATAAAGAGGATTATAAATCACAAGTTGGGCCTGTTCCAGGGATGTGAAGTTGGTTTAACATCTGAAAATCTTTAATGTAGTATATCACATTGACACTATAAAGCAGAAAAATCATATTATCTCCAAAAATTCAGCAAAATATTTTGATAAAATTTTACACCAATTTCTAATTTTAAAAAACTCTTAGAAAACTAGGAATAGAGAAGAATTTCCTTAATCAAATAAAGAATACTTACAAGAACATTTAGTGGGTTTGGAGGGGGTTGGGGGTAGAGGGGGGAGAAAATATGGACAACTGTAATTGAACAACAATAAATAATTTTTTAAAAAAAAAGAACATTTAGAGCAGCCATCATCCTTAATGATAAATTATTAATTCTTCCCTCCATCCCCCATTAGTTTAGAAATATGACAGGGATTTCCAACCTGAGATTAGAAATCTAAGTGGAATTCAGTATTGTACTGGATGTCCAGGTAGCACAACAAAACAAGAAAGAAAAGAAACAAAAAATGTAAGAATTACAAAGGAAGAAATAAAATTGATGTTTATAGATGGTGTGATTATATTCATAGAATTTCCAAACTAGTGCACAGAAAAATTATTAGAATTTATATGTGAATTTGCAAGGTTGCTAGATAAAATAACAATATACAAATTCAATTGTATTTCTAAATGTAAGCAATAAACAATTAGACACTGAAATATTTAAAAGATAATAATACCATTTACAATACCATAAACTTAAACACCTGAAGTAATTCTAATGAAAATATTCAAGACACAAAAAACTACAAAATATTATTTAGAGAAATTAAAGAAAGCCTAAATAAATACCACATTCTTGGATTGGAATGCTCAATATTGGTATGAGTCAATTCTTCCCAAATTAGTTTCTAGATTTAATGCAATTCCAATCAGAAGCCCATCAATTTTCCTTTGAAGAAATTGAAATGTCTATTTTACAATTTATATGGAAATGCAAAGGTCCATACATAGCCAAGAAAATTTCAAGGAATAGAGTTGGAGAACTTACACATAGACATCAAGCCTTCTTTAAAAACTCAAAGAATTAAGGGTATAGTATTGGTGGAAGAAGAGAAAATTGACAAATGGAACAAAATAAATATCCTAGAAACAGACCCATGTATATGTTATCACCTGATTTAGGACAAAGATGCCCAGAAGTATAATGAAAATGAAAACTATTTTCAATAAACTGTACTGGGTCAATTAGGTTTTTCCATTCTTACACAGATGGAATAGCTAATCAACTTCAATATCTCACATAGGACTTCAAACATCTACTACTATAGTTTAGTTCATTCTGCTGGGTTAAGCACTGCCATATTCCATTGGCATGTGGGCATCCCTTCCATGACTCAACCATGGCCCAACCAGAACCCATCTCCATTCCTTTTCCTCACTTACTCTTGTGGTTCCTATCTGTGAGTGGTTCAGAGCATCATATCAAACTTAACGTTTTGGGGAAATGTATATTTGCCCTTTGACAGTTATTTTCCCTCATGGAACAATTATATTCTATCTGTAAAACAAGTTAGAATTGGTGAATTTTGTCTAAAATTTAGTTTAAGTTATAGCTCAGTCTGGGATTTTTCCTGGGACCCCAGAGCATGACTCTGGGGGAATCTTTCTCTTTTGAAGACCAGCTCTATGGCAGCATTGCCCTGTTTCCTTGATTCAGAGATGTATTTATTTCTTCACATCCTAAGGATTCTGAAGTTAGGATAAGACATGCAGGCCAGGGCAAATGTAGGTTTACAATTGCTCACATGGGAAATAGTATAATAATTAATAAATAATAATCTAAGAATAAACTGTTTTGCATACTCACAACTGTAAACCTACTTTTTCCCTGCCCTGTAGTAACCAAATTCAAAAAAACATATACAATTAAAAATAAATAAATCTGCCTGTTTGCAAACAGAGGAGTCAACTATGGTACTGCTCATACCAGGAATAATGAATTTTAAATTTGGCAATTATTTCTTATTTGAAATGCACCATGAGGGAACATGGGAAAGTCACCATATACACAGAAGGTAGACTATAACTACCAAGCAATGCAATCACCAAAACATATGGAAGAGCACATGGCATTTCAAAGCTAACAGAATCAAGTGAGGTCAGTTCATGTACCAAACAGAGCCATTTGTCAGATGCTAAATGTGTTCCCCTGTTAAAATTTCTGTCTGGCTCTCAGGAGATGCTCTTTGACTTCTAAGTATACAGAATCAATTATAACCAGTAAAAGTATGTCTTTAGCCAAATAAGAAATATAGATGAACATGATATTCTTCAAAGGCCTCAGAATTACACTAGTAATGTAAAGGAGCCATAGAAATAAAGATCACAAGTACATGTTATGATAAGCAACATACTACCATGATACTAATGTGCATGAACAGGGAAGGCCAAAAGTTATTGGGAGCAGCCTTTACACTCCAGGTGTGAAGACAGCTTACTGTGTATGAGATGCAGGAGAAAACAGTGAAGTAAATGGACAAATATAATATGGTAAATAAGTACAAATACTTCTGTATAAATTTATTCCAGCCTCTCCTCTAGAAAAGCTGCTAACAAATCAATGTGTGATCAATAAATCAATGTTTGATCAATAGATCAACAAAGGTTTTCCATAGGAAGGCCATGAGACTCAATGTACCAGGGACTGACAGACACATTTTCAACCCTAAGAGAACTGTCTCACTTGCCATCCAAATTGAAGCATCCTTGGGATGTTCCCATCAAGGCTAAGGAGATGGAGATGTGGAGCATGCCAGTAGGAACTATCCCCATGTCACTGGGGTGACTTTGGGGAAGCATAGTAGACAAAAGTTTGGGCATAATTTGGGCTTGGCAAAATTCACCTGTGACACATTTCATACTCTAGTAGGTAATATGCTTGACCTGCTTATCTGATGGGATCACAGTTAACTTCTAATGAGGGAATATATGAGAAAGTGTTTTCTAAACTCTAAGTACTATATAAATGTTAATTTTTTACCAATGTTATCATAAAAACACGATTCATAACACCAGATGTTAACACCAAACTCATCTTCAAATATACACACCACACCACAGCATACAGTACGTTTACAAGTCAAGTGCAAAGGCATCTGTGCTCCTCTGGTTTAACTGTACATACTGCTGCTGGCTGGTCCCACTCTCCTCAGACCTTTTCAAGACTTAGATTTCATCTCAGGACTTATTCTCAGGTTTTGAATAAAGTATCAAATGTTTCCCTGTTCTTACTCAAAGCACCATCTATACAAGTAGTCACTTTTTGAACTTACCTGGTCCAATGATTTCTTATCAGTCTGAGGAATATGTTTCTGTAGAGATCACAGCAATGGCCTATCTTCCAAGAATCTTTTCAGCTGTCCCTTTATAACAGGAGGCCCAATGCATAACTTATTCTGCCTCAGCTGAGTATATGAGGGCATTTAAAAACCTGCCTTTTTTTTTTTCTTTTGCAAGGAGGCCAACTCTTTTGCAACACAAACATTTGTTAAATTAAGTTAATCCATCACATACTACAAATTTCACTAGAACACCAATTAGAGAAATAAGTTTCTTTACAAGCCTGGAGAATCTTTTTCAGCCAAGACACCCCAAGACGGTACAGATGGGGAGATCAAACCTCCCCCAGGAGTCCTGCAGTTAAATCTGGAGCCTCTGGAAGAACATGAGGAGACAGCAGGAGGCCTGGGCTCCTGGCCCACCGATAAGAAAAAAATCTGTTCCTGGCCAACCTGGAACCCTTCAAAAGGGTTCATGAAATTCTCCCAATCCTCCCAGTATTTTCCCTTTCCTGTGCATAAAATTAAACACATCCAATCACCAAACATCCCCATCCTAGAAGGCAGAGAAATTACAACTCTGCTTTGACAGAGAGCCATCAAAGGTTGGGACAGTTTGAGATTTTGTTTTCCAAGCTAACTGCTGGCCTCGAGGAAGTATGACACCAGCGCTTTAAGCACAAGGCAGCTGTTCATTTTTGGCTGAAGTTCAATATAAACCTCACAAATGGTCTGCTAGCTCTCTTTTTAAAAATAGTAATTAAAAAAATTTTATAGTCACAAAACCCACAATCTAGTGTTTTCACTATAAAGCTTTTCCTGCAGGACAGAGAAAACCACGTATTCTGAACAAAGTTCTAAGCCAAAAGAGTACCAGGAGGTATTTCCTTCAGTAAAGTATAATGGGACAAATACTTAGGCAGATTGAAAATCAATGGCTAAATCAGTTCCAAAAAATCACTGAACATCAATCCTCTCTAAAGTATTGAAAGATGAAAATCTAGCAACAGATAATTTACTTTTCAAAAGAGGTCCTTAATGGTTAAGTCACTGAATATACTTTTATTAAGAAGTAAAAATAAGACATCAGAAACTTCCCATTCATTCTGAAATTTTGGTCTGTTTTAAAGATACCACAATGACTATATTTTACTTGTAATTTTACTATTCCAGCAAGAATTCACATAAATATCAATTTGTATGTTCAACACCATGATGTGTCCCCCAAAACTGGCAAGTGTCCTTCCTTCTCTTTTATTTCCCTCCTTGGAGATGTGAATATGCATAAGGGCCAAATGTTGACGGTGCTCTCAAAAGTAAAATAAACCTTTCATGGGGCAAGTTAACATTTGTTATTATTCTAGTGTGCATATTTATGACAGACTCACACACAGATTTATAATTTCAGGATAAACTAAAGTCATTCCTAAACCTTTGGACACTTTTGGGAAGTTAACAGACTTCCAAGACTAAAAGCAAGAATGTGGATTTGGTTTATACAGCCAAACCTGGCAAATCCCTCACTGAGTCTGTAAGTGTGAGCTTCCCTCCCTTGTCTGTATTCTCTCCCTTTAGCATTTATGTCCACACCTACCATCTGACTTCCAGGCTGTCATACCACATGCTGAGCTTCCACCTCATACCCAGTGAGTGTGTGCAACGCTAACCTACTGTGCATCAGGCACTCCACCCTCCCCAAACCACTAAACTGACCTCTACATAGTAAACAAAATTCAGGGTCATTGGCTTGTTTTCTGTGAGCTATAGGTTTGAACTAACTGCTGTTATCCTTCATCCTCAGCCCTTCCTCCAAATTTCACTCCATGGAAGTTTGATTTTGTTTGTGGAGCAAGCCCCATAAACATACTTCATGCAGTTCTTTTATAAAATAGTTTGGCCTCATTTCAGGAAATAAGAATAATGCAGACATAGAAAAAATATCTATCATTCCCTTGAATTCAAATGATAAAAAATACATTTGATGCACACACTCATTTACTAAAAGACATATCATACATATAATACATATAATATATGTATATATAATATGCACAAATACATAGCCTTCTAGTCACTTAAATTAGTATCATTTGTAAGCATCCTTACATAATTTTCATTTTAGCCTCGCTGACCCATCATTCAAAGTAGGGACTAAACAATAGCAAGAAACATTTTATCCCCAGTAAATCATATGTTCTCTGATCACAAAGGATGCTTAGTAAATATGGTCTACTGGCTTGCTTAAGAAAAGAAACCATTTGGAAAGTCTTCAACGTATTGGCAAAAAATCTTCCTACTGGCTAAACACTGCCGTTTAGAACACAACCCTCATCCTGCTCATGTGCAAGCCCTGAACTCCAAATCACCATCCACAGATATACTCAGGGTCATGTGATGACAGGGTGAGAAACGGGGGGCCAGCCCCACCCTTGGGCTTCCTTGAGCCTTCATACCTGTGCTGATGCTCCTGTAAGACTTGATAAATGCTGATAAGAAAAGTTTGGTTTTTAAAACTCCCCACAACACAGTCCTTGTAGATTCGGAATTCTGCAGCCGTCACCGCCTCACCCTCAGGAATCTGGGATAAGTTGAACTTGAACTCTTTGTGGTGTCGCTGGCGAGGGGAGAACTCCTTGTCGTACTCCACTATAAGATTAAACAAGAGAGAGTGACAACTATTGTTACTTGACTAAGTGCCAGAGGCTCACCACAAAAGAAAGTCTCTCAATTCAATTCATGAGTGGATTACAGGTTACCAATAGTTTATTAGAGGGATTGGGATGGTGGAAAGATAATTGTCTAAGCTGTCAAACAGGCTGGGATTAAAATCCTTTATTTTACCCAAGGATTAAATAAAATTCTTAGATTTTATTTCATTTAAATACCTTAGATACTCTAGTTTAACGAAGTTGCATGAAAGCAAGTTATTTAAATTCTTTGCTTCAGGTTTCTTGATCTGCAAAAAACGGGAACAGTATGTCTTCAAAGGGGAGTTGTAAGAATTAAGAAAACAGTGACGACTAAGAATGTGTCTGGTGATCCTGGCCATTATCCTCTCCCAGCCCTGTTTCCTCCTTGCTGCTTTGCCCCCTCCCCTCAGGTCAGTTCATCTAACCCCATCAGCAGTGGGTGTGACTAAGGGTAGCCCTTGAGCCCTCCTGGTAGGCATCCATGCTGGAGGAGAGGGCAATGAGCAGTGCATTTTGCCTAGGCCTGAAGCTCCAAGTGCCTTCTGCTGTTTGTACCTGCTCCTGTTTAGTGGAACTTATTGTTAAAGGGTTGAGGATGAAGCTTCATAGATAAGTTGCCCTAACTAACGTTCACTGCCCACACCCAACCCCCACTGGTGGGACCTGATGGCTGAAGGACCAGGGTGGGGGTGGCAGAACAGAGGGACCCATAGTGCTGTGAAGCTGCTGGAGTCTCCATTTAATCTGCTCATAGAACTCAAGTATGAAAATGGAGATGTGGAAGCAAATCACTAATGGGGCATCCTGCTATTTTCTGATGTTTTTCTTAAAACTAGGAAAGGATTGAGTACAAAAGCTGTTTTTTTTTTTAATGAAATCTTTTCCCTGCTTGAAGAGAAGACAAATCGTGAAAAACTCCAACTACTAATTATCATTTTCAGTCAGCTATCAGATGTCTATATAGTGTCTGTGTGAGACATGATATCAACCTTACATGCTTAACTCATAATCGTTGTAGAGAAAAGAGGAGTGCTCTGCTTCCCACCATCAACCCTCAGCTCTGTTCCCCAGACTTCAGAAATGCTTCTGCCCTGCTGTCCCTGTTAGTTTTTTTCTTAAAAGCAACCACAGTGAAATCTCATGAGCAAATTAATCCTTTATGGCAAAGCTTTCCCAGAGCTTGTGGGTAAAAAAAAAATCAAATTATTTGCCAGCTCCAACTGACCACTTTTGCCAACATGTGTTGTTCTTCATAATCACCAGAGAAAAGCTTTGGGGATTAAGCTTCTTTAAGAAAAAAAAAGCCAATAGCTCTTTACAAGAACCTAAGACCTCAATGACATTTGCAGAAGCTAGGGAAGCTTAAGCCATCTATAGGTATGTGGCTTTAAATAAAGAATTTCTGAAATTGCCATGTGACTATGCAACAAATCTTTTAGATTCAAAAAGCGAGTTATCTCTCTCGCTTTTTTTTAATTTGGAGGGTTACAAAAGGACAAGTTTTGGCTTATGTAAGAGCTTGAATATAAGTAAAAAAAAAGATCTAACCAGAAAGTAAACCATGGTTCAGTCCCAACAAGAGAGCAGGTTTTCTAATTAGTGGCTAAGCATGAAAAGCAATATTGTTAGAGAGTTCACCCAAGGCCACCCACACATGACGATGTATCACTTTTCCCTAAAACTGATCTGCCTTTTAAGTTTGATATGTTATCATCGGTGTTTAAAAGTGAATCAAATCTGATTTCCCAAAGAGACTTTCTACAAAATAGTCACACAGCTTTTCTATAGGGCCTTTTGGGTGCTTAAATTTTAACATCACTAAATGAAAATATATTCTTAAGATTTGCTTGAGAGAATGCTTAAGAACTCCTCAAAGAAGTCTTTCAATTGCTCTTAACAATTAGAAAGAAAAATATAAATGTGAAGCAAGCTATAAGATAGTAACAAGATATTTCAGTTAAAAGGAGCAGAGAAAGAGACAGAAATGTCTATAAATGAGAAATGTGGTAGTTAGTCTTTGGAGAGGTGGTCCCACCCCAATAACCCATACCTTTCAGTATCCACACCCCTGGGTGGTCTCCCTCCACTGGAGTGGTTCTGGGCTGGCCTCGTGACCTTCTTTGGACCAAAATGCAGCAACGGTGATGCGGAGTGACTTTCTAGGCTAGATCATAAGTTTTAAACTTCCTTCCACTTATGTTTCTTGGAATGCTTGTGTGGGGAAAGAAGTCTACAGTCTTTAGAGTAGTTGGACTAAGAAGTCCAACTGTGTGGAACTTCCATGCTGTGAGGAAGTCCAAGCTAATGGTGTGGAGAGGCTGTGTGGTGCATGGAGAGGCACAGGGATGGAGAGGAAGGAGGGAGGAAGGGAAGAGTCCCGTCAGTCCCCAGCCATCTCAGCTGAGACACCAGACATGTTATAAAGATGCCATTTTAGATGTTCAATCCAGTGGAAACTTCAGATGGCTCGTACCCCAGCCACCTCTCACTACAATTGCATAAGATGCCTAGTGAGAGACCTGCCCAGTTGAACTGTCCTTTCACAAGACTGTGAGAGATAATAATACTTTATTGTTTTAAGTTACTTCATTTTGGGTGATTTGTTATATATTAATAAGCAACTAGCAGAAGAAGAGAAGGGAGAACAGGAGAGAATAACAGGGGGAAATGAAGAGGAAAGGGAAGTTTGACCTTGCTAGGGAGGGGGGATAATTGCATGAAATTCTTATGGGTGAATATTTTGAAATGCTGGGAGGCAAAATGTATGGAAAAGAAAGAATCCTGGCAAATGCTCACAGACAGATGTGAAGAGAGAGATAAAGAATCTAAAAATGATAAAAAAGACTAGTTCAAAGCCTTCATTTTATTACAATGTGAATTAGTACACATTGCCTTATATGTGTGTTTTCTCATTTCTCTTCTACCCTGACAACATTACCTTGAAGTAGTCTGAACTTTCTTTTGCTTTCTCTTTATCCTTCTCTGAGGAGTCTCATGTGTTGCTGATTGCTACCCACTTGCTTTTAAGTTCTTTTACCAAAATCCTTTACTCTGCTGTCTTCTGGTTCTACTCTGCCTCTACTCTCCTCATGCCTTCTTGCTGGAAGCTAAACCACCTTTCTTGCTGTCCCCATGACACTGCTGTTCCCATGACACCACAGCCACCAGTCACTGGAGTTTGCTTGGAACTCCTTTCTTCCCCAATCTTTTCCTCTAATTGAATTTACACAGTGTGTTTTGCTAATGTGTCATTAACAAAAAATAAGCACAATTAGGTTACTCCTACACATGCACTTGGAGACCACAATGGTGAAACAGTAATATTTCCAATGAGCTTAGCATGTCCCATTCAAGCTGTGTGATTCTCCTTTAAATTTCAGAGAGTTCAAGAAGTATGACAGAAGGCTGAGTTCTGAATTCAGCACCCAGTACCTATTTTGCAGCCCCTAGAATTGGGCTTTTCAACAGTGATGCCACGTGTGGTAGACAATTAAGTGTGTTGATGAAGTGTTAAACTTCCAAACTGGTTTTAGATTCCAGCTCCCTTTCTTCTTACTTATATGATACTGAGCAAGATATTAGTCAAATTTCCAGTTATCAGTTAAATGGGAATAATAACATTTCTGAAGATTAAATACAACAATCTATACAAAATACTCAGTGGTAGAGTAAGTACTCCATAAATGTCCGTTGTAGTTATCATTAGCTGATGTTTGAGAATCTGGCTCCTCTGAGCTTAGAGTATCTCAATACTGAGTAATTCAAATGCATTCATGAATCTGTAGATAGGGCTGATTAATACTTCTGCTAAGTTAGCTCTTTAAATTAGAGATACATTCTGTGAAAAGTACAGCAAATGAAATCACCATTTTGAGTACCATCAGCTTTAGTGTTGGCTACCAGATATAGTGCTGTGTTATCTGAGGCAATAATTCCCAGAATTTTTCATTTCAAGGACTAGTGAAAATATTTTTTAACGGTAATGACCTTGCACAAGGTCACCTGCATTTTCTGTTTGCCATTTGTAAGTACAATAAAACAAGACAACAAACTGTGTTCCTTTAACTCTATGATTTGATTTCTAAAGGTTCTTCTAACACCAAATAAAAAAGGAAGGTCATAATTAAAGAATACATACAATCCTTGAAATTGAATAAATTTAGTTTTATAAAACTTTATTCTTTTTTTTTTCCCCAGACTATACCATCTGAAATTTCAGACCAGGTCCATACCTTTAGCCAACATGTACGGCCACAATACTAAGGAATAAAAGTTACTGGTTTAAGATTTAAAATGTAAATTACGTAATATGTACAAAAGAATATATGTAATTTATGAAGGTAACAAAGCACCAAGAAAACCAGCACCCAACTTAAAAACTGGAACATGACCAATACCATGGTATTCCTCTCTGATACCAGCCCCCTGCCCAGCCCACACAGTACCTAGCATCAGGAGTAGTATCTAACGTTCCCTTGTCTTATACATGCATTTTCTTATTTCTCCTCTACCCTTTTCTATATATGCATGTATCACTAAATCATAGAGTGTTTTGTTTTTCTTTTTTCCCTTAAAGTTGATGTCCAGATGATGGAAGTTTTATGTGGAGACTATAGGCGCAGTCACAGCTAAGAGGGAAGGCAGCACAGGCAGACAACTGCACTACCTGTCAAGTGGTGGGGAGCTGAGCTTCCATGGGTGAAACATGGCCACTTTGCAGGCAATGGGTGACTAGTAAGTCTTCTCTTTCAGCTCTGCCTCATATAGCTCTATGAGAAACATGGGCATTTTCTCAACAAGTGCTGGCAAGCATGTGAAAAAAGTGCATTGTTGGTGGGAATGAAAAATGGTGCAGCTGCTATGGAAAACAGTCTAGAGAGTCTTCAAAAAATTAAACATAGAATTATCATTATCATATGATTCAGCAATTCCACTTCTGGGTATTAACCCCCAAAAGTAAAAGTGGGGACTCAAACAGATATTTCACATCCACGCTCATAGTAGCATAATTTACAAAACCAAAAGGTGGAGGTAACCCAGGCATCCATCGGAAGATGAATGGATAAATAACATGTGGCATATACATACCATGGAATAAGATTCAGAGTTAAAAAGGAAGGAAATCCTGACACATGGTACAGCATGGATATACCTTGAAGACATTATGCTGAGTGAAATAAGCCACAGAGACAGAATGTAGAATGGTGATTACCAGGGGCTGGAGGGAGGAAATGGGGAGTACTTGTTTAATGAGTACAGAGTTTCAGTTTGGGGAGATGGGAAACATTCTGGAGATGTATAGTAGTGACAGTTTCACAACAATGTGAATACACATAATGCTATAGAACTCACACACTAAACTAAAAAATTGTTAAAGTGGTAATTTTTGTTATGCATATTTTGCCACAATAAAAAACTAATTAAAAATGAACATTTTATTACACAATCACAATGCATAATCATACTTAAGTCAACATAATTCTTCACTGTCTCTAATACTTAATCAATAATCAAATTTAAAAGATTAAATGACAGAAAAGAAAGAGACACATTACAAATTGTTGAATCTCATGAGAAAACTTAGCTGACCGCCTCCTTGACTGTCTCACTGAGTTCAGGATGCTATAACAAAAATACCACAGACTGGGTGCTTTAAACAACAAACATTTATTTCTCACAGTTCTGGAGGCCAGAAGTCTTGTGAGACCAGGGTGCCAGCATGATCAAGTTCCTGTTGAGGGCCCTCTTCCTTGTTACATCCTCACATAGCCTTCCTTGGAGCATGAGCAGAAGGATGAGCTCTTGTCCATAGGTGGCAAACACAAGGCCCGTGGACCAAATCCAGCCCTCCACCTTGTTATATTTGGCTTGGCATCTTGTTTCTACCCAGCGGCAGCACCAAGCTCCTTGCCCCTAGTTAAGCAGTAGTTACATTATACAGTCCTAAAATTACATTCGGCCCTTTGAAGGCAACCAAGAGATTGACATGGCCCCCAGTGAAAATGAGTTTGACACCCCTGCTCTAGTCTCTTTCTCTTCCTATAAGAACACTGATTCCATTGTGGGCTCCACCCTCATTACTTCATCTAGACCTAAACACTTCCCAAAAACCCCACCTCCTAATACTGTCTCATTGGGGATTAAAGTTCCAACACTATGAATTATGGGGGGACACAAACACACAGTCCACAAGATTGACCTTAAGGTGTCACATCATTTGTTCTGCTTGCTACCTTCTGAATTTATAGTTTGGCATTTTTGGTTTGTGTTTATAACTGTCACTGGTGATGGTCTCATCTCATACAGTGCTATTTGATTTTAAGTTATACTTGCTTCTGGAATAAGTTCCTTTGGTGAATATTTTTAATTACTCATTCATTTTCCTTTAAACATATAAAGATATTCAAGCCATGTAGTTCTTTTTAAGTCAGCATGCTTTTTCTAGAGGTTTATCAATTTAGGTTAAATTTCTTGAATTTATCACCATACGTTTTTTCAGAGTATTTCATTTTAAAATATTTGCTCTACCTATGATTCTTTATTCTAATACTGTTTATTTGTAAATTCGTTTTGTCTTGATTCATCTTAGTGGAGGTTATTTTCTTTTTTTTTTCTCACTACAGCTTTATTTGGTTGCACTACAGGTATTTTAAGGGGCACATTCTGAATAACTTCCCACAAAGTCTGCATTATTTCAGTTAAAGTTTTCTAGAGAAAAATAAAGATACCATCGATTTCAACTGCAAATATAAAAGAGAAAAGAAAAAGAAGAGAGGGAAGAAAATAATAGAATAATCTCTAATACATTTAAGAGTAGTCACATATTTATTACTACCTGAACTTACTTGATAGTTAATTCAAATTCTACATTTTCCAAATGCTTCAAGCTTTTACTTATACATCAAAGTTGAAAAGCTTGAAACTTTTTAAATTGCCATTCCATTGACTTCTGTAAACAAGTTTTCATGCCGTGGCACGAGTTTATTTAATTTGAGGCAACAAGCACAGTCCTGGCTCATCTTCCAAGGGCTGGAACAATGGCAGACTGCTGACTTCTATGTTGTAAGCACACAACCTTAAATAGTAATAGAGGTACTGAACTCAACTGTCCACCTCACTTTGTAACCACAGTGAGATGACAGACTTTTTACCCTCCAGGATTCACCAAATACTTTAAAAAATTTGTATTAATGTTCTATGAGAATCAAAAATATCAGGAAGAATCTACTTTCCTGGTTGCCATGCTCCAAGTGACTTTTTTTCCCTAAATTTTACTTTTCATTTAAAATAATTACTGACCCAGAAGTAGTTGCAAAAATAGTAGCATGGATTTTTAAAAAAAACAGAGCCATGTAATATCCTACATAACTGAATAGCAAAACCAGGAAATTGATATTGGCATTATACTTTAAATGCATTTTTTAAAAGATTTTATTTATTTTTAGAGAAGGGGAAGGGCGGAAGAAAAAGAGGGAAAGAAACATCAATGTGAGAGAGAAACATCCATTGGCCACCCCTCGCATGTGCCCTGAACAGGGACCAAATCCGCAACCCAGGCATGTGTCCCAGTCACTGGCGACACTCCTGTTCTGTGGGGCAACGCCCAACCACACTGGTCAGGCTGGCATTATACTTTAGACCGCACACTGTACTATGCTTTCAGCACTTTTTACATGCCTTTATGGCATACATGTATATAATTCTATGACATTTTATAATATATATAGATTCCTATAACCACCACCCAATCCAGATACAGAACTATTCTGACACTACAAAAAAGTACTTCTTGGGCCTATTCTTTTATTCCAAATGGCTTTTTAAGGCTAGCCCTAGTACATATATTATAAAGAGCCTACATGCCAACAACACATGCCTACATATTATCATTTTTATTAAGGGTTAATCAAGTCCTTTTAAAATAAATTTTAAAAACTCATTTTAGAACCACTTTCACACCCAAATACAGGTGTTAGCATTACTTAGGCTGGGAAGAAGCTCAATGGCTTCTTACAATGGAAATAAGTCAATAGACCTCAGCCAAGATGAGAGAATATGCTTAGGTACTTAAATCAATAAACGTGTCATTTTTTTTTCTTTTTTTTAATTAATTTTTTACTGTTGACACTATTACAGATATCCCCCATCCACCCGCCCCCGCTTTACCACCCCCAGCCTAGACCCTGTGCTTCCCTCTGGCCTTTACTACGTTGTCATCTGTGTCCATGAGCTATGTATACAAACATATATGTTCTTTGGCTAATCTCTTTCAGTCCCACCACCATCCCACTTCCCTCTGAGATCTGTCAGTCTGTTCTATGTATCCATGCCTCTGGTTTTATTTTGTTTCTCAGTTTCTTTTGTACATTAGATTCCACATATGAGTGAGCCAGGTATTTTAGCAATAACAATGAAGTACCTTTTCCAAAAAGTTACTTTATTATTTTTAATAGTTTATTTTTATTTTATTTTTTCCATTACCATTTATCCCCTTTATACCCTCTTCCACCTCCACCTACCTACCCCCTCCACCGCAATCAATACACTGTTGTCAATGTTCATGAGTCTTTTTTCTTTTTGCTCAATCCCTCCACCCTTCAAGCTGCCAGCCCTGAGAGCAGTCAGCTTGCTGTCTATAAGTCTGTCTCTATTTTGCTTGTAGTTCAGTTTGTTCATTAGATTCCACATGTGAGTGAAATCATATGGTATTTGTCTTTCTCTGACTGGTTTATTTTACTTAGCATAATGTTCTCCAGGCCCATCCATTCTGTCACAAAGGGTAAACTTTTCTTTTTTATCACCACATAGTATTCCATTGTGTTAATATCCTATAGCTATTTTATCCACTCATCTACTGAAGAACACTGGGGCTGCTCCCAAATCT
The DNA here is from genome assembly GCA_028533065.1 of Trachops cirrhosus. Lineage (NCBI taxonomy): Eukaryota > Metazoa > Chordata > Mammalia > Chiroptera > Phyllostomidae > Trachops > Trachops cirrhosus. The sequence goes on along the minus strand of CM052542.1, from coordinate 81,261,448 downwards.
TGACTATTGTAAGTAATGCTGCAGTGAACTTAGGGTGTTTATATTCTTTCAAATTAGTGTTTTGGGCTCCTTTGGAGATATTCCCAGAAGTGGGATCACTGGGTCATAAGGCAGTTCCATTTCTAATTTTTTGAGGTATCTCCATACTGCTTTCCACAGTGGCCGCACCAATCTGCATTCCCACCAACAGTGCAGAAGGGTTCCCTTTCTCCACATCCTTGGTAGCACTTGTTGTTTGCTGATTTATTGAAGATAGCCACTCTGACAGGTGTGAAATGATATCTCAGTGTGGTTTTAATTTGCATCTCTAATGGTTAGTGACATTGAACATCTTTTCATGTCGATTGGTACGTCCTCTTTGGAAACGTGTCTATTCAGGTCCTTTGTTTTTCAACTGGATTATTTGTTTTTTTATCAAATATATTGGCACATATGTTCTCCCATTCAGTGGGTTGTTTTTTCATTTTGTTGGTGGACTCCTTTGCTGTACAAAAAATTTTTAGTTTCATGTAGTCTCATTTGTTTATTTTTTCCTTCATTTCCCTTGCCTGAGGAGATATACCAGAAAAAATATTGCTATGTGCAATGTCCAAGATTTTACTGCCTATGCTTATTTCTGGGATTTTTATGGTTTTGAATCTAACATTTAAGTCTTTAATCCCTTTTGAATTTATTCTTGTCTGTGGTTTAAGAAGGTAGTCTAGTTTAATTTTTCTGTGCATATCTGTCCAAATTTCCCAACACCATTTACTGGATAAACTTTCTTTAGCCCATTGTATGTGCTTGCTTCCTCTGTCAAATATTAATTGACTATAAAGGTGTGGGTTTATGTCTGGGCTCTCTGTTCTGTTCCATTGATCTATGGGTCTTTTTTATGGCAGTACCAGCCTGTTTTGATCACTATGGCCTTGTAGTACAGTTTGATATTAAGTAGCATGATTCCTCCAATTTTGTTCTTCTTTCTCAAGATCACTGTTGCTATTCAGGATCTTTTCAAAAAAAGTTATATTAAATGGTCATTTACCATACATGTTTTTATTGGCTTTGATATGTCCCTTTCAATTAGTCTTTGGTTATGGACAGCACAGGGGCAGTTTCAAAAATTTCAAAAATTTGATGTTCATGACTTCTGCCCTCTTGTAGCTAGGAAGACCTCATACTGTGCTCCAGCTTCAGCACTCAAGGTGGGAAAATTGTTCTATGTGGGGAAACCAGAGCCATGATCCCCAAGGCTGTGGTGATGGTTGATCAAAGTTCCTGGACCATTAATCAGAATGCTGTGGTGGAGCAAAGATCGTTCTCTCAAATGTGAATTTATTTATTTGGAATTTATTCAAGTAATACAAATAAATCTCATGTACATTTAACCAAAAGTAAATAAATAAATTAATTAGTTAATAAACAAATAAATAAATATGCATCATGAGGAAAGACAAACTGAGAAATTGCAGCCCTAATAGAGTTCCATTAACAACAAATAACTACATTTGTGCCTATTTATAAGACCTGTTATAACAAAGCAATCAGACCACATATAGTAAAAATCAATTTATACAACATGCATTTTTTCATAAGAAAAAGTTTATCATCTTCAGTCAAAACTCAAAGAAAAGATGGCTCAAAAGAGAAAAATAAAAACTCTCCCACACTCTTATTCCAACTACAGAGCAATAATGGGCAGAATATCCTCACTAACTGAGAGAATAAATTTCTGTCTGTATTCATTATATCAGATAACCATTTCTTCTTAGATGATCTTGTTTCTCATGTTGCTTTTATCACGCCCTTGTCCTTGGTGTGCTGGGGATCACTGCAATATACCTAACTGTGTTTCTTTGTGTTCAGTCTTCTCATATCACACTGTACTTCACGAACTTGTGGATTCCTATCTCTCATCAGTTCTGTAAAATTCTCAGTCATGAGCTCATCAGTTAGGGCCTCTTCTCCATTCTCTTCAGTGTCTCCTTTAAGAATGACAATTAGGTGTGTATTAGACTTCCCCATTCTAATTACCATGTCTCTTAACTGCTTTTTTTTTTTTAATCCTTGATCTCCTTGTCTCTTGGCTGGAAAATTTCTTTCAGTGTGTCAACAAGTTCACCAATTCCCTCTTCAGCCAAGTGAATGTACATGTATTTGAAGAGCCATCTATTAGTTTGACTTTTTAAAAATGCTAACAGCTCTATTTGTTGTTGCTGCTGTGTGGTCTGCTTGGTCACTTTTGATTGTCTATTGTCCTACATTACTATAATACATTATACTATTCTTTATTCTTTGTTTATTCCCTGTATAGTTGTCTTACATTTTCTCTCCAGCGTGGTGTCTATTTCCTAATATGTGACATCCTTGGGGAACTCAATCTGTGCTGCCATCCTATCCCTCTGATGACTTTCATTTTGGTGGTTTATTTCCTTATGGGTCTGGAGATTTTTTAGGTAATTTGTGATTGAAAATAACCTTGTATGTTTAAACTGGTGTTGCTTTTTTCAGCCCACAAAAATTGTACATTTGCTTTTGTGAGGAATACTACCAACCTGGAGCCACCTCTCTCCCTCTGAGGGCCTTGGCTTCAGCCGGGAACCTCTGGAACAGCTCTCCTACGCTCCTGGACCCCGAGCTTGTCTCATGGTCTGCAGCAGCATTGGTATTTGCACTCACAGAAAGCTGGCTTCGTGTTTGTTTGCTCACAGCAACACACTCCAGCAAGTGCTCAAAGATGTCTCTGATCCCTGACATTCACGCTGTAGACAAATTTACTCTTGTTTATCCCAGATCTAGTCATATGCTAGCAGGAGGGCCTTATAGCTTATCTAGTGTACAATCCTTCTAGAATTTGAAGACTTTATTGTATCTTGTCTGTTTAGAAAATAACATTTGGGGCACATTCTTCTCAACTCTTAAAGATATAATAAAACCCGCCTAATGATTGAAGAGTTTGCAAACATTTTCAAACACATTATCTCGTTTCTTAGAATAGTCCCAGAAGATAGGCAAAGCAAATAGTATCGCTATCATATCAATAGGAATCTGATACCAAAAGCAGTTAAGGGGCTTCCCTATGCCTCTCACTTTTATGATTTCAACTATTATTTTTATGCATCAGCCTTTCCCAATTCCACCTTCAATTCATTGCTCTCCCTTGAGGGATGTGTTTCTCTTATGCTGGGTATACATCTTCATCCAGATGCTGCTGTGTTCTTGAAGCCAACGTGCACAAAGTCAGACCTGCCACCTCCCCCTTAACTAACTTGCCCCTGTAGCTATATCCCTGTCCATCTGATCACTCCAAACTGGAAAATTAACCACCAACTTTGTTGATTTTACCTTCTAGAACTGCACTGCCCAACACAATAGACAGTAGCCACGTTCAATTATTTAAATGTAAATTGAATAAAAACTAAAAGTTTAGTTCCTCCGTCACACTAACCACATTACAAGTATTTAGTAGCCTTGTTTGACTGGTGGGTTACTATATATTCATATAGATACATCACTGTAAACTTCCATCATTAGATAAAGTTCTATTGCATAGCACTGTTCTCGAAATTTCCCTAGCCCGCCTGGTCCTGCACCTCCACGATCACTGCCCTTGTGCAGAACCTTGTCCTGCTGCCTCTCATTTGCCTCTCATCTGCCCCTTCTTCATACTGCAGCTAGCAAACCTAACCTTAAAACTTGCCTGAGTAGAGCCTTCAATCTGTTCCCCAGTCACCTTCCAGCCTCATTGCTTACCCTTTGTGGCCTTGAATGATACTCTTGGTAGACCACATTTCCCAGGACTTCATGCTTTTTGCCTTATTTATATAATCTCTTAAACTTTAAATGACATTTCCCTCCCTCCCCCGCAAGATAGAGGCTTTTTACTGACCCAAATTTTGAAGCAGCAGCACTGTAGGCCCAGGATACCAATTTGCATATGGCTTTGCACTTTGAGTTCAGGATGCAAACTCCAAGCATGTTAAATTTTAAAAGCAAAGGAAAGAAATTAATCCGCTGAAATTACTTTAATTATACGCAAGCCGTTTCACAAGGTCATCACGCACAAGAAAGATGGAATGGATTTTTAAATCACATCCTTAATTTAGAGAAACAGACCTCTGACTCTTTCTCTTTTATTTTTTTAAGGTGAAATAAAATTTACATATTAAAATTAACTGTTTCAAAGTGAACCATTTAGTGGCATTTAGTAAATACACATTATTGTAAAAGCACCACCTCTACCTGGTTGCAAAGTATTTCCATGAACCCAGAAGAAAACCCCATACTCATTAAGCAGTAGCTCCCCATTCTTTCCTCCTCCCAAGTCCTATAAACCACCAATCTATGTTCTGTCTCTATGGATTTGTGCACTGTGGATATTTCATATAAATGGCACCATATAATCCTCTGTAACTTCCTTCTTTCACTTAGCATAATGTTTTCAAGGTTCATCAATAGTGTTAGCATGTATTAGTACATTTTTATGGCTGTATGATATTCCATTTTATGTATATATCACATTCTTTTAATCCATTCATCCACTGGCAGACATTTAGATTGTTTCTACCTTTTGGATATTGTGAATAGTGCTTCTAGCAACATGCCTGTTTTCAATTTGTTTGTGTATAGAAGGTGGGGCAAAAGTAGGTTTACAGTTGTTTGTATGGAAAATAATGCAATAATTAATGAATACTAATACAAGAATAAACTGTTTCACATACAACTGTAAACTTACTTTTGACACACCCTGTATATCTCTTTCATTCTCTTTTGTTCTTTTTTCTGTCTCTTCAGCCATTGATTCCCCGGTTAATGTGGGAGGGGTTGATAATTATCCATCAGAATTTAATCATAGCCTATCCTAAACACAAGGGCAATTAGCTAAGCACCTTCCTCAGGGCCAGGTTATGCAAGACATCTGAGCAGAAAGAGGCTGGAGAATAAATGAGTGTAGAGTGAACATGCCCAGGACAGTCTCTGGCACAGAGTAGGTTTGTAATGAACATTTGCTGAGTCTCATCATAAATAAGGTTAATCCAGGGGAGTTGCAGAAGAGACTATAGAAGGAGAAGTAGACAGATGCTGTAGACCAAAAGTCAGAAGAAAAGGACACCTCAGAAAATGGAAAACAAGCACCAATGAGAGATAGCTTCTTACCAGAAGAAATCCTGGGAACGTTGAAAAGAGAGGAAACCTAGTCAAATGGCTATTGTTTCCTTTTTTTGAAAGTTAGGCGTCTATTATGCAGGCAAGAACATGGGACCCACAGGCTGAAGATGGGAGGCCATGCTGCAGTAATGTCTCTCTTCAGCCCTGTCAAGTTACTTAGCTGTTTTCTGTCCCTTAAAGCATCTGCAGGGTGGCCATAAAATATGGAAACAAAGATAATATTATTTCATCACCTAGTAGAATGTGATGTCAATAACCCATCTGTTGTGAGTTATTTTGTCTGTGTTTACTGATTTGATGACCATGCTCTATAATTATGTGGGGTAGGATCATGTACCTACAGGCTAGGGTGAGAGGCACATGAGACCCTGTGCACCCAAATGCTCTATGACCACCCAGCAGGGCGACAAAGTACCAGGCAATGCATATGCATTCTTTTATTAAAAGCACTACTTATCAAGATCACTTCCAGTAGGGTTTTCCTTCATATACACCCTTACCTGGCCAGTAAATTCTACTGCTTCCACAAAACTTCTGCAGAGACACAGAAAGAGTGAGAGCAAAAGCATGAAAAAATCCCCAAAATGAAAAATCAGTCCTTAAATAATTGAGAATTGAACTATGTTAGGCAACAGTTTCTCATTGGGTGGCAGCTTAAATTTAAAAACACTAAATCCTGCCTTTCTCCACAGTGGACTTTTGACCATGACAATGGAGCTATTCGGTTTAATGAAACATTCAAGTTTTAAAAGTGAAAAGTAACTGACAGGCCAGTTCCTTGCTTCAGTTCCCAGGGTTGCCAGGGTTTCATATTCCTATCGAGTTACACTGCATCAGATGACCTGTTATTATTCACGGCACTGAGGCAAACGTGCCAAGCAGGGGGACATGGGGAGGATTCTTTCTCATGATCCCTTCCAACCTTTCCTCCACGTGACTGGTCCAGGGTGGCCTGACTGCAGGGGAGTAGGGACCAGCGCACTCCCATACTCAGGGACATCTGCACATGGCCCTCCCCTCTGCCTCAACAACACACCGATGGCCACAGAAAAAGCAAACACAGGCGTGTTGCTGCTAGTGGCTGGAACCGCCCTCGAATGTGTACCCTACCACGGCAGGAAATTCGTCTTTTTCCCTTATGAGTCACAAATGCCTAAAACAGTACCTGGCACATAGTAGGGCCCTGTACTTGTTTGCTAAACGAGTGAATGATAGAGCCATACTTCTCAAGCTGTGACTAGCTGGCCTAGCATCAGCAAGGGACATTTTAACCTTTCTTAGTCAAACAAAGGCCTGCCGTGCTAACCCAAGATGTGATCCTGGCTGTGGAGGCATGGGTGGGACACAAGCTTGTGCCCAGGGGTCTAAACAAGAGAATGGAAAAACACCACCATGAGGGCGAGGCCGTCTCGCAGCACAGCCGTGTGCCATGAACACACAGACACAGAAGAGGGCCAGGCCTTTCCTTGAACAGGCAACACTGGGACCCCCATGTCCTTGCACAAACACAACAACATGCTTCTCTCAGGACTGTTCTTTGAGAATATCTTTCCTTTTTTGGTGCAACAGCCCTCTTGGTCTCTTTTTAGCAATGGCTACACTAGTATGAGGTATATTTAGATCTGTCTGATTCGAAGTCCTTACACGCAGTGCTTCCTAAGTTAAACAACAACAATGCTCATCAAAAGTAAGCATTTGAATGTATAAATTGAAAAACAGAAAAGAATAACAACAAATACCAAAAACCTAACAAGAAACTTAAAAGAATGGGAAACATACTGCCTTATCATTTCCATCTCCCTGTTCCAAAAATCGAATGAATAAACAAACAAACGAATCACCTAACATCTGAGTTAACCGAATAAGCTTATGTTAACAAGATAATTTCCTAGGCAGTTTTATTTGGAAGACTAAACTGGACTCCAGTCTATCAAGGCACTTTGGGGCACTTGTACACCTAGAGGATGAGGATGATGGATTGTATAAAGTGAGAAAGACAGAAATAAGCTGGGAAACACCCAAGGGTGACAGATTCGTGGTATGTACTTATATTTTTCATTTGGTTCTGACTTACTAATTAATAAATGTGGCATGAAAAACACATTCAGGTTGAGCTGGAACCTTACGCTCTCACAGCTCATCTCCACTTCCTGGAGCCTTCAGTGGAATAATAATCTTGGATGTGTGGCTCTGCAGTAATTTCCATGTCAAACACGGCCTTGTCATTTCACTGCAGGATTGAGTTCAGGAAAAACCAGGCTGGAGAAGAGAATTCTTATCCAAGCATATATCTGAGGGAAGAAAGGGAGAGACAAAGGAGCAACAAAGTGACCAGCCAGAGGTTTCTCAGTTACTCTCTCTCACTCTTCTAATTCAAAACATTAGACTTTATTATTGGTGTAGCACCAGAGAGTACATTCCTTGCTCCGGTGAGTCACTTCATTTTCCTGAGAACACAATGAAAAGAGTATCTCAGTGTAAAGTTACTGATTTGTCTCCAGATTAAGTCCAAGCTAAACTGCTCACTTAACATTTTGTTTTCCCTGAAGCACAGCAGGTCCACATGGTGGGTGAGTCCACAGGGCGGGTGGCTCTCCCTGCCAAGTCACAAGATCTTGGTTCTTTCAGGATCTGAAATCACACATTGATGAGACCAGCAAATAGGCTTGGCAAAAACGGGCTTGGGAAAGAACCAAGGAGAGCTGTAAAGTTGACGGGAAAACACCAAGGACATTTGCCCTTGCTTTTGAGATTGACAGAGGGCTGTGATTCATTGGGACCAATATTTCAGCCTCATGAAGGCACTGAAATTAACAAAGGTCATGTTTCACAGAACAAGAAAAGACAGGTGGGAGGAAAGTGGAAAGAGGCTGCCTGGGGATCCCAGGGACTACCCCACACAAGTCAGGAAGCACAGTATTAACAAAGGAATGGGCCATGTAGCTCCAAGGAGACACGTCTAGTTCCCCCTTAATGGGCAATTGTCCTATCTCTCACTGTACCCTCAACATTGGTGGCTGTGTGGCCCATGTATATTTGGTACAATCATATGCCATATCTTGGTTCATCCATATCAGGCCTTGACTTTTCTCTTCCTGTCTGATATTGGCAATAATCAGACAAAGCAAGTCAAATGGAGATTAGAAATGAGAAAAATCAGAGGTAATTATTCAAACAACCTTTGATCATTAGTGCTTCCCCACAAAACCTTCCACTAAAGTAATTAGCAATCAGTGCAGTTATGGTCTGAATTTTAATCCTTTTTATAGCCTTCAAATGCCCAGAAGTTGGTAATAAGGAGCTCAGTGCAAAATAAACCATGAATGCAATAACTAGCCCTCAGGTGATTCAAACCCAGGCTGACAAAAGGCAATTCCATAGGCCCCTCCAGGTGTGGGATCATTCCAGCCTCCTGAACTCTGCTGCATTCTGAAGATTAGAAAGCCACTTCTGAGATAAATACATCAAAGGAGAGTAAGGAGAACAAGTGAAAGTGAATGTGAAAGCTACAGTAGAAAGGATTTCACTTGGCTGGAAGTGACCTGATACTTAAGAGAAAAAGAAACTGTTGCCTTATAGCCCTTTTGAACCAAGAAGGAAGTCCATGCAACATGACTTGGAAATAGAGAGATACCAACATATACTACAGCACAGCCCCTACCAAGCTGCCCCAAGCCTCCCTGAGTAGCCCAGAGGATCCGCAGCCACTCTGATGTAGTCTCAACTCACAGGAGTAAACTCCAACTCTGAGATCCTCCTCAGCCTTACTCCTGACTGGAGACCATGACCAGGCAGAGCCAAGATGGGAAGGGGAACATAAACCATCACTGTGGAGTGTGCAAGCTATACAGGAGTAGAGAACAGCTTTTCTTTTTTGTGACCCCGATGCAAACAGAATGCTGAGAGGGAAAAAGAAAACTGCAGAGTGTTGTCTGGTACAGGTGGCCACTGGATTATGGTAGGTGGGGCCTGTGCTATCCATGTGGTTAGAAGCAGTGCTTGGGAAAACACTATCTCCTAAAACCACTTAAGTTTTAAAAGTCACCAGTTACCAGATTGGGCCAGATCTTACTGTCAATTAACAATGCCAACAAAGTCCAGCATAAGAATATAGAAGGCAGGACTGTAGGTTGAAGTTCACACATTCTCAATGGTGCAACAAAGGTGTGGGTCCCAAGGCCAAATGCCTGGATTCATCTGGAAGATTCTCCTGCATGTCCCAGTCCCACTGATGAGGAGCTAACAGTGTCACCTCTACTTTCCACCTTTTCCCATCTCAGTTTCTTCATTGGCGAAGTACTGGAAATACCAACACTAACCCCAGATAGGGGAAGGGGTTACTCGAATCACCAACATTGGCAAGGCTGAAACATACATGTTTCAGAAGAAGCCAACGCTCAGTGCTCAACTGAGGAAAATCACTGAATTCAAGGAATAATGAACACCTATTACCTACAAGGCAGGCTAGCAAACCTTTGGGATTATCAGATCATCTTCTACATAGCTCACATTTGCATGTGAAATAATTTTAAAGGTCATTAATGGGTTGTTAAGGATATTATAAGTACACTAAATGGTGTCTTGCCATTTAATTGGATATTCAGTTAAGGCTCCTCCCACACTTCCACATCCTTGAAACAAATTAAATGACTACAAAACAATCATTTACTAACTTCCCTCCTCTCTTGTTTACCAGTCAGAAATAAATGTCTATGGTCAAATGTTGTGGGTTTGACCGAGGGGGAGGGAGTCTTGTAGCAGCTGCATCACTTGTCAGAAGACTCCCATGGCCACAGGGAGAAGGCGACTGTTACTCCCTGACTCTGGCTCAAAGGATTCTGGAAAGAGCACCAGGAGATCCAGTCAATCAGGAGGCCTGGACCAGCCTTTAGCTGACAACAACAGCATTGTTATAGCATTTCTTGAATTCTTCCTCTGAGCTTAGAGTCCTCCTTGACCCCTCTATTTCACACCCACCTCCGTGATACCAGCAAATCCTGCCTGCTCTGTCTGCAATATCGAGCAGACGGTCTGCTCCCCACCTCCACAGCCACCACCTACTATCTGAACTACTGCAGCAGCCACCTCGTGTTTCTGATTCTACTTTGCTCCTATAGCTTGTTCTCTACACAGTGGCCACAATGATTCTTTAAAATATAAGTCAGATAATAAAATATAAGTCACCTTCAGTATATAACTCTTTTATGCCCTCTCAGAGCAGAAAAAAATTCCAAATATAACTCAAAATCCTTAGGCTGATACACAAAGGCCTGATTCACTCCCTGGCTTGCTCTCTGACCTCACTTCATGCCACTGAATAAGTTTGTCAGTAGGGTGATTCCGTGAACCTCCAAGCACCTTCTGACCACAGGAACTTCGCACTCACCGCTTCCTCAGCAGAAACAATCTGACCCTGACAGCCATGTAGCTCACTCTCTCACTTCTGATATCTGCCTGCTCAAATGCCATCTCCCCGAGAAGCCTTCCCAGACCACCTAACTATCAGCACAAGTGGTCACTTTCTGTCCCCTTAAAATGCGTTTTATTGATGTCTGCATTTGTCACCACCTGACGTTAAACTGAATTTATTAATTTGTTGTCTGCCTTCTTCTCTAGAATGTATGCTCCATCAGTGCAACAAGTTTATATCCTATGTGCCTGGAGCTGTGCACAGCACATGGTGGAAGGTCAATAATTCCTTTGAATGAATGAGTAGCCACCTCAATCTTATTTTCTTCTTTGGCTTTAGGGAGGTAATAATAACTCCTCTGCCTCACAGAGCTGTTCAATGCCTAAATGAGATGATATATGGGAAGCATTTTGAAAAGGTTAAAGTGCAATACTCTGTAAGTGAAAGAAAGGTACTACACATTTCTTTTAGCCCGCCTGCCTTGGAACAGGGCAGAGTCAAGAACTCAATCAGCATCACTTCCTACCAGTGAGCTGCCCATTTGCAGGAAAATGCATGGCCACACGTCGTGGTTGTACCTGAAACTTCAAACTTTTTCTGTGGGAAAAGAAAATTAGGGAGAACATAAAATAAAAAGGCTTAAGGAACGAAATGTCCTAGAGAACATTGAGCAGGCCTGCAATCATATGCAGATTCCACAATCAGAAACATTAAAATGAATCAAAAAAGAACAAAGGAGGAACCAGGAAGCGGCTTCACAATCCCAGCACTGATCCTGCTGCAGCGCTGAGGGCCGCTGGGGCTTCCAGAACTAAATGGCCTGGAGGAGCTAGTGGCTTAAGATTCCAGCACATCAAAAACTTTCTGAATGCTGGCACTGATGACTTCTGGAACTCAGCTTTTGAAAGTCACACCACTCCTTTGGTAATTTGTCCCATTTTGCTTCATTTTGTTTGGCTACTCCCAGAGGAGTGGTAACAATTAGGAGGGAGAATCTAAAGGTGGTGAAAAAAAGGAGTGCGCAGGGGCTGATAGCACAGGGAGAAGGAGGAGGGGTGAACCTGTGACCTCAGAATGGGGTGGGCCTGAGGGAGGGGAGGAGGGTGTTTCCACACATGCTCCCAGGATGGAAGTCAACCCCACAGAAACAGGCCAGCAAGCAGCCCAGCTCCAGGCTGTGTGGCCTGGTGTGCAACCAGGCTGCAGGTCCTGGGCTCTGGGTGTTAGAAGATAACAGGGGCTAGGAAACACTTCAGGGGCCCTAACTGACACACCCAGTAAACACTTCACAAAGCATACCGCCTGTCTCTGCAGACTGCCCCACGTCCAGTGTCAGAACCTGTTAAAGAGTCCTTTCTGCAGTCAGGAAAAGGCACAGTCAGGCCTTGGTGGCACAGGGCGAAGGAAGTGTGGAGAGTTGAAATCCATAACCTTAAGCCCTTTGTTAGGTTAAATCTCCTTCCCAGAAACTCTTCCTCCTCAGGACCTGCAGAGGATCCTCAGTTCCCAAACAGACAAAGTCCCTTTCCAGATCCCTCTTCAGTGTACCTAGTGTAGAATATTCTCAGAAAGTAGAGAACAACCTGCTTAAATAAGAATATGTTGAACACTGGCTGGGCCAGAGAGCTTGCAGAGTGATGTATGTGTACTATCACTTAATCTTCATACTGCCTGAGTGTGGTCGTCACCATTACTATAGCCATTGCATGTTTGGGGGAAAAGACTCTCAAAGAGGAAAGTACCCTGCTCAAGGTCACGTGATTGACTGGGTCAGAACTGGGACTTGACTCCAAAACCCATGCACTAATCATTAAACCACAGTGCCTGCAGGTAGCTGGCCGGGGAAGGTCTGAGAACACACAGGTGACAGCAGAGTTTACCCAAGGCTCGCAGTCTCGATGGGCACAATGCAAAAACCCTAGACCCAACCTTGCGTTCTCCCACTCGGACTAGAGGCCAGCCCTCAGGTGTGGCTGGGGAAGTCAGGGCACAGGGTCCAAATTTCACAGATTGTGGCTCCAACAGCCAGCTGTGTATGGAGGAGCAAGGCAGAGAGTTCAGAAAGCCTGGCTGTCCTATTCAGCTCACGAATGTTGATGTTGCCCTGGGAGAAAGGAAACCCTGGAGAAACATCCCACAGCAGGCAGGACTATGTCCAATGGGACAAAGGTCTAGGGGTAATTAAAGACAAAGAACAAGCAGTTTAAGGACTAGAGAAATGGGGTCTGGTCTTCCCCACCTCGGGAATGAGCAGATGCCTCAGATCCTGCTGACTGACCTCCACCTGATTTCCTTCAAAAATTCAGGTGCTTGCAATTGTCATAGTGACCAGGCCACAAAGCAACCGCAGAGCCAGAAAAGTTCCTAGATACAGCTTCTCACAGCAGGGAAAGTAGAAGGGACCACATGAAGCAAAGACAGCCAAAGCCGTCAGTCATTGCAAAGCCCTCAGACCCAAACGAAACACTTTTCTGAGAGCTTCTGAGCTTCCACACCCACTGAAAATCCACTTGGGTTGGAATTTACTGTCTGCAGGTAAGAGCTTTATTCCTGTGTCAGCAAGCGTTGCAGCACCCAAAACAATCTTTTTTTAAAATTAAATTTATTGGGGTGAAAAAAGAACGAATCTAAATTATATGTTTGGAAGTTGCTAAGAGAGTAGATCTTAAAAGTTCTCATCCCAAAAAAGAGAAATTGTAACTATGTGTGGTGACAAATGTTATGTAGGCCAACTGTGGTGATCATTCTGCAGTATATACAAATATCAAATTATCATGTTGTGCATCTGACACTAATATAATACTGTATGTCAATTATATCTCAATTTAAAATGTTTTTAAATAACAAAACTTTAAAAGGCATCTCTCTATAAAACTATATGTGCAGGATGAGCCATTTGTATGTACAAACATATATTAAAATGTACATATACAACTTCTAGAAGACTGAAAAGATAGATATACAACAAAATTCTAGTTAACTGAGATGATAAAAGGAATATGGGTACTTTCTATATCCTTATTTCTGCCTATCTCTATTTTATAAATTATTCATAATAAAAATACACTACTTAAAATAAAGAATTTAAAAGTACATCACTTAAGCAAACCACAGATATCCCCAGTTTCACCAGTTCTTAACTTTATTTCTCAAAGAAGGTGCTCAATGCTCTCAGTTAACTAAAAACATAGTTGAAATGCCTATTTCCACTTCAGCTGGTGTGGCTCAGTGGATGAACGCTGGCCTGCAAACCTAAAGGTCACAGGTTCTATTCCTGGTCAGGCACATACCTGGGTTGCAGGCCAGATCCCCAGTTGGGGGCGTGCAAGACGCAACTGATCGATGTTTCTCTCGCACATTGGTGTTTCTCTCCCTCTCTTACTCCCACCCTTCCCCTCTCTTTAAAAAATAAATAAAGTCTTTAAAAAAATGCCTATTTCCATCTGGTAAAAATATTACTCTCTGTAGTCTAATTAATGATAACTCTGCTACTGAAAAAAATGCAGCTTCTGTTTCTGGTTGAAAATCATAGTATTACCTCAACTCCAGCTGGAAGATGGAAAAACAACAGCTAGGGTTATATGCTGAGTTGTGGAAGAATATAATAATTAGAAAAAAACACAACTAAAAAGTATTTCTGGAACAGATTCTTGTTTCGTTCCCATGGTCAGGCTCATTTTGAGGTGGTGATATTCCTGAGACCCTCTCAACAGGCCTAAGGACCTAAACCCCTTCTCCGGTCCTTCTCTTTCTCCCTTACTCTCACCTACTGTCCCTTTTTCACTTCTTTCTCTGCCTACTTATTTGTTTATTTGCCAAATTCAAATGTAAAGAACTGCTAAATCTCTGCATCTGATGTAAAAAACACTGTTGTTAGGCATGCAATCCCTAAAACATTAGCACATGAATTTACCTGGGATTCCAGCCAGCTAACTGTGAGCACTGAGACAAAGATATAGGTATGCAATCATTCTAGGTGTGAAGTTCATCTGGATCATTTTCATCAGCAGACCTTAAAGATGAATCTTTAAAGAAGATGTACAGTGACTATTCATGCTGGTTTGCACAAGGTGAGGGATTTCCCAGGACACCGGCCTTTTAGCACTACAACTGGATAGTCCTGGACAAACTAGGACAAGTTGATCACTCTATTGCCATAGAAGAGCTACTTCAGTAACACCTCAGACTCTAGAAGATACCCAGATTAGAGATCACACATGTACACAAGTGCATGCATGCACACACATACACACGAGAGTAACACACAGTCACTAAATACACACACACACACATGCCTACATAAATTCTTGGTCACAGCTGGTCCCATTCTTTCCCTTATTTTCTTCTGCAGCCAATTCTTACAAGTCACCTTGTCATTACAAATGATGTTTCTCCCTCTAATTATTCATGCTCTTATGTCTTTTAGCTGTTGCACATGGACGTGGAATATCCCTCTGAGAAATCTGAGAAGACCATCTTGTCAATTTCATATGTTGATGTTTTTATCAAATAAAATCGTCACCTCATTAAAAGGTTTTCTTTCCCCAGATCATGATGGCCCTTTCCTTTTTTTTATATTAACACATCTACAAATGACCTCTGACCCAGGTAGGCCCTGACGGTTGTCTGTGCGGTGGTCCTGAAGATCATGAGCAGCGGCTTCCCTATTTACCCTGAGAACAAGCCTTTGGAGCAGGGCTGCAGGGCCCCAGCCCTGGGTGAGGTGTCCTCTGGCTCTGTGTCACTGCAACCCAGCCAGCAGGAGCACTTCCCGTGGAGGCTGGCTGTGATTAGTGTTCAGTCATAGACAGTGTTTGTCTACATGAAAGGACACCTCTTAAAGCACCAGCAACAATAAAGAACTGCTCCACTGTGTATGTCGACAATGTGCAACTTACATAAAGATGTCAGTTATTGCCTACAGCTGCTAGCGATGGGAAGCTCACAAGTGCTGAAACATCCCACAAGTGGTGGGAGGGAGTTAAATAACATGATTCTACAGAGAGTATTAAAGATCCCAAAATCTCTTCTCTTTTTCCCCCAATTGCCTACAGCCGAATATAAAATGTCCCAAAAGTATAAAGTGAACATGATGTTGCCACCCCTGTCTTACATAAAAAATAAACATTTAGGAATGCTATTTTATTCTTCTATGGCAGTGAAATTAGGGAATCTGAGAAGCCTTTCTGGCCCTAATTTGTATGTATTTGCTTATTTTTGATCTACTGCAATTCTTTGTATTTTGGAAATTCTGAGAAAAATCAGCAGAACAAAACAGTCTAAGCCATATATTTGGCCTAGTTAATGCTTTTTGAAAATTTTCCAAGGAAACAGTCCAATTATAAATGTGCTTAAAAAAAAAAAAACAAACGAATGTGTGGGTAAGGTGACATGATCTGAATGTATTCACCTGTCAGAGCCATAACGTGATTACTCACCACAGACGGGGCCTGGCTGGTTTTGAGTAATGGGAGGCAAAGGGCCTAGCATTCTGGACCTGCAATGCCTCACTTGGCCATATGAAGTGGCTGCACATGATTCCCAAGGTCCATTCACCCCAGCATGACATCACTATCATTATAGGAGGTGTTTGGGATAATCTGATATTCTAGTCAGCTGAAGGTTACATAAAATTTAAACACACTTTTAGCTGAATTAAGAACACTTTTAATTCAGCTTTAAAACATGAAGCAGTTCTCTGCTTTAATAAATATACTATAATACATCTATTCCTTAATGACTGAGTCTCCTGTAGAATGTCAACAGTAGTGTCCACTGAGAAAGGAAGGTAAGAAGGAAACAGTGTCTTTCAGTTGAAAGAACCTTAATGACTGGAAGACCTGAGGATCACAGCGTGTGCCTACCTCCCTGACACACACAAAAATCCACCCCCCCACACAAAAACAGAATTAAATGAGGTCATTAACACATATAAAAGCACTTCACAAAGTTCAAAGGAAAGGCATTACTTTTTCCAGGGTGAAAAGTTGGTTTCTCCAGAGTGAAATGGGGATGGTGCTCTGGGAGCCTTGTTTCCGAGTTTGGCTTCTTCTTCTTGAAATACAGTTCAGAATAATAGACAATCCTGATTAACTGAAGGATCTGATCTTAGTAATTGAAGCATTACTGTAATAAAAAGGCCAATCAGTTAATAACTAGAATTAGACATATTGGAACAATAACTTTTTGCTTATATAGCATTCTTTAGTATTTTCCCTTAATGTTAGAGTGGATTTTTTTTAACTTAATCTATAACCTCTGTAGTCAAACCTGACACTGACAGAAAAATGTGAAACCAAAAACAGCCACCATCAAAACAAATGAACTATATATTCTGATATGCTAATAATGCAATTCAATCAAGTTGACCTAGTGCTCCTGGTTTAATTAGTCTAAAATATGGGTCAACATGAACACAAAATGTAATCATGGATGGGACTTTAACTGAGAGACATCCCACTGGGATGGATTCCCTTAAATTTTGTTTTAACCTCACCTCCCCTTCCAGAGTTACCATGGCTTAATATATTAACACTTTCCTAATTATGAATTTTACTTTGGGCCAGAATCCAAAGTCATACTAGTGGGAATACACTTGGATTTTTGTGGTCAGACAGATCTGGGTTTAAATTCAGCTTTATCACTTATCAGTTGATATCAGTTGCTTACTTTTAATATGGGGGAACATCTATTTTGTGGATTGTTTAGGAAGGATTAAAGGTAAAAGGACCCAGGTATTATATAAATGTAAACGCCATTCTCTTCTACCAACTCTTCGACTTATTTCTCCCCGTTCCTACTCATTCCTCTTCCTTTCTTAATATTTGTCAGGAAAACATGCACATAAGCCTTCCTAGCAATTTTCCATCCTACTAATGGCTGGCTTTGCAACCTAGAGGGCAGGGCTTCCTTAGGTCCTCACTGTGGGAGACGTTCTAACATAAAAAGCACAACTGTACCCTGAAGTGTCACAAAGTCACACTGTAACCGTTTTGCCAGCAAGCACAGCTTAAGCTGTATCAATACACAAATGATTAGTAAAATACTCCTGCCAAGTACTTGGTTTCCAGCCAGAATGACTATTCCTATGCTACTGTATTCTATTTTCTCTTGTTCTATTTTTGTATTAGGAAGCCCAGTAAGTGGAGACAAAGGAAACTATTAATACTAAGCACATCTTTGCTCATTGTTAATTATAGCAGCAATGAAGTAAGCAATTTTCCTCCATTCTTAAAGACCCTATTATAGTGTGTAATCTCAATTTTTGAAACTTAAGTATTAATTTATAATTCAACTCTATGATCCTTCTATGACCATTTTAACCTCTAAAGTGTTTTCATTATGTCTTCTTTAACCAAGACTATTGCTATTGCCACCATTAATTCTTAGCAGCAAATGTAATAAAAGCTATTATTTATTGAACATTTATTATGTGCCAAGCAGTGACAGGCTCTTTACAGACAACTAATTCTTCTTTTTTTTCACAATGTCCAATATTATCCAAATTTACTGATGAGAAACATGCCCTGATTCCTAAAGCTCATCAATGTCAGAACCAGGATGCCAGTGCAGATATTTTTATTGCAAAGTAAGTGCTCTTACGCACTCTGTTATTCTGCATGCATGTAGGTGGCTGCCACACAGTCAAAAATGTCTCCACATTCATCAGTGTTTTGGTGCCACAGGACTTGGTGGAGATCTGGAGTGCACAGCTTCCATCTAGGAAGTATTTTGGGTCAAGGTTTTAATTGGTTGGCAAGAGAAAACCAAGACTGATCCCTTGATTAAATCCCAGGAGTTCTTGGGCTTATCATGAGAGACAGTACCTCAGAATCCTAAGAACAATCTTGCAACAGGTGATTTAGGAGCTTGGCATCACATAATTTAAATATTTTTTTAAAATTTGATAAGCTCATTATATACCCCAAACAGGTTACCAGAGACTTGGTTGTTGCCAACTGAGTAAACCAAGGCACTAAGAGATCAGGTCACATTCTTTCTTCAGGGACAGACCGGGACTCCTGAGCTTCAGACCACTACATGTCTCCTCCCATGGCCCAAAGAAAAAGTGAAGTACAGTGAGAGGAAGAGAAAGGTAAAGACAGAGACTCCCCATGGTTGCTAGTGAAGAATGCAGACATGGTGACAAAGAATAAGGTTAGGGGATGTGTGTGTTTTATGTGAAAGAATAAAAATAATCCTGAAATAAAACTGAAGAACACCAGCAGCTAGTAAACAACAGAAAGGCAGAAATGGGGAATAAAATACATACCACCTTCAGGATGAAAAGAAGTTAAGAGTTTTTGACATTTGGCTATGGTAGACAAATTCCTAAAATGATCCCTAAGATGTGCCCTGATCCCTAGGACTATAAGTAGGATAAGAAATCATGCCCTGAACATGTTATATTACATGGTAAAGGATTTTCTGCAGGTGTAATTAAGGTTACTAAAGGGTTGGCTTTGATTTCATCAATGAGGAGATTATCCATGTGGGCCTGATGTAATTCCAGGAGCCCCTGAGAAGCAGAGCTTTCCCTGGCTGGTGGCAGAAAAGGAAATCAAAGAGATTCCAGGTGGGAGGTGCCATTGCTGCTCTGAAGATGGAGGAGAACCACCTGTTGAGGAGTATGGATGGGTTCTAAAATATAAGGGCAGCCCTGGCTAACAGCCAGCAAAAAATGGGAACATCAGTCCTACAACCACAAGGAACTGAATTCTTGCAAAACCCTGAATGAGCTTCAAGGTAGTTTTTTTTTTCTCCAGAGCTTTCAGATAAGAGGCCAGTTTGGCTTCTGCTATCTTGATTTCAGCCTTGTGGGACCCTGACAGAGCACCCAACCAAGCCCCCCATGATTCCAATCTACAGAACAATGAGCTTACAAATGGACATTGTTTAAAGCCCTTAACTTAATTTGGTACATAGCAGTAGAAAATTAATATACTGACTGACTTGGATTCAAATCTTAGCTTTGTCCAGTCACCAATTTGCGATCTTGGGCAAGTGACTTAATCTTTTGCCTTCTCATTATAAATGGAGATGGTAATACTCAGCTCAGAAAGTCAGTGGGAGGCCTGAATTAGCATCCTGGTCCTGGCACCTAGGAGCGGTTGCTTGCAAGGCAGAATCAAAATAACTGGAGTCCCTCAAACTGGCCACCAGGTGGTGCCACCAAACAAAAACAGCTGGGTTTTCATTCTGAACCCTAGGTGGAGTAGAAAAAAGGAAGCAACTGAGGGGCAGCAGAGTCATTGTCTAGCCGGCTATTATACAACCACTGTTTGTAACACAGGTGTTCAGAATCAAGGGAATTTCGAAGATAAATCACAGAAAGATGAGATAAAATATCTGTAGGCATTTTAAAATATATTTTTACGTAACAATTTACTTAAAGCCCATGTCATTCCAAAATGCATTTGAGATAGTTTACAAAATCAAATCATACAGTAGGATAAAAGTGAGAAACTGGGTTACATAAAACAAACCCAGGGATATAAAAACTGCATGGAAGTAAGATCTTCTGGCCATGCTAAGGATGATTTCTGATCCTTCCAGCAACCACTGAAAGCAAGGACACATGGCCAGTTATACCACTGACTGACACCAGTTGCTCAGAAGAAGCCCAGCCCTGGGAGGGAGTCCTCATGCGGGGCCTCACAAATGGGACGCCACATCCTATTGTGAAAGATGAGTTGTTGAAAATACACTGCAGACATTTATATTTCTTTCTCAATGTTTTCCCATCTTTTGCATATTTTAAATTTTATTATTTTTCTTCATGATGTAGATGGGCTCATTGTATAATAAGTATCACTTTTGTCATATTTGTTGTCTGTCATATATGCAACATTACACCACAGGGTTAACATCATGAATATATTTATTTGCTCTTTGCTTACATTTTGTTTGCTTAATTTTGTTTATATTTTGACATAAGTGGGTTTAAAATTTGTATGTCATATATAGGTATGTATTTCCTTGCATATATGTGTAAGGAATATATATATGTATATACACATACATAGATGTTATACAATTTCCTATTATTTTATAACTATGATGCATTTCTCCATCTAGGCACCAGTTGAATAATCACCTATATTTGCTTCTAGTTTGTAATGGATTATTTTGTAAATTTATCTGTTGCCTAAACACTACTGAATTTTAAAATGCATCTGAGGTCCAGGCCATTGTCCATAGGAACGGGAATAAATAGCGTGCCTTAAGGAAATAAAAGGAAACTTTTTTTTAGATCGGAAGTTTAAAATGGATACTTGCTATCTGGAATGAATTCACTATCAGTTCTGAGAACAAGCAAACAGATTCACTTATTTTCTTTCCTTAACCTCCTTCCAGTTTCTCAATCCAATTATAACACAGCTCTATCAAAGTATATGAAATGTACCAGGACGTGCTCTAACTCAACCCTAACCTGAAACAACTGAAGTAATGTTGAATTTGGAACCACAGTCCTGGGTTCACTACCCCCACCCTGTTTGCTCCATTTGAACACCTGCCTGTGTTGACACAAAGCTCAGATCAGAGGCGCTACCCTGTTCTCTTACAACCATTTGCAGAGCAGTCATTTTCATGTATACATTTTTCATTTAGTTCAGAATCCCAATGTTAAAACAAAAAAATAAATATTTTCAGTACCAGGGGCTTTTACTGACCAAAGAGAAAATTAGGTGCTTCCATCACAGAAGTTATCTATAGAAAGGGTTCTCACCTCTGCAAGAGTTTCAGTGGAAAAGTTTCACTGAGGGAAAAGAGAACCCATGTGAATTTAATAAAGGGGCGGAGGGGGGCCATGTTAGTGAGACAATGATGAGGCCTGGAATCAATTAGGTCAAATTATACCCTGTGTTGCATGCACAAAACTCCTCCTGTTACAGTCAAATGAAATAGCAAAAAAGAATAGTACCCTGAACTAAGACCCTATTTCAGAACACAGAGTGCTTTATAAACAAAGTCTCCTTAATCAAGTTGTTTCAGTTAGACAGTGGGTCAGCAACGCCAGCTGAAAAAGCTTCTCTCAAGGGGATATATATTCGCCCTGACAGGGGGCCCATCCCCATGGCAACGAGTTACCAAGCCAACAGTTATTCCTACAGATCAGACCTTCCTCCCAAATACTCTTTCCCCATTTCCTCTTCTACCATTGATTTCTTCCTCCTGTCATTTTGTCCCTCAAGCCAACATTTTCCCTCCACAACCTGACAAATACCCAGATCTTGGCCCCTGTGAATCAACCCTCAGGACCGCCAATTCATGTCCCTGTAGGAGCTGGGAATGCTGAGCACCTGAGCACCAAGAAGGCATGTCCTGGATTTCTGGGGACAAGAGCAAGTGGGGTGGGCATGGGGGTAGGTCTGTGTACTCAGAAATCATTGCTATGGTAACTGAGGATGGTGGCCTGGGAAGGTGTCAAGAGCCTGTGACACAGTGGGAGGTGGGTGCCTTCTCAAAGAGATAGCAGTCATGCTTACATATTGACCTTTGGCCCCATTTAGCACGAGCCTGGTGAGTTACTAAACGTGACTCTTTAGTCAGCAAGTGTGAGCTGCACTCAAGTTAACAGAGCACTTTTCTGGCTCTGGACATGTTGTTTACCAATCGGGGGAAAAGATACAACAAAGGGGACTACAGTGCAAACCCAAGTTCAGAGCATGGGTTAAAATTCTAGTCCCAGCATACTATGTATGTTGCCCCTCTCAGGAACATACAGGAAGGACCTCTCATTTCAAAACTCCTGACCCCAAGAATCAGTGTTGGCCCCCATAGCAGAGAGGCAAGGCAACAGCCACATCTGACATATACTTTGAGATTTCCTTTCACTCAAGAATATATATATATTTTTACATCTTATAAACACTTTCAGTAAAATATAATGAGTGCAACTACTAAGTTTAATGAATCCTTTAGAAGATAATCTTTCTGACAGACCCTCTGGGTAATTTTCACACTTTATACACTTCTGGTTTGTAGCATTAGAGGAAGAAAGATCTAAGACAAATATAAACAGTGAGCTACCCAAGGACAGGGACTTTCAATTTCTTTTATTTATTGTTTTAGTCATTAAATCCAGTTCCAGAGTCTGGAACCAAGTCAGTGCCCTCGGAAGAGTGGTGCAAGTGGAGCACTTACTCCGAGGGAATCGAGTAGCCCTGTGCTGGGCTAGTCCTGCCCTCAGGCCTGGCCTGCAGCCTGAGGATAGCCACTTGCGTGGAGCTTACTGGGCTTCAGTGTGCTCACCTGTAAGCTAAGGGTATTCTCAAATACCCCTTGAAGCTTTAAGAATTCCACTATGCTACATAGCTGTTTTCTTAAACTTTGGGTGTAACACAGCTTGAGTGGAACCATTTTGCTATTTATAGATAAGATGAACTACTTGACACAAAGAAAATGTCTAATTTGTATTCTTCAGCGATCCAAAGAAATGTACAGGGGGGGCAAGAGTAACTTTACAGTTGTTCACATGGAAAATAATAAAATTAACCAATAAATAATACAATAAACTATATGTTTCACTTATTCACGCCTATAAACCTACTTTTGCCCAACCCTATATATATTTTTCTATCAATACATACAGTTAACCAAAAAAAGTAAGATCAAACTTGGGGAATTTGTAGAGATGGATACATAAATGTACACATATGTGTACACACACATATATACACACACATATAAATGACTTGAAAACTTTGGGCTAAACCTTTTAGCTTTACATAAAGGAAGTACTGAACAAATACATGAATGAGTGATCTCACCGTGTAAATCTTTGGACAAGTAATATAATAGATTTTTATGATCAGATTCAGTTTTTCTATCTTTGATAATGTTTTATTTCCCTAAAGGACTTACTGAGGATAGCGTAAGTTCCAACACAATCATACACTGTTCACCCATTGGGCTTTAAACCCTAAAAAAATATCAGTAATAACCATGTCAGTCTATTTTACAGAGTCTGAAGATTTCTACTGAATGGTGGTGGGTGGAATGAGGTTTATGGTCAGGAGTATCTCCTGGATTAAATGTTTTCTGGCATTTCTCAGAAAAGGAGAGCAGTTAGTCTGCATTTAATTTTTAAACCGCATTTCATCTCTTTCCGCCTCTACATAGCCACACACAGGAAAAAAACCCTGTTGCTCATGCTACGCATTCTTTCTCCAATTCTTCAGGGCTGTTCTCCCATTTCTGTTTAGAACAACTAATCTTTCACAAACCTGGATTGAGTGCAACAGGCACATCCTCACATCTCTAATCACACAAACATAAATAAGGTTTGGATACCATTAACCCCTTGAATAACAGCTCTTTTCTGGCCAGGGGCCCAAGGAAGGTTCCAGAAACATATGATAGCTATTTCCCCTTCATTCCAATGAGTTTATTACAGGTTGCAAAAAGCTACCACAGTTCCACTTAAACACACTCATGCCAAAAGTTTTTAAAGGATTTTTAAACCATCACTATTAAATCTTTATCAACACAGACATTAAAAGGGATGTATTTCTGTACTATACACCCAATGGAAGAAGCAGGACCCTTGCCAAAGCACTAGAAAAAAAATAGCTCAAAATTCTCCTATGATCACAAGTTCTCAGGAATCTCAAGGCTCAGAAGTGCTAACAGGAAGCAGAGGCTTCTGATCACAGTACTTGAACATTTGCCTGGTTTGCTCTTTCAAAGTGAATAAAATCTGACAACTTTGGTACCTGTTGCAAAGGAAGAGAGAAGGGTATTCAGGGACCATCCAAATCTTCTTAAGACCTTCCAAGTTCCAAGAATATAAATGCAAAGTTTAAAATGGACAACTCAGAACTTAGAGTCTTGAGAAGTTAACCACAGCACAGAAATTCCAGGCAATTGGTTTTGGTAAATTTGCAATGTATCCCTCACCCCCATCCAAGAGGCACTGAGCAGTTTCTGATCAATGAATTGTGCATGGCTAATAGGACTATTTCAGAAATGCTTCTCCAACCATCTATCAGCAAATGTTCAGATTTTACAGAAGTTCATCTTCTACCAACCAAAAGTACAAGCTGACTTTAAATGTAAGTGCAATCAATCCTGTATATACATATTTATTTTCTTCTGTTTTAACTAACCAAAAGTTTTACAGCCTTTCGGTTAGTAACACAAAAAAAGAACTGGGGGATCATCCACAGGCCTGGTGGCTTAGCAGGGCTGCATTTTGCGGTTGTCTCAAGATGCATCGGCATTGTGATGGAGGAAGGAAGCAGTTTGCTCTCTTAAGGTATTTTGACTGGTCCTCTACCTTTTGTGACTGCCTCTCCCCAGCTTTCTACATAGCAAGGGTTCTCAACCTTAGCATGCATCAGAATCACCTGGAGGGCCAGTTAAAATACAAATTACTAGGCCCTACCCCTAGAGTTTCTGATTTAGTAAGTCTGTAGTGGGGTCCAAAATGCGTATGTCTAACAAATTTCTAGGAGGCGCTGATCTGCTGATTTGTAGACCACACACTGAGAAACACTGCTAATGTGCATCAAAGGGTGGGAATGGGACAGGAGATAGAAGGTCCCCATCCTGCATCATTCTCTCCCCTAACGAGAATCACTGGGAGAACATTACGTAAGAGATTGAACATCATTTTCTATTCATAAGAGTAAATGGAGAAGTAACAAACTGAAGCAAGAGATGTTATGATAAGTTCCTTAGAGAGTTGTTAAATATTGAAATGGGATGGCAGAGAGACAGTGGAATCTTCTCACCAGGAATTTATTAAGATTAAGGGCAACTTTTAATTCAATAGTATGATTTAAACTGAAGAGGGGAGTGTTAGCCAATCCATTCCCATCCTGTGATACATGAAGTTTTTCCTTTCCTACCTGCCTAGCCACACTATATTAATCAGCCTCTTGATAAAGCATGAAACTTTAATTCTAAGTATAATTTTTAAAAAATTATTTAGTAATTCAATCATGGTTTCATAAGATGGACTAAGTGGAAAATATTAATTTTATTTATATATTATTACTAAAAAAAATAAGTCCTAAAAATTCTCTGACTACTACAGAGTATGACTATTCTGACATACTCCCTTTATTTAAGTCACTTTCTTTTTTACTATGATGGACCAGTAAAAATACATGTTTCTTAGAATCAGAGAAAATATCAAGAGCCAATGGAATGCATTTGTGCAACCATAAAAGCCATACATTTACAAGTCAAAAATCTGGCTAGAGGAAGGAAAAGTTACAATTTGCACATGAGAAAAGCTACATAACTCTTCACTGTGAGAACATACAGGATTATAAAGATGTTTGTACACAAAGAAATCACCTGGTTAGCAATTCTAGACGTGGGGCATAGGGAATGTAACTTGTGGATTGCCTACCCAAGCTAAGAAGTGATCACTATAATAGAAATCAATCTCATCAAGCTGGCAATGTATGTGTCACCCTTATTTGAAGATCCTGCTCCCCCACATGAGAGGGAGATGGAAAAGTCCTCAGGGTGCTGGAAACCCAGAGCAGCACTTGCCTCATGTTCCCTGGGCCTCTGGAAGGCTGGCACCAAGTGGTTAACTTGGTGTGTTAAGCAGGCTTTGTAGAAAACATCTTAGATATTAATCTCCTAAAAAAGCATCCTACCACATTGCTGACCCCACATCCCAGAAAGCAGCAATCCTATGTGTGGAAGACTGAATTCTTTCCAAGTCAACACTTCGTACTTTAACAGTAAGGAGACTAAATGTGACTGTAATCATGTGCTATTCCAGCCGGAGATAAACAGACTCAAATGTGCCTTCCATGATGACCTCACTTAGTGTGGGAAGACTCCTTGGGACATTTTTCACACTGGGGAGTATTTAAGAATTTAATGGCCTTGTGACTTCCATGCTAGAATACTTTAAGATCTCTACTGACCCTCAAAATGCTTTTTGTGGGGTTTATTTTGCCTTACATGGTCTTACAAATGCTCTCTAAACCTGAAAGTTCTTGAACCGAATATTGACACTGTTTGTTTTCCCCAGTCATAATGAAATACGTGCTCATTGATTCACATTCATTCCTGTAACTTGAAACCTCTACAAAACTCTAATGGGGATAGATCTGGTTTCCTTCCAGAGTATCTAATGCATTTATACAATTAAAATTCCATCCATCCTAAACCATTAAAATAAGACAGCGAGTCAGACTTGGTTCTTTAAATGAACCTGACCATGTCTCGAATTAAAAAGACACAAATTTCATTCTACATTCTAAAATGACTGTAACCAAGATAAAAATCTTGTATGTGTTGAATAGATACAGTTCACTTCACATACCTGTATGTCAGGCTGTAGCTTTGTAATCCAAAAGATAATATTTATGAATTTCACATCATGTAAGGCACTGACAGTGAGCTTGGCAATGACTCTGACCCCATCGGAGGGATGACAGATGATCTAGATGCCCAGCAGAGGTCTTTTACATGGGAAAGACTTTGGTAGGAGTCCTGAGCCCCTGCCTTGTTCTTTGTCTATTGGATCTAATTTACTCTATTAGACCAGCAATTTTCAACCAGTGTGCCACAAGAATTTTTAAAACAGGCAATACCTGGCTATTTAGTCAGGGGCACTGACCTCTTTTCCCTTAGATTGACAAATAAAAAAAATGACAACAGTTAACACAACAATAGCCATTCAGTGTGAACAAATCAAAATTATACCTATTTTTTGTCAGATTGGCAAAAAATATATTTTTTGATGTGTAACAAAATTTTAGTCAATAGTTTATGTGTGACACCAGATGAAAAAGGTTGAAAACTGTTGCTTTAGACCAAAGACAAAAAATTAAAACAGACAAAAAAATGTACAGCATATCAATGACAGTATTGTAATTTGATAGTGTTATAATTTGAACAATGAAAGTGTTTCAAAATTAATAAAAATTTGCTTTCTATGAAAGATTTTATCCCTCTGGTGTGACCTGAAAGTGAGTTTACAAGTAAATATTAGGTAGGCAGAGACGGGGAACAATATTTCTGGGGAATGGCTAGTGTTTATACACTAGAAATCAGTCATGAAAAAAATGGAAAATTTATTTTAAGTCACCTAGTCAAGTCTAAGTGACTAAAATGGAAAGCACCTAATTTAAACCAACCCAGTACAGAGAGTTGTCCATACGTATCTAAGAATAGGTACTGACTATGCTTTTTAAGTCACCATGTAAGTAACCTAATAACCAACTCTCTTTGTGTTTAGAATAGAAACTGCTAAAAAGAAAGGTGCACATCTTTATTTGTGTATTTTCTGAACATAGCATAGTAACTGGCATACAGAAAGCACTGAATGTTTGACAAATGAATGAATAAATACATTTTTCAATAATATGGAAAGAGAAGAGACTTCCAGCATTACCCATGTCTCTTTGGATTCTAAAATCCTTATCCCCATTGATGTTCTGGTTGGATGTGAAATTAATAACTTAAATAAAGGACTAGGGTAACTGGTCCTGATCATCACAGAGCTGCCTGAAAATTCTGTCCTGGCATTCACTATGTATAAAGAGTAGGACATCTATTGAACAATAAAGACAAAAGCAAAGGAAAAAAGGAAGGGTGTATTGAAAACCAAGTCTTATGGTGAGATGACTAGTGGCAAAAGGAGGTAGGTTTTTTAAAAATCTGCAGTGTTGTAAGTGGGAAAATCATGAAAAAAGTATCATAAGTGAGGGTTAAAACCAAAAGAAAGTTAATAATCTCCTCCTCCCCTTTAGTTTTTCACTTCTTACTTATACTTCTGCTTTAATTTTCCACCTTAGTGGCTGTTTTGATTTGGACTGCTACAGCAAGAACTCTAGACTAGGTGGTCTATAGACAACAGAAATTTATTTCTCACCATTCTGGAGGGAAATCCAAGGTCAAGACACCAGGTACCTGGTGAGAGCCCACTTCCTGGATCATGTGAAGCCATCTTTTCAAAGTGTCCTCACTTAGCAGAAAGGGGAAGCAAGCTCTTCAGTGCCATTTATAAGGGCACTAATCCCATCATGAGAGCTCCACCCACATGACCTCATCCAACCAATTACCTCCCAAAGATCCCACCTGCTAATACTATCATATTAGGGTATAAGATTTCAACATATGAATTTTGTGAGGACAGAAGCAGTCAGCCCATAACAATGACTTTCCATCTAACTTGTAGTCTGAGATAATCCTGAAGAGGAGATGCCAGTTCTTTAGCTTGGCATTTGGGCTCTCTACTAAACTGGTTACCCACCCCATTCTAGATGTTTATACCTCTTAATGCTCTGATTTACTAAGATCTAGCAAGAATAAATACACTATTGTTTCCTGCATATTTTTTTCTCATTTATCATTTCAGATTCATTGTGGAGCACCAAGTGAGTTTACCCTGGAATATGAAAAGGGCTACCATGTGGTTCCTCAGCTCAGAGCTCTCATTTCAGGAGGGGAAAATGCAATTATATTGATTACAATAGTATTGGTGGACTGATTACTACATTTCATCCCATCTAAGACGCTGCTGATGTAAGACACAGTATTCATTTATACAACTGCTAAGAAAGTTAAAAGCACTGCAAACTATACGATGATATACTATCAATTGTTAGGCACAACCTAACTTCAGAAGTTAAATGTGAGGGGGAAGTGCATCTTGAAATTGATGAATATAGTGGTATTCATAAGTTACAAAGGGCTGGTGGAGAAGGGAGATCAATCTGGGCTGGGAGAACTGTGAAAGAAAGGCAGCATGAAGGGGATGCCTTGGGAACGGAGCCCTGAAGGGGGGTGAGTTTTCTGGAGATGGAGATAATGGCAGGGACAAAGGCTTGAGGTAGGTGAGTAGGTGCAGGGAGTAGAGGTTGACACTAGGCTGGGCCTTAATTTGCATGAAGGGATGAAATAAAAGACAAGACAATCTGAAGGACACATTCAATGCTGGTTGGAAGGCAGTGGGGAGTCCCTGAGGATTCTTGTGTGGTGTAGCAACCCACAGAGATCATTAATCTCATAGTAGTATCTAGGATTAAGTCAACTATATTCAAACACTTTAATGGATACCAGTTAGAACAAATACAAAGTCTTTTTCAAGAAATCCAAAGCTCTAAATGATCTGGCCACTGCCTTTTTCCACAGCCTAACCCACCTCTCCTCCTGAACCACTGATCTCACCATGCTTGAACCAGCCAGGGTCACCCACCTTGGGACATGTGTACCTACTGTTCCCTTTACCTATGATGTTCTTCCTTGGCTCCTCACAAGGTGGGTCCTTCCCATTCTTCAGTTCTCTACACATCTTCTCAGATGAAGGGACCTGTCTAGGCTGGCCCCCTCCAACGTCTGTTATTTTCCCTTTCAACCCTCTATATTCTTCTTTCCTACCACCCATTATAGCATGAGGTGATTTCATTCATAATCTGTTCAATCGGTTTTAGTTTGTCTCCCTCTTTAGAATAAAAAGTTCATCAGTGTAGAGACCATGTCTCTTTTATCTTCTGTTGCATCTCAGCACCTGGCAGTGTCTAGCATGAAGCAGGCACTCAATGAGTATCTGGTGAATGAATAATCTGAATGCCTAGTCTACTCCTCCCCTAGAGCGTATGTGCTCTAAGCCAGAATGCCAGGTTGGCCCTGGGTCTACGCAGTCTCACCATCTGGAAAGATGAAAAAAAACACAGTGATGCTATTTTTGTCAGATGACAATCCAAAAGAGAAGTCTCAGTCCATTCAAGGCCACTTTCCTTTTAGCAACCTGCTCAGAAGAGGCACTTGTTATCGACAGCTGCACCTTCTCTGCCGATCAAGTTATTGCCCTGTCCTTTCCCCTCCCTGATGGGAGGTCTAACCTAAGCTTCTCAAACAGTATTCTTCTAACTCAGCCAGGCCATAAATCCAGGTTTGTGCTGAATATTGTGCCTATTCCATGCATTCTGCCCACCATGTGAAAAGCCTCTTACTTGTAAATATTATAACCCCTGGAAACCAGGGTTTGAGAAAGATTAGCTATCAAGACTATCCTTATATCCTTAGTCTCTGAATGACACTCAACCATATGAATCAAACAGACTGCAGGAGGACAGGGACATATCTGTTTAATTCACCACTGTATAGCTAGTGCCAAGAACACAGAGCTACTCAATATTTATTGCTCTAGTGAATGAAAACTTTGAATAAAACATTCATTCCATTGAGCTTAATAAATCACAATTTTCTTTTAAATCCAAAGTATCTGTACCTTGGCTGGGTAGCTCAGTTGATCAGAGCATCTTCACAACACGCCAAAGTTGCAGGTTTAATCCCCAATCAGGGCACATACAAGAATCAACCAATGAATACATAAATAAGCAGAACAAATCATCTCTCTCTCTCTCCCTATCTCTCTCAAAATCAATAAATAAAATTAAAAAACAAGTATCTGTAAACAATACATCTTTTTCTTTAATAATAATAATAATAATAAATAAGCTGAATTAGATAGTAAATTAACAGGCTCACATAAGGTTCTCATTCAAGCTGAAGATCTCTTGAGCATTCTACCAAATGCCTTCTAAATGGCCTTTTGGCAGGTGATCTGTGTTCAGGAAGCTGTTGGGAATCTAACCTCTAGATCTGTGTCTGGTTAAGGGGACTCCAAATCTCCCTGAGAGAAAGGTCCTTCTACAGACTTTTGGGCAGTACATCTGTCTCCCTGACCTAGATCAAGCTGACCTTATTCATCAGTTCTACTGTAGAACCATCTGCATCACATCTTACTAGATATCAGTCAGATTGCTGCTTCTGCCAAACAGAGCCACATCTGCTATGTGTGCTGTGGCTCCAGGGCCCACTAATTCATGAAAGTCATCCCTGTGCCTAAGTTCTCCATAAACCTCATGGAGATATAGAAGGCATCTGTATTCACACCACATTCTGCAAGCCACTTGAGCTCCCCACCAATCCCAGTTTGGCACACATCTCCCAGATGGAGGGAAAATATTTTCTCTGACACTACTCTATTGTCTGGACAGACCTCTTCAGTCCCTAAGCTATTTCATGAAACCACCCGAGATCATGGAGGATGCCAACTCTGAGAGCAAAGCATGATCTGGCAGCATCCAATTGTCCTGGGCCTCAGCATTTGATCTCTGCAGATCTCAGAACTCAGTGCTGACTAGAAGGAAATGATTCCCTGTTCTCCTGGGTTTACTCTTAAGGACATATTCAGGTGTAGCCTGGCAGAGTCTAGCCCTAGTATCAGTCACTGCAGGTGCTTCTTAAGTTTCTCAGTGCATCACTGCTCAGTGATGAAGAGGTGGGTTGAAGTCCAATGGTATAAGGTAATGCCAAAAATAAGAGGACCAGTCTTCAAGAAAACAATAAACAAAGCAGTTTGAAAATTCTGCAAGAAAGTTTTTCAGAGGATACTGTTCGATTTAGTAAATAATCTATTTAAAAGTTAATTCTAAGCCACCAGAATGAATACTATTTATTTGTATGGGAGGAATCATCAATTTAGAAATTTGTGCTTCATCATCTTTGACTTCATTACTACGTTCCCAAACAGGGACACATTTCTACTTTCAAATTAAGTAACCAAATGAGAATAATCTCGATTCTGAACAGCTTATGTATAGCTACTTCCAAACTGAGCAAGCTGACCCTTTTCTCTGAAACTGAAATAGATATGGTTGGGATTGATTAGTTCAACTGATTAGAGTCAAGGCAAAGGGCAAGAATGTGTGGCCCACCTTTGGTTTTCTTTATTTTATGGCCACAGCCAGAACACCTAACCTGACTAGTTCAGGTAGTGAATCACTGGAACTAGCCTGACTGGCATGGCTCAGTTGGTTGGGCACCATCCCACAAAGCAAAAGGTCATCTGGGTTCAATTCCAGGTCAGGGCACATGCCTGGGTTGCAAGTTTGGTCCCCAGTCGGGGCGTGCAACCAACTGATGCTTTTCTCCCACATTGATGTTTCTCTCCCTCTTTCTCCCTCCCTTCCTTCTCTCTAAAAAGATATAATAAATAAATAAAATCTTTAAAAAAGAATCACTGGCACTAGCAAATGTGGACTGAATACAATTTTTTCAAATTAATGAAGTTTTATTGAATCAGTTTGATAACTTATTTATAAAATAAAGTCATTCCATTAAATATGTCCACTATACTGATGAATGTAGAAACAAAATGAAACAATAAAGTTACCAAAAATAACTAAATAAATATATAAATTTACCCTGATCCCTACAGTAAAAGAAAACTTAATGTAGTTAGTAGGGGGAGCTACTATTGAACTCTCAGAACCTAGCAAAAAGAGAACCAAGAGATTCCTCTATCCAGTTGTGGTTAGACTGGGCTTCCCAGAACTAGGGTCAAGGGAGAAGGGCAGAGGCAGAGCTTTTTCAAGATACACATGTTAGAGATTGTGTAAGACATTTGAGCTATGAAGGCAAAGGCCAATATATGGGGAAATGTGAGATCAAATGGAATATTTTATGGATACTGTTATCTACAAAGTTTTCTACTGGAATTATTTGACTCTAAGATAATTTTTTAAGTATGTATTTAAAAGCTCTCTTCTTGAGTTCAAAGAATGTTCATATTTATTGTCTCACTTGTCTCTACTACTTGTGAGGTAGGAAAGATAAGGATTATCCCATGTTGTAGCCTGTATCTGAGATAAAGAGTAGCAATCAATGTGACATGTTTGGAGGTGGTCATATGGTAAGGTAGCTACTTTTAGATCATGTACACACACTCCCCTTCCTTCATTGTAATAACACTCAGCTCTTGTGGTTAGGATAAGACATACTGATAAAGATAATATAAACAACAGAAAAACTCAAAAAGCATCATGTATGAGAACCTCATCAATTCAAGACTTCATTAATTTGGAATGTCTGCATACTTGTTGGCACCTGACCCTTCTCCATTTGCACTTATCAATCAATAAGCAATGGGTTCCTTGAGCAAATGGAAATGACACCTATGTAAGAAAGCAAGCTCAACAATTAATAGGCGTAGGAACTAAAATCAATGTTCCTCTCAAGTTTTTCTTACATTTTATTTTATTGATTATGCTATTAGAGGTGTCCTGACTTTTCCTCCTTTGCCTCCTTCCACACAGCATCCCCCAGTCCCTCAGGCAATCCTCCCACCATTGATCATGTCCCTGGGTCATGCGTATAAGTTCTTTGGCTACTCCATTTCCTGTGCTGTACTTTACATCCCCTTGGCTGTTCTGTAACTACTTATTTGTACTTCTTAATCCCCTCATCTCTTCACCCATTCTCCCCCACCTACCTCCCATCTGACAACTATCAAAATGCTCTCCATGTCCATGATCCTGTCTCTGTTCATCTTGTTGCTTAGTTTGTTTTTTAGATTCAATTGTTGATAGGTATGTATTTATCGCTGTTTTACTGTTCACAGTTTTGATCATCTTCTTCTTCAATTAGTCCCTCTAACATTTCACATACTGTATTTTGCCATGTATAATATGCACTTTTTTGTCCAAATTTTTGAGGGAAAAATAAGGGTGTGCATTATATATGAGTAGTACTAATTCCATATCTATATAAATGTTTTCACTTCTTGTACTTATGTTTACGTGTTAAAAATGTAACTCTAGAAAGCAATAATGTATGGAAAATAATACCCTAAAATACAATCATCGGTTTTGTTTCTAAATATAAATTTTTAAAAATCAATTAAAAAATTAAAATGAAGGGTTTTTTCCTGAAAGTTTGGACCAAAAATGTAGATGTGCATTAGACACAGGAGTGCATCATACTCAGCAAAATATGGTTATGATGGTTTGGTGATGATGAACTCCTTTAGTTTTTTCTTGTCTGGAAAGCCGTTTATCTCCTCTTCATTTCTAAATGATATCTTTGCTGGGTAGAGTAATCTTGGCTGTAGGTCCCTGCTTTTCATGACTTTGAATGTTTCTTGCCAATCCCTTCCAGTCTGAAAAGTTTCTCCTGAGAAATCAGCTGACAGTCTCATGGGAACTCCCCTACAGGCAACTAACTTCTTGTCTTGCTGCTTTCAAAACAAACAAGCAAGCAAAATACAACCAGAGACATTGAAATAAAGAACAAACTGACAGTAACCAGAGAAGAGGGGGAGAGGGATAATGGGGAATAATGGGGGAAGGGCCATCAAGGAACAGGTATAAAGGATACTTGGACAAAGCCAAACAGGGTAGGTTCAAGGGTGGGAGGCGGGGATGGGTTGGATGGGGGGATACGGAGTGAAAATTGACCCAACTGTACTTGAACAACAATAAAATTTTTAAAAGATTCTCTCTTTATTTTTAACCATTGGCATTTTGTTTATGATATGTCTTGGAGTGCGTCTCTTTGCATCCATCTTGTTTGGGACGCTCTGTGCTTCCTGGGCTTACATGTCTATTTCCTTCACCAAATTAGGGAAGTTTTCTTTCATTATTTTTTCAAATAGATTTCCAATTTCTTGTTCTTTCTCTTCTCCTTCTGGCTCCCCTATGATGTGAATGTTGGATCACTTAAGCTGTCTTGGAGACTGCTTATACTATCCTCATTTTGAGGGATTAGTTTTTCTTCTTTTTCTGATTGGCTGGTTTTTGTTTGTTGGTTGGTTGTGTTTTTTTGTTTGTTTTTTGTTTGTTTGTTTTTGCTTATTTATGTTCCAAATCATTGATTTGATTCTTGGCTTCATCCACTCTGCTGTTGTTCCCATTTAAATTGTTTTTCTTTATTTCAATTAGTGTGTCCTTTGTTTCTGACTGGATCTTTTTTATGCTGTTGAGGTCCTCACTAAGTTCCTTGAGCATCCTTATAACCAGTGCTTTGAACTCTGCATATGATGCATTGCTCATCTCCATTTTGTTTAGCTTTCTCTGGAGTTTTGATCTGTTCTTTCATTTGGGCCATGTCTGTTTGTCTGCTCATTGTGTTAGCCTCCTTGTGTTTGTTTCTAAGTATTAAGTAGAGCTACTACGACTCCTTGTCTTGGTAGTTTGGCCTAATGTAATAGGTATCCTGTAGGGTCCAGTGGCACAGCCTCCCCTATCACCCAAGCTGGGTACTCAAAGTGTGCCCTTTATGTGGTCTGAATACAACCTTCTCTTGTAGTTAAGCCTTGGTTGCTGTTTACAGGTGTATAGGAGGGATTTACCCAGGCCAGCCAGCTACAAGGACTGGATATCACCACTGACCACCAATCTCCACCCTCCATGGAGGATCAGATGAGTGGGGCAGCATGGTGGTGCTCTAACATGGTCTGCAGCTGTCCACTAGGTGTGCCAGCCCTGGCGTTTCCCAGGTGGTGCAGGTCAGGGTCAGCTCCCACCTCTGTTTAGCCCGGGACACCCTGCCTGAGATATATAGCAATCTGAGATGGCAGCTACTTGTGCTGGACTTGGAGATTCCCAGGCAAAGCCAAGCTGTGAATCTAGGCTGGCTGCTGCTAGTGCCCGGCCTGGGGATAACTGAAGCCAGCTATTTCTTATTTGATAGGATTTAGGAAGTTGTGAAGCATGAGCCAAGACCAGCCCTTCATATGGAAAAGCAGCTTTGGTTGCATGGGGCAGAGTCTCATGGGATCTCCAAGGCAGGTCAAAGAGTAGTTAGTAGCCAGGTTGATGGAGTCTCAGATATGGCACCAGCTGGGGAGGGTTTAGAAAAGAGACAATGCTTCCTGCTCACCTTGATGCCAGACACTTCAGCTTCTCCCTGTGTACCACTGGTGCCTTTTAAGCTGCTACCCTGGTGCTGGAGCTCAAGGGGAGTGAGTTTGAGTATGTGAGCCCATGTGGCTGTTCTTCAAGAGGAACTGCCTGGGGCTCCAGCAACCTCCTTCACTGACTCAATCACTGCTAGATTCTGCAGCCAGATGTTGTGGGGGCTTATCTTCCTGGCACTGGAACTCTGGGCTGGGGTCCCTGTTGTGGGGCTGGGACTACTGGCTCCTGAAATATTCCTCCTAAAATTCCCATCCACCACACATGGGTATGGGACGAGCCTGCTCTGCATCTGTGCCCCTCTCACTAGTGTGATGGATGTGGTTTCTCTAGTTCCATAGTTGTCAGACTTCTGTTCAATCTGATTTCTGACAGATTGGTGACGGTTGTTTTATATTTTAGTTGTAATTTTGATGTGGTTATGCAAAGAGGCAAGCCACATCTGCCTATGCTGACATCTTGACCAGCAGTCCCTTTAAAGTTTTAAAGATTATAACATTATATGCTTTTAAACCCTATATTCATTTTTTAAAAACACAAACACTGTTACTATAATTCAGGAAAGGTAGGTGTGGGCTGCTGCTGTTTTCAACTATAAATCACAACTAAAGCTGATTGGTTGGAATGATTACTAGCTTATTACCAGTTACTGCAGGTATTTTAAAGTAGTGGTCTTATGCTTATGAGGTGCTGGCACTGGAAGGGACTTTAAAATTCATCTTGGTACATCCTCATTTACAGGGAAAACCTGAGGCCCAGAAGAATTAAGTAACTTGCACAATGATATACTGCTATAATCAAGTAGCCTTTCTTTGGAAAGAACACAGCAACAACATAACTTTAATCTCACCAATAATTTCAACAGGCCTTCCCTGAATTAATCCATGTTACTGGCAGTTTTCTGAATTCTCTTTATATACAATTACTGATTTAGCATCTGACCCTGACCTCCTGCTTTGACTGGGTGAGACTTGGTAACCATTGAAAATCCCCTATGTAAATAATCCTCGAAATGGATAATTGAGAACCGAGTGTAGTAATTTGAACAAATTAGCTTGGCACTTGGGCCTTAAAATGAGGTTATTCTGTTGAATAAGCTGTTCTCTCCTTTCTGCCTCCTTTGGAGTCCTTGCCAGATTTCACCATGCAAAACCTTGGAATTCACAGTAGCCGAAGTTTTCATGCTCTATGTTGGAAAGTTCGAGTAAGCTTGTCACTCTTAGGCTACTGACCAATTAAAATCAGTACATGATGTGGTGAGAGAAAGTGAGCAAGTGAGGTCAAGAGGTAATAATTAAAAATGATGTAATGAGATGATCCAATCTCCCTAGGCCTGCCAGAAAACCCATTGGTGACCACGTTCCCAGTTTCCCTATATCACTCTGGCGTCTAGCCATGAAATCTGTGAAATAAAGGGCACTTCTAACTCTGCCAGGGGTTTCTCTGTTTCCTGAGCTGAGGCTAGTTATTTTGATGTCTGAATCTAAGGGAATTACTGTATAGATCATCTTCCCTAGGCTAAATGTGGCGGGGGAGAGGGGGCACCAGGGACCATTTAGACATATTTTATATTAACATGTGTGCAATGTGTCCTTGCACTCCTACCCCAAGCACCAGTGTGTGGCACACAGCAGTGCACAGTGCATGAGTGTGGAAGGAATATCTGTGTCCTCACTCTCAAGACAAATGGAACTGAAAGCATAGACTGTTGAGAACATAAAGCAAAGAACACATGGACTACAAAACACTAAACTGGAGTTTTTGCTTGCTTTCAACAATGATAAGGGATATTTGCTGAGACATCTGTACACAATAGACCAAGAAAGAAAAGGACTGGAAGGTGGCCCTCCAGAACCAGCTCTAATAGGCTGTGTGACTGTGAACAAGGACTTGACCTCCTTGGGCCTCAGGTCTTCATCTATAAAGTAAAAAAAAAAAAAAATGATGTAGATAATCTCTGATGCTTGTGTCCCCCCAAATTCATGTTCAAACCCTAAATTCCAAGTGTGATGGTATTAGGAGGTAGGCTGCTAGGAGGTAAGTGGGTCATGAGGATGGAGCCCTCATGAATGGGATTAGTGCCCATGTAGAAGAGACCCTAGCATGATTCCTTGCCCCTCCTGCCATGTGAAGGCACCATGAAAAGATGACTGTCTATGAAATAGGAAGCAAACTCTCACCAAATTTCAGATCTGCCAGTGACTTGATCTTGAACTTCCTAGCCTCCAGAACTGCAAGAAATAAGTTTCTGTTGGTTATAAGCCACTAGGTCTATGGTATTCTGTCATCACAGCCCCAAAGCACCAAAACGATCTCTGTGACTCCTGCTGAACCCAGTGTCCTCAGCTGTCTTGTCTTATACCAAGTTCCATTTCATGACTCATGGTAAGGACTTGGCTGACTTGGACTAAAGGTATAGTTTGCGCCCTTAATTATAAGAAAGCTAATTGACTACAGAGATAAATGTATTCTGTAACATAGGGTGATTTTTGTCACATTAAATCCAAGACTTGGTCTCCTTAGTACTTCACTCAACCCAACAAGGCAACTAATTAAGAGACAGGGATTAGACTGCTAGAGAGTTTCTAGAGGCATATTTAGCTTAAACAAAAGAATGATAGAGAAGCACAAGTCCCACAGTATAACAACAAGCAGAAGTCACCCTGTTCCAGGGGAAGGATGGAACAATTGGCATAACTGATTTTTTCAACTGCTAGTTTCTACATTTTTCAAAGCATCACAAGTGAACAAATTATCAGAGAAGTTCATTTAGCAAAAAAGAAATACATAAAACAAAAAAGTAGAGACTAAAATAATTTTTTTTCACTTTGGGGTTCTCTAAGGCTTGCGTCAATCCACTTTTTTGTTGCTGTTGTTAATAAACTTGAAGTCTAAGAGATGAACCAAGCAATCCCTTGGCACATGGAACTTACTACTCATGCAGTTTGTACTCCAAGAAAGAGATTTACAGACCCAGTGAGAAAAATAAATCAAAGGTGCACTTGTGAATAATGTCCAATGAGTACAGTGGTGTGATGACATGTCACCATTTGAAGTTTGATGGTTTATTACTCCCTCTCAACACCCACTCTTGTTTCTCACCTAAAACACAATTTCACATTGAAATAATGTATAAGCATCAACTTGCTGAGGTCGATTGCTAACCTTAACTTTTCACTCAATGAATTCTAGGCGCATATTAGAATTAAAATACATCACCTCTTAGAATATTAGTTCCTTAGCTTTATATGCCAAGACAAAGTTGAAGCAACTATACACTTCATTGCTTGAGATTTGTAACAGCCTGCATTTTGTACGATGGATGAAAGAGGGGTGCTGCCTGTGCTAGATTTATTGTGGAGACTGAGAACTTAGGGACACGTTAAATAGAGCATACATTTAAAAATAAGCACCACCTGCAATTTCCAGTGTGTCATCTCCACAAAGAGTATGATGATGTATATTTGTTGTAGTTACTGCAAAGTTTCCTATTGCTTTACCAAACTGTCCTCATTATTGGATTTGTTAGCCTACATTGAAGCGTATTATGAATAGGTAGTACTTAAGAAAGTATTCTTTGAAGAGGACACTTAGGCTCAGCATTTTATAATTTAAATTGATAAATAATAAAAATAAACCCCAACTCACATGACAAAAAAAAACACTTGAAGTTCTGTTTATGACTTAAGACTGTGCTGTTGTTATCTGGAAAACAGAACCAATTATCCAGAAAGATTTGGGTAGTTATGAATTGGGAATAAGAAGATTATTTCACTAATTTACAAAACATAAAAATTACATTCAATTGTGAATCCAGCAATCTTCTTTTATTAATATTAACTTGCATACAGAGTAAATATTATATAAAATGGAAATAAATTCCACTCTACTGATTATACTAAAAGTAAAACAGTAAAAGAAAACAATGTTATTTTGTAAGTATTAGTTTTTCTGGCAAAATAAAAACTTCTTCACTGTGAATTCTAGACCCCATAAAAGTAAAGACATTTGACACACACAATTCTTTTTTCTCTAGAGAAACTGTCCAGGATATAACTAAGAATTTAGGAAAAATTAGCTAAGCTATTCTGGCATCAAGACAAAGCCCAGAGCTAATATTCCTACATCTGAAAAAGGGAGAAATGTTATTTAACATGCCTTAATGCAACAATGTTGGGAACCAGGTGAAAATAACATTCTTTTTCCACCAGACACAGAAGAAACTTCCCTGCAACAGAACCAAAGCCTTCCTAGCCCCAATGGCTGAAGTTGGACTCCATCCTCAGTAATTCTGCCAAAACATTCCTCTCACCAGTCACCAGTGAGCTCCCCATTGGCAACCCAGGTGCCACTCTTCCATCTTCTTCTTTAAAGAGTGCTGCAGAAGCAATATTTTCACTGATATGTCCTCTAGAGGAAGGGACATAAAAGAAGGAACAAACAAACAGGACTTCATCAGAATAAAAATCTTATGCATGGCTAAAGAAAACCAGCAAAATGAAAAGAGAAACAACCATATGGGAAATATATTTGCAAATGATACCATGGACAAGGGTTTGATCTCCAAAAGATGTAAAGAATGCACATGACTCCATTACAGGAAGACAAACAACCCAATTAAAAAATGGACAAAAGACCTGAACAGACACTTCTCCAAGGAGGACATAAAGAGGGCCTAGAGACATATGAAAGGATGCTCAACATCACTAGTTGTCAGAGAGATGCAAATTAAAACCACAATGAGATATCACTTCACACCGGTGAGAATGGCCATCTTAACCAAATCAACAAACAGCATGTGCTGGCAAGGCTGTGGAGAAAAGGGAACCCCAGTGCACCATTGGTGGGAATGCAGACACTGTGGAAAACAGTATGGAATTTCCTCAAAAAACTAAAAATGGAACTGCTTTTTGACCCAGCAATTTCACTTCTGAGATTGTACTCTAAAAATCCTGGGACACCAGTTCAAAAGAACCTATGCACCCCAATGTTCATACCAGCACAGTTCACAATAGCCAAATGTTGGAAGCAACCTAAGTGCCCATCAGTAAATGAGTGAATCAAAAAATTGTGGTACATTTACACGATGGAATAGTGCATAGCAGAATAAAAAGAAGGAGCTCCTACCCTTTGAGACAGCATGGATGGATCTGGAGAGCATTACGCTAAGTGAAATGAGCCAGACGGTAAAAGACAAATACCATATGATCTCACCTATAAGCGGACCCTAATCAACAAAACAAACAAGTAAGCAAAATATAACCAGAAACATTGAAATAAAGAATAAACTGACAGTAACCAGAGAGGAGGTAGGAGGAGATAACAGGGGGAAAAGAGGGTAGGGTCATCAAGGAACATGCATAAAGGACACATGGACAAAGCCAAAGGGGGTTAGTATTGAGGGTGGGAAGTAGGGATGGGGGGTTGGGGGGAGTGGTGGGAGGGAAAATGGAGACAACTATACTTGAACAACAATAAAAAAGAAAGAAATGTGAAAAAAGAAGAAAAAAGAATGGTAGACATTGTTGTAATATAGCTTGAATTAATATAAACATAAAAAAATAAGGACTACTGCAGTATGTGACCTTATGATCCCATGGTCCTTCTCCCTCAATGCTTGCCTCCTTTATTTTGGGGATCCCATGCATTTCTGATTCTGTTTATCATCTTTCTCAGGATCCTCTTCTTCTATTTGCATCCTAGTCTATCCCAGAAACAACTTCATCTTCATCCTAAGCACTCTCCCTGAGCAATCACACACATTCTATGGTGGTAACTATCTGTCCATGCTGTAGACTCCAAATCCAACACCTCTGGTCTTGACCTTGCTTACAAATTACATACCTGAATCCAACTGCCTATTTGATACTTCCCAAGGTTACCTCAACCTCAACCAAACTCATAATCTTTTCCCCAAAGCCTACTGTTTCTCCTCCTGATGTTTAATTTTATGGGTCAACTTAACTGGCCACGAAGTGCCCAGAGTAAACATTGCTTCTGGGTGTGTGTGGATGAGATTAGCATTTGAATTGTGGACTCTGTAAAGCAGATTGTTGTTCCCAATATGGGTGGGCAGGATCCAATCTGTTGAGGGCCTAAATAGAACAAAAGGTAGAGGCAAGGGAAACTCAACCCTTTTTCCCTGATTGCAAGAGTGGGACATCTCAGTTTCTCCTGACCTTGGACCAGCTTTCCTGGGTCTCCAACTTGCAGATAATAGGACTTTTTAGCTTCCATAATTATATGAGCCAATTCCTCATAATAAATCTCCTTTAAATTATATATAATATAAATTGATTAAATATTTATAACTTTGATATATAAATATATAACATACAGATGTATGTAAATATATAAACCCCAGGTGTATGTATACATACATCGTGTGTGTGTGTGTGTGTGTGTGTGTGTGTGTGTGTCTCCTATTGGTTCAGTCTCTCTGGAGAACCCTGACTAACACACTTTTCCTTCTTTCATTTAGAGGTACCACCTTCTACC
This sequence comes from Trachops cirrhosus, assembly GCA_028533065.1. Taxonomy (NCBI): domain Eukaryota; kingdom Metazoa; phylum Chordata; class Mammalia; order Chiroptera; family Phyllostomidae; genus Trachops; species Trachops cirrhosus. Next base: position 81,218,710 of record CM052542.1, on the reverse strand, counting down.
CACATAGCCAACACAGTTGTCTGGAGTCATCCTCAACACCTCATTCCCTACCCTCACTTTCCCTTTTCAATTAGTGCTAAGTCCCAACAATCTGACTTCCCTCTGTCCTTTGAATTTGTCTCCTGCTCTCCATCTGCACTGTTACTACCTCAGCCTAGACCCTCATCTCTCTGCTAGACAATAGGATAGCTTCCCATCTTCAAGTTCTACCCCATCCACCTTCCTCATTGCCACCCAGAGTGCACTTAAAAACACATCTGGTCACATCACTCCTGATTTAATTCCTTCAGTGGCTCATCATCACCTACAGGGTTGAATCTAAGTGGCATCATGACAAATTTAGCTCTTTGTGGCAGGACCTCACCTCCCTGTCCACTTGCACTGCTCTGTGTTGGAGATCCCTGAACTAACAGGGCTGTTTTATAACCCAATAACCTTGTTCCCCATCTTATCAGCCTGGAATACCTACCACCACCACCACCACCACCACCACCACCATCACATCCTCAAGATCATCTTTCTTGGGCAACTCCTCCTTCCTTAAGACTTGACCCCATCTGTGGGAAACCTGTACCAACCACTTCAGACTGGGCCAAGGTCCTTCCTTCTGCTTCTGCTGACCCTTGTACAAGCCTCTTTTAAAATCCCAGGCTGTGTATAAATTAAAATTCCCTACCTTTGTGTTTTTCCCTATGAAAGACTGTCAATCCCATTGTATCCACAAACCCCAACACACAGTAGGTGCTTTATCTCCTGTGTCTAGCAAAGAGATGTTCAATATGCTTTTCCCCCTTTCACTTGGAAGCTTCTATGTCATTTTTCAATTTAATAAACAATGAGAAAACATTGTTTCCTAAAAAGGACTCAGTGTTTCCCTGGATAGTACTGGCATTCTGAGGTTTGGAAACTTTCCTGTATGAGTAGAAAGAAACTATGACAGGTGTCCTTTGGAGAACAATGATTCCTTCATGTTTTTTTTAAATATTTTATTTCTTTATTTTTAGAGAGAGTGGAAGGGAAGGACAAAGGAGAGAAACATCACTGTGTGGTTGCCTCTCACATGGCCCCCACTGGGGACCTGGCCTGCAACCCAGGCATATGCCCTGACTGGGAATTGAACCAGCGACCCTTTGGTTCACAGCCCACACTCAATCCACTGAGCTACACCAGCCAGGGCCCATGTTTTTTTTGTTATGAACAGTATGGCATAGTGAAGTGAGACCAACATGTGTCCAAACTATTGCCCTACCACTTACGACCTTGGGCACGTGACAGTTCCTCAACTCTCTACACCTCATTTTCTCATCTGTAAACTGGGGTGAGAATCCTAGCTCCTGGGTAGATGTAAATGTGGCAGAGTTTATGGTGAGGTTTCAACTAACATATTATTTTCCCATGCCCCTTCCCATTCTTCAACCCTTTCCCACGTGGGGGACCAGATCTTGTTTGATATAAGTCAATCCATTATTTCCCTGAGAAATCATTAGAACAGAACAAGAGAACAAAGTAGTCCAACTTTTGGTGTTTCAGTTTCAAATGTCCAGATCATTCCATAAACAATCATTTTGACAGAACATGTACTGAACCAGGTGCACCTCCTCTACTCCCTCCCAGACCCCTGAAAGGAAGTCTCCAGATTACGGGAGAGTAAAGAGCAAGAGAGAAGAGCAACAAGAGAGACACTGACATGGGCCTCTAAGGATGAGCCTCCCACTTTGGCAGAGCTCCGTGTTGAGAATGATAGAACTTCAGATAGGTCTGGAAATCCAGATCTTTGTTTCCCTCTGGAGCCCTGGACTACTACCCCCATGGAGTCCCCATAGCCCCAGGGACAGAGGCAGCAGACTAGAAATGGCTGCATGGGTAACTGGGAGAGTCAAAAAAAATTTTCTGGAGGTCCCAGAGGGAGTGTGAGAACAGTAATAATTTCCCTGTGTGCTTCAGAATGTAATTAGCTGAGATGTAGCTGGCAGCTCTGAAAAGGCCTTGCAGTATGAGAGCAGCAGGTGCTGGCCCAGGCTGGATGGCTGGCGTTCAGGTGGAATCGCAGACCTATCTGCAGACATCAAGGTGGACTGAGGATAATGCAGGGATGAGATGGGAAAACTTACATTCCAGGGGACATTGCTGGAAAGGTGACAACTGAGGACAGATGTCCTCCTCTCACCTCTACGAACACCCCACAAATGAGATGCAATCCCACAGAGGAGGGCTACTAAGATTTAACTGAGAAAACTTTGAGTAGATTGAGTTTTTCTGCTGTTAACTCTATTCAGTTTCTGCCATCAGGCTTAAGTGGGGAAAGAAAGACAAACTAATTTATGGAAAAATAAAGAAATTATGCTTTTTGAAACCTCAAAGTATGTGACATGAAATGTATAATCACCACATAATGAAAAATCATGTAACCATTTTTAAGCACATGTTACATGATAGGTAATAATTAGTAGTTATTATTATGTGTCTCTTAAGTATGAGAATATTTAGATACAAAGTGCTTAATCTTTTCTTCATTTTTCTCTTTTACAGCTTTGTTGGCTATTGTTGTCTTTTACCAGGACTAGGCTCTGGTAAATCTTGGAATATTGGTAGTATGGCATATTAAAATGTTGTTCATTTCCTGGCAACTATCTACTGTCACCAAATGTCATTTGTTACTAGTAGTACATTGTTGGGATGTTGCTTCCCATAGACCATCCATGAAAACAAAGAGACTGAGAAAATAAACATTCATTCCTTCATTCACTCCTACGTATGTATGCATGAAGTGTGTGTCTGTATGTATGAGTGAGTGTGTACACATGTGTGTGGTGTGTGTGTAGTAGTCCTACTTTATGCAAGCATTAGGTTAGGTGGACAACATACAGTGCCTGCCCATAGTCCAGCAGCGACACAGATCACTACCCAGCCCATTTTAATATAGTGGAATCTATGCTCATAGTTGTGGGTTTATGGAAACATCCACCCAAAAGGAGAACTGTGATGGTTACTTTTATGTATCAACTCAGCTAAGCTACAGTATCCAGTTATTTAATCAAATAGTAATATAGGTGTTACTATGAAGGTGTTTTGTAGATGTGTTTAAGATTCATAATCAACCAAGTTTAAGTAAAGTTGATTGCCCTGAGAAGGTGGAGGAGGGGACTTATCCAATCAGTTGAAGGCTTTATGAGCAAAAATCGAGGCTTCCCAGGAAAGAAGAAATTCTCCCTCAAGATTGCACATCAACTCCTGCCTGAGTGTGCGACCTGCTGACCTGCTGCACAGATTTGGAACTGTCAGCCCCCACAATGGCATGAGGCAATCCCTTAAAATATATTTTCATCCATCTATGCATCCTACTGGTGCTGCCTCTCTGACTGATACAAGAACCTCACCTGTTATGGTGAGGTTAAGGAAGTCTTCCAGGGTATTGGCATCTAGGTAAGTGATGAAGGATAAAAATAAGCAGACAGATATGAAAGAGAAGTAGATGCATGTGAAACACGTTAAGGATGTAGAGTTGTTATGATTTGGTGATTGAAATGGGTAGGTGGATGACAAGAGAAAAGAAAAAATCTGAGATAATATCCTTTCTGTTGGCTTAGGAAGCTGAGTATATGATGATGCCACTCACTGGGCAGAGGACACAGAAAGAGTGGTAGGTTTGGGGGACATGATGAAACCAGTTTCCTGTATGTTGAATTTGAAAGGTCCTTGGGACTTTCAAGTAGTGGCTTTCAGAGAACAGTTAGAGAGGGGGCTCTGGAGAGAGAGAGGGAGAGAGAGAGAGAGGGAGAGAGAGAGAGAGAGTTAACTGAAGTCCTGGGAGAAGGTACAGTTGCCACAGGAGAGAAGAGAGGCACAGAGGACAGAGGGCCAAGAGCAGAGCCTGAGAAACTTGAATGTTGAAGTGGTCTGTAAAGATGACAGAGAGAGAGGCCAGGAGCCAGAGGAAATTGCAGAGGAAAACTAAGAGTGGAGCAGCACAGAAGCCAAGGAAGATGATGATTCCCAGAGGAGGGGAGATGAAGCAAAAAGGACACCACAGAGGTGTCTCACTGACATGGTGGGAGTGACGTAATCACACAGGGGAGATACTGTGTCTACTGCAGAATGGTCCAAGGTCAATGAAGTCAGTCAAGTAATCTGTGGAACGAGACATGATTCTGTTTGTGCTGGGATATTATAAAACCCACAAAATTTTAATACAGAAAATCAGACTTTGCCACCCCCTTGTGCAAATAACCACTCCCCCTCAACCCTTGGATGGGGGAAGGCAGGCCATAGTGGTAGGCAAGGGAAGGAGGTATGGAGGAAGTGTGAGTGTTGACAAAACTTTCAGAAATTTTGTCTGGGCAGGGGAGGAGGGAGACAGAGTTTGTGCCTAAGGAGGAGGAGGTCAAGGGAGGCTTTCTGTGGCAGACAGACAGATGTGAGCATGTTTCAGTGTTCAGATCAGGAGTCTGCAGAAAGGGTGAATTTGAAGCTGTGAAAAGGCAGGAAGATGAGTGGATTTGGGGAGGTGGGAAGAGCTGAAAGTGGCATGACAGAGGGGTTGGAGCTCTTCCATGTGACAAGAAGAAAGGAGGAAGAGATGCTCCTTTCAGGAAGCTTAGATATGTGGTGGTGGGAAAACCTACAGGAAGACATGTTTAGAAATGAAGTGACCTCTCACATGCATTAAGAGAGAAACTTGGTGAATTTTGTTTAATTGTGTCTTCTTTTTACTACAAAGGCCTTGAGAACCATGATGAACAATGACAAATTCTGCCAACACTGTCGACTTACACTCTCTGCCAGATGCTAGAAAAATTTTCACAAAGTCAAAGGGGCAGAAGGAAGGGGACCATGTGAAGAAAACACTTGAAAACAAACTTGAATAAACACACACACACAGATGCACACACCCCAGTAAAAACAGCTGTGTGTGTGCACATTCCTGAGCCAACATCAAAACAAGTGGCACGGGTTCAGAAACCTGGCTTACAGGAATTGGTAAGACACAGAGGCTTCTGGAACACATGATATCACTCAGGAGAATTGATGGAGGGAATGGCCCGAGTGACAACTTGACAATCACTGAGGGATGCTGACAGGCACTGGCAACCCTGAGAAAGTCAGGGACGGACCAGTGGCTCAGAATGCAGGGCCAGGGCCAGCCCAGCAGCCTCCATTCCTGAGACAGTCAGAGGGTGTGAAAAGCAGCGGCCTCCAGGCCAGCAAAGCCCACTGTAGACTGGCCAGAGTCATCAGAGGCCATAAAGAGCCTGCTTAATCCTGAAGAGATAGAAGTGTCATTTTGAAAAGGCCAGCCAGGGAGAATCTCCGAAGCAATCCTACCAGCTGGGAAATAATTACCAGCTCTGAACACTTCTAGAAAGGAAGTTGTTAGGACACTTTGGAACTGGCCTTTTTAGGAGCATGTTACCCATTCTCCCTGAGATTCAATTCATGGAGCATCTGCCAGCCTGTCTGTCTGCCTCCCCCTATGACATTATCTACACATTCAACTCAAGGATCCATGTGAATGATGGTCCCATGGGTCACATTCTTTCTTGCATTTTTCTACCTATTTTTAAACTTCCATCTGCTCTTCAGATACTTTAATTTTATTTTTCACAGTTTCTTTAGAGACGCTCTTCCTTGACCTTTCCCTCTACAATATGCCCGCTAGAAGTCATGCACTCAAAATCAGGAGTCTCCCAACTCGGGTCCACAAACCCCTGGGGAATGACAAGGATCTTTCTGGAGGCAGCATGAACGCAGATGGTTTTTTTAAGTAGATTAGATTTCCAGAACCTCAGTTTCCATATGAATTCTTTCCTAAAACTGATCAGCCTAAGATTATGCTGGTTTTCCTCTTCTACCTCCTCTTACTTCTCCATCCTCCTGAATCTCAAAGTACATTGACAAGTGTGTAAAAACCTCCAGGTACCAAATAAAAGGAGTAATTCAAGAATGCATTCCTGAGAGAGAGCCCAGTAAAGCATAGCACAGAGAACTTCTCTTTAAAACAAATAGCTATATGATATAATAAGTAGGGGGCAAGAGGGCAAGGAGGAGATATAAGGGCCTTATTTCTACAAGGTGACAAATTCACTGCAAGGCCCTTGCCTTTCTGATGTACATATTTTAGAGTTTCAATTCAGAAGTCAGATGGTTGATTGAAGTTATATGTTAACATGTTTATTTAAAATGAAAAAACACAGCAATCACTTCTGATTTACTTGATTTGTTTTATAATGAGTACTGGTTCTGCCACCATTCCTTTCATACATAGAGTGGACATTTTCAAACATAAAAATCTATAAATTCAACATTATGATAAAAATATTTAAAGAATATATGTGAATATATACAGTCTGTCCAGAAGATATCTAGCCATGTAACATGATATGAAAAGTAGAGACATTTATTGAAGAAGATAGAAGATACAAGAAACATTGTACACAGGACAATGATGTCTCAGTCCCCTTCAATGTAGGCACCTTGGGATCTTACACAGTTCTTCCAGCATCTCTCCCACTGTTCAAAACACTCTGTAAAATCCTTTGTTGGAATTGCCATTAGATGCCCCATCATATTTTCTTGAGTCTCACTGATGGTCTGAAATCTGTTACCTTTCAAAGGTGATTTTAGTTTAGGGAAAAGCCAGAAATTGCAGAACACCAAATCTAGGCTTAGGGGCACTGAGTCATCTGAATGATTTGATGTTTTGCCAAAACACTCTAGACAACATGTGATGCATGGGTGAGTGCATTGTAGTGATAAAGCTGCCAATCACCAGTTGCCTACAGCTGTGGCAGTTTCCATTGTATTGCATCTCTCAACCAATGAAGAATGTTGAGGTAGTACCGCTTGTTACTTGTTTGGCCTAGAGGGACATATTTTTGGACAATACCTTCCCAGTCAAAAAAACACAGTTAACAAGGTCTTAATCTTAGAGCAACTTGGCCACACCTGGTTCAGGTGCAGAGAACCAGGTGACTTCCATTGTGATGCCAGGGCCTTCAGTTCTGAATCATAGCCATAGCCCACAATTCACCTCTAGTTATGACCTTTTTGAGGAAATCTGGGTCATTGGTAGCAGTTTGAATCAAGTCATTAGCAACTGCAGCACAATGTTCCTTCTGCTCTGGTAGCAGAATCTATTGAATGAATTTTGCCACAACATGTTTCATACCAAGATCCTGCATCAAAATCTCAGACACAGTAGATTTTGGAATCCCCAGATCAGCTTCTAGTTCTCACACTGTCAGTCACTGATCTTTGTTGATTGCAGCCCATACACATTCAACATTCTCATATGTTCTGCTTGTTGCAGGCTTTCCAGAACATGGATCAGTTTCAACAGATTCTTGACCATCTTTGAAACATTTGCGCCACACTTTTAATTGCAGTACACTCATTACATCCTCCCTGAAAGCACTCTGAATCCTCCAAATAGTTTCCATGGAGGAATGCTCAAGTTTAACATAAAATTTGATGCCAATTCATTGCTCTACTCATTCAGTCATTTTGAATGCAACAGAGTACATATGCTCACTCAATGGTGTCTACTACCCTCACTGTCTAGTAGAGTGAAGTCATCATTGTTCATGCATGTGCATTCCAGTCCACTCTCCTTGGCTACCTGATCACTTTGATGCCATGCAAGCCATTCTCATCAGATTAACAATGGCTGGAATTTTTCTAGACAGACGTATGTGTGTGTGTATGTGTGTGTATGAATGATTGTATCTTTAAAACTATTCAAATTTATTTTTAAAAATCTTTGTTGGCTTAAAAATGTGTGAAGGGGTCAATACTTCTTTAGCATATACATGGAAGACAGTATTTGGGGCACATGACTAATCATTTCCCCATTTTGTACCACTATACAATAGTATACCCTTGTGTGTCTTCTCTGAGGGTGAAGTCACTCATAGTATATATGGAGTCTAGCTGGAAAGACTGATGTATGATCTCCTGTTCTTTTCATACTGGATGCAAACTATGCCTCTTTTTTTCTCAAGTACCCTCAACTAATTGCTACTGACTTTCTGCCTAAAAATACTTGGAGGTCTAAATTTAATTGATTGAGCTGTGTTAAAATGCTGCCTAAGACTCCATCTTATTCCACTGATTCAAGAAATATACTCCAGACTTATGTAGGGACTGCCCTCAAGCAAGGGGCTGAACCATTCTTATAACCAAATGTTAACCATCAGTTTTTATTATTTCTAACTGGCCACATGTATCACATGTAGTGTGAAGCTAAACTTGAAACAGGTACCCTAGCCTGATATAATTTTATCAAAATGACTTTTGATTTAAAAAACATATTCAACCATAGTCAATAGTCCAAATGATGGATAAATCATGCCGAATATAAATGTAAGCCCACCAATCAGTAAAAAGGAGAATACTAGAAGGGAAATGTCAAGCTCAAGTGATTTATAGGATTCTGGGTAAGAAATCTTGTTATTACTATAATGAAAGCAATAAGCATTCCATAGGAGTTGAGAAATACGAATTCTGGAAAGTTCTACAAGTGTCGAATATTTACTAAATGGAGAGTCTTCATTCCAAACTAACACACAAATATGCCACAGCCAAATATGGCCTTGACCCTTTCAGACAGAGCAGCCACAGCTAAGAAACAGCGATGTGGGGGCACACCAGGCAAAGCAAGTGGCCTGTTGGTTTGCTAACAGGGTTGCAAGCAAATATATCCCTGCCCCAAGTGAGGAGTCTAACAGATTCCTCTTACAGCTCTTTCGCAGCCTGAAACAATTCATCTGTCAAAAAAGTACATGAATGGGAAAAATCCAGTGCCTCAGCCAAGGACTATGTTGCAAGTGTCTAAGATTTTTGAGAGCTGGCCAAACACGCCTTTATGGATTGTTTTCACTCTCTTGGCTCTGCAGCACCTCATCCCTAAATACTTGATAACTGTTTTAGAGGTGTTGGTCTGTTTCAGACAGATTCACTTAGGCTCTTCCAGAAAATCATGTACATTTTTCAGCACAGATGGTGTATTTGCATATGTACAACTGGCAAAAGGACAAATAAACACTCTTCCCTTTTTCTAAGAGCTGATCCACACTTAGCTATTCAAGGACTCTTTCCCAAACTCCTTACTTCTGCTTCTTCCCTGATGCTGCCTACTTCCATTGGACTTTTGCTTCTACCCAATATCTTTATCAGAGGATCAGTGGAAAAGAGAGAAAAGCTGACTGCACTCAAACTAGTCAAAATAGCTTCATAGGCAGCTCTCAGGAAAAGGATCATGGTGAAGGCTGTGAAAACCATGACCAGGATTTGGGGATGATTTGTGGATCTTAATGATTCCTGTTCTTCCCACTGCAAAAGGTCAGGTATGATTAACAAGCTAACTCTGGTGAAGTCTGAAGTGGGACAGGCTATCAAATTGGTGGACCCTCAAGAAAATCTTTCCTTTTGACCCCTGAACTGGGTCATCTACACAGGGCTTTTCTACCTGATGCTCTGAGTGCACATTATAAATGATAAATCACTACTTTTCTTTCTACTTTCTGGGTTGTCCTATCAAAGTCTAGGTAGGGCTTGCTTGTCCCTGTGGGTTGTCTTTTCTAGGCTGATTGAATCTACAGAGTTTTGACACACATACATAGAATTACTTCTAATTCACAGAACAGCAACCTGCTAAATCAATGGCCTGCCTATGATTTAGTGATGGCTAGCAACAGGTGCTGGTTCGAAGCATGGCATAGTATGTGAAGGCTTCCACTAAGGAAGCATTGCCAAGGATGTGAGCTGAAAGGTTTCTGGAGGAACTTTATTTTTTTAAAAAAAAAGGGAAAACAAAGTAAAGAAGGGAAAAGCAGCTGTTTGGAAATAAACTATAAAACATCTGTAGCACACAACCAGAAATGTCTAAGTAGGAGCACGAAATTTTAAAGGGACCTCATTTTTCTGGAACAGTTCTCCCACTATGCAGCAGACACCAAAGTCAATCAAACCTTTTAAGTATTCCTAGCAGGAATGAGAAAAGGTGTATCCAGATGTGCTATTATGGGGAAAAATTCAGTTTGCCTGGCAGCCACTGAGCACAATTGACTTCTACCACACCAAGCCACAAAGAAGGGAACATTCAGAGGAAACTTCAGGAAGTTAAGAAAACTTAACTTAGGGAGTTTAAAGAACCAAATGCACGTGGACTTGCCCTCTCTCTACTGGGAAGTCTGGGCTTCTGCTTGGTGTGTTTTCTGGACTCTGTATACATTAGTTAATAGGAGGGCAAGAAACTTTCTGCAGTTTCTTTGGCTTCATTTGCATCACTGCAATAGAATTCAGAAATCTTTTTTTAAATCAAGGTTCAGGGGTCTAAGTAGCTCAATTTATTTTTCAGTAACTAAGTTACCAGAAACTTGTAGCTTGGCTGTATTTATTTTCTGAAGGAGGCTCCAAGTTGGCAAAGGGGTCCTTGGAAGAACATATTTCTTCACGTTCTCTTGATCTCAGTGTGTGGAGATTCTCTTAACAGCTGTTTTATGTACAAGTGTTCTTTTCAGCTGTGTCCTCTCTGTAAACAAACTTTTTTGAGGCAAAAGAGGTCTATAAGACACAACAAAATATGAGGCTGCACCTCACACTTCTTCCAGTGGCAGACACAATACAAATTTAAGATTATCATGGTGCATGCCCCACCTGTTCCACTAATGGCCTAAGGTGAAATTGGAATTGAAAACGAAAGATGTTCTCTCTCCTATTGTGTCAGCTAATAAGAACTTTTCCCAGTTTACTGTTTCTCAAAAAGCCCATCTTGATGGAAAATCATAATAAACACGACATTTTTACTGAGTCTGACAATTCTGAATTTCAAACACTGAAGAACCTGTTTCTCAATAAGCAAAATCATGACACATGAAAAGAAATGAAGATAAACCAGCAAATTATCATTCTTTTAGCTATATGTATTTATTAACTTGTGCATTAATTCCTTACATTTTTAACATCATTTATTTGAAGAATGGCAAACCCAATAAGCCTGTTATTCCTTTCCCTCTAGAGCACTGGTGGGCTGAAGACAAGCATTGGTTTTATAGATACTGGAAGTGGATCATCACAAAAAGCTAGCAAGTATAACATCACAGTCCTCCTCTAGCTGCCTGAACAGGTGTCTAGGGGAGAATATATTTTGTCCAGAATTTGTCTAAATGTTTCATCTCCATGATATTCTTGGTTTGCCAGTAAAGTTATCCCTTGCTAAGTAGGTGGTAAATGATGGTTCTAGGGACTTCCTTTTCCTGGACTGAAAAGTCTACCTTAGGCTGTAATAAACACAGAAGCCTCCTTCACTTCCTCAGCACACCTGGGAGCCCCAGGAGGAGGAATTGGCTCTGTGATTGGCAACCCCAAGGTAGAAGACAGCCAACTTCTGTGGGGACAACTGGTCCCTCTGTCCCTTAATGAGTCCTATAAGCTCAGGGTTAGTTCAATGAGAAGATGACTTCTTACACTTCTTCCAAGACCAACCTATTACACATCCTTCTCTATTGTGTTTTATCTTCCCCCATGGTCGTATTGAATACTACCATCTAAAGTTCAAAAAATTTTCTAAGAAAAATTGAATTTTGCCAAATGTGTTAATTTAAAAAATAAAGGAACTCTGGAAAAATATTTGAGTTGATGTGTGAATTTTTTAAAATTTATCCTGGCACAGAAAACTTATTTTGCAATAATACTTGTGATAACACTCTGAACACTTGCTATCATGTGATTTGAACATACACTCAGTATAAATACACACACAGACCATCAAGCAATACTTGAAGATGGTCAATTCATTTTAAAAGAAACTGGCTCTAAGGATACTAAGTTTTGTGTTTCTTTTAAAAAATTAGATCAATTTAAATAAGCAAATGGAGGAGCAAGAAGATGGGTCCAAAAAATGATGATAAAATGCGAAAAATGTCAACAACCACACAAGGAAACCACACAAGGGAAGAAAGAGACATTTTAGGTTTCCATGAGCATTATACAGTAGGACAATTAGAAATAAAGGCATCCGAAATTTTATGTAATATACAAGATGATTTCCTCAAATTGCTCAAGGATGTTTATATCCACTTACCAGACAATAAAAAATATTGAACTTTAAAAAATTGATGAGAGAGAATGAAAATTGAAAGAAATAATTTTTCTGTGTAAAGACAATAAATGTCAGAGAAATCAAATAAAAATAATTAAGACTTTTCTAACCAGAAAGATGGAACATTAGGAAGAATCCAATAAAAATATACATCATAGAGGATAGGAACATCAACTGCTTTGAGAATTTTACATGTTATCTCAATTTTCATAATAGTATTCTGAAAAAGATATTTGTATTTTATATTCTCAGTCATTTATTCCCTCTCTTAGAGTCAACCACTCCCTTCAACTAGATCATTCTCAGAATTTTATGCTCAAGTCTCTCCCAGTGAAACCACACAAGTTCCCCTTTGCTCTTCCATCATCTCCAGTGCATACCTTTTCTCTCTCCTCCCCTTCACAGCCAGATTTCATAAAAGTTGTCTAGATTCCATCTGTATTTCATTACCTCTTGTTTTTACCCTCACCCCTCCCAATGTGACTTTTGCCTACATCTCACCAAATGAATCTCAGTAATCAATGACCTCCATGTTGTGAAACTCAAAGGACAATTTTCAGTTCTAATATTAGTTAGTCACTTTACTGATTTCTCTGCAGTATTTGAAACTGTTAATCACACCCTCCTTCTTGACACATCCTCTGCCCAATGCTCCCAGTTTCTTTCCCACCTCCCTAGGCTTTTCCTTCTCAGGTTTTTTGTTTGTTTGGTTGGTTGGTTTTTGTTTATTTTTTTTTTTTGCAGGCTTTGTGCTGGGCCCTCTTTTCTCTCACTCTATCCTCTGCCCTTAAGTAAGTTCCTCGATGCCCATTTCTCCAGTTACCTTGCACACACCTTGATTCCAAAATGGCTCCAAGTTCTGTCTACCCCACCCCTGTTCTACAGACTCCAGAACTCTATAAACCAATGCCTACCCAACAAGTCCCCCAGCATCGCTCAAAGACACCTCAAACTCAACACGATCATGACCAAAATTATAGCCTACTCCCCAACAAATTCCAGAGTTCCCTATCTTAATGAGTGACACTCCCTCTACCCAGGTCTGCAAGCCAGAAACTGCATCATTCTCAATACCTCTCACTCACTCCTTCATGTCTCATCAATCACCAGGTCCTGTCCATTTACCTCCCTCAAATCCATCCACTTCTCTCTATCTCTTCTGCCACTTAAGTCACCAGTTCTTTAAAAAGTGACCCAGCTACTACAAAAGTTTCCTAAATGGTCTCCTGACCCACTCCAAACTTTCCATTCTGTCTGTTCTCTATACCAACCACAGTGATTTTTTTTCAAATGCATATTTGATCAAGTCAGTCCCTAACACCAGTCACCAAAAACCTTTAATGACTTTCCATTGCTCTTGGCATAAAATCCCAACTGTACCCTACAAAACCTTGCACTTACTACCCCATCTTTCAGTGCTCAAAAGTTCCACATTCCCTGGCTATGGCCTTTGACCAAGCACCATTTATTCTAGGATATATTTCCAGACATCTCAGTCTTGATTAATAGCTTTTGCTCCTTCAGAGAGTTTACCTCAGTTTATCATTATATTCAGTACTATAATCCTTGATTGTAGAAATGGATCAATCCTTGATTGATATCCATTTCTTTTTTTTTATTTAATTGTATCCCATGTACAGTTCCTAGTACTTGATAGGTACTCTACAGATATTTGTTAAATGAATGAAAGAGACACTCAGTTAAATAATGTGCTAAGGCAATGGATGATAGAATGAGAATTTGGAGCCAGGCCTATCAAACACTGAAGATTGTGTTCTTCCCACTATACCACACTGCCTCCTACAGAAAATGCTCTCAGGGTGCTTATTGAGTCTTACTCTGTACAAACAGAGTTGACAGCAAACTAGCTCACGAAGTCTTGATCCACATCACTGAAGAGCATGACTCAAAGCTGCCAGAGATGGTGTGTGAAGGAGCATGGGTTTTACCACTTCAGTACATTATTTAATTTTTCTGTGTCTCAGTTTCCCCATCTGTAAAGTGGTATTGAGAGTAACAATGATACTTATTTTATAGAAATTTGGTGTGGAGAAAAGGGAACCCTAGTGCACTCTTGGTGGGATTGTAGACTGGTACAACCACTATGGAAAACAGTATGGAATTTTCTCAGAAAACTAAAAATGGATCTGTCTTTTGACCCAGCAATTCCACTGCTAGGATCATATCCTAAGAACCCTGAAACACCAATCCAAAAGAACCTATGCACCCCAATGTTCATAGCAGCACAATTTACAATAGCCAAGTGTTGGAAGCAACCTAGGTGCCCATCACTAAATGAATGGATCAAAAAACTATGGTACATTTACACAATGGAATTCTATGCAGCAGAAAGAAAGAAGGAGCTCCTACCCTTTGCAACAGCATGGATGGAACTAGAGAATATTATGCTAAGTGAAATAAGCCAGGTGGTGAAAGACAAATACCATATGATCTCACCTTTAACAGGAACCTAAACAAAACAAAACAACAAGCAAAATATAAACAAAAACACTGAAATAGAGGACAGGCTGACAGTGACCAGAGGGGAGAGGGGAGGGAATTTCAAGGGAAAGGGGGAAGGGTTTACAGGAACAAGTATAAAGGACACATGGACAAAAACTAAGGGGTGGTAGAAATGGAAGGGAGGTGGGGAGGGCTGGGGGGTGGGCTGGGATGGGAGTAAAAGACAGAAAACTGTACTTGAACAACAATTAAAATAAAATGTTTTTTAAAAAATCTGGTGAGGATTAAATACAATGCAAATAGACATTACTAAACCTTGGATTAGAGGAGCTAGAAATGGGACTAGCTTTAAGGATAGTCAGGGCAAAGAAAACCTGTATTAGCACATAATGCATTATACTGTTTGGATTATAAAGTTGCTAGGCAATGCAGGTTAAAAACATAATTGTCTCACTCATATTTAACAAATATTTATTGATCCCTTACTAAGTAGAAGCTGTTTGGAACATAAAGAACCAATCTAGATTAATCCAAGGATTAAGGAAGACTAAGAAAGTGTGAAGGGTCTTCCTTACGTTTTTAAAAAAAGAAATAGAAATGCTCTTGAGGTAGGTGGACAGTCTGACACCAGAAACATGCACCGGGAGATGCAGAATTAAACTGGGCACAGAAACACACAGAAGGGTAAGAACACCTAGGCTCTCCAGAGTAAGTCATAACAAATTAGCACTGCAGTCCAGGAGAAGCAGAAGCACAGAAATTACAGGGTGTGTGCACCCTCTGCATGCTACCAATTCAAAGCCCTGCTCAACCCCATACAGCCTATGGAGTGAGGTAGAAAGAGGTGAAACAGGGCTACAGATTGGTTTCCCAAAGGCAGCCTGTGGTTTCAGGGAGGAAAAAGACCTTACACGCCCAGACACACTCATCAGAGACCACAAAAAGACACAGCAAACCAGTAAAAGGCTGTTTCTTATCCAATCTCTCCTTGACCTCAGATGGTGCCTCTTTGCTATTTAGGTATTCTCCCTGCTTTAGTGTCCCTATTTCTAAAATAGGAATAATGGCCTCACAAGAACACATCGCAGGTGATACAACATCCTGCCCCTGAGAACACTTTGGAAAATACAAAGCTCTATCTATGCAGGAATAATAAAATTTTTACTATCATTCTTCATAAGTATGCTATTTGCAAATCAAAAGCCCATTAGAGATTAAATCCACCCAGGTGAGGAGAGAGGTAATAACTTGAGCATCCCCTGAGGTCACCATGGTCAGTAGGCACTTTGGACACCACACTTGAAGGCAGGGTCTGGTCACATGGGCATCCACCGCACACACCTGCTCAGCTAGAACCTGGGTTGTAGGGCAGGTACCCAGGTCCTCTTGCTCTGCTCCTCAGTGAGACTCATGGGGACCCAAGGTAATGCATCCACTAGCACCAGATTCAGGAAACACTTCTCCCCTAGAAGCACAGTTGTATGGGTGCCTAACGTTACTTTCAAATCACAAACATTTATATAGCTACATATTTGAGGTACTGGGCTCAACATGTAGGAACTTGGGGAATAGCAAAGAAGTTGGACAGTACCTCAGAATGTTTTCATTTTCATTGGAGAAATAAGATATGAATAGAGAAAAAATAATCAGTGAGACAAGATGACTAAATATGAAATGGACCATAGAGACAATAAAAACAATACGTAGGGCCCTCCTTGAGTGGACAGGATCGAGGCCAAATGGCATAAGAGGAAAGAGTCTGGCATCCCGGCCTCAAGGCCAGCTCTGCCACTGACTCACTCAGTGAATCTGGGAAGTCATTTTGTAGAACCAGACTTCAGGGAAACGGTAATGGGTTAAGGCAAGATCATTTCACACTCTTTTCCAGGTCTGATGTTACCAAGACTGCAACATAAGTTCCAGTTTCTTTACTTCTTTCAAGTTTTCCCCATTCCTCATTTTAAGAAACTTGTAAATGTACAGCTACAGGAACAATGTGTAGGAAACTACTCCACGCTGGCTTATTTATGGAGAGGAAGAATCCTTCAGCGCTCAAGGGATGGGATCTGGAGTCAGACACACCTGCACTCCACTGTAGCTTCCTGTGTGACTATACGCAAGGCACTGAGCTTCCTGAAAACTTCAGTCTCCTCATCTCTAAAATGGAGATAATGACAACTATCACAGTGTTGTGGAAATTAAATCAGCACATTTGGTGCATAGCCAGTACCCAGTACGTGTTAGCTGTTAATAATGTTTCAGGTTACACAAACACACACACATACACACCTGTTTCCCTCTAGCACACTTATCCTCTCCGGACTTCCTGCTTCCAGATGAGAGGGCCTGAGAGACATGTCACATCTCACATCTTCTATAACACGGCTTCCCCACAAGGCTTCCTACTGTGCTCTAAAGCCAGTCGACAGTCAGTAAACAGTTATTTAAGACATTTCCAAATGGCACACTTGCCCATTCTGAGGAGATGTAGCCCTGACTAAGGGCATGTAACCAGACTTCTGAACAGGTAATGTTCCTTATATAACAGTTATTAGCACTCATTTTGGGAAATGAGGAAAAATAGAAAGGCAATGCTATCATTACTTAATGTTCCAGAGGCCAAAGAAAACACTAACATATACAGCCCTACCTCGGGTGGGGGCCCAAGCCAGCCACCTCGAGCAAGGTCACTCCCGAAGTGGTTCCAGCTCTAAATATAAAGGTGTGTTTGCATAGAGAACTAATTTGGTATTTACTAGGGTTTTATGCTTTACTTTCAGCTTTTTCTGCTCTGTTTATTAAAAAAAATAATGATACCAGAAAGATACAGGTCTTCATTAGATGTGTTTTTTTTTAATTTTAAGGCCTAAGTTCCTCCCTCTCTCCTCAGATTTTCTCTCCCCCACCTCCCTTCCCAAACCTGCAAATGCCAGAAGTCTTCTGAGAAACAAAGCACTTCCTAATTCCACAACTGGCCTCCCAGGGAGCTGAGTTTCCTTTATACATCTCTCTTTTCCAGTTAGGGCATTGAAGCCAGAGAGGGCTTTCTTTTTAACACAGAGCCACTCTCAGGAACTTCAGAATGCTTTAAAAAATAGTCTCTCATAAAGCAAGTATTCATGCATTATGCATATATATTTTTTTAAACCACAATGTGTGAAAATGTATCCAGTCCACTCTCTCTTAACCTGATGGCTGCCTGTTTGAAGAGTGTGTACACACCCAGTAAAAGTGTTAATGAGATGGGTGAAGTGCATTCAGGAGCCACCTGCCAGCACCCAGGGCTGATGGGGTCAACTCAGCAAGCTTCTTGGGCCTCTTTCACTTCACCATGTACCCTGACACAGAAGATGCTAACCAGTCTGGAGGACAGCTTTCTCAGGTAGAAGACACCCTTCCTTGGTCACGGACATGGGAAATGCTCCACTTCCCTGCTGGCACCCTCAGGTGAGGTTGCCACTTACAAAGCTCAGAGCCATTCCTACCTAGCTTCATGGCACAAACAGTTTCTGATTATGATCTCCTCACATTGTGGTAATGTGGGTGCTTGACCTTCTAAAAAAAGTTTGGCACTAGATATTCCAGTGATAACCAAATCATATCCCTAAGGACTGAATCTCATCTTCTCCCCTTCTCTTCACTACTACTGTCATAAAGTAGACTAGGGTACAGTCCTGAGGGGATTTCCATATTGATAAAATGGTACTAAATATGCTCTGCTTAATACTCTTTTAATTTGTTCACCAAGAGTAAACCAAGAATAAAGTAAAGTCGGGAAATGAAACATAATAACACATTTTGGGGAGAAGGCCACTCTGAGGAAACAACCCTGATGATGAAGTGTTTGATGGACACTGTGAGGGAGGTTCTTTCTCCTGAAAGACTGGAAATGGGCAGGTGACTTGCAGACTATACAAGAAGGAGAGATTCCTTGGGCACCATGCTTTTTCCTGGGGACCCAAGAAAGCAAGATATAATAAGCAGCCCTGCAATTCTCAAAATCTCTTACCAAGGTCATCCTTGGAAAAGAGGAGAAAGAAGTTTAATGACCCAGATGTCTCTAGCTTAGCTACAGGTCCACCATTTCTGTGACATTCATGACTTATTTTAAACATTATATCCATGTTTTAATAAATAATGTCTGAAGGTCTTTATCACTGTAGAGAACTGAGGATCCAGGAAGACACTAAACAACAAAACAAAGAAACAAGTAAAATATAACAAAAGACACTGAAATAGAGTTGTCAGTGACCAGAAGGGAGAGGGGAGGGAATTTCAGGGGAGAAGGGAAGGGTTTACAGGAACAAATATAGAGGACACATGGACAAAACTAGGGGTGTTGGAAAGGGGAGGTAGGAGGGGAGGAATGGGTGGGTGGGCTGGAATGGGAATAAAGGATAGAAACTGTACTGAATAAACTAAAATAAAAAATTTAAAAAAAAAAGACATCTTGTATTAATCCCTTATACCTTAGGAAGCCACCAGAGATACATTCTCCTGTAAAGCAGCTCTGTAACAGTTGATTTGATGTGTTCACTTGAAGGGGCCATGGGATGCCCAGATAACCAGTCAAACATTATCCTGGGTGTTTCTGAAAGGGGTCTTTAGATGAGATTAGCATTTAAATCAGTAGTCTGAATAAAGCAAATTGTCCTCCTTAATGTGGGTGGGCCTCATCCAACCACTTAAAGGCCTGAATAGAATAAGGGCTGACTCTCCTCCAAGTCAGGGAGAATTCTCCTGCCTGATATCTTCAAACTGAACATCAGTTCTTCCTCCCTGATGAGCTGGGACACTGACTCCTCCTCATTCTACAGCAGCTTCCAGCCTCTGAACTTAAATTGGGACATTGTTTCTGCAGATTTTGGACTTGCCAGCCTTTGTAATCACATGAGCCAATTTCTTATAATAAATCTCTTTCTCTACATATGCACATCATATTGGTGCTATTTCTTTGGAGAACCCTGACTAATACAAGCTCTAAATTTCCACCTCTTCCAAAGTATTATAATGGAAATAAAATGCATTTAATGCTTTTCACTGCCTATGTCCCCCTGCCCAAATTCTAATAGAATTTGCACTTACTTATTGCATACATTTTGCTCCTATCTTCTCCTGGTTTATATATTCATACAGTTATTATTAGTTGGGTGGGAAGAAACTCCATCAATTAAAAAAATACGATATTTTTTAGAATTTCATAATGCAGCTTGATGTGAAAAGACTGTCTTGCAGTAAATAAATTTTTTAAACTACTTGGAATCCTTTTTGTAAGAAAGTATACTTCTTAATATTCCCACAATAGTTCAGCATACGTTCTGGAAAATGGCAGATTAGAATAACTGTTCCAGTCCCATACATGGGCATCTCTCTCCTCACCTGCCACCCTAGTGACGCAGACACTAGATAAATAAGCAGTCATTCACCCAGGTGGCCATACAGAGGGAGGTAGGTGGCTCAGCTCTCACTGAGAAAGTGTTACGATCTTCCCATCTTATAATTATCCCTGGCACCTCTCTCTCCTTGGCCCCAAGGTAGTGATGGGTAGAAGTATTTCTCCTTACTTCAATACCCTCCAGCTGCCCTTGGTTTTTAGCTGAATCTAAACTCACCCACAAAATCCAGGATAATTTATTCTTGACCCACACCCCACTAGGTTGTGCCTGCTGGTCAGAGCTTATATGTATCCTCTATCTTGTCCTGCTTATATGTATCCTCTATCTTGTCCTCTGGCCTAGGGACCAAGAGCTTTGTTCATTGTGTATCCCCATAGCATAGTACCTAGCACATAAGAAACACCCAATAAATACCTGTAGAATATGTTAATGAATGAATAAAAGTACAGAGCCACATTTCAAATAGTGGAACTTTCCATAGTATGAACTACATTCTGACAGTCTTCTGGCAATTGCTGTGAGAAGCCATTACACAGCACTTCCCTCTATGCATCTCAAACCCTTGGTTCATGGCAATAAAAAGTAACAAATAACCCCCTAGGATGCAGAGAATGCATGAAGGATACACTATCTGGTATCCTGTTAGGGCAACAGTGGATGGGGCCAATCAACACTCATAAGCTACAGCTTGACTCAAACAAGTGAGGACTCTTCTTGTCATCAGATCAGAGTTGGAGGAGTCATTCGACTCTCAATCTGAACTCAACAAGCACAGGGGCAGATCCCACCTAGTGTGTGCAATGGATCTGCCCCTCAGTCACCTGAGGGCAAATCAGGAAACCAATGCTGTCAGGGTGGCAGCCATGGTTGATAAATTACAGATTGATAGAGACATTTAAAGCCAGAAAGAACATCAGAATGATCTATTCAATCCCTATCATTCCACAAACAAGAAAACAAAGTCAAGAGTTGCTAAATAACTCAACCAAAGTTTAAGATTTCAGAGCTAGGATTTAAACCCAGCTCTTCTGGTTTGCAGTTCAGTATGATTCCTATGACACCACTCTGCTTGGGCCTTACTCAAGCCTTAGACCTGTCACTGAACCTTTTACACAAATGTTTTGAAATTGTTTTAGGAAACTCTTGGAAACATCTGCTTACATTCTTTCAAGTTGTCAGAGGATCCAGAACAGAACAACAGCAGAACCCATGTGCAATCCAACCGACCACACGCAGAAGGTTCTGATTTTTTGTGTCCTCTTACAATTACTTATCTATATCAGGATACCAGATCTACTAATGCTAAATGATGACATCAGGTTGAGGGTTCAATTCCTGGTCAGGGCACATATGGGAGGCAACAAATTGATGTTTCTCTCTCACAGAAATGTTCCTCTCTCTCTCTCCCTCCCTCTCTCTCTCTCTCTCTCCCCCCCCTCTCTCTCATCAATAAGCATATCCACAGGTGAGGAGATTATATACATATATAGTTACTAAAAACAGTTTCACTCTGGGATATGGGGGAGGTGAGATAGAGGCATGTAATCCAAGAAGCACATCCCTGCTTCTTCTATGCTCATCATGCAGCATATGCATTAGCTAAGCAATATGCCAGCACTGGGTTTCTTAAGTAGATTTTATTTCTTGCCCTAATACTTTGGAAATGCTTTTCTTTTGGTGGGAAATATAGAAAGGAAGATGTAGCTTTTGGGTTTGCTGTTACAAACATGTATGTTGTTATAAATAATTCCATCCAATTTGTTTAAACCATTTAACAGACATGACTTCACAGCTTTCAACAAGTCTAAACTTATTTCAAAGTGAGAAGTCAAAAAAAACTATTAAATAAGGAATGGAAGAAGGCAGAAAGAAAGGAGGGCAGAAAAGGAGGAGGGAAGTGGAGACAGTCTCAGGGGTGCAAGGTCTCACTTGCTTTGTCATCTGAGCAGGGTAAGTACTGAGGTCCCACCATGCAGTGACTCAACCAAATAGTTAGGGTGCAGCTGCAGGTTACAAAAACCAACCAAGGAACTTGAAGCAGAAAGATGTTAATTCAGGCTCTCAGGTGCTTATAAAATTGAAGGATGAGCTGGAGGCACAGGGCCTGGGCTGGGTCTCCAAAAATGAGGCCCAGAACAACACTCTAGAACCAGCTGCCAGAATTGCCATCAGTGGTCAGTCAGGAAGCCACTGTGCCATACTGGCCCCAGGACCACACACCATCTCAGCCACCACCAGGGCAGCAGGAAGCTGCTACTGACTGCTGGCTCTGCAGGCACAGTGGGCTGGCAAGACCAGCACCAACCAGCAAATGGGTGCCTCAGCACCTGCCTCCCACCCCCTCAAGTTGGTTCCAACTTCAATTCCTGCAGAGTATACTTGATGGGGGGAATGTAAGTCACATCTTGAACTGGAACTGGATGGCCTTAGGTCAAGGAAATGGCACTTTCAGCTTCCCAACTTCTGCAGGACAGCAGGGTACACCAGGGGAAGGGTGCAGCAGATGCTGGCCATACCAATGTGCTATATGTCCTACATCTACCTACCAGCCAGAGAAAGCCCTTCTTCCATGGAGCAAATGCCTTAGAAGGCTGAGGAGCTGGAGGATTCTCCTCACTCTGCATCATCCCCTTTCTAGAAGATCCAGCCCAAGCCCAAGCCCTCTTTCAAGTTAGCCAAATTCCTACAAAGAACAATAGACTCCAAAGAATAAGTTCCAAAGAATACCTCCAGGTGGCCAACAGGTGCATGAAAAGTGCTCAATGCCACTAATCATCAAGAAAATGCAAATCAAAACCACAATGAGATATCTCCTCGCATCTTTTAGAATGACTATTATTTTTACAAGGATGTGGAGAAAAGGGAACGTGTGTGCACTGTTGGTGGGATTCTAAATTTGTGCAGCCACTGTGGAAAACAGCATGGATATTCCTCAAAATTAACAACAGAACTACCACATGACCTAACAATTCCATTTTTGAATACGTACTGAAGGAAGTGAAATGCTGTCTTGAAAAGATGTTTGCACGCCATGTCCATCGCAACATTATTTACAATAGCCAAGTCATGGAAACAACCTAAGTGTGCATCAATGCACAAATGGATATAGAAAATGTGGTGTGTGCACATACATGCATGAACCTGATGAAGCCATAAAAAGGACAGCCTGCCACTTGTGACACTGATGGACCTTGAGGGCATTATGCTAAGTGAAATAAGTCAGAGAGAAAGACAAATACTGCAATGATCTCACTTACATGTGGAATCTAGAAAACAAGCAAACAACAACAGCAAAAAAAAAAACCTCATAGATACAGAGAGCAGACTGGTGGTTGCCAGAGGTATGCAGAGGTGTGGGGGCATGGGGAATGAGTGAAGGAGGTCAAAGACACAAACTTCCAGTTTTCTAATATAAATAAATCTTGGGGCTGTGATGTACAGTATTGTGACAAAAAAACAAAAACAAAAACAAAATAGACACATGGCATCCTCTCTGGAAGCAACTGTGGACCAAATTCCTGAATGCCCATCCACTCTAGCCCAAGCCACTTTCTGCCTAGGAGAAACGTGAGGACCAGGTACTGGCATTTGTCCTTGATTAGGCCCTCTGTCCATCCCCAGATCCCTCCTAGATACTGAGGCGTCTCTGTACAGCTTTTGAAACTGGATTTCTTATCCACTTCCTGCTTCCAGAATTCCTACACTACTCTTCTCCCCTGACCCCATTCACTTTAGTTGTATTTCTGTTACCTGCCACCAAGTAAGCAGGTAGCTCTGATGTGATGGAAAGAACAGTAGAAATGGGTTTAAATCCTGGATCTCTCTGACAGCTTAGTGAACCTAAATGAGGTACTACAACTCTCTGAGCTTGAGTTTTCTAAAATGTAAAATAATGAGTCTGGTACCACCCAGATACAGAAAAGGATGAAATGAGACAAGACTTTATAGTAAACTGCCACAGTAAGCACTCAAATCATCCTTCATTCTTTGAATGGGTTTTTTCACTGCTTATAGATTTTCCCACCTTTCTTGCCCCCATGTGCTTGAGGATGACCAGAACACACCTGACATCACCTGCCCACCTCTCTGGACTTCCTCTGATGGCCTGCTGCTGTGCAACGTCCCAATCTGCAACCTCTCCCCTATGCCTCTTTTGAACACGGTTGTTTTTAACCACACTGAGTCACAGAGAAGCATAATAAAATACTGCAGTCTGCAAAAGATTCACATTTTTAAAATGAGATGAATTCGGGTCTATCCCAGTCTCACTCACCTAGTTGCATTTTGATATGCTTTTCTGGGTAAAAGGAGAGTCAGAATGGGAGCTACCATGAGGAGAACCATCTTTGTCACATTCCTCATGGAGCCACCCAGACTCTTGATGCATTGTGTACCATTTGTGTGTCTCTTCATTTAAAAAAATTATTTAGGGAGCCTTATTCTAGTTGGTAAGACCCTTTGGTGAAATCCAGGTTCTACCACTAATTGCCACCCACTCCCCAGACTTGGCTCAGGACTAGCCCTCCCTGGGTCCAGCAAGGCTGGAATAACATAGGATCCTCTGGAAATGACAGAGGAGATGGTCATTTTCAGGGCTCTTGGCCATCTCATACATTTCCAAGAAATCATTACAAACTGGTTAATATGCTATTACCCAAATTTCCACATAGGCTCAAGAAAAGGGTGTCTTCCAGGAGAAAGAAGGGTGTCTTCTTGCTCACCAAGAAAAATGGAGGGAGGGAATCTGTCCCATTAACTCTAGCCCAAATACAAAGACCAAAAGTAGGATAGTCAATACATGGAAATTCCAAAAAAGATCTACACAGCTGCCTCAGTAAAAGTCACCTGCATGTGGATTAATGAAACTAGAAGGCTCACTTTAGAATTATCTAATATTTAAAATTTTAAGTCCTATGCTTAAGTTTGCTCATTGTTCATACTTCTCTGTATCCCTATTCTTTTTAGAACCATTGGCTTTAGGATGATGCTCTTTTGGAGGTCTGTAAATGCATATACATATTAATGAAATAGAACTATGATACATGTTCTAAAGTCATTTGAATAATTTACATATTCATAAGAAGCTATGTTTATGCATGTTGCAGGCCTGTGACAAAAATTGGCTTACCTATCTTTTCCCTATTTCTGATTTTGTCTGCAGGATACCCTCCACAGTGATTTCTCTGCTTTTTTGTTATTCCTTAGAGTAACCACATTCTGCCCAACCACACTCACTAGGAAAACGCATTGTGATGAATGAACACGATTAATAGCAGATGTTCTGTTCTCCCTAATTCCCATTGGAATATGGGAACTCATCTGGCTTTGCCAAAAATGCCATAAACAACAGTAAAACTGGGTCTACTGGGCTGCATACACGTGTGTAAATGGAAATGAAGGGCAGAGGGAGGTTACCCTGGGTTTTCTGTGCACCGCTTGAGAGCACATGCAAGTGGAAACTACAGAAACAGTATCAGGCATCAGGTGAGTACATTCTATGAAAACAAAGAATCTGGGTTCTTCTAAGTATCTTCCATCATTTTCCTGACTGTAAACATCATACAAGGTCTTTAGGGAGGCATCCCCTCCAAGAATCTGAAAATAAGAAAAAATCGTCCTTGAGAAATGAAATTTTAAAGTCAACCTGTAATGAATCCAATTAAGCCACTGTAAAGAGAAAGACTGACTCCCAAACTTGCAAGGCATGAGTAATCAAATCAAGTGTTCTATAAAATATCTAAAGAAAGGATGTAAAAATATGCTTGTCTACAATAGGCACTGGGGGAGTGTGCTGTCACCTGTCGGTCATTGAACCTTAGAAAAAAGGAGTCCACAAATTATGGCAGACAGGTTTACCTAAACGCTGTCCAGAGTTAGGGTGTCCTTAGCTTCTGAGATTCGAAACAGAATCCTGATTTTAGAAGTCTAATTCACTCTTGCATTCTAGTTCCAATTTGACTGTGCGGCATTAGTCCTCCAGGAGAGAACCTCCTGGCAGGAGGACACAGGGGCTTGGTCTCATTGGCAGGTACCATTCTCAATGTAAATCAATAAAATGGCCTCATCTTTGCAATGTGGCTTGCTTACAGCCTCCTCCTACAGACAGAAAATTCTGCTATTTTGATACATTTGTCTGGTTCCCTCAGAAGTTATGGTCTCATCATAAGTCAATAAATTCATTACTGACAAAATGGACTGTGGGTCTTTACAACTATGGCACAGGATCTAAGCTCACCAAGGAGAAGAATCCCCAACAGGTATGACTCTGCATGTGAGGAAAATGGCACATGGGAACACACCTATGCAATGAATAGTGACAACAAAATGGAGGGAGTCTCCATGGCCTGGAGGCCTCTCTGTGGGCTTAGGGCCTGGCTGAGTGTGGCTATGCCAGGTGAGAGTGGAAGTGCTCTATAAAGTAGAGGAAGAAGAATGTTCCCAGGGGTGATCCTGAGAGGGGGGAGTGGGGGTAACATGCTGGCACTGTCAGGGATGCAGATCAAGTGACATCTAATGAAAGGAATGACTCATGTGCAGTTTCAGGCTTCTGCTGTGCAGTCTGCTAAGACACCACTCCCTGTGACACTCTTCAGCACCCCCGTCCTAAGTCTTCAGTCAAATCCATCACGAAGAGGCAAGATTGCCTGACTATAAATAGCATCAAAAGCAGCTCTGTGGCTAGGCTACCTGGGCTCAGTGTCTGGCTCCAGCACCTAACTTACTGCAGAATCCCAGGGAATGTCTTCTAATCTCTCTGCCTCAGCTTCCTCATTTGAAAAATGGGGAGAATAACAGCAATTATGTTACATAAGTGCTATGTATGTATGGCATTATTATGAGTGAGGAATGATTTCATAGCTGGGGCAACTCAGTGTAGAACAAAACCTCCAGGCACAGCAGCAGACACCCAGAACCTGTGGCCAACAGAACCACAAAGACACTAGGACAGCAGAGAGCTTAAAGGGGACAGTGGAGACTCCATGCAATCAAATTGAGACCTTAAGGAGCTGGCTAAGTTCAGCTGACATCTGGGTTACACCTACAGTGGTGAACATTAATTGAACATTTACCATATGTCAGATACTCATCTGTTTTTCTGCAGAGGTTTCATTTAGTTGACCAGTATGACTTTATAAAGAATTAAATCAAAGAGAAAGAAGGGCGAGGGTGGGGAATCACAACAGAAGAAGGCCTCAGTCTCATTCCTTTTATGCAAAGACATGGTGGTATCTTCTCAGTTATCTCGCCTTGATTTTCAAACAAGGCAAGTAATCAATAATTATCTCAAAGAATTCCACTCAGTTCTCCAGAGAATGGTGAATGTCAATGACTATCAGTGCTAATGCTGCACATGTAGAAAATACTGGTGCCCAGCCCTCAGCCTCAGAGATGAAATCCCTTGGTAGGCAAGTCCTGGGCATCAGGATTTTTAAAGCTTCCCATTTTTCCTAATGTGTAGTTCAGGTTGAGAACCACTGCTATAATGAACTTTAATTTATTTCCACATAGATTGTTCCCCAAACTTTCCTGATAATAGAGATCATCTGGGATAATTGTCACTGTACAAATTCCCCAGGTCCCTTCTCTAGGATTTCCTAGTAAATCTGGGACAGGGCCCAGGAATCGGCATGTTTACAAGCATCCCAGGTGGTGTATATCATCAGGGAGGTTATACACCTCAGGGAGGAAACAGGGTGCACTTTTAGGAAAAGATGTGTGTGGTATTGTCAAATCAACAGAGGTGATTAGGTTGAGAATAACGACTCTAAGTATATATTTATACCCATGAATCCAGAATCTCTCCCTTTCGGGATTTGTTCCAATCTCGTTCTAAGTCCAGGACTTAGCCAACAGATAATACATGAAAAGGAATTCCCTGTTCTGCAGATACTTGATCTTTATTCAGTGGGTCATTGGCCCAGAGAGAGGAGGAACAATTGTTATATGTGGTTTCTGTTGTTCCTTAAGGGATCTTTTTTTTCACCGTTATTCAAACCAAATTACCAGGACCTAGTAGTTAACAATGATGTAAGCCATATACACACCATTAAATAAGCACTATGAAATCAATTCTCTTGAAAGTATGTTCTGCTGCTTAAAAACAGGATGTGGCTTTTTTATTTCAAATGTTTTATGCTGTATTATTTAAACTTTTCCACACATTTGTTTAAAAAGGCAGAAAACTTCCAAGTTCATTCTTTGAGTTCACACTATAAGTGGCTATATACCCACTTATAAGTGAACAAAAATAGAAAAAATGGTAATGTATATTGATCTCATCTGACCATATCTAAAGATCTTAAAATAGTCTATTATAATAGTTGTATTTTATAAGAGTTTACTCCAGGATGCAAGAATGATTCAATATTAGAAAATTTGTTTACAAAGTCACTACTCTGAAGGATACCTATTGTTAATATTATTAAATATTTTTAAATAATAAAATATTAGCTTTAGGACCTCTCAGAGGTCCTAGATAATGAAAGATGAGAAAAAGACAGGAATATTGGAAGAAAAATACAAATCTATCTTTATGTGCAGCTAGTTTGATGGTCTACCTTAAAAAACACAAGAAAATCAACCTCTTTACATTTTTTTCCTGTTTGAGTTAAAAAAATTGTAATATAAATTAAAATTTACATATACATAAATTGTAATATATAATTTTACAAAATTGTAATATAAATTATAATAATCTCCAAATACGCTTTTCCTCTAACATTCCAAAAAAATGTTTAAAGATTATTTATTTATTTTTAGAGACAAAGGAAGAGAGAGAGAAAGAGAGGGAGAGAAACATCAATGTGTGGTTGCCTCTCATGCATCCTGTACTGGGGACCTGGCCCACAACCCAGGCATGTGCCCTGACTGGGAATCAAACCAGACCCTACAGGTCACAGGCCCGAGCTCAATCCACTGAGCTACACCAAACCAGGCCATTCCAAAATTTTATATTCTTAAAAAATCCTTAAAAAACCTAGAATATCAACCTCTTTACATTTTTTTCCTGAGTTAAAAAATGTAATATAAATTATAATATACAATTTTATAAAATTATAACATAAATTATAATAATTTCCAGATATGTTTTCCCCCTAACACTCCAAAATTTTATGGCAACTACCTTATGTATTTCCCCATACTTAATTTCTCTGGGACCCTACCAGATAAGTCTCTCAAGTTTTAAAATCAAAGTCCAGAAAAATGCAGAATAACAAAACCCCTCCAAAGGTCAAGTTAAAAAGTCTGTAAAGTTCATGTACACCTGTGCTGAACTTGACCCCACTCAACACACGTGATGCATAAGGCCATGGCTCTCAAACTCCGCTGCACACTGGAATCAGCTGGGGTATTTCTAAAAGAGTCCAATGACCAACTCCTACCCCCAGACACAGTGACTGAATAAGTATTAGATACAACCTGGGCATCAAGTTTATACAAGCCCTCCAGTGGATCTGAATGCAGAACAAAGCTTGGGAACCTTTGCTTAAGTAGTTCTCAGGTTGGTCATTTTGGCAAGTCTGGGTTAGGAAGAGCTAGTCTGCAGAGTTTACTTTGTCCTTTCCAACAGGTAGCTCAGTTCCATTAACCTGCAACCAGTGTCTTTTCTTTTTCATTTTTAAAAAATATATTTTATTGTTTATGTTATTACAGTTGTCCAAATACCCCCCCCGCCCGTGCCCCCTCTACACAGTAGCCCCTTTCCTTCATTCTACTACTTTAGTTCAATCTCCCACCTGGGGACATGCATATAATTTCTTTGACTACTCCATTTCCTATACTGTCCTTAACCTACCCCAGTCTATTTTGTACCTACCAAATTATACTTTTTAACTCCTACACCTTTAAATGATCTCCGTATCTACGATTCTGTTCCTGTTCTGCTTGTTTGCTTAGTTTCTTTTTTAGATTCAGTAGTTGATAGATGTGAATTTGTTGTCATTTAATGTTCATAGTTTTGATCTTCTTTTTCTTATATAGTTTCCTTTAACATTTCATATAATAATGGCTTGGTGATGATGAACTCCTTTAGTTTTAGCTTGTCTGGGAAGCACTTTATCTGCTCTTCAGTTCTAAATGTTAGTTTTGCTGGATAGAGTAATCTAGGTTGTAAGTCCTTGCTTTTCATCACTTGGAATACTTCATGTCAGTCCCTTCTAGCTTGCAAAGGTTGTTTTGAGAAATCAGCTGACAGTCATATGGAAACTCCTTTATAGGTAATTATCTGTTCTTCTCTTGCTGTTTTTAAGATTCTCTCCTCATCTTTAACCTTTGGCATTTTAATTATGATGTGTCTTGGTGTGGTCTTCTTTGGGTCCAACTTGTTTGGAACTCTCTGTGCTTCCTGGACTTGTGTATCTATTTCCTTCACCAAATTAGGGAAGCTTTCTTTCATTATTTTTCTTTTTTTTTTTGAGGTGTCATTCATTTATTTATAATAAACAGCTAGTAATAAATATCATTGCCAGAATAAGCAGTCAATCTGTCTTCTGCCCTGTTAATAACAGGAATTCAAAGTAAGGGGTACAAATGTGTCTTCCCTCTCACATTCAGCCTTCCTTTTTTAAAAAAACATATTTTATTGATTATGCTATTACACTTATCCCATTTCCCCCCTTCATTCCACTCCACCCTACACACCCTCTTTCACCCACATTCCCCCCTCTAATTCATGTCCATGTGTCATAAGTTATTTAGCTTCTACATTTTCCCTACTATTCTTGCCCTCCCCCTATCTATTTTCTACCTACCATC
>CM052542.1:81168019-81187499 GCA_028533065.1 Trachops cirrhosus | reverse complement strand
TTTCCAGACAAGAAAAAAATAAAGGAGCCCATCACCACCAAACCAGTATTTAATACTCACTCAGTACTGAGTATTATATGATATGTTTAAGGGTCTTCTTCAAGAAGAAGAATAAGATAAAAAATATGAACAATAAAATGGCAATAAATACATATCTATCAACAACTGATTCTAAAAACAAAATAAATAAACATGCAGAGCAGAAACAGAGTCATAGATACAGATAATGTTTTAATGGTTCCAGATGGGAAGGGAGATCAGAAGGATGGGTGAAAGAAATGTAGGGCTTAAGAAGTACAAATGGGTAGTTACAAAATAGTCATAGGATGTAAAGTACAGCATGGGGAATAGAGTAGCCAAAGGACACATATGCATGACTAGTGGACATGGACAAAGTTGTGGGGATCGCCTGAGGGAGTGGAGGGGGGTTGGGTGGGCAGGGGCCAAGGGGGAGAAACAAGAACAACTGTAACAGCATAAACAATAAAATGTAATTAAAAATAAAAATAAAAACTCCAGGGGGGCCATACTCTTGTGAATTTTACTGTCTTCAGGAGCTCAATTAAGTTCTCAAAATGAAGATCACAGAAAAACCCTCATACGTTACAGAAGGAGGAGAAAAGTAGCCACTTTGAAATATACCAGAGCACTCTTTTCTTAACAAGACCCGACTCATGAGAAATTATTTCACTAGAGTCTAATGAACCTGGGGAAAAGAAAATACTCACTCAAGTCCCCTCTAGCCATCCTGTCCCACCTCAGTTGGGGTGGGGGATGTGGAAACACTGAAAAGCACTGGTGAGGTGCGCAGCCCTGGGCCACAGGTTCACCAAAAGCCTGGGACCTAATCATAGCACCCTAGATTGCTCCCTCCCACACACACCTGACCACCGCATTACTAAGGGTTGAGTAACAGAAGTTCCTTTTACACAGAACACCATGTCTCAGTAATGGTTGTTTTAATGGTTGCCAGATGGAAGGGGGATCAGAAGGATGGGTGTCTTTCAACAACAACAACAAATTACAAGGCATACTAAAAGACAAAAAAAATCAGTTTGCAGGGACAGAGCAACCAAGCATCAGATCCACACTCAGATATGGCAGGGATGTTGGAATTATGAGATCAGGAAACTAAAATAACTGTAACTCTCAGGTGCAAAAGATTTGCCCGCTAGTACCTAAAGAAGAATTATCACTAGCCTAAATATACTAGCAGTATTAAATTTTCACCTAAGATAACAAATAGTTTTATATATGGGAGAATAAGGGTGAGAACTGAGTTTCCTGAGCACTGCACCCCAACCTATTGAATCAAATCTCCAGGGAGGGACTAAGAACTCTACACTCTACTTAGCACCCTGGTGATCAGGCAGTTTGGAAATAACTACTCTGTGCCGAAAGAAAGCAACTCAGGGGCATGCTTTATAACTCCCCAAACAGAAATGAATGACTTAATTGGAAGTTTACTATCTTCTCTAATGAGCACATTAAGTATAAAAACATCTTCAAAATATTATGCTATTTCCATGCCCTTTTGGTTTGTTCTTTACTGAGGCATTTCTAATTTTTTTTTGTCTTGTTTCACTTTTTAACAAAATAGTCTTCAAAATGGGGCTGTAAGCTTACCAACAGGATAAGGATGGCATCTAAAATATCTTCATACACATCACTCTGCAAAGTCTCCTGCACAGAAGATATACCTTCAAAATATATACTGATTTTATTTAATTGTGTACCTTATTCTAAAGAACAAATCTACATTTAGTCACAAGGAAATAGTCTACCATTACATACCTTCTAATTAATGATTTCTAATGGATTTTATTGATTTAGCTCATTATTAGAGGTAGATTGCAAAGCCACTCAGAAAATTTGCAGATGAAAATACAGTCCTCAAAATTCTTCACAGGATCTTCCTTCTGCAAAAATAAAAAACAGCTGGAAAGTACACACTAAATGCAGAAAAAAAATTCCCACTTAAAAATTGTGGGAATTTTTACAATGTTCTTGTAAAGGCATCAAACTCACCATGACAGGCAGAACAGTGGCCCCTCAATGGTGCCCATGTCCTAACCCTGGACCAGGGGATACATTACCTTATATGACCATAGGGATTTTGTGGGCGTGATCAAATTAAAGATTTTGAGATGGGGAGCTTATCCTGAATTATCCATCTGGGCCCAGTGTAACCACAAGTGTTCTTGTAAGGGAAAGAGGGAGGCTGGAGAGTCAGAGGCAAATGTAATAAAGCCTCTGAGAGTTAGAAAGAGACTTGCAGATGCTATGCTGCTGGATGTGAATGTGGAGGAAGGGCCACAAACCAAGGAAAGCAAGTGGCCTCTAGAAGCTGGAAAAGGCAAGGAAATATATTTTCCTCTAGGGTTTCTTGAAGAAACATCTCCTGCCTAACACCTTAAAGTTAGCCCAGTGAGACCCATGTCAGACCTCTCATCTGTAGAATAGTCAGAAAATAAGCTTGTGTTGTTTTTAAGCCACTGATGTTGTGGTAATTTGTTACAGCAGCAACAGGAGACACTCTTGGTGTCTACCAGCATGTGCTAAAGGTGGGTCAGGTCGGTGAGTTAATGAAGAGCAGGAATTGGTACCTTGGGAGGTACTGATGTAGACAAGCTGAGGAATGTATTTTAGTTATCATGTGTTTTGAACCACTTAGACATTCTTTTTAAGGTAAGGTGGGATCATGGAACAAAGTTAACCTAAATGAACCAAGCAAGGATTGACCAATCAAGTTGTTTATTTTGGGGGAGGACAGGGGGACTCTTTTTCTCTGAATCTGTAATGGTGAGAGTTGAGGCAATTATCCCCTGTCCTTCCTACAATCCTTGAAGCAGGTAACAATGAATATGGTTGAATGAATTGGGTTCCCCTCTGGGAAACTAGGTTGGCCTTTTTGAGAAATAAACTCCCAACCCGACATCCCAGCCAACTAACTTAACCAATCAGGAGAAGGTGCATAAACCAATCACGAAGAAAGTCAAGGTTCTAAAGTCTCAAGACTGATCCATTCCAGGAACATTTCATATGCCACCATTTGTTAGAACACTGTTTTATAATGACAGAACGAGCCGCATCCCAGTGAGAGCAAAAGCAGGGCGCTTGTGTGTGTTTGACTAAAACCTCGGAAAGATGGAGCCCACAGCACTTCCCAGTGTGCCGACCATGTCAGTTTCCCCAAAATCAGTCGTGTAACACCAAGTGATAAGTCTTAATTCCCATCAAACATTTCAAGTCAAACATTTTAGAAGTTCAATCTGTGATCTCTCTTTAAAACCAAGAGCTAGGACAGTGACTCATTGAAAATATTATTCCAAATAGGAAAGGGAGAGGAAGAAATTGGAAATGAGACAAAATTCAAACTTATCACAAGTCTCCCACTACTGAGAGAAGACTTGGTCTTGAAGTCCCCTAAATTCTTGTATGCCATAAGTGTTTAATAAATGTCTATTAAATAAATGAAGGCATGAATAGAACCCCTCAAACTGTCAACTGCCAACGTGGCAAGATCTCCATGCACCAAATAAATCTCTTGTTGGCTTCACTCCCTAGTCCCCTTGGGCTTCCCTACTGCTGAGGACCTTGCACTTTCAGCAATGAGAATGTGGTGGGCAACGAGACCTCGAGGCAAGGAAAAATCTGACCTCCACTTAACATCTCAGAACAGACAGCTGACTCACCAAGGGCTGTCCCATAACAGCATGCTGTCTATGCATTACAGATACCATACTGTAAACCTACGTTTTGGCAGAAAAGATGAAAGAAACAGGATTGTGGTCCAAGATTTATTCTTAGTGGGAAGAATTAGCTATACATACAAGCTATTGGGCGTATGAATTTCTAATGTCTTTTCTCAAAGTTGCAGATTATTTCAAAATAAGTGGAGATAAATAACATTCCCTTCCATCACTTCCAAAAAAAAAAAAAAACCAGCTAAGTGCTTGTATATTAAACAGAGGTTTAATTCAAGGAAAGAAGATGACATTTCAGACTCTCTTTCTCCCAAAGCTTTCCCAAACTAATCATTCTAAATACTTTAACTGCCTCAGCTGAAAATACAGAATTGCCTCTCCTCACAGCCAGCTTATTCTGGAATACATAGCATATACCCCATCCCAGCCCTGCTGAGGACCACCTGCTCCTCCAAAGCCCAGTCACATAACTTCTCTCCCCTGCTGTGGTCTCTCTGGCAGGGCACAGGGCACAGCTGTTTTTTTTTATTCCCCCACCATTTCTGAGGACAGATCCTTCACTCAACAGCTGTGTTTGTTTACAGGACTAGAAATGAATGCAGAACACACACCCTTGATCCAGCAGAGTTTTTCTTTTGGCAACTCCTCCTCCAGACTATATAATATATTCAACCTCGTAGTCCAATTACAACTGGCCATCAGTGGGAGCCAAGAGCTGGGTAGAAAAAGTCACCATGTAGGGGACTACGTTCCATGTAGGGGAACCTTGCAGTATTTGCTCCACATTCTATACATAGGCAGACATAGATTTTCCTTTAAACAGGCTAAGAGTCCACACCTGCACATCCACCTGAACCTGCCATTTCCTTACAACAAGACAGGGTCCCTACCTGTCAGACACAGGAGGTTAGGTGGCCTAGTCAGTGGCCCTGTGAGGCCATCAGAGGCTCTGCTCAAGCATGACAGAGCCAACCTGGCTGTCATGATAACAAACCACACTTTCATATCTGGCCAATTGTCCCCTGCAGCAAATAGATTTTTGGAAGAAACCTACTAGCCTCTGTCTTTTTAACTAGTGTTTTAAGGGATGAGTATAAAAGTCTGGAACATAAAATGCAGATGCTTTCTTGAAACTTTTTCTGTTCAGAAAAATACTTTTTGTTTTTGGTGTTTTTTTTTTAATTCCCATAAAGGCTTCCCCACCTTTTTAAAGTCAAATCATCTAGAAGAGGGTCATTATTTCCTGTAAA
Source organism: Trachops cirrhosus (assembly GCA_028533065.1). Classification (NCBI taxonomy): domain Eukaryota; kingdom Metazoa; phylum Chordata; class Mammalia; order Chiroptera; family Phyllostomidae; genus Trachops; species Trachops cirrhosus. The sequence continues at coordinate 81,182,542 of CM052542.1, read as the reverse complement.
AATATAGACCTTAATCATTACTCTTTTTTTGAAATGAATACTTACAGCCTTCTTGTTTCAAAGAAAAGAGGTGTCCTGTGCTTTCACTTCTTTGAGATCTCTTTTATATTATTCGTCCCGTGGGGTTGGCCACAGAGAGTGAAAGCTAAAAACATTGGCAAACTTTTTCCAAGTGCTAAACTTGCTTCTCAGATGTATGCTTCGTACTTCAAAACACAGATTTCTAAAGGCTAACCTATTCCTCCAAGACTTCCAGAATCCACAGGAGTACCTGCAAAGCAGAGTGTGGGGCACAAACTTGCACAGGAGTTGAGGGGTCAGGAGGGAAGCCCAGCCACATTTTATGGGCTGTGGCTATACCTCACAGTTGTTAAAAGGCCTCTCTTCTAGATTCCCAGTATATCCTAACAGCAAAACAGATTTCAGCTGGCTCCACATTTGTGTCACCAGGCAGCTTAAACACCATGCCAACCATCAGAATTCCCTCTATCATCTTACTATTTATCCCCTAAAAGAGAAATGTGAAAATACAAATGCACAGTCAATATTTTGATAGGTCCACAGAAAAAATATTTAAAATGTGTGGACATACACTCAGACATGCACACCAATTTGTATCTTTTTATTAAATCAGAACATAAGTTTTGTTATAGATGCTGTTATGTTTAGAGCTAGAAAGAATATTTAGTAAAACATGGATTAAGATTAAGCTAACATTTCTATAGTATTTACTGACTATTCTACTCAGTTAGCATGTAAAACATATTTATGTCATGTCTTTTTGTTACGTTATCTTAACTCCCCTGATATGCTGTAAACCCCAAGAGGATAAGGACTACTGTTTGAATCCCCCACACAGCCCCTTGGCAAGAGTAGATGCCTAATAATACTAAGATAACTCATTATTAAAGCAAACATTAATGTCTGAATGAAATGTCAACCCAGGAAGTCCCTGGCGAGGCCTGGACATATATGTCCTTTGAAAAATAACATATAACATTTCATTGACATGTGGCTACTCACATCTTAATGAAGACTCCACCTCTTTCCTATAACAAATCCAAGGTAAGACACTGCCCATGTCATCAAGGAGGTTACAGACATCTAGGAACAGTGAAAAGTTAACAAATGACAACTGAGCCATGAGGAAGTGCAGGCAAAATGCTATAAAGATGTCAAGGAGAGGAAGTTGAGCCTATTCAGAAGAGGTCAGTAAAGACATTAAAGAAAGGGCTGCAACTTCAGATGGGCTTTGAAGCTTGGCTGAGAGCAAATCAAGTGGAGCCATCATCAATGGGTACCTACCTAAGGTGGTGAGGGTGGAGGGCAAAGACACAGTGGCAGTGCTCCTGGCTCACCACTCCCGTGCCTGTGGCTGCATCCTGGGCTCTGACTCAATCCATTCTTCCAACCCTGTTGCCCCACTAAACTGCAACCATGGATGGGCTTGCTTATCCTCTCAGCTGCACTGGAATTTTCTATGCTGTTAATTGATCACACTGAGTTCATTACAGAATATCATATGTCTTTCTCAATCTTACAAAAAGAGAAATTCACTTGGAATCTATGTTAAAATAATATACTATGGTCCTTCTGTCTACTACCCAATTATATTATGTTGGAACACTCTACTGGAAAACTTACTATAATGAACAGCCAAGTGCTGAAGGGCATAATGTTTTGATTGTCAAACAGGTTGTACATGATGCAAATATATGACTTAAGAAGTGATTTCACAAACATTTTGGTAACAGTAATCTGACTCATAAGCTCCAACGCAGTCTCATAAAACAGCTGTGTGTATAAGTGATCCAACGATGGTCCTTCAGAAATGTTACAGAGAAAAGCATAAAATAGGAGGAGAGTTTGAATCTTCAAGAGACTATCAGTTCACCTTGTAACTTTAATGTTCAATAAAAAGCAAGGGCCAAATCGACTGCAAACAAAATGTGCCATTTGCATTCAGGTTTGCTGGCATTGCTGATCCAGGGAGAAAAATATATGTCTAGGCTCATATCATCTTACAAAATTAACCAGTTATAGCACCAGACAAAGAAAACTCACTTAAGAGGCCCCATAAGATAATGCTGATTTCACAGAGAACTCTTGGATCCATTCAAGACTTCTACTTTGATTTGTACATTTTATTCACCAGACATCTCTTTGTACATGTTAAAACACAGATCCAGGAGAGGTAAGTGATTTGCCCAAAGTCACCCAGTGGCAAAGTCAGGGTGGGGACATGATGCTCCTCACTCAACTCAGATTCACTTCCTTTAAGACACAGACTGACAAAGATACTTAGAAAAAGGTCCAAGGGCCAAATAAATTATAATTCTGCATTTTCTGTTTCAATTTCACTAGTCTCAGTTTATCATACCAGCTCAAAAAATGTTTGAAATTTTAGTTGCTTAAAAATAAGAATGGAACCAGCAGGTGTTTAAAATTTACTTTGTTCTTTTACTTCAAATCTTAAAATCTGATTTGATCCCATGTAATGAGTCCTTTGTTCAAATTCAAAGCAAGTTCAAGGCAAGAACTGAGAGTAAAAGAGCATGTGTTTTACTGACTAGGCCACTAGGGTGTAGAAAGGTTAAGTGACTCCTTGGTCACCAGCTAGTTAGTGGCAAAAGCAAGAGTAGAAACAAAATGTTCTGAATTTCAGCACACTCAGTGGTGGCTGAGAGCTAACTGCATAGAGCTTGCATTTTGTTCATCCATGCTCTGACGTGTTCTGAGCTGCCCAAGGAAGCATCTGGCAAAATTCACATCTGTTGGAATTATTCTGTGGCGATATATGACCTTCCTAGGGACATAAGTTCCTAGTAAGATTGATGTTATTACTAGTGTTGAGGACACTTACATGGTCATGAGGGACTTAAAGAACAACTAACTTCAAGGACACCTCCAGAGTCCCTAAACCAGCAGTGAGAATGATATTCTGAGAAAAGGAGAGCCTTCCTTGTAACATTTAGCCATTCAAAAGCTAAGTCAATGGTTATCGTGTGCCAGGCTCTGCTTAAAGACACAGGAATAAGACAGTCCCTACTCTTAGACTGGTCTAGGGGAAGCACTGATAAGTGAATAGATGACTAATGTTGTGGCAACATGAGATGCCTCTACTCCACCAGTGCTACCAGCCTCCCCGCAAACCACATATGCACATGTGCACATGGTGAGCAAACAGAGAAGGGAACATTGGCTCCACCTCCTGTGGTACATGTGAGCTCATGGAAGGTGGGTGGAGAGAGGGTGAGGAGGGTTTGTGGTTAGGTCAAAGAAAAGACTGGACACCCAAATTACACTGGACATCCAGTGTGGACACTGCACAGCCTGACCCAAAGGCTGCATTCTTCTAACGTGTCAGGTTGGTAACTGGCCTCTTGTGCCCAATCCCTCTAAAGCACCCTAATGCTTCACCTTTTAGCCACTACTGCCACAGCTATTCCAAAAAGTCAAAATTAACACACAAGACCACAAAGCATTGGAAAGAAGACAGAGCAGAGCTTTTGTTCATCTTATTTTGAGTAGGTGTGGTTGCAAACCATAGTTGTCAGTAGGGCAATTTTCCAAACACAAACCTGGTATGGTCCCGCAGCGACCCATTAGAAGCCTAGGTGAATTTCTCTGTCTTTAGAAAATGCCTGGTGGTGAGTATTTAGACAAAATTCAGTAAATCTATTCCTGATTCTGCCAGCAATTTCTAGCTTTGAGTGAGAACCTTTGTTTCTTTATTTAGCTCCCTGCCTACATGGTGAAAGTATCACTTAACTAAGTATGGCGGCTACTCAACTTGCATTCACAATTTCAATATGAATTCAAAAAGATGCTGGCAACTGCACAGATTATCACCTTTCCAGAAAGAAGCTGCGCTATAATGCTGTAAGGCAATATGGGAAGTGTTTGTGAAAAGCATTATCTATTTGGGTTGTGTTTTCCCCATCCGTGAGCTTTTTTCTCTGACCAGAAAGAATAACTTGCCATGATTCTGTTTCTCATCTGCAGAACTTTGATTTATACAAGGAGCCACTCTGGAGGGAAATGTGTCACAAAAGAAACTTATGAAGATAATTTGAGGTAGGATTCTAAAATATATGAACTTTCAGAGTGACCATTTTAGAAGGCTAGGGAGTAGGGACCAGCTGTTATAACTAAGGGCTGTGGAAAGAATGAAGAGGAATGCTAAATGGGATTTCCTCCCTGCTTTACAGTGCAGTGATCTTTCAAAGGAAGAAAATACATAATATCTATGAAGATGAAGCTTTGGGTGCATTGTGTAACAATAAAAGAACACCAATGCATTGCTGGGTAGGGTGGGGAGACATAAGGGAAGAGGTCTGGAAATACAGGCAGGATCTCTAAAACTAGTCTTGTTTCAGCATAAAGAATTCCTTATCAACTGTAATAATATACATTCCTTTTTCCCTGAGAGAAAGTGAAGGAATCAAAGATATTTCATAGCTTCAAGGGATAAAAGGAACTTAGGGGCTTCAGAGTTGCCATACATATTGGATTAGATAGTCTCTCCCCAAAATTCAAACCTCAGAATGTGGTCTTACTTGAACATAGGGTCTTTGCAGACATAATTAGTTAAGATAAGGTATACTAGATTAGGGTGGGCCCTTAATCCAATATGATTAATGTCCTTATAAGAACATGTGAAGAGACACAAAAACAAACATAGTGAGAGTACCATGTGATGACAGAGGCAGAGATTGCAGTGATGTTCCTACCAATCAAGGAATTCCAAGAGCTGACAGTGATACAAAAAGCTAAGAGAAAAGCATGGAACAGATTCTTTCCTAGAGCCTTCAAAGAAAGCATAACCCTGCTGATACTTTGATCTCAGACTTTTAGCTTCCAAAACCATGAGAAAATAAATTTCTGCTATTTAAAGCCACTCAGTTTGTGACAGTCTGCTATGGAAGATCTAGGATATTCGCATACCATATTATGCATTTTGCAAATAAAATAACTCATGTAGTTATTAATTTTACTTTTTTATACCACACAATGGAACTCTCCCTTCTGTCCATAAAGGATTAACTGTTATGGAATTGCCCTCCCGTCATAACGCACTTAGAAAACTGGATAAAAGTTATGAAAAAAAATAATGTAGACCTTACAATGGCCCCAGATCACTGCCTGGAGAGTTCAAGAGTGGGGGACCAAATAAAGCCCAATGTTTTCACTGAGTTCAGGAGACAAAGATGGGAGTTTGGGGAGGCCAAGGTAGGTAAATCTGTAGGGATGAACACCAGGAAACAAGGAGCTACACAGAAGAAAGAGAGCTCCAAAGATCTTCAAAGGAGTCTTCTCTAGTCTTTAGTTGACTTCTAAACTTCTTGCATATGAGAAAAGCCTCCAAGGCAGGGAAAGACATATGGGAAAGCAGTAAGGGGAAAAAAACCCATATATATGACCAGTGCTCACACAAGGCTGGGCAGAGTTGGGTGCCCAAAAACTGGAGTGTTTAGACTTTATGATATATGGAGTATTGGGCAGAATCCTCAAAAAAAAATGTGTTTTAGTGGTGGGATAAATCATTTCTAAAATCAAGGCACCTCTGGATCCATCAAAACAGGGTTTAAAAGCAAACCTTAAAAGGATTCTCAAACAGATCTGCAAATTACTTAACTGCACAACAAAATCCAGTACACAGTACCAAATCAAAAATTAGGGAGCATGCTAAGACATGTGACTTATAACCAAAAGAAAAGTCAATCAATAGAAGCAGGCTCAGAAATGAAAGAGATAATAGAGTCAGTAGTTATTATAAATAGCTATTATAAATCTTCAAAATTTGCTCAAGAATCCAAAGAAAAACACCAGTATGAAAAACATCCAAAGAAAAACATAAGTATGAAAAAATCAGGAAATAAATGGAAGCAATAAAATACACAAATTAAACTTTTAAAAATCAAATAAAAAATATATTCAATGAGGTTAACAATAGCTTAGATACTGAACAAGAAAATATTAGTGAAGTTGAAGTCAGAGCAACAGAAACTATGCCAAATGTGATAGCACAGAGAGAAAAAAGACTGAAAATAAATGAACAAGGTTTGATGAACTGTGGAATAATATAAAGCAGTCTAGCATTTCCATGACTTGGGTCTCAGAAGGAGGGAAAGAAAGAGGAAGAATGAGAAGTGATTTGAAGAAGTAATGACCAACTTTTTCTGAATTTGGAAAAAAAAACCCTATAAATTCACAGATCCAAGAAACTCAAAGAACTCCAAATAAAAGAAACATAAAATAACACCAAGGCACATAATAATAAAATTTCTGAAAAACAGCAACAAAGTGAAAAGCTTAAAAATCATTCAGAGAAATGAAGACACATTATGAACAGAGGAACCAAGATTAAAATGATAGCAGACTTCTCATCAGGCCATTCAGTGTAGTAGTCAATAGAAGAATATCTTTAAAATGCAGAAAGGAAAGTATGCTGTCAATCTAGAACTATAATTTGAAAAAATTAAAAATTGGAAGTGAATATCTTTCCAAAGTGGAGATAGGGATGGTTTTAGATAAATAAAAACTGAGGGAATTTATCATCATCAAAGCCGTATTACAGGGAAGACTTTAAAAAGTTCTTCAAGGCAAATGAAAATGATTCTAGATGGACATTTCCATCTTCACAAAGGAACAAGCACCATGAGAATGATAAATAGGTAGATAAATATAAAAGATTTTTCTCATTTTTAATTTCTTTAAAACAGAATTGACTGCTCAAAACAAACAAAAATTAGTAAGAGACAATTATGGGGTTTGTAACACATTAAAAAATAAAATATATGACAGTACTAGTACAAAGGATGGAAGGGGAAAGTTAAAGTATGCTTTGTAAAATTCTTATACTACATGTGAAGTGGTAAAACAATATTTAGAGATAGACTGTGATAAATATGTATACTCTGAAACTTAGAGCAACTACTAAAAATATAATAATAAAATATAAAAGTTTAACCCATAATGTAGATAAAATAAAAGCATAAAAAATACATCATCCAAAAGAAGGCAAAGAAAGAAGGAAACAGAGCAAAGAACAGACAGGACAAAAAGAATACAATTAGAAAGATGGTAGACTTAAACTCAACAATGTTAATAATCATATTAAATATAAATGGTCTAAACACTGCCATTAATAGGCAGAGATTGCCAGATCATTAAAAAGTATATTTATAAGAAATATCTCATATATTTCTATATCACATAAAAATTTATATGATATTTATAAGAAATCTAATTTACACATAAAGACACAAATATGTTAAAATGTAAAAAAATCTACACATTTAATGCTTATTTAGAAAATAAGAGAGTTCCATATACCAAAGTGATTAGAGTACTTACTTATCATTTTGGCATTCAGAGTTTTATTTTGTAGATTTCTGAGCAAAGTCTAGATGCCACTGTAAGCATGGCTTCACTCCTCCACCTCATCTCCCTCCAAAAACTCAAGTTCTTTGCAAATATGTGCGTTTCTGAAATGAAGACAGCCCTGCCCTGTTACCTCTGAAAAAGGAGGGTTGTGAACTAGATCAGTGCCTCTCAACGCTCTAATGTGTGTGTAAATCATCTAGGGGTGTTGTAAGGAGATTCTGAATCAAAAGATAAAGGGTTAGGCCTGAGAGAATGCATTTCTAACCAGCTTCGTAGTGAGGCAGGCTACACTTTTAGTAGCAAGGAATGAGAACCCTCTTCTCCAAATAATACATACGCTTCATTTTAACCAGGAACAATTTCTCCCACCAAATCCAATTTATTTTTAATTCTGCTTTTATCTTCTGTCCTCTCTGGAGAAAATGCCAAGAAAAGGTCAATGTGCAATTGGGGCAAAGTTACTTAATATGGAAGAGACAGGGCTTGCCAATGGCCATTTGACCAATTAAGTAGCAGGTATTTAATTGAGGTGAGGACTGGCTTTAAAAACCATTACTTACTTAAAATGCTCTCAAACTTTTTTTTAATGCCTAAAATTACTTTGGACACGGACCAATATTTTTTTAACAATAGCAGTGTGCCTACAATATATAATGTGAAATCTTAAAAATGAAGCTGGTTCTGTGCTTAGTATTACCTACTTCTGTAGTGTGATAAACTACGACTCCTGGCTGACCCTGTTTCTTGATCCTCTGAGCTATGTGTAGGTGTTTATTATGTCCACTGGATAATACATTGGCAGTACCAGGGTGCTACAGAAGAAGCTAATCTGTAAAGAGAAAAATATGAAGGGCAAAAGGGAAGGTGGAAAAACACATAAGCATGCTTCATGCAGCTATTCTGTGCATCATCTAAATTATAACCCATAGCTCTGAAAGGATGACTGTGTTCAGAACCAAAAGAATATTCTTCACTTAAGGATAAAGATTTTTGTTCACCTGCATCTTCCTCATCCCGAAATGGCCATTTTCCATCCAAGAAATCTCAATGGTGGAACACTAAAAGCACTTTATTGAAGTTATTGCTTCATGACATGAAACTTATATAGTACTAAAACTTTACTCTTTGGAAAAAGAGGGAAAACTATCTTGAACTTCCTAATACTATAATCCACACTTAAAACAGCAGATAATTCCAGTTACAAATTCCTTTCTATTAGGACTTAAAGACTCTTGTTAGATTTATGGAATGACTTCATATAGATATTCCTAATTAATTCATCAAGCAGGAAAGGTGGAGAGTAAAGGCCCTTATAGTTGTCGGGAAACCAGCCTGGAATTAAAAGTTTGGGTAATTGATATTCAGGACCTAGATTATATGGCTCTAGAACAGAAGCCAGAAAACTACAGCCCATGCACTAGCTACCTAGTTTAATTACAATACAATGACTCCCATTTGTTTAAGTACTGCTTCTATACAACTGCAGCAGAGTGGTTGTGACAAAGACCACACATGCAAAGTCAAAAATATTTACTATCTGGCCCTTTAATAAAAAGTTTTTCAACCCCTGCTCTAGAAGAATGGTCAAGGACCAAGCAGTTTTAAGGAGATAGAAAATAATTTTACTAAGAATTGAAGTGTCCTTGTGACGTAGTGAGTTTCCTGTAACTGGAGGGGTTTAAGCAGCTTTTAGATGGCCACCATCTCAGAACTGTGGTCTTGGGAATGTATGTACTACTCGAAGGGTTGCTTTCTTAAAACCCTTCTGAGATTCTGCATTTTATGCAGAGGCCCATACTAGACTTCCTGAAAAATAGTCTCACTTGACTCATAAATAAAAATATCTTACATTGTAGCTAAGAAAATCTAAAGAGAGCATGCATCTTGAAAAGGAGGGGCCCTAGGGGAGGGGGATTGCAGAGCTGGGTGAAAAAGGTGAAGGCATTAAGCAAACAACAACAACAACAACAACAAATACCTCATAGACACATATAGCAATATAGTAATTACCAGTGGGAAAGGCAGGTGAGGGAGATGGAAGAGCGTATGAGGAGTTAAATGGTGATGAAAGGAGGCTTGGTTTGGGGTGGTGAACACACAATAAAATATACAGATGAGGTATTATAGAATTATACACCTGAAACCTATGTAATTTTATTAACCAATAAATTCAATAAAAAATAGACAAAAAAAGGAAAAGAAAAGGAGAGCTCTGAGTATCTTCTGGTGGCCAATTTGTCTTAATTGGTCCACAGAAGTGACTCCACTGGACAAAAGCCATGTTTAATTCTGTGGCCATTATAGCTCTTAACATGCTGTGATTGCTCCGCAGAGATTTGTAAATATAACTTAATGATGTCTCTGTGTAATCCAGATTGCCAAATCCTTCTGCAATCTTACTCTTGGGCAGAGAATATATGTGTCAACTTAATTATATACTCTGAAATAGCTGCTATACTCTTGGGCTCTTTTAGCACAACACTAAGTATTGTTTTCTAGAAACCCAGGTGGGTGGGCCAATAGAGAAATAAGTAAGCTTTTAAAAAAATCAGAGATTCATCACTGTTGTTCATTTCTTATCCAAATTGCATTTATAATATAGCAAAGCAAAAGTTTTTTTTTGATGTTCCCAATTAAAGGGCTTGACATGTCTACTACATCTGAATTAGGGAGCCTCATGAGACGAAGCTGGGCTCCACTCCTCTGCAAGCGGAACACACTTTGCAATTCTCAAGCCAATTCTTTCTTTGACCAATTTGGCAGTGTGATTGGCTGGGCTTGCAGGTAGCAGAGCAAGCACTCTCAGTAAAATGTTCGTTTTTATGGTGTTGGCTTTCACCTAAATATCAGCAGGAGGCAATACACTTGGTCAAGTCTGCCTTTAAGCTACATCAAAGGCCTGAGCTTAATGTGGCTGAGAACAGCGGAATCCAACAACATTCGAAGTTTTGGATTACAGCCAAAGACAAGTAGGTTAAGAATTTTAGCTCTGGCTCTAGATTAAGAGTGACTTTAGCAGAATCCTGAGATGGGCCCCTCCCCCATCACAGCTAATACACTTCAAGAAGAGACTCAAGGTGGAGAGTATTAGAGCTCAGACATCACAGAATTGGGGCAGAAGCATAGTTGAGTAAGGAGGTTACCTGACATTTAACCTCAAAGTGTTTGAAACCATGGAAACCAGGCTTAAAAAGAAATAAATAGTAGCCAAGTTATTAAAAATCTTACCATCTATTAAGTCTCTCTTTCAAGTAAAGAATGTTCACTTTGTTTTTGAAGAATAGAGAATTTAAAAATCAAAGAGGTTTTAATTTTTTTTTTCAAATTTTAAATTCCAGAACCAGCTGGAAAAATCTTAAGGTACACCTCGTGGATGTCCCTATTTATATAGTTCATTTAATTAAGCATCAAAAAGACAGGTAAAACACAAGCAAGCTATCCAATAAAAATCACGATATTGTAAAAGTCACTATGAAAAACTTCAGGCTAACTCGCTGCACTGAACAATTTCAGAAACTCAAAAGAAAACTGCTCAACTTTCAGTTTCAGAGTCCCTCTGCCCCCATGTCCTTCCCTCATCACTGCCTAATTAGTATACCCCGACTATATTTCTATCTTAGCACCTGCTACACTCCAGAAGTCCTGTGTATCTACACTCCTGCCTCTCCCCTCCAAAAACCTGCTGCTGGCAGAATGGCCTTTATATTTTAGTACCCTGGGAACCCAGCAAAGCAGCTGGCACATAATAGGCACTCCGGTGTTTAAGTGCATGGATATACAAACTGTACTGATAGTAGGAAAGTGCCTTCAACACATGTAGTATCTACCCATTAGCCTCCCTGTGTGTCACTCATTCCTGCCCATTATCATAATGGGCCTTTGCTCCTGCTGGTCCTATCTGGAGTGCACTACCCCTTGCCTCTTTAGATCCCAGCTACCCTGTAAGAAAGTGCTCCTCCAAGTCTGGTCCATGAACCACTTGATTAAAAACCATTTAGGATGCTTCCTAAAATGTAGATTCTTTGATCCCATTGCAGACAAATTGAATCAAAACCTCTGAAAGGGAAGCCCAAGATCATGAATTTTAAATAAGTTCCTCAAGTGGTTCTGATGCCCATTATCCACAAACCACACTCAGAAAGTTTAATGTCAAGTCAAACCTGCCTTCAGTCTTAATTAACCAGGTGACATTACATTGTCCCATCTGCACTGGGATCTCTGTATGACATGTAACGACTTGGCAAAAGACCTCAGCCCTGCACGCACAGTGGCATAACACAGGGTATGGGCCATTTCTTTAGAGAAGAGTCCCAGAGGTGTGGCATAGAGGTAGGTGTTGGACCTATTAACTCCTGTGACAACAGGCAGTGGTTTCCCTGATAATTTATTATTACTCTTGACTGGTCATTTGTTTCTCCCCTGCCACCTTCTGAAAATAGTTCTGGAGACAATTCACAGAAATACAATTTTACAGGATAAACATTAAACAGATGTGAAAATAGGGATGGAGGGAAAATAGGGCAAAAAAGATAAGGTTAATATAGGAAAATAAATAACATCCAATAAATTAGAAATAATTTTGAATTTCCTAGTGACCAACAAAAGTAGAAACATGATTATTTACAATATTCATAGCATAAAACAAAAGTTGGTCAGAAAAAAAAATTCTGAATCTCCCTGGTACAGGCAATTTGAGCTAAGGACTGCTTCATGTTCTGAAAAACATATCAACAATGTGGAATGACCTATTCCCACCCCTCCCCATTGGACATCCAATGGTTCATCCGGGGTTGCCTTTTATAGATGAAACATAATAGACAATGAATATCCACAGGAAAGTTCTAAGCACTTAATACTGAAGGAGAGAAAACCAGTAGCCTCAATGTGGGAGTCCAAAATGGCAGTACTAGAAATTTTTTCCAATTTTATTAGAATACCTCATTTGGCTAAATGATGTGGGAGTTTCCTAATATTTTTTGCCAGGTTCATCCTCTACTGAATCGAGAAACAGGACATCACATGACATAGCAGCACACTTGCTATCCTAGAAACTAGGACCATCACAGGATGCAAGAAAATCATATGACTATGGAAATTATGGGACTATGGAATTCCAAAATTATAGGCCTATAGAAGTGGGAAGTTTCTCAGCACATGATGGTTATTTGGATATTAACAATGAATCTTGGGTCCTTCAGCTTGGTTAGGTTGCAGAAGTCTCCACCTAATCAGAAGCTGACTGTGGGCACTGAGCTTATCCACAGGGTATTTGTGGTTCCCACAACTGACGTAGCCCCCAAACATCCTACTTTATTTTACCATATGCTGACATAGTACTTTAGCTTTATAAATTTCTCTCATAAACATCATCTCCTTAAGTTCCAGAGAGCACGGAAAGTGTAAGTGCATTCAAATTGAACTTAATAAATATGTACTGCTCTAAATTTTCCAGTTTTCTTTTTTGGTGGCTTTCTGCCCTCAGAATAACATGATGATGTGTTAAATAGTATGACAGACCAAAAACCTGTAGATTTTTTTAAATGGCCCCTTATTGCAAACAAAGCCAATAATAGCTTATGACTGTTGCACTTAAGATGTACCAAACACCATGCTAAGCTCGTTACATGTAGTATCTTCATCCTCACAACCACCCTAATAATTAAATGCAATCATCATTTCCTACATCTCAGGTGCAGAGCTGGAGTACAGAGAGGACAGCTGACCCAGAGCCCATGTGCAGACACAGGCAGTCCAACACCTGCAAGCTTGGCCTTCCAGAAGGCCACCCTTCAGACTGCTCTGATTCAAGGGATGGTAAGGGGTTCCGGGGGAACAAGAATAGTATCAAAGCCCCATATAAATAACATTTATTCATTTTTTATTGTGGCCTTAACAAATTACCACTAATTTAGTGGCTTAAAACAACACAGATTTCTGGCCAAGATGGAGGCGTAGATAGACACACTGTACCTTCTCACACAACCCAAATAAGGACAACAACAATTTAGAAACAAAATAACAACCAGAACTGACAGAAAATTGAACTGTATGGAAGTCCAACAACCAAGGAGTTAAAATAGACACATTCATCCAGACCCATAGGCGGGGCTGAGTTGGACAGCTGGGCGGAGAGGGATCTTGGCACAAAAAGCGGTGGCACCAGGCATGCAAGGCACCCTGGGTGTGCAAGATGGCAATGGGCAGACCCAACGAGGCAACTATTGTGAAGCAAGGCACTGTGTGCAAGGTGGCTGGCTGACCAGGGGGTCCCACATTCACACGCAGATAAAACAGGCAAAACTGGGAAGCAAGACAGACCATGCAGCCCAGGGTCCCAGTGGTGGGAAATAAAGCCTGGAAACACCAACTGAAAACACCTGTGGGGGTTCAGGCACATGGAGAGACCCCCAGCCTCATGGGAGAGTTCATTGGAGAGACCCACAGGGTCCTAGAATGTACACAAGAGCACCCACATGGGAATCAGCACCAGAAAGGCCTGGTTTGCTTGGGGGAAGGGGCAGAGGGGGCTGAAATCCAACAGAGAGCAGAGTGGGCTCCATGGTTCCCTCTCAGACCCTGCCCCCACATACAGCATCACAACCCAACAACTGGGTTGCCCTGCCCTGGTGAAAGCCTAAGGCTCTGCCCCTCATACATAACAGACACAACAAGACAGAAAAAAATGGCCCAAATGGAAGAACAGATCAAAGCTCCGCAGCAAATACAACTGAGCAATGAAGAGATAGCCAACCTATCAGATGCGCAGTTCAAAGCACTGGTGATCAGGGTGCTCACAGAATTGGTTGAATTTGGTCACAGATTAGATGAAAAAATGAAGGCTACAATAAGTGAAATGAAGGAAAATGCACAGGGAACCAATAGTGATGGGAAGAAAACTGGGACTCAAATCAATGTAGTGGACCAGAAGGAAGAAAGAAACAGAAAAGAATGAAGAAGCAAGAATTCAAAAAAAATGAGGAGAGGCTTAGGAACCTCTGGGACATCTTTAAACGTTCCAACATCCAAATTATAGGGGTACCAGAAGGAGAAGAGGAAGAACAACAAGTGGAAAAGATATTTGAACAAATAATAAAGGAGAACTTCCCCAATCTGGCAAAGGAAATAGAATTCCAG
>CM052542.1:81135881-81166369 GCA_028533065.1 Trachops cirrhosus | reverse complement strand
TATCCAGCAAAGCTTTCATTTAGAATGGAAGGGCAGATCAAGTGCTTCTCAGATAAGGTCAAGTTCAAGGAGTTCATCATCACCAAGCCCTATTTTATGAAATGTTAAAGGGACTTATCTAAGAAAAGGAAGATAAAAAACATGTATAGTAAAATGACAGCAAACTCACAATTATGAACAACCACACCTAAAACAAAAACAAAAACTAACCAAGCAAACAACTAGAACAGGAAGAGAACCACAGAAATGGAGATCACATGGAGAGTTAGCAACAGGGGAGTGGGAGGAGGAGAGAGGGGGGAAAGGTACAGAGAATAAGAATCATAGATGGTAGGTAGAAAATAGATAGGGGGAGGGCAAGAATAGTATGGGAAATGTAGAAGCTAAAGAACTTACGACACATGGATATGAACTAAAGGAGGAAAATGTGGGTGGGAGAGAGTGTGCAGGGAGGAGGGAAATGAAGGGGAGAAACGGGACAACTGTAATAGCATAATCAATAAAATATATTTAAAACACAGATTTATTATCTCACAGTTATGTAGGTCAAAATGCAACATGGGTCTCACTGGAGCTCAAATCAAGGTGTCAGCAGAACTGCTTTCCTTTCTGGAGCCTCTAGTGGAGAATCTGTTTCTTTGCTCACATGAACTGGCATAATTCAGTTCCTTGCAGTTGAAGAACCAGAGTTTCTGTTTCCTAGCTGCTGTCAGCTGAGGACTGTCCCCAGCTTCTTCAGACCACTGTAGTCATGGGCTTAAGGCTCCTTCCTCCATGTTCAAAGAAAGCAGAAGCAGGTTGAGTCCCTCTCCCCTAGAATTGCCCTGCCTCTTCTTCCATCCCACCTGTCTGGCTCTTCTGCCTTCCTCTTCTTCTTTTAAGGGCCCATGTAAATAATCACCCAGGATAATCTCCCTATTCTAACATCAGCTTTTTAGCAATCTTAATTCCCTCTTGCTATATAAAGTAACATATTCACAGGCTAACACCAGAGGGCAAACACCATGGGGGACAGAATTCTGCCTCCTGCAAATACTAACAGTGAATGTGTATATGTCTAAACCGGATCTCTCACACATGGTTGTCCTGGTTTTTGTGGAGCAAAGCAATGACATTTGTGAACTGCACACTGTAAATAAAACTTTCTTAGGAGTGGATCTTTATGTGATTAATTGGGGAGATATGAAGGAGAAGAGTATGTCACCTGCTTGAATTGGCACTGGCTAATTCCAGCCCCTCACTCTACCTATTATAGGTGTGGGTTGGCCTACAGAGTGGAGACAAACCATGTGGAAAATGCAGCTGAACTTCAATCTGATCGGTTCATTTGGGCTGAGTCATCTGTGAATGAGGCTTAGTTCACCGCTGAAGTCTCCTCATAAGCCAAGTAGTTTCAAAAATGGAAACATTCTCCACACCTTCACCACAATTCTAAGCTCACAAATGAGTGTTTTTAATTGCAAGGAGAAATGAGAGGGAGTTCCAGGAAGACCAGGTTAAGTCTATTCAATGTCTATTTAAATCATAACCTTTCAGATATTAGTTACTGGAAGTAGCATTTTTCCCACAAATTATAATCTCTTAGGTGCTGTTCATGAGCTTGTCACCTAATTTCCCCTCTTTACTAAACATTTTAAACTTAATTAAAGGAAAGGAAAAGTGCAAAGTGCTTTTAAAATTTCAAAAAGACCCTCAAATGCTGCAAAGACTGATTAAATGAGGGTTTTACCTGGAGAACTTCAGAAATATCCTAGCTGGTCTTCCCGCATCCAGCCTCTTCCTGGCCTTTTCCACTCTGCTACCAAATACATCTTCCTAAAGCACACAGCAGTCATCCTACAGCCCCACTGAAAAAAAGGTAAGGAGTTCCCCGCAGCCCACAAAATAAAATTTGAATTGTTTAGAATCACTTCAATATCCCTCACAATCTGGTCTTAGCCTATTTTCTCAGCCTCCTCCTGGCTAGGTCTCCCACTACCACTGGGATGCACTGGGTCTTGCTCCCCACACCTCAGGCCTCTCCCCTTGCCCAGAGCCCCGTTGCCATTTCCCTCATGTGTTCCTCAGCCAGGGATGCCTCTGCCTTCCACATCCACCAGCAGAAATGCAACTCTTCTTTCTATATTCAACTTGAATGCCATGTCCGTACATCTCCCCCAATAAATCAATCACATCCTCCTTGGTGCTCCCTCATTCTGTTTTTACCTCTATCATAGAGACCACAACATTTTACTTGGGGTCAGAGTTAGGTGTTCCTACATTCGAATCAGGAACTACACCTCTCCTACTGTAGTGAGCACTTCACCTGGTGCCTTGTAAAGCCTCTATAAACACTGGACAACCAAATGACACCTGATACTTCTAATAATGAAGATGCTCCAGAGTTTAAGGAAACTTCTTCTCAGGGTGTGACCCAGTGCCTCAGTTTCCATTTGATTAAAGGTGCACTGTCACCATATCTTCCAGAATGTAAAATGATGCAACAAACAAAACCTATATACTTTTGTCTTCATATGCTACATGTAATCCCTTTATGCATAGATCTTTTTTGCATTCTGTGGAGGGTATACAGATATTCACTATAAAACCTTTCAATTTTTGTTTATGTTTGAAAATTTTCACAATAAATATTGGCAAAAATTAAAAGATGAATCACAACTTGGAATTTGTTTCCTCAAAAAGGTGGAAGTAAATCACAATATTTGCAGGAATCAACATGGAGGAAGCCAAGAATTCATTGTGGAATTGTAAATGAAAAGCACTTAGGTAAGAGTTTGGTAAAACATGTTTGCTGCCCAGTAGGAAAAAGCATGTACCACAGCTGACCTTAGGGAATCATGGAAATAAATTCCTCATTCCAGGGAAATGTTCTGGTGACATATTTTATTTTTGTAGTGTTAACAGGGCTATCCCAGTTGTCTCTGTGGTTTTAGTGATGTAAGGTGGCACTCAGAGGTTTTGATTCTGAGCTCAGCTTCCTATGAGCCAGGCCCTGAGCACCAGAAGGACTGTGAAAATATGACAACCTATGAGAGAGACAGAGAGAGATTATGAGCTCGAGAATGAGCAAGCATTTCTACTCTCCTGAAAACAAAGGATGATCCATTTGCTTCAGAAAAGAGTGCCATCCAACACTGAGATGGGAGAAGCACTGTGGTTAGATGAAAACTTTTGATCCTAAAAAGATCCAGCCAAATGAAAACAAAATAATACTATGGAAGAGACAGATATTACAATAGCCAAGACACCTTAACCATTATTCAAGACACCTTGAACAATGCAACATTACACACTATTACTTGTTCCTAAATATGGCTAAAAAAAATGAAACAGTAAATTAGTCAAGAGATGAAAACAACTTAAGTTTCCTCCCTTGATAGATGAATGGATAAAGAAAACATGGTATACACACAATGGGATATTATTCAGCCTTAGAAAGAAGGAAATTCTGTGACAACATGGATGGACCTGAAGGGCTCTATACTAAGTGAGATAAGCTAGCCCACAGGTGGCAAACACAAGGTCCATAGGCTGAATCCAGCCCCCCACCTTGTTTCATCTGGCCTGGCATCTTGTTTCTACCCGGCAGCAGCACCAAGCTCCTTGCCCCTAGTTAAGGAGCAGTTACGTTTATACAGTCCTAAAATTACATTCAGCCCTTTGAAGGCAACCGCAAGGCTGATGTGGCCCCTGGTGAAAATGAGTTTGACACCCCTGAGCTAGACACAGAATGATAAACAATGTATGATCTCACTTATATGTAGAATCTAAAATTAGGCAAATTTGACATCTGGTAAAGGTGGTGGCCTAGATAAACATGGTCTGCCTCCTCACACAACATCAAAATTACAACTAAACTATGGAATAACCATCACTCAGAATCATCAGAAATCAAGTTGAATGGAAGTCTGACAACTATGGAATTAAAGAAAACACATCCATCCAGACTGGTGGGAGAGGTGCAGACACAGAATGGGCTGGTCCCTCACCCATGTGTGGTGGATAAAAATTTGGGAGGGATATCTTGGGAGTGAGAAGTCCCAGACCCATACCAGGCCTCCCAGACCAGAATTCCAGTGGCAGGAAGATAAGTCCCCATAACTTCCGGCTGCAAAAACCAGCAGGGATTGAGTCAGTGGAAGAAACTACTAGAGCCCCCACACAGTTCCTGTTAAAGAACCCACACACAGACTCACCTACTCTCACTCACTCCCTCTGATCTCCAGTGCAGGGGTGGCAGCTTGAAAGGCACCGGTGGTATAAAGGGAGAAAGTGAAATATCTGGCATCAAGGCAAGCAGAGACCACTGTCCCTTTTCTAAGCCCTCCCCACACAGAGCTGGCAAGCAGGTGCCATATCTGAGACTCCATCGATGTGGCTAACACTATTTGACCCACTTTGGAGATCCCTAGAAATTCTGCCCCACCCAACTATAGGCCCACCCAAGCTGCTTTTCCATATGAAGGGCTAGCCTTGGCTCATGCTTCACACTTCCTAAATCCTATCAAACATGCAACAGCAGGCCTCAGTGAGCCCCAGGCCCAGCACCAGTAGAAGCCAGCCTAGATTCACAGCTTGGCTTCACCTGGGAATCTCCATGCCCAGCACAAGTAGCAGAAACCTCAGATTGCTTTATAGCTCAGGCAGAGTGGCCCAGGCTAAACATAGGTAGAGGTTGACACTGGCCTACAACACCTGGGAAAATCCCAGGGCCAATACATCCAGTGGACAGCTACAGACCACGTTGGAGCACCACTACCCTGCCCCTGCACAGATGATCCTCCACAGAGGGCGGAGGTTGGGGGTAAGTGGTCATAGCTAGTCCATGCAGCTGACTGGCCTGAGTAAATCCCTCCCATTGATCTGCTTCAAGAAGAGGGTGTACTCAGCCTACACAAAAAGCGTACCTTGAGTACCCAGCTTGGGTGATAGGGGAGGCTGTGCCATTGGACCCTATAGCACACCTACTATATTAGGCCATGCTACCAAGACTAAGTCATAACAGCTCTACCTTATACATAGAAACAAACAAAGGGAGGCTCACAAAAAAAGCAGACAAAGAAACATAATACAAATGAAAGAACAGACCAAAACTCCAGAAAAAGACCTAAACAAAATGAAGATGAGCAATCTATCCCCAGATGCAGAGTTCTAAACATTCATTATCAGGATGCTCAAGAAACTTAGTGAGGACCTCAACAGTATAAAAAAGATCTAATTGAAAACAAAGGGTTCACTAATTGAAATAAAGAATAACTTACCAGGAAACAACAGTGGAGTGGATGAAGCCAAGGATCAAATCAATGATTTGGAACTTAAGGAAGCAAAAAACAACCAATCAGAAGAAGAAGAAAAAAGAATTAAAAAAACAAAAACAAAAACGAGGATAGTGTTAGCAGCTTCTGGGACAACTTTAAGCAATCCAACATTCACATCATAGGGGAGCCAGAAGGAGAAGAGAAAGAACAAGAAATTGGAAATCTATTTGAAAAAAAATAATGAAAGAAAACTTCCCTAATTTGGTGAAGGAAATAGACATGCAAGTCCAGGAAGCACAGACAGTCCTAAACAAGATGAATGCAAAGAAGCCCACTCTAAGACACATCATATTTAAAATGCCAAAGGTTAAAGATAAAGAGAGAACCGTAAAAGCAATGAGAGAAAATCAGTTAGCTACCTACAGGGAAATTCCCATAAGAGTATCAGCTGGTTTCTCAAAAGAAACTTTCCAGGCTAGAAGGGATTGGCAAGAAATATTCGAAGTCATGAAAAGCAGTTACCTACAGCCAAGATGCTCTACCCAGCAAAGCTGTCATTTAGAATTGAAGGGCAGATAAAGAGCTTCCCAGACAAGAAAAACTAAAGGAGTTCATCCTCACCAAACCATTATTATATGAAATGTTAGAGGGACTAATTGAAGAAGAAGAAGATGATCAAAAGTATGAACAATAAAATGGCAATAAATACATGTCTATCAACAATTGAATCTAAAAAACAAACTAAGAAAAGAAGAACAGAGACAGGATCATGGATATGGAGAGCAGTTTGATAGTTGCCAGATGGGAGGGGTGAGCGGAAGAATGGTTAAAGAAATGAGGGGATTAAGAAGTACAAATAGGTAGTTACAGAATAGCAATGGGGATGTAAAGTACAGTACAGGAAATGGAGTAACCGAAGAACCTATACGCCTGACCCATGGACATGATCAATAGTGTGGGGATTGCCTGAGGGAGTAGGGGGTGCTAGGTGGAGGGAGTCAAAGGGGGAAAAATTGGAACAACTGTAAAAGCATAATCAATAAAATATAATAAAAAACAAAAATCAAAATAAAATTAGGCAAATTCAAATTCATAAAAGAAGAGAGAGGGAGGGAAAAATAGGGACGATATTGGTCAGCAGGTATAAAGTTTTAGTTATGTAAGATGAGTGGGTTCTGGAGATCCAATGTACAAGGTGAATATAATTAACAATACTGTATTATGTACTTAAAATTTGCTAACAGAGTAGATCTAAAGTGTTCTCACTACACAAAAAAGGAAAGAAAATGGTAATGATGTGCAATGATGGATATGTTAATTAGCTTGATTGTGTTGATATTTCACAATATAGCAAATCATGATGTACAATTTAAATAAATACAATTTCTATTTGTCAAATTATACCTAGATAAAGCTGAAAAAAAACCCCAACAATAAACTACTTACTTGGGGTTAGGGTCATAAAAGTCATATATGCTATATAATATACCTTCCTCTACATCTACATATATTTAAAGAGTATAAAATACAAAAGATTATCACTTGATGATACTTACAAATACGAGTCACAAATTATTTTCATATTTCCCTTGGCTACAGCCTTCCAGTTCATCAAATAAAAGATGAATGAGAACTACACATGGTACTTCTGCAGCCTGTATCAACTCCATCTCTCCCCTTCCTCCATGCTAAAGCTAATATATATCCTGGAAATGAAAGTGTTTATGTCTTGCATACTCTGGTAGGGAGAGCAAAATCTAAGTGGGATAAGGAGGAAGGAAAAACAGCTCTCTGTTCCAGGACCTACCTGTCTCATTATACATAATTTAAGTACTGAAGAGTCATTTAATTTTAAACAACTTTTCTAACAGTCTATAAAAAGAGAAACATCACATCTTGTATGTGCTTACTCTCAGTTGACATTTTTTCCAACCTATTTGGACACGCTTGCACCCACTAAAGCAGTCTCTCTGGATTGGCTGCTCAGAGTTTAATTCTGCCTGATTCATTTCACCAGTGGTCTGGAAGTACAGTGAGTCAATAATGCATGTATGTTCCAGGCAACCAACCAAAAGACCACCCCCTCCCTGGCCAGACTTCTCTGCTCCTGGGTAGGGGTATCTCAACCCTGCCCATTACTTTGGCCTGTTTTTGCTTTTTAAATGCTCCCTGTTGCCTAGTGGGGAGCTAAGTGACTTTGCTTCAATAGACATTATGTCACCCCCTCAGCCCTTATGTAAACAGAATGTCTAACACCTTCGCCATGTAAGTCAAGCTAGTCAGCCTAAAGTAGAAGCTGACAAGATAAGTATTTTGCATCCGCACCTGCAGGAGGAGTCGTGCCTCCATGCAAGCTTTTCTGCATAACACAACCAGGACATTTAAATTTAGACTCAGCAGCACTCCTTTCTGACTCCTATTAATACTTATTAAAGTCATCATGACATCAGATAGTTGGAAAATAATATTTCTTCTTCCTGAAGCCTTTTTTTTTCCCTAACCCATCTAGAGAATAACAGAGCATAAACCCTGTAAGGCGAAGGCAATGACTCTTTTTATAACCACCACTGTGAATGGAGGTGCGTTCCTCATATTAGCACAGTGTTTCACAGTTTATAATTCCCTCATCAAAATGCTTGATGGCACTTGTCATGAGAGAAAGAAGACAACACATACCAATTTTACTTTATTTTAGAGAAACTGGGTATCAATCATGTAAGACACCATGCTAGGTACAGAGTGGGGAAGGGGGAGGAAGTATCACAATAAATAAAGCATTAAATAATGAAGAAGCAGAGAAGTTGGTGTTGAAGATGATTTGCCCAAATCCACACAGCTGCTAGGTGGCAGAGCCAAAATTGGAACTCAAGGGTTTCTACTCCATCCTCTAAGCCACATAGAGCTTGTCTGCACACGTATGCCTGAAAGTAGAATGCCACTCTGTGGTGCTCTGTTCTAGGGAAAGTCGATGTTCTTGCAAAGAGCCGTGGCATGTGGTAAGTAAAGTATTTCAGAAAGGCTTCCTTGATAAACTGGCATTTGAGCTAGGGTTTAATGAGCAGATAGAACTGAGAATGTGGAAGTGGGCAATTGTACAATGTAAATGGGATAAATTATGAGAAAAGAACAGGAAAAGGAAATCATGGAGCACAGTCAGTTGTCTGAATGATATGTATACAAAGAGGAATAGAAGAACTGAAATTGAAAGGGAGTAGAAGTCAGATGGCATTTTAGCTTTATTCAGTAGGCCAGGGGATTCAAACTCATTCTCACCGGGGCCACATCAGCCTTGCGGTTGCCTTCAAAGGGCCAAATGTACTTTTAGGACTGTATGAATGTAACTACCCCTTAACAGTGAAGCAAGAACTTGGCACTGCCGCAGGGTAGAAACAAGGTGGAGGGCTGGATTCAGCCCACAGGCCTTGTGTTTGCCACCTGTGCAGTAGGCCATTAAGGTGATGGATGATTAAAAGTAGGATCCAATGAAGGTGATGGACAAGGGATAACAGATCACACCCGTGCTACAGAAAAACAGAGCTGATGTTGATGCAAGGACAGATTGGCAGTAGAGGAGACTGGCATAAAGTCAAGGCCAAGATCATAAAGCCCTCACCTAGGGAACTTGGGGAGAAAATGGAGAAAAGAGATGGGAGGATGGGAGTGATTGATTAGATGTGGAAGTGAGGTCAGAGATTGAAGTTGAACCTGAGTAGTTAGCACCCTGATTCTCAAGCCTTAGTCACCACTCTTATCTCCAATTTGTTAAAATGGAGATCCACACACAAGACCCAGAGTCAGGGCAGGTCCAAAACTGCATGTGAATAAATAGGCTAGGTATGTGCTGATCAACAAACTCTGTAACTGGCATGTAGTAAAATAAGTACAAAAATGGAAACTACCTACACAGTTTGGTAGCAATTTAACTGATAGTGTTATATCAGTGGAATCTAATAATTAAAAATTGAGGCTTGATTTCATGTGCATTTGGTTTTATTCTAGTAATTCTGGGGCAGGACCACACTTTGAACGCATGGATTAGCAAAAGAGGAGGAAAACATATGCTCAGAACTGAGAGACTTCCCTGTAGCTGACATCTGGCCTCCTGAATACACTAGCTGCTGGGTTCTCTATCACCATGGTCCATGCTACCCTAACCAGGCCCCTGAGCTTCCATAGGGGTTCACCCAAAAGCCTGGCACCTGCCCTTCATCATGCTCAATGGCTGCGTATTATTTCCTCATTCCTGTGGCTGGACATGCTCCCTCCACTTCAAATCCATGCCTATCTCAGCTCCATGTGTAGGCCTAGTGCCTCATGCCAACCCTCCCAAATAGTTTGCTGTTTTCTAGGAAATGTCCCAAAATACAGTAGCAGTCTGTGGGAGAGAAAAAGAACTGAAAGTAAGCAAGCAGCATTATAGAAGCTAAGGAAAGAATTTCTTAGAAGGATTATACAGCATCGGAGAAAGGAGTGTTAAGGTGATAAAGCTTTGGAGAGTGGAGGGTAGACTCAGAACAGAGTCATTAGTTGCCTCTGATACAAGAATTTCAGCAGAGTGATGGGGGCAGAGATCAGATGGCAAGCAGAGAGGATTAAGTGGACAGAATGGAGAGAAAGCAGCTTCCCTGAATTAACTTCACAAAACTGTTCTATTATGTGCTGGGTGTTATTTGGAATAGTAATGCTACTCTAAATAATAGTTTTCTCCAAAAGTCTCCAAATTCTCCCCTATCTTACTGTCCACTAATGGTTAATATAAATTTGCAGCTATAGAAGTCTCAGATTTTGCCCTGTCTGGTGTGTCTCAGTGGATTGAGTGTCGGCCTGCAAACCAAAGGTTCGCTGGTTCAATTCCCGGTCAGGGCACATGCCTGGGTTGCAGGCCTCGTCCCCAGTGGTGGCACATAAGAGGCAACTGCACACTGACCTTTCTCTCCCTCTCTTTCTCCTTCCCTTCCCCTCTCTAAAAATAATTAAATAAAATCTTTAAAAAAAGAAGTCTCAGTTTTTGCCTTGCTGATAATATAGAATAGGTGACATTAGTTACTCTTTAAGGCAAAAGGCCACAAAAATATGCAATAATTTTCTTGCAGAAAAATGCAGTTTTGACTAAAGCTTACCGAACATTTGGAAAAGGATAATCATAGGGGGAAAAGTTGAGGGTAAATGGGAGTCTACTTTTGTAAATTTTTTTGATTTCTGTCCTACCTACATTGCCAGAATTTGACACAAAAACACAGGGAAGCATCTTTGCAATTTTTCCAAAGGATCAAATCATTTAAACTTGAATGTTACAAGATGCCAATAGGATCACTAGCAACCCAAAATGCCCAGATGCTTGCTCTCAAAATTAAAAAAGATAGCTGCCTATTTTGATTATTATTTCCTAAAATAAACATAGGGATGAGATATAAGATAAAGGCCAGTCACAAATGCAAAGAGCAGGCTTGAGCTCAGAGTTCTCTGATCCAAGCAAACCACTCACAAACATCTTCACCAAATTCCATTCTTAAGGATGTTCAAACTGTATAAGAAAAGCATGAAGAGCAATGGCATTGATGGGAATTTTCACTGCCCTTCCTGTGAGTTAGAACTGATTATTTCTTATCCTGGCTTAGACAACTGGTTAAAAGAATTGCTCTGGATATATTCAACTGACTTGACTGTGGTGATGGTTTCACAGATACACATATATGTCAAAGCTATCACATTGTACACTTTAAATAAGCAGCTTATTTTATATCAGTTATACCTCAAGAAAGCTTTTTTTAAAAAGTAATCACTCAGAGATATACAACAGGGAACATTCTTAGAACTGATTTCTGAGCATCATCTAGACTGGGGTTTCTCTACTGTGTTGCAGGGAATTAAGAGGCCGTAGCAATCAGGGTCCAACCAAGGAAAGAGAAAGCCCTGCAAGTGTTCATAGCAGAGGGAATTTAATAAAGGCAGCTGGTGGCATAGCAGTGGGAGAGCCAAGCAGCCAATCAGGTCATGGACTAGCACGACCCACAGTTAACAACAGCAGGAAGCCCCTTCCACCAGCAGGAAGGAGGGGAGAGCCTGGGGCCCCAGAAGAGCAGAATCACCTGGAAATGCAGCTTTGTGCAGTCTCACCCTGGGAATCAGGAGTGGATGTGGGAGCAGAGGCCTGGGTCTGACACAAGGGCATTTCAGAAAATAGGGGTTACAGAATAAAAGTAAGTTCAAAAAACTATTAAAACAAGAGAGGAAACTTCTTTACCACTGGGCTTGTTAGGGCTTTGAATGCTAATAGACTTGAAAATCTCAAAGAGAGGAATATCACATAAAGTGCTTCTGTGATCTTCTTTCACAGAGCATGTTGGAAAGGTCATGCTCTGTGAAACACTATTTGGAAAATGCAATACTTGCATTTTACAGAAAAGGAAATTTGGTTAAGTGGCTTGAACAAGATATTATAAAAAGAGATAACACTAACACTAGAGGCTAGACTCAAGCTTCCTGAATCTTAAACATATGTTCTTTCCATAACTCTGTATTGAATAGGCCTTAAGCACTTCCTAGCACCATCAAGAAAACCAGCTACTTAACCATTCCAGCGAGCAATGAGTCACTTTGGTGGTATAAACTACCAGGCTTCATGGAATGAGTACCATCTTCTCTGTTAGATTAAGAATAACCAAAGGCACCAACACTACATCAAAAGAACAAATGTAAAAGAGGAAATAAATGCCATAGAGTTGCCAAATGTATTAATGGTAGGAAATGAAGAGAAGGAAAGGAAATGCAAGAGAGAAAGAAGGAAACTAACCTCTACTGGGAACCACCTATATCCTTGCAGTTATGCTGGTGTCCGCATCTTCTCGTGACTACAAATGTGTGTGTGTAACAATAGCGTCAAACAACCTTAATTAAGTAGAAGGAATAACCAAGGTGCCACATTTGTGGGACTAGTTCCCAAAGCTGGTATTAAGAGATTCTGCCCTAGATAGACACCATAAAAATGCAAAGGTCTTTTCCATGGCCCTCTGGGAGAAACAACTCTCCTAATACCTTCAGCTGAAGGCAACTATGTGCTCCACAGTACTAGCCCATTTCACTCTTGGCTCAGGTCAACATCTATCCTGTCAGAGAGGTGGTTGAACCACAGCACATACTAAGGCAGATGTCATGAAACAAAGCTGAACTTCTCAAGCCCCGCCCCGCCCCATAACTGCCATGACCCAAGCTCTTCCCTCTTTCTGGGGTTTCATCTTTGCAGAGGTGGAGGAGTGAGGGAGGACATAAGAGGTGAGTAATTTAACTGGAATTCATAGTTGACAGGGAGAATTCATATCTCACCTGTACAGTACTTGTAAAGAAATGCTCACAAGTTCCCAAATATCACAAATGCATTGCTAGCTATTTGTTCAATAGCACTCTTTGTAGTTACCATGTTGCTTGCTTACATTATAGCATTTTCCCATTTATTTACCATTAATCTGTATAGTCCTTTCTCATAGAAAACAGCTCAAAGCAAATGAGCCTAATCTATACATCACTTACAAAGACGTCTGGATTTATGGAGTCTTTATAAATTTAGTTTTAAAAAAAAGAAGTCTCAGTTTTTGCCTTGCTGATAATATAGAATAGGTGACATTAGTTACTCTTTAAGGCAAAAGGCCACAAAAATATGATCTAAACAGTGTCTCCTGAGGAAACCTCTAAAGTCCTCTGATCCTACCTTTAAAGCCAGTAAAATGTATTTTTGTGAGTTTCTCAAGCTAAAATTCATGCTAAGTTTTAATATACATTTCCATAAACAAAGAAGAAATATTTAACCCCTACCCTGCCAACTCCCCAAATTTCAATAATTTACAAGCACAGAATTCCTATAATTCTTATTCATTCTTCAGGCTTCTTTCTTCTACTTCCCCAAATCCTGCTGAGCATGGATCAAACAGGGCACAAGCCAGGGAGAAATTTAATCGCTCATATCTCTCTGTCTGAGAGACTGTCTAGGTACTATGGTGACAGACACCTCACTGAAAGTATGTGGAACAAAAAAGATTTTTAAACTCCTAGATGAGAGAGAGGGAGATTTCTGCTAGATTTGCTGTCCATACACAGAAGTACAAAACAAGGTGCTCATATTCAATCAAAATTATTCATTTATACACTGATGTGGTAAAACACCAGAAACAAAATATTACTCGACAAAGGCATGTTATTTCTATTTCCCCAAACTCTACATATTTTGAATTTTAAGATCTTTATTGAGTTGTTTTTCTAGTTAAAGGTACAGCTTCTCCACAGAGGCCTTTGAGGTCAGCGAAACTACTCTGTCATTGGATAGATGGATGTTGTTATACATTTGTCCAAGCCCATAGAATGTCTCACACCAATAGTGAACTGTAATATAAACTGTGGTCTTTGGGTGATAATGACATATTAATGTGGGTTCATCAATTGTAACAAATGTACCACTCAGGTTGGGGACGTTGCTAGGAAGGGAGACTCTCCCTTTCCCGGTAGGCAGTGTATGGGAAATGGCTGTACCTTTCACTTAATTTTTCTTTAGGCCTATAACTGCTCTAATAAATAAAAATTTTTAAAAAGGCATAGCTTCTGTTTTTAACTTATTCTGATATGGGTGTTCAAATAAAATCTGGAAAAAAACAAAGTCAAGAAAAACTTTTAGTGCTTAATTTTATGGTTTACAAAGCTCTGTTTTCAGAATATTTAAATGTACTTCACAGATTTAAATGAAGGGAGAGAAAATAACTGGTCTCAGAGATTAAGCCAGGCTGATTATAAAAATCTCCCGGCCGAATCAGCACATAAAATAGCTCACACCAATGATACGGTTAGTTTATGCTCTGCTGATACACAAATCAGAATTTTTTGCCAGCCCATGTTCATGTACAGGAAACCCACAAGACTGTAAACACAGGAACAACAATCAACAAACGCAGATGTTTAAGGCTGGAAGTCACATTCTGGAAAAGGTGAAAAGGGTAAGTGGCAGAAGAGTCATAATAAGGATCGTGGCGGATATCAAAGTTCAGCACCGAGAGGGCGCAGGGGCTCTGTGGCTGGGGTACTGTTTTCCATCTACTGTGAGCCACTGCACTCCTCCCGCCCCAACCCCACCCCCACCTTTCCACCACCACCACCACCAGGCTCTCTGATGATGAGAAAACAATCTGAACATAAAACCAGCACTACGGAGCAAGGATGTTTCAGGCCTAAGACAATCCCAATCTATCTAGCAGGATCAGTAATCAAGGGCGTGTGCCCAGGAACCTGAAAGTCAGGAAGACTCTCCAACTCAGAACCAGAATCTCATTCCGCAAAAATGTTTGAAGGAGAGTCTTCAACCCAGTCTTTCGGGACTGGGTTAGAGATAACAAAACCCTGGGGACCTATCAAGGAATTACCTGATGTAATTTAGATATCATCTCTATTATGGACCCAATCTCTTTAATAATAGGCTGGGGAAGGGCAGGAAGAGAATCGGTGCCTGCGGGCATCAGAGGAACAATGCCACTCTGAGCAATGTGGTTTTCAACTCACTTTCAGAGCAGAAAAAAATTATTTGGGGTCAACAATCCTTCCACATACCAGATGTTTATAGATATGCATAGCTTTTTCCTTGCTAAAAGCAGAGTTCTAGAAGAGAATGCTATCCACTAATAGAAAACTCACAAAAGTCCAGATTTGGTCATCCTGGCTACTCCCCAAGGCTGTGCTCTTGCATGCTTTTGTAATTACTCCTCAGTCATCCACTCATGCCTGACCAACAACCCTATGGCCCTACTCCCCTGATGCATTAGGATCTCTTTGTGGTTCTCCTGGCTGTCCCTCAGCCTTCAGATATAACAGCAGTGAAGAGAAACTAACCCTGAATAAATGTAACACATTTAACTGCAAACACAAGAGGCTAGATGACATGCAAGAACCTTTAAAGCTCTAAATTCTATGATCTATGAATAATGCAAATTTACCAATAATTTCAAACTTCCTATCAATGATAGAGAAAGCCCAGCATAAAAATGGGTTGTCTGTTGCTGGGCACATTTCTCAGAAAAACAACATTATGGAAGGTAGCTGTGGCCTCAGCCATTTCCAGAGTCTAATTTATCCATAAGGGTGCTGAAATACGAGGTGTTTACAGTCGGGGAAAAAAAGTGTAGAGAACAATATATTCAAAACACTACTGATTAAACAAAAAAATCCAATCAACTTCAGTGAACTACAATGTCATTTATTTCTAATGCTTGTGGTAGAAGATTAGCAGGTATAACTCTGAAGTTCTGATAATTTCTGGCATTCTAAAAAACTTTAGAGGTTGATAGCCCTGGTTCTTTAGTAACTCTATTTCTTACTAAAACAGGAATGGTTTTCCTGCTCCTTGATACAAGTGTCATCAGTTCCATTTATTCTGGGTGAGACTGGAGCCATTTTCTGGCTCACAAGTTTCCAGGGGGCAAGCATTGGGAAAGAGATGGGAGCCAGAGTGTTGAAGAAGAGGTGAGGGGATTATGAGAGGAAAACCATCTTTGAATAACAGCAACTTCACTGTCATGATGAAAACAGAGACAGGACAACAGAATTCACTAGCTCTTGGTGGGGAACACAAAAGAAGACTGCAGCTGTCCTCCACACCAGCCCCTGGGTGACCCAGCTGGTGGCTGGGTTCAGCAAGGGCCTCAGGGAGGATGGGACATAAAGGTTAATGTGTAATAGCTGTTTACATGCATGGGGACTCTGCAAACTGTTGCTGTCTTAAGGAGTTTCTATATTGATTTCTACTTCTGTTATTTAGATACTTAAAGAAGCTTCTAACCAGGAACAGAATTATCTAAGTAAATTATTGTCTACTCTCCTTCCACTGATGGAAGCACTAAAGTGATGTGACTAAAATTCAAAGAGGATGGGGGAGGGGGAGAGAATAAGACTCACAATAGAAAAACTAAGAGAAAACTGTAATGGCTTTAAGTTAAGGAAAAATTAAGCATTACATGGACTAATTCATTTTTAAATACAGGATGGGAAGCAGAGAGTAAATGACTGAATTGGGGAAAAGTTTCAGAAAGCTGATTCATCATCCCAGAAATTTTACCCTCTTTATTTTCCTTTTCTAACTCAGCATTTAAGCAGATGAGGTGAGGCAAAGATGACAGAGCTGTTATCTTTAAGAGTCTGCTCTACTACCTTTGATACCCAGTATTCACCCACCTACCCACTCCCTCTCCCCACCATATTCAAGTAGAATATTAATTTGAAACCCGATATGTAAAGTAGCTAAACTCAGAACACACAGTGATGAAACACTGTGTGTTCTGAGAATTATTACATGCAGACCCTTAGGGGTTATTTTTCACTTACTTCATTGTACCACTGAGAATCCTTTTGTCCATGCAAATCAGAGGTAAGCTCTTCAGAAGAGGAACTGACCATGATTCAGCATATTTAAAAAGGATTTATACCCATTCTTAGAAGGACAACCAGAGGAAACACCATCTGAGGTCTAAACAATGATATCTGCTTGCCCTTTGATCTGTGTTTAAGAACACATTGTACAACTTTTTTGTTGAAATACCACTGAATTTCACATTTACTATTTTAAATCTCTTCAGGAAAAAATCTACTCTCTTTGAACCACTCTCTCCAAACTGTTTTTGCTGTGAGTAGTGTGCAGGCATGGGTTTATTTGCTGCTAACAAAAACCTTCCTTCTTAAGTACAGGCAGCTTAAATGAAAAATAGTACCACTGATCCTATGTTTATGAGAAAAGGACAGTGTAATGTATCTGGTTACACATACGAGTAAGGAATATTTCCATTTTTCTTCTAATTTATGTTTCCCAAGAGTAATTTAGTAGGAAGATTGCCAGTATTTTCAGTACAAGTTTCTTACTACTTGTACTAATACATACTGATTCCCTTTTTGAGCATAATTTGAGTTTTTTATTTCATTTTACCCTAGCATCTGGAGTTCAACACCTCATTAATTCAAAATAAATAAATGAAGTCTGAAATGCAGAGATTTAAAGAAACCTTTGCACTGGTCTCAAATGTAATGCATATTACAAATTAATGTACATATGGGTAACTAATGCAAAAGATGTTTATTAATTAAGCATGATAGACATCAAATACCATGAAACCTCAATATCCTAAATGTCTTCACTTACTTACTTATAGGTGTATCATCTCTAAATGATCACCACATTAGTGAAATATAAATTTTAAGCAAGAGATATGCCTATGGTTTCATTAACTCAATTTTTATTAAGCAGCTCTTATATGCTCGGCTTTATGTTAGGAACTTACATTACAACAGTAGATAAGCCTGGTTGCCTTTTGCAACTGATATCCTAGAGTGGTGACAAATAAATGAGTAAGCAAATTTAAAAAGAAAAAAATATACCCCTTGTGATAAGTGCAACCAAGGAAATAAACAGGGTGCTCTGATGGTGAAGGAGTAGGGGGTGGGGTGGGGGGAGCACTGATTCCTGTGGAGTAGTTAGAGAAAAGTTCTCACAGAAGGTGAATTTTGAGCTAAGACCCGAAGGGTAGTTCAGGATACTTCTCCAAGGTCACCAAATTGGCAGCCTTGTTTATTAGGCTGCCAAGACATTTTTAGCATTAGAAAACAAGTAGAAAATGACATCTGTGGCCCTGATTGAATGCAGGTTCATAAACCTGCACCAGCTTCCCCCAGCACTCTGCACACCAACCAGTTAGCACTTAGGAGGTTACACACCCACAGCCTCTTCACCTGGAGGGAGTTTAAAACAGCACAAACAACAGTGACCAGTATTTGGTATATGCAAGAGAAATTAATGCCGTTGATTCATACATCCTGATAATCACTCTAGCCGACAAGGATCAGGGTTTTTTAAATATATTTCTTTAAAAAAAGATTTTATTCATTTTTAGAGAGAGGGAAAGGGAGGGAGAAAGTGAAGGAGAGAAACATCCATGTGTGAGAGAAACATGGATCAGTTGCTGGGGACCTGGCCCATAACCCAGGTATGTGCCCTGACTGGGAATCAAACTGGTGACCTTTCGATTCTCAGGCCAGCACTCAATCCACTGAGTCACACCAGCCAGGGCTAAATGTATTTCATGAGTAAATTATTACTCAGCCCCAAGGAGAAATGATTTTTACAGCTATGTTTCCCTTACACTTCCAGTTTATAATCTATCTAACTCAATGGGTGTATAAGAGTAGTTTAAAACACAAAACTGTAACATGGATCTTTCTGTAGGCTCTTTAATAGAAAAGTCATGCAATGCAGCAGCTAACATGCCATCAACACAGATTAGGAAATCTGTGGAATTCTCCCAACATCCTTATTTAAAGAATCCACATTGCTAAGCAATTACTTTCTTCAAATGAACTGTCCTACTCAGAGTCATTTTAGCCTCTTATTATGAATCCCCTTTTCCTACTGTGAAATGGATTAAGATTAAATAGAATTGCTTGACTAGCAGGTGGCATGGCTTTATGACTTCAATTCCACTTACCTGGAAAAGGTTTTCTCCTCTAAGTACCCAGGTGGAGTCCAGATCTGGACCTACAGATTAGTACTTATAACTTACAGTCAGAAAGCCCAGTGGCTTGACATAAGGGGCTTGGGGCAGAGTTCCCTACCCATGAATTTCTTTCAGGTCCATATCAGCCTGGGAGGGAGGGAAGGGTTGAAATTAACATTAGTATTATTGAATTCTCTTGGAATATGTAAATTTTCAGTGGTATTTTTTTATCTTTAACAATCCTTTATGAAAAAATGAAAGTATCCCTAGGGAGACACTATGTTAAACCATCACTTTAGCAGGATTAGTTGGCAACCAACTTCAAGCAGTGGGACTCAGAAGCAATGTGTACCTGTAGACCAGGAAAGGTCAGAAAAGCAAGGGAGGAGGAGAATTTGGAGGTCATTAAACACAGTAAATCTCAGGATACTTTACAAACTTGCCTCATGCTAACTCTCACAATTTCAAATACCATCTAAGGCAGTAGTTTCCAAACATTGGGATCATTTGGGGATCTTTGAAAATACTGATACCTGGGCTCTTCCACACACATTCAGATTTAATTGATATGGGTACCACCTGGGCATCTAGATTTTTTTTTTTAAGCACCCAGCTGACTTAAATGTGTAGCACCATTTGGGAGCCACTAACATAAGGAAGCACTGTTCTTAATCACGTATTGGGATGATTTATTGACTTCCTTCAGACATCAGAATCTCCTATGCCAGTGCTTGTTGATCATGGTAGCACTTTAAAAAAGTCTGAGGCACTGAGAAAGAGAGAGAAGGAGAGAAAGGGAAGAGAAGGAAGAGAGACCCCGCCCTCAAAGCCTCTGACTTACTTGCTGCAAGGAGAAACCCCAGCATCCCCTAGTTCTGTTAAGTGTCCTCGCGTATGCTAATGCACAGCCAAGGTTGACAATCACGGTCCAAACCCAGGAAATGTTTTTCGGCAGACTACAACAAGATTCTCTGCTTCCACTTTGTCCTGGTTGGGACTACCAAGAAGAGGCAATAAAACATTTCCCCAAGACCGTCAGGGAAATCTGGGGGGGTGGGGGGTGAGGGAGCGGGCAAGAGGTGGAAGTTACTAAGCCAGAAGAATCAGAGATGTTAGAATAAAGAACATCGCTTGTCCTCTGTACCCCCGCCCCAAAAATTTTATTGACTGGCAGGAAAATTTCCTTAGAATGCTTCCTGGAAGTAGCTCAACCTTGGATTTGGTTCCAATAAATTGTGAAAATTCTTGTCCAATCAGAACCCCTGGCACTGCAAGTAGCAGGATTGGTAGGCCTTGAACCTGTGAGCTTCTGATTCATTAACTTCCCAGGAGGATTTCTGCACCACTCGGATGCCAATCGTCCTGCTGCACATCCCCACCCCCTGCGCTTCCATTCTTCCTTTCTTCCTCTAAAATTCAGCAGAGTTAAGGATCATCTTATCGATAGACTTGTAAAAAAAAAAAACTCGCTAGGATATTTTACATGATAGTCATTCAAGTAAATAATGTCCTTAAATGACGGACAGAGGTCTTTGACGTGGCTTGGCGACGTGCGTGCTTCTTTGGCAAGTGTCTGCTAACCCACTTTGGGATCTGAGCAGAGCCACGCGTCCTACGGGAAAGGAAGCCCGCGGACACGCACCTTACAGTGCCGCTGCACCCACTCCGGGAGTGGCTACTGCACCCTGATTTCTTCCGGTGGAGAGTGTGTCCCCACCATCCCTTTGTGTGCGTTAAACTGAGCCAGCTTATGAACGAAAAGTGCACAAATCCGCGGCATTGACTGGGGTGGGGGGAGCCTTCCTTACCGCCTCCTCATTTACAGATTAGAAAATTTGGGAGTGGGGTGGGGGGAGGCTACGCAATTTCGTCCGGGTTTGCCATAGACACTTGTGGCGGAGCCCGATTTAGCCGCCCTTGAATTTCCATTCTGTTGCCTGGTAACCGGTTCAGACCAGCTCAGCGCCCAACTCCGGCCCCCTAACCCGAACGCTTTCTCTGCCCGTAAAGCTTGATCAGAAGTTCAGCCTTCGGGGGCACTGGCCAAAGGCATGTGAGAAACGTTACTGGATTGGTTACCCCGGAGTTGGGCTAGAGATCCAGCCCCAAAACAACTCCAGCCCCGCCGGGCCGGAACTGGAGCGCCTTACTGAAGGTCCTTTTAGGCACCTTCTTCTGTAACTCTCCTTCCCCAGTTCCGTGGATGCCACTTAACACAACCACATAAAGCTTCCAAAGCTCTCAGCTGCTGTCGGACTCCCTAAAAGTCCCGGTGGGAAAACTGGCACTCAGGGCGTTAAAAGTGCAAAAGGAAACAGGAGGGAAAAGAGTGTCGAAGGGCCTTCTCGTTCCCAACTGACTGCACTCGGGCCGGACCTTCTCCTACAGTCTAGTTAACTTGGCCCAAGCCAGGCACTCTTGGGGAAATCGCGCTGAACGTGCTCCGGGCGCCTGCAAAGACGCACTTGCGTGACTCCGCACCTCAACCAGTGCGCCGCCTCCCGTGGCCGCAGAGTGCCACCACGCCGGCGGCTGTGGGGGCTGCACGTGCCGCCCACAGCCGCAGGTGGCAGGAGCGCGGTCCGCCCATTCTCGCGTTCCCGCCTCGCCAACCCCCAATGGAGCGCCAAGGGCTCTCCCACCCTCTCACCCTGCACAGCTCCAAGCCTGGAACACTGGAAAACAGGGATTGTTCACGTTGTACGCTACCCCAGATCCTTACCCAGGTTCACAAAGCTCATGACCATGTCTGCGTCGTTAAGGAAGGCGCTATCCTGCGCGCTGGTCAGTTGGGACGTGCCGCTGCCGCCAGGTCCCGAGGCCAGGAGGCTCTTACGGTTGTGGGGATGCGCCGCTCCGAGAGGCTGCTGCTGGGGCTGGGACGCGCCAGCCCCTCTCCGGGGCCCGGGCTGCCGCCTCTCCTCCGACGGCCAGCCCTCGTCGTCGTCGCCAGACAGGGCGTTGTACAGATCCAGCATAAAGAGCGGCGCGGACTTTAGCCGCCCGGGAGGAGGCTCCCCGCGAGGCTGCTGCTGCGGGAGTGCAGCTGGCTGCGGCGGCTGGAGGCCGTGCAAGGGTCGGGGCCGGTGGGGGAGCCCCAGGACGGAGAGGATCTCCTTCTGCATCTCCCGCTTCTCGTGCGTCTTGAGCCGGCGGTAGAGGAAGCCGGAGGAGGAGGAGGAGGACGGCGGCTGATCCGCATGGCCCGGGCTCCCGCCA
This sequence comes from Trachops cirrhosus, assembly GCA_028533065.1. NCBI lineage: Eukaryota > Metazoa > Chordata > Mammalia > Chiroptera > Phyllostomidae > Trachops > Trachops cirrhosus. The sequence continues at coordinate 81,144,384 of CM052542.1, read as the reverse complement.
TCCGCAAGCAGCGCCCCACGGCCGGTGGCGGCGGCGGCGAGCAGGGGCGGCGGCGGGGGCCCGCAGCAACTGCACAGCAGCCCCCACCACCAGCACAGCCACTGCGCCCTCCATCCCAGCCCAGGCATTCCCGCCCGGCCGGGCTGGCCCCGGGGGCCCCGCGAGGCGTGGAGCCGGAGAGCGAGGCCGGAGCGTGGCCGGAGCACTGCCGCTGTGACCCTTGGCGAGAACAGCCCCCGCCACCTCTCGGCGGGCTGGCTTCCCCTTCCTGGCCCTCAGTCCTTATCTCTCATGGTCCACTGTGGCGCCCCCAATTGCCCAGGATGCGAGGGGTGGGCGACGAAGAGGGAGATCACCGGGAGAACCACACTCCCGCGCAGGTCGCTAGAAGCGCAAGGTACAGGCCAGGTGCGTCAGAGTCCGTGCTGAGCTATGACCAGCACCCTCGTCCTAGGCAGGTCACGGAGCGGTAGCTCTCCGGCCTCGCTGCCGGCTCACGTGCGCTACCTAGCACCCCGCTGAGTGGAACTCGGGGCAGCGGCGGAGTGGGACCGCTCACGGGCTGGAGGTGATGCCGGGCGGCATCCCCGCGCACGTCTTTCCTTGGATCGAACAGCCGCTGTGAAGTTTACTCCGCCGCAGGGCCCAGGCTGCGGTGACAAGGAGTCCGGAGATGCCAATTTCTGCGTGAGGCTTAACTCCCTTCTAGCTCACAAACCCTCGCCCCTCCGCCCTCCGGCACTGTCTCTCCCTCTCAAAATCTCCGCGCGCTGCTCTATTCCCCCAGCGGAGGCGGCAAGGATCTTCCTTTTCGTTCAGTGTTCTCCCCGCTGCCCTGCAAACTCCGCTCTCAGAAAGAATGAGAGGGAAGTGGGCCGGTGTGAGACGCAGTGACCGCGGCGTCAGCCCCGGAATTCGCAGTCTCCCGCCTCTCGACGCTGCGCTCCCTGCAGCACCCAACGTGGGCTTTCTGGTGCGCTTCTCGCTCAGGTACCACACTCCAGCCCACTGGACTCCCGCCCTCTCGGGTAACGGACAGGCGGGCAGCCAATGGAGAGTCTCGTCTCTCCCGTATTTAAAGAGGCCCGCCCCTCCTTTCACTCCCTCTCTCAGGGAAGCGTAGCCTGGGCGGCGCGGACGTTTCAAGTGCACACAGAATTTTTTAGGAGGCACCCAAGGAACCGAAAGGTGGCAAAGGCGAAAAAGTCATCACTAGTGAAAATGACCTGATCGGTTCAGCACCTCAGTGTGAACCTTTCTATTTTACGATCACACAAATTGATGCTTTAACTAAGTAAGAGCAAAACCAGCTGTTAAGTCAAAGCTGCCTGGATTGAGGAAGAACCGAAAAGTGATAGTTTTCCGATTCTTGTCTAAGTTTCTCTTATAGATGTAAAATAGGCTTTTAGCGGACACGTGGCTTTCAAAGGCAGCTGCTGCAAGTTAGGACACACCCTCCCAGAAGCTGCTCACAAACTGGCTGCTGAGAGGGCCAAATATAAGCCAGACCCAGTATCTGGAGGGTTCGGGCATGTGCCAAATATTTTGACTTATCTCTTCATTTGGCCTTTGGCTTGGCTTCTTAAGCTAGCACCCCCCCCCCAAAAGAGGCTGTAATCATATATATAATTAAAAAGCCCCCCCTACCTTCCTGAAAATGTTTCAATGCTTCTCCAGCTTGTCAGCATTGCATTTTACTGTATTGAAATACAGTAGATTCTGGATACTCTATGCCAGATAACCAAAACTTGAAGTGAGGTGGTAAAGCTAATTCCCGTAAGGGTAGGAACTTAGCATGTCCCTGTTCAGACAGGGCCCTGAAATTCAGAGTGCTGTAAGCATTAGACAGGATCAAGTTTGTAAAACACATTTTACTTTCATGACAGTCACACTTCTCAGTCAAGGACACTGCCCACTCTACCAAACACCACCACCACCATGGCCTTTCAGGATGCAAATTTATTTGCTTTATACTATCCAAGAATGTTCAGTAATCTATGGGCCCTGGGCAAACTCACTTAAAATATTAGGATCTTTTACCTGGTGAAAAGTGTTTGGAATAGAAAACAAAAGTCTGGCAGCAGTCAATAGTCCACGGTATTGGAGAGCCAGAATATGGGATTCCTGGACTTTATGAGGTCATGGGGTTTCTGCTGATCCAAAACTTATTAGCATTTTTATCTTATTTCAAAGAATCTGGTTTTACATGGCTAAGGGTCTTTACCTCTCACCATCCCATCATCCATCAGATTTCACTTTCTCCTTCTGTCTTGACTCATATACAGTGGTCATTTAAGACACTCTTTAATTCTACAGATGTCCCATAACCACTGAGCTCAGGCAAGACAGTTTCAGCAACACTGGAGGCCAGTCTTTAACCATCTTCAGGGATTCTGTTCATCTGAAAGGAAAATACATCACTACTTGGTCTGGGATGCTAGGACCCTTGGAATTCAAGAGCTTACATCACATCTTTCTCTGTGCAGGACTTCTTAGCAACATAAAATCATTGCAGTGCATAAAATCACAGCAGCCAAGATTTCTGATCAGAAGACTGAAATCTCAATAAGTATATGTAAGCTTCCTGCCAAGTTCCTCTTTTCTCAAACTAACTCTCACCTTCTTTTCAAGACTTCTAGTGATACATAAGCAGAGTAAAGTAGTTCTAGTCTATAAGGGCAGTAGGGAAAAGGACTAGGAAAACTGTAAAAACCCTGAGGATAGATAAATGCATCTAGGTAGGGCTATGCCATTTAAAACACAGAAGCAGACTGTGACCCATCCCTATGCACCTTTTGTAAATGCATATATGATCTAGTGGTAAAACACACACAGAGTCATCCCATTTTCTCAATACTTGGTAAGCGGTAGATGCACCTATATGACAGGGGTCTAAAATGGTACTTAGCAACTTATTACTGATTAAAAACATCTGAGCAGCAACCTTGATTAAGGTCTGCCATGGGCTCCCCATCCCCACCAACATGGTCTATTCTTGTATAGTTCTAGAAAAGGGGGGTGCTGGTGATGAACGGAAAAACACACAACTCTGTGAAGAACCAGAAAGAAAAACATGTGAAGTGAGTTATGAAAATGATCCTAAGGACAGTGGCATTCAACTGAGGGCCACAAAAGGGGATATGCTCTACTTGAGTTCCAAGCATGTGCTCATGATTGTCAGAAAAACACTCAGAAACGCCCTTGGTTCCATTGTGGACAAAGGAGATGAAGAGATGCAGTTCTAAAACTTTAATAACCTCAAAATTTGGGACCACTGCTTCTCCAAGCCAATTGGAACTCCTGGTGGGTGAGGAACCCCTAACCACCAGTTCACCCACTCCCTCTTTCTGTGAGCCATCCCCATCACACATCCTAGCACTCCCACGAAGTCTCAGGACAGGGAACTGGACAAAGAACAGATGTGATTCAGGGCAGGTGCAGTGAAGGGAGAGAAACAGGTCTGGCTTTGGAGTTTGCTAGAATGTGTGAAGGGACTGGAGAAAAATCAGAGGTAACTTCGCCCCCTGCAGGTCACCAAAATATTGCTGCTCCGTCTTCTGCACTGGACAAGCTTCATTAAGTTCTCTTTAACTGTCACCAAAACATCTGGGTGGAAAGAGGAGGAACTGGGTCAAGAAGCCGGATGTGGGAGCCAATCCATACCAAACATCTGGTTGCTTGGCTGACATTTCATGCAGATGGCTGTCAGTTTTCTGGAAATAGGTTGCCTGTCTCACTACTGCCCCCTTAATGAAGGAGTGAAGAACCTTCACAATAAAGCACAGGTTCATCCCATGCCTCTGGTGATACTGGGGCTAGGGTAAGAATCCCATACCCAAGCATTCGGTAGTGCACAGGGTAATTCACACAACAAAATTTTGAAAGCAGCAATTATCCTTGTTCCTTTTCATATTATTAGGGTTTCTATTGTACATTTATAACATACATGACTAAATAATTTGTTTTTAAAAGATGCTGTTTTTTAATTTGATATGTTAAATATTCTATACTTTTTCTTTGAATTATATTATTAGCAATAAAATGCAATTTCAGTCTTTGATTTTATATTAAAACAAACATTGGCACCTTTCAGCTGACTTTCCTGAAGATGTAAGTTGCTGCTTTTAGAATTAATTTAACATATAAGTGTTACAGCTATGCTGCTCTTCTCTCAAAAAGCCTGAGGTCTGGTCACCTTGAGTCCTTGGGAAAAACTCCACTTAAACTGACTACATTTTTATCTTTAATATTAATGTAAGGAGTTGGGTATTTCTTAATATTAATTTTGAAATATAATAATTTGCTCAAATTTTTAAAATACCAATTTGGAGTCAAGTAAAACGGGAATATGTTAAGTAAATATTTGTAGAGTATGAGAAATGAAAATTGGAGAGTTAAATAAATATTGCTTCTGAAAGCTACACCTGTAAGGCGGCCTTCAAAATATGTGTCTCATCCAAAGCCTGTGGTAACATTTACATTCACTCACACTTTCCTTTCACTGTCAACTATTCAAAAATGCTGGGTATTCACACTTCAAAATATCATTCAAGTCATCATATTTTCCTACTCATGAAGGACATCTGGTGGCTAAGTGAAAAACTAATACATAAACCTGTTTCCAGCGATTTTTTCCACACTATAATCCAAATAGCAATTCTGTTACTTGTGTATGCTTCACACTTTTCACACAAGCTCATATCTTTATCATCCTAGGATCTAGGCTGTCTGCATAGTATTAAAATGAAGTCTGTAAATACATCCAGGTAATTCGATTTTTAAAATTTTCATTAGATAATTGACATGTGCAGACTAAGTCATTTTTTTTTACTGGGCAAAACAATGCTTAACACATTTCCATGACTAGTTCTACTATCCCTGAAGAATTTTATTTTATTAAGTCATAGCTACACTGAGTAGTACCTGAAGCTTCATAGCCTGTGCTGGCCTCTGAACATCACTCCATTCGGTGGCCCCCTGGGTACCCCATGTCCTGGATGTGTCTCTTGTGTGTCAACTAGGAGGTTCCATGAAAATATGACACTATCGTGTTGCCAATACTTAACTAACAGAGCTATGACCAGCAGTGGGTGTGGGGAGGCAGGGAAAACCACATTGACTGGATAAACTCAGGTTAAAATGAAGGTCAAGGCCATCTTTTAAAGAGGAAGTTTGAGATGTTTATCAAAGGGAGGGCAGACGTTGATAATAATTATAATATACATTCATTTATTCAGCAAATATTTGAATGCACACTATGTGCCAGGGGCAGTGTTCTAGGTTTTGGGGCACCAAAGAGTCAGAGATCCCTGCCCTCATAGATTCTAGAAAGAGGATATTGACAATAAACAAAATAACTAAGAAAATATATTGTGATAGGCAGAATATTGTCCCTCATGCTTTTTGCCACCACTGTTATACACCTGTGAATATATTACATTACATAGCAAACGGGACTTTGCAGCTGGAATTAAGTTTGCTAAACAGATGACCTTAAAACGGGAAGATTATCCTGGATTATCTGAGTGGGCCCAGTGTAGTCACAAGGGCCCTTAAAAGCTAAGAGGAAGGCAAATGAGATGTGGTGGCCCAAGGGGGACTCAACCTGGCTTTGCTGGATTTTAAGTTGAAGGGGCTACCAGCCAGGGAATGCAAGTGATTTCTAGAAGCTAAGAGCAAACCTCGGTGGACAGCCAGAAAGAAACCAGGGAACTTTCAACAAACTGAATGAGTCTGGAAGCAGATCATCACTCAGAGACTCTGGGTAAGAAACTCCCCGGGCAGCTGACACCGTGATTTCAGGCTTCAGGGACCCAGAGCAGAAAAAGCAGCCAAGCCTACCCAACTTCCCATCCACAGAAATGTGAGATAGTAAGTTTGTATTGTTTGAGGCACTACATGTATGGTACTTGGTTTTGCAACAACAAGAAACTAATACATGTGTAGTGTGGTGATGAGTGCTGTGGAGGATCGAACAAGGAAGGGGGATGGTCAGGGGGATTGTTCACAGGGAGTCAGCACTTGTGTGCAGACCTGGCAGACTAACAAGAAGCAGCCATGAGGCTCTCTGGGGAAAGAGCTTTCTAGGCCATAGAAACAGTGCAAAGACTCTGAGGCAGGAAGAAGATCAAGGAGGGTGGTATGAAAGGAATGAGAGAGTAATAGCAGGAAATTATATCAGAAGGCGAAAGAGGGTAGAAATTGGGGGCCAATTGTTGGTGGCATAAGTTTCTTGTAAAAGCTTCAGCTTTTAAAAAGCATCATAAGATGGCACAACAATATGGATAAAACTCACAAACATAATGTTGTGGAAAAAATGTCATATGTAAAATAACACTATTAGTATAAAATTCAAAACCAGACTAATCTAGAAGTCAGGTTAGTGGTTACCTTTGTAGAAGAGGAAAGTAGAAGTCAAGATTGAATAAAACCAAGGGAGGTTTCCCAAGAGTTGGCCTATTTTATTACCTGGGTAGTAATGTTTATACAGAATTGGTCCATTCTAACAATTCATTTTGTGATACACATATGATTTGTACACTTTTCTGCATGTATGTTATGACACAATAAAGAATTTGATTTAAAAACAAGTAAGTGAGTGACTACCACAACTACCAACAAAAAGCACGAGATGGGCAGATCATTGGACAGTTTTGAGCACAGTTCTGTAAGCTGACTTAAATGTTAAGAGAATCTCTCCAGCCACTGTGCTGAGAATAAACTATATTGACAGGGAAGAATCAAGAAGATGAGCTAAGGAACTCTTGTTAATGTTCCATCAGAGATGATGAGGGCTTGTACGGGACCTCAGATAGAAGCATTGGAAAGAGAAAAGTGATTGGGTTTTGGACATTTTGAAGGCAGACCCCAATGCCAAGAGAATGTACAAACTGCACATAATATGCCAACAACTTCTTCCCCAGTATGGGGTCAGAAAAGCATGGTTTTCCCCCATTGCAGAGGCTAGGGTGGGAGTGTGAATTTCCTGTGACTGAGGAAAACAGTGTTCATGCCTTAGTAACTGTCAAGGAATAGCCTAAGGGGCTTTAGCCAACCCAGAATCCCCACCAGCACTGTACTACAAGAGCCACTCAAAGTCAACAGAGTACTTGCTACCCAAGAACAGCTTCAAGATGAGATGTGATAGCCTCGCACAAAGGTTCCCTGTGTAATGCTTTTTTGTAATGCTTATGTAACATAATGGTTTCATCATTGAACATAAAATCTCTTTATATAAAGTTTGGTCATTAAGAATTAAATTAATTTTAAAAGGACTCCTATAAATGTGGTATCCTGGGTGGTATATTAGAGCAGGAAAAAAAGACAAAGAGGAAAGCAAATGGAATCTGAACAAAGTATGCTTCATTAATAATAATGCATCAATATTGATTCATTAGTTGTGACAAATGTACCATAACACTTAAAAACAATGAGGATGGGGACTTCTGGCCAAGATGGAGGCATAGGTAGACGCACTGTGCCTCCTTGCACAACCAAGATAGGGACAACAACAATATAGAAACAAAATAACAACCAGAACTGACAGAAAATTGAAGTGTATGGAAGTCGGACACCCAGGGATTTAAAAATAGACACTTTCATCCAGACCAGTAGGAAGGGTGGAGTCGGGCAGCCAGGCCAGGGACACGGAGCAGAGAGCTGAGCACCCAGGGCGGCGCACAGGCCCACAGTAGGCAGACCCTGGGTGCACAAGCAACAGTGGCTGGTGGACCCCGGCCAGGAGGTGGCGACCGGCAGACCCAGCGAGGCAGCCATTGTGAAGCAAGACACTGCATGCAACTCATGGTTCCAGTGCCGGGAAATAGAGCTTTGGGTCACTGACTGAGAAGGAAGGTCCCACAGGGTGCACAGGCCCACCGACACTGGAGTTGGTGTCAGAGGGGCCCGGTTGGCTTGCGGAAAGTGGCGGAAGGGTCTGGGGTCCTACAGAAAGCAGAGCAAGCGCCATTGTTCCTTCTTGGACCCCACCCCCACATAGCGTCACAACCCAGCCACTGGGGTGCCCGCCGTGGTGAACTCCTAAGGCCCCACCCCTCACTACAGGAGCTCAATAAGACCAAAAAACAAAACAAAACAAAAAACACTAGGGGGGTTGGAAAGGGGAGGGAGGAGGGGAGGAATGGGTGGGTGGGCTGGAATGGGAATAAAGGATAGAAACTGTACTGAATAAACTAAAAAAAAAAAAAAAACAGCAAAAAGATGGCTCAAACAGAAGAAGAATTGAAAGCCCCAGAACCCATCCTTTTAAGCGACCAAGAGATAGCCAACCTATCAGATGCACAGTTCAAAGCACTGGTTATCAAGATACTCTCAGAATTGGTTGATTTTGGTCACAAATTAGCTGAAAAAATGCAGGCTACAGTAAGTTTAATGAAGAAAGATGCACAGGGAACCAATAGTGATGGAATGAAAGATGGGTCTCACATCAATGGAGAGGAGCAGAAGGAAGAAAAAAACATACAACCAGAAAAGAATGAACAAA
>CM052542.1:81117987-81135381 GCA_028533065.1 Trachops cirrhosus | reverse complement strand
TCACAATTATTAACAACCACACCTGAAACAAAAACAAGAAGAAACTAAGCAAACAACTAGAACAGGAACAGAACCACAGAAATGGAGATCACATGGAGGGTTAGCAACAGGGGAGTGGGAGGAGGTGAGAGGGGGGAAGATACGAAGAATAAGTAGCAATGAAGGTAGATAGAAAATAGGGGGAGGGCAAGAATAGTAGGGGAAATGCAGAAGCTAAAGAACTTATGGCACATGGACTGAAGTAAAGTGGGGGGATGTGGGTGGGAGAGGGTTTTCAGGGTGGAGGGGAGTGAAGGGGGGGAAATGGGACAACTGTAATAGCATAATCAATAAAATATATTAAAAAACAAAACATAAAAGAAAAAAAACAATGAGGATGGGATATACAGGAACTTTCCCTACTATCTTTGCAACTTTTCTATAAATCTTAAATATTTATTTATAATAAAACAAAATAAAAGGTTTATTTAAAACATTCTAATACCATTCATCTTAGAATGTAATAGCTAAAGTTTGGCTGCCTCCTCTGACAAAGATAAACTAATATCTTTATCCCAATTAGATTCATAATAGCTAATGATTCTGCTCACCTTTTTCAGTCTATTTTCTCTCTTTTTCAGATGGGGTGAATTCGACTGAGGTGTCCTGAAGTTCACTGATTCCATCCTTTTTCATCATCTCCACTCTACTAGAGCCCATGCTGAAGATTCTTAATTCTAAATAAAAATCCACTCTAAATAAAAATTCCATTCTAAAACTTCCATTTGAAGCCCTGGCTGGCGTAGCTCAGTGGATTGAGCATGGGCTGCAAACCAAAGCATCGCAGGTTCAATTCCCAGTCAGGGCACATGCCTAGGTTGCGGGCCAGGTCCCCAGTGGGGATCACATGAGAGGCAACCACACATTGATGTTTCTCTCTCTCTCCTTCTCCCTCCCCCTCTCTAAAAATAAATAAAATCTAAAAAATAAATAAATAAATAAAACTTCCATTTGATTCTTTTTTTCTAACTTTGATTTCTTTGCTGAGATTTTCTACTTTTTCATTTGTTTCCAGCGAATTTGTAATTGACTGTGGAAGTGTTTTTATGACAGCTGCTTTTAAATCCTTGATGATTTGGATAATGTGCAAAAAATTCAATATCTCATTGATCTCACTATTGGGTCTCAGTTGACTTTTCTCATTCAAGTTGAAATTTCCTTGGTTTTTGGTATGACAGATGACTTTTTTCTTCTTTGTTGTGTCCTGGACATTTTGTCTCTTATGTTAACAGTCTCTGGGTCCTATTTAAATCTTTGATTTTATCAGGCAGTCACTCTGCTTAGGTTTAGCATACAGGTCCTGGATTACTTTTGTGGGCCATGGTTCCAACTGCAACTTAATTTTCAGAGCCTTTATGGTATTATTTTGGTTTGTGTAGTTTATCTGGTGTTGTTGGGGTTCCCATCATCCCTGCTGGTGCCATCAGAGGGGCTGAAGGATCTTTTCCAATCCAGGCCACCAGGTGTCTCTCAGTGGGTCAGGAGAGGCCTTCATGGATAAGGAGTCTTTCTTGGAGCCAGTTTTTAAACACCCACAAGTTGATTATCCATCATAAAATGTTAGTTCCGGGACGGCTTTCTGTAATGGCTGCATAACAAGTGTGGTCACTCCTTCTCCCTGTTGATGTGTACATGTTGATTATTCCTTTTACCTGAAAAAGCCAAGTCTACTCAACAAGATTCATCTGGTATATTTCAGAGATAAGTAGAAACTACTGTTTGGGCTTTGACATGGCATTATTTTTCCAAGTTTCATACAGAGACTGCTGAATTTACTCTATGAACAAACAAACTGGGGTGATGGGCAAAACAGGCAACTAATAACTAACTTGTAAGTCACTGTCCAGATAACTAGTCTGATTTATGCAGGTAAGAATCTACTATACCTTATTTCACCAAGCCAAAACTCTAGACTGTAAGCCCTGTTGTACCCCAGCACATAGCACAGTGCCTGGCACATAGTATAGAGCTAAGTAAACATTTGTTTAATGATAGTATTTTACTGGCTAAGGCGTTGGGTGGGGAAAGAGAACACATAGAATACCTTCCTGATCATATACTTTCTCTACCATGAGGAGAGCCCAATGCCTAAAAACCTGTATGCATTTATAATAGTTAACCTAAATTATAGCCAATGATAATAAATATTAAATTATTCACTGAATATAACCAAAATGTCAGGGCTTTAAAACTATATTATTCTCTTCCTATACATACACTAGCATTGGATAACAGAAGCTAATTTTAGCAGTCACCTCAACTAATGCATATAAATCACATTTCTAAAAATGAGACTTTTATAAAGAAAGAAAACTAAAACTAAAATTTGCCAATACACCTCACAGTGAAATGTTATTTAAGGATTAGTAAAACATTTATTTTCCTAGCATGTGAATAGGATGCTTGTTCTCATAATTTTCCTTCACGTCCTACCCCAGAACTGAATCTTCTGGCATCTGCGACAGGTTTTTTTCAACTACATACATACACCTGTTTCAAATTCAGACTCCCCAGAATCAGTAAAAGAAAGCTCTTACTGATGACATCAGCAGGATGGGGCTTCTGTCAACCAACAGTACACTTTGCTAAGGAAGAAAGGGGTCTGTCTCTGTCATTACAAGTGAGCCAAAGGGAAATAAAAATGTTACTTTTATTAAATTAATAAAATGATGTTACAAGTTTAGGAAAGTGTGTGTTTCATGTTAAGTATTTTACCATAATTACCTTTGCTCTATGTAAATTTATCTTACTTTTTAGTAGAGGAACTCAAGAATCATTCTTTTCAAGATTGCTGTGTTCTAGTTATGCAAGATGAATGAGTTCTAGGGGTCTGCTGTACAACATAGAACCTATAGTTAACAGTACTATGTCGTGCACTTAAAAATGTGTTAAGAGGGCAGGGCTCATGTTAAGTATTCTTTTTTTAAGGTTTTGTTTATTTATTTTTAGAGAGAGGGGAAGGGAGGGAGAAAGAGAGGGAGAGAAACATCAGTGTGTGGTTGCCTCTCATGCTCCCCCAACTGGGGGCCTGGCCTGCAACCCAGGCATGTGCCCTGACTGGGAATTGAACCGGCAACCCCTTGGTTCATAGGCCAGCACTCAACCCACTGAGCTACACCAGCCAGGGCCTCATGTTAAGTATTCTTACCAAAAAAAGGGGAGGGGAACATAAGGAAACTTTTGGAGGTGATAAATATGTCTATTTCCTTGATTGTGGTGATGATGCCATGTGTGAATGCATATGTCCCAACTCACTGAATTGTATACATTAAATATGTGCAGCTTTTTCATATCAATTATACTTCAATAAAGATGATTCTTTTAAAAAACTGTTAGTTCTTTCCTTTCCTACTCTAAGTATATTTCACTCAGCAAAATCTCAAAGTCTCAAAGGGGCACCTCCCAGAGAAGCTCAACCTTGGTGGTAGTGTGGGTTCAAAAGGAGCAGCTGACAAAGCAGTCAGGAGCCTGAGTTTTGTTGCTGAGCCTGGAAAAAGAGCTTATCACCCATGAGCCAGAATAGACTGTTGAACCTTCAAAAAGACACTCAGCACATCATTTGGCAAACACATGTCATGCCCCTGCTGGGTCTGCATGGTCTATAAAAAGGGCCCTGGGTTTTAGTGATGAAAAGAAGAGCTTCCAGCCCTCAAGAAGCCTGTGGTCTCTTGTGGAGATGGATGTGCCAAAAACTTTCAACACATCATGGCAAGTGCTACACAGGAGGTATGTAAAATTGGTCAGTAATATTCAGGAGAGGGTATTCATGGGCCAGCCTGAAGGAATCTGGGAAGGCTCCATGGGCTGAAAAAGTGGTTAAGGAGACAATTTTTAAATTGAGATTTGTAGCATAACTGTGAGACTATTCATTTGTGCAAAGATTCACTAAGTACTTACAAAGTGTTTGGTACTGGGTACACAAGTGTGAACAAAGCTGACATGGGCTTTGTCTTTATAGGATTCACAATCCAATGAGGTAGGCAATAGATAAATGAACAAAACTGTAATTGCTAGTTTATATAAAAGCATAAGCAGACTGTGGGGAAAAAAGTGAGGGAAAACATTTTCAGCTAAAGGAACAGCGTGCTCAAATGTCTAGAAATAAAGAACTCAGAACACTTATGAAAAGCAATGAAAGCCAATGCAGCTGACTTACATAGTAAGTACAGGGAATTCGATGAGCTGAGGTTGAAAAGATAAGCAAAAGACATATCATATAGGATCCTGAGGAATTTAGATATTTCCAGGAATAAAGGAATAGCACCAAAGGGTTTTAACCAAGAGTGTATAATGTATACACTCTTGTATAACCATTTATACATTCTGATAAAGTATTTTAAACTAGTTAGTTGGCTGCTTTGCACAAGAACAAAAAGGCCAAGTAGGAGGTTATTGTAGTAAGCCAGGTGACAGAAGATGGTGGCTTAGATTAGGGTGGAGACAGTAGAGAAGAAGTGGATTGATTGGACATATATTTGAAGGTAGGAAATTTATGGGACTTGATGATAGATTAAAATGGGATATTGAGGAAGAGGAGGAATCAAGGATTTATACATGAGCAAACAAAGTGGCTGGTGACATCATTTATTGACATGGGGAACTCTGGAGAGAAGTAAGTTAGGGAGAGGGGATTTGGAAAACAGGAGTTCTACTTCCAGTCAGGCATAAGTAGACACAGCTTGCCTCCTTGCACAGCCACAGCAAAAATTACAACTAAATTACAAAACAACTACCAGAATCATCAGAAAATTGAGCTGTACAGAAGTCTGACAACCAAGGAATTAAAGAAGCCACATTCATCCAGATGGTTAAGAGGGGCGGAGATGTGAAATGGGCAGTCACACATCCATGTATGGTGGCTAAAAATCAGGAGGGATGCCTCAGGAGGGAGGGATCCAGACAACCCAGTCCAGTATTCCAGTGCCAGGAAGATAAGTCCCCATTAACTTTCTGCTATAAAATCCAGTGGGGGTTGGGCCAGCAGAAAAAACTATGGGATTCTCAGAAGACTCTTTTTAAAAGGTCTTCAATGATCTCAGGGCTTATACAGACTCACTCCCTCTGGGTTCCAGCACTGGGGCAGCAGCTAGAAGGGCACCAGTGGTATATGGAGAGAAACTGAACTGTCTGGCATCAGGACAAGTATTGAAGGACAGCTTCCCCCCAGATAAATCTCCAGAGGCCAGGCAGCAGCATTGTCTCCTTTCTGAGCCCTCCCCTACACAGAGCCACAGAGCAGCAACTCCATATCAAAGACTCCATCAACCTGGTAGACATGGGTTGCCCTACCCTGGTGATTACCTAAAGTTCTGCCCCATACAACTTATTGGTGTGTTTTTCTACAATAGGCCACACTACCAAGACAGGGAGTCAAAGCAGCTCTACCTAATACACAGAAACAAACACAGGGGAGGCTGCCAAAATGAAGAGACAAAAAAACATGGCCCAAATGAAAGAACAGAACAAAACTCCAGAAAAAGTTCTAAACAAAATGGAGACAAGCAATCTCTCAGATGCAGAGTCCAAAACACTGCTTATTAGAATGCTCCAGGAAATCACTGGGTACTTCGATAGCATAAAAAGACCCAGACAGAAATGTAGATTACACTAAGTGCAATAAAGAAAAATTTACAGGGACCCAACAGTGGAGTGGATGAAGCTGAGAATCAAATCAATGATTTGGAACATAAAGAAGAAAAAACATTCAATTAGAACAACAAGAAGAAAAAAGATCCAAAAAAATGAGGATAAGATAAGGAGCTTCTGAGACAACTTCAAATGTACCGATATGCAAATCATAGCAGTGCCAGAAGAGGAGAAATAGCAAGAAATTGAAAACTTTAAAAAAATAATGAAAGAAAAATTCCTTAATTTGGAGAAGGAAAAATACATACAAGTCCAAGTAGAACAGAGAGCCTCAAACATGATGGACACAAAGAGAACCACACAAGACATATAATATTTAAAATGCCAAAGGTTAAAGATAAAGAAAATCTTAAGAGCAGCAAGAGAAAAGCAGACAGTTACCTACAAAGGATGTTCCATAGGGCTGTCAGCTGCTTTCTCAAAAGAAACTTTGCAGGCTACAAGGGTCTGACAAAAAATATTCAAAGTAATGGAAAGCAAGGACCTACAACCTAGATTACTCTATCAAGCAAAGCTATAGAATGGAAGGGCAGATAAAGTGCTTCCCAGACAAGGTAAAGGTAAAGGAGTTCATCATCACCAAGCCATTATTATATGAAATGTTAAAGGGACTTATTTAAGAAAAAGAAGATCAAAACTATAAACATTAAAATGGCAATAAATTCACAACTATCAACAATTAAATTTAAGAAACAAACTAAGCAAAGGAGAACAGAAACAGAGTCATAAATATGGAGATCATTTGGAGGGTTATGAGTTGGGAAGGGGAAGTGGAAGATTTGGGGAAACGATGCAAGGTAAGTACAAATTGGTAGGTACAGAATAGACAAGGGGATGTTAAGAACAGTATAGAAAATGGAGTAGCCAAAGAACTTATATGCATGACACATGGACATGAAATAAGGGGGAAGGCATTGCCAGAGGGAATGGGGGTACTGGTTGGAAGGAAGCAAAGGGGGAAAAACTGGAACTATAATAGCATAATCAATTAAATATATTAAAAAAATAGAACAGTACTTCTATTATACATTAAGTTTAAGGTCCCTGTGTGATTTCCAAGTGGAGTTACCATAAGCAGTTAGAGAAATTACTCTTACAGTTCAGAGGCATTGGCTGAATAATTTAATTTCAGGTTCATCTACATATAAATGATATTTAAAATGCCAGGAAGGGATAAGATCACTTATGGAGAGGGAGAGAAAGAAGACACAGAACTAAGCTCCGGGAAACATGAACATTAAGACTGTGGATAGAAGAGAAATCAACAAAAGAGACTGAAATATTGTGGCAGACTGATTGGAAAATATATGTTACTATAAAAGTGTGGTACCGTGGAAATCAAGAAAAAAGGAGGGAATGGACAACTGTGCTGAATATAGTCAAGGACAGAAAAGTGCTCCCTGGATGTAGCAACATGAAAATCATTGGTGACTTTGTTTTTCTTTTTTTAATTTTTTAAAAAGATTTTATTTATTTATTTTTAGAGAGGGGAACAGAGGAGGAAAGAGAGGGAGAGCCTCTCAATCCACTGAGCCACACCAACCAGGACTCATTGGTGACTTTGACAAAAATAATTTCAGTGAAGTGATAGGGACAGAAGCATGATTCATTAGGGCCAATGAGTGAATAGGAATTGAGGTGTGGAGAAACTATTAATAACAACTTGTTCAAAAAATGTTTTGTAAAGGTGAACAGAGTAATGAAATCATAGTTCAAGGAGGTCAAGAAGCCTAGAGACATTTTAATTTATGATAAGGGAGGGCAGGAAGATGGGCAATTCATCAGTTATGATAAGAGGAAAGAAAGAGAAAAAGGCCCCAGATGAAGAAGATGTGAGACTTAGTTGAAAGAAGATAAAAGACAAGTTATCATCTATTGTCTTAAAAAATAGGAGGCCAGGTCATCAGATGCAATGGAAGTTATAAAGGGCAGATTATAGAGAGAAGGGTGGGAGCAGAGAGAGATGATTTAGTCGGAAGCCACTAATATGGCTGCCCATGATCTTCACCTCCAACTATTCATCAATTTTTCTAATCTCCTTCCCTGGAGTGTGGGAGGAGAAAATGGCAGAAGTGATGAGGTGTCCCTTCTGAGATTGGATTATGACAAAAGTGTTGCACAGTCTTTCTCTCTCGTTCACTCATCATGAAGAAAATCAGAGCTGCTGTGCAGTGAGCTGCCCGGTGAGGAAGCCTACCTGCCAAGGAACAGAGGGAGGCCTCTGGCCCATCACCCAGGAGGACCTGAATCCTGCCCACAACCACATGAGGGAGTGTGGAAGGTGTCTTTAGCTGAGATTGAAGATAAAACTACAGCTTAAGCTGACAGTGGGACAACAAGCTTATGAGAGACCTTGAGTCTGAGATTCAAACGTAAGCTGTACCCAAATTCCTGTCCCATAGAAACTGTGAGGTAATAAAGGTTTGTTTTTTTAAGCTGCTAAATTTGGGGGTGACTTGTTACACTGCAATAGAAAACTAATACAGAGAAGAAATCAAGAAACAGAAATCTTGAACAGTAAGAAATAAAGTTAACTTAATTATGGTTAGGATTGATGGTGTTAAATGACCAGTTTATTAAAAAGTCTCACTTCAGTGGGGTGAAAATATAAAACATTTTATATTTTCTTCTAATTTAATGCATTCAACTCTACTGTCAAATTCCCATTTCTTATTCTTAAACACAGCTGCAGAAGATTTCATAACTTATTACTCAATTTCAATTTAAAGGTCTATTCAGTTTAACACTCCAATGTCTTTATTAAAAATGTCTCAGATTTTGAAGCAGCACCCTAACCCATTGTTTGGTCCAGAGCTTGAATAACCAGTGCTCTAAAACTTTTAATAACATTTCACAAAGTGTACCCCACAGAACACCATGGTGTCTTAGCATATTCTTCAGAATTCTGCCAAAAACAAAATAAACATATGCTATCTTCATTCTCTCTAGAATTTATTTAAAGTCTAACTATGAGAAAATTATTTGGCTGCATTATAAAGTTGTGTGTTTCTTTTGAATTGGTGTTTCAGTATTCTTAGGGTACAAATCTTAGCAACGGAATTGCCGGGTCAAAAGGCAGTTCCACTTTCAGTTTTCTGAGGAAGATTCCATACTGTTTTCCCCAGTGGCTGCACCAGTCTGCATTCCCACCAACAGTGCACTAGGGTTCCCTTTTCTCCACAACCTCTCCAGCACTTGTTGTTTGTTGATTTGTTTATGATGACCATTCTAACCGGTGTGAAGTGGTATCTCATGGTAGTTTTAGAGGGTCGCAGGTGGGCATTGGTGGGGCAGGGGAGAGCCATGAGGGAAAAATAGAGACAACTGTACTTGAATAACAATAAAAAATAAAAATAAAAAATAAAGTTGTGTATTTCTTCATTCTTGATAAACTGCCTTTAAAAAATAGTGTGTCCAAGCAGAAAATGCTGGGAATTGTTGGGTATGATTGTTTCATGAACAAATACATGGCTTCAATCTGCTTACTGATGGAAATGAACATTTCTTAATTTATTATTGCCTTGAAGTTCATCTTGATTTGATGATCACTGACTTACATTAGGTATCTTGTTTAAAATTTCAACTGCTTTGATATTCTTTCTCTTTTAATATCTCTTTAAACATTTAATAATGTGTAAATGGATGGGAATACATTTGGAATTGTTTCTTGGATGAGTTAATTCATCAGTGAGATAATACTTCATTACATGGGTTTAAGTTTATAAAATAACTCACATGCCCCTACTCGTGTTGTGCCAATTTTATAATCTAAATGTGTTCAGTATTTAAGAAAGCCAGATATAGGCTGATCTATAGAAACTGTCAAGCAGTGAAATTACTGTTTTTATTTTTAAATATGTTTTCTTGACTACTAAAACCGTGGAGTGGGGTGTGTATGCACATACTTAAAGCTATCATTTTCCCCCACCACCCTTCTATGGCACCACCTTGAATCGGATAGAAGGCTGCAGTCTGGTTCTGAGACACCTCTCCCCCTCTTTCCCCTGGCCTGCCTCCCCTGGGGATGAGGACTGGGAAAAACAAACAAGGAAGTGGAGGTTATTCTAAGGAACTGAGAGTCTACTGGAGGTCATGACAGGAGCATTTTTAATCCACTCTGGGGATTCTGATGCTGGTGCCCTAGCTGATATAGTGGCTTCTACAATGTATACCCAGGATGCATAGTTTTGGGGCTTGGTGTTCAGATTCACCCCTGCCTCCTCCATCACTGAGAATCCCTTCAGAAAGGGGCACAATGTGTGTCTTTGGCTCCCAAACCCACAGAAGTAGTCCATGCTCCCAATGATCTCCCCAAGTTGAGCATTCCCTTGCTGGCCCAGATGCCTCCTGGAAAGCCTTCCTTCCTGCCTGTCATCTCATGTATGTGTTCCTTTATATTGAGCCATGCAAGCCACTAAAATCCTGTCCATGTATCCTGAAAGCCAAAGAGAACTGCAGTGAAGTCCATCAACATCCATCTTCTTCAACCAAACCATATTAAACCATGCTCCTTACCCTGCTGGCAGGGGTTAGAAAGCCTTTCACCTTAGAAATTTCAGGCAGAGGAGGCACTCATTTCTATGGATATGTATACTCCTAAACTGCAAGGTACACATGTCAAGCTCCCCCATAAAACCCTTCACCACACTCCCCTCTGCTCCTATGGCAGCATCATAGTAGAGAAAACAGGTTTCCAGTTTCATGAGCATCAAGCCAAGGAGTAAGACACCACCTTCCCTTCTTGTGATTCATTCATCTCTACAAGTGATTCTCTTGATGTTCCGCACATATGCTTGACTTGGTAGGGAACAGTCCCCCCAGTCCTCCTCCATGGTGAGAAAGTGAAAAAGTCACATATTTCACCACCAGGCCCATGACTTCTGGCTCCACAGATTCCCTTCCCCTGCCCTCTGTAGGCATATGGGGGGAGGACCAAATCATGGCTGAGCGGTGCGGGAAAGCTCTCTAGTAGACTTTGATGGAGTGTCTGGCCCTAAACATGGGCAGCTGCTAGTACTCTTGCTTCTCTGTCCTCCATTTTGGACCCCCAGTTTCTGAGCCTGGAAAGTAGTAAATGTCTCTCTTTGAGTGGCAAACAATCATTGGAGGCTATTCCATGGAAAGAGAAAAGCATATACAAAGGCCAAGAAGCACGCAAGTCCACAGTTACTGAGCATTAAGTAGATCCTTATGCCTGCTTTGCAAGGACGCTTAGACCTGAGTCAAAGCTCAGGCTAAAGACACAAAAAGAGATCCAGTTGTGAAGAGACCTGTATGCCCTTCTAAACAGAACAAAGTATATACTATAGATGACACACAGTCAGTAAAGGCTTTTTTTACAAAAGGGTGACAAGACTCAATATGCCTGTTGGAAAGGTGGCTCTGCTGGCAGTGTGGCAGGTAGATTATGGAGATGCATCTAGAAGCAGAAGGAAAGGAAACATGGGTGCTGCCATGGCTCAGGTTAGAGGGGAACAATAGAAGCTGTGATGTGGGAAGTGAACAGAGGTCAAAGGTATTTAGGATATGGGCCAGACAGGTCTTTGTGATTAACTAGGTATACAGGAAAAGAGAGGAGACATTTACAAGGGCCCATTGGTTTCTGACTTAAAGAACCTGATAGAAAACAATGGCATTTACAAAGACAAAGAGTTCAGCAGAAGGTGATGAATTCCACTTTAGACATACTGAGTTTGAGGATCTTATAGGCTATCCACATGGAGCTGCCCAGTTGGACATACAGCAATATCACTCAGTGTCAACCTGGCTAAGACTTCAATTTGGAAGTTGGAGCCACAAGTATGAGGGGGTCGGTACAGAGTGATAAGAGGACTCAGAGAACTAGAAGAGACTAGTGCCATAGAATTCACTAAGGAGGAGATTCTGTAGCAATAATGATACAGGAGAGGTCAAGTAAGATGGCATCTGAAGAGTTTCTGTTGAATGGAACCACCAGAATGTAATGTGTGATCTTGGGAAGCAAATTGCAAAAAGGTGAGACCTAGTGTATAAGGCAGCTGAAGAGTTAATGGAAAGTGAAGTAGAAGGAGCAGGAAGAAAAGAAGGCCTCCTGTGAAGGAAAGAAGAGAGAGACAATTAAAACTGGAGTAGGAGGCAAGGTCAAGAAAGGATGGTGTGTGGGGACAAGAGGGCATGCTTTAATTCAGAGTTGGGACAGGAGAGCCATTTTGAGGGCTTACTGTAATTCTGCATGCTGAGATGACCTAGAATTCTAGAGAAGCATACTTCTAGAGATGCAAACTGATGATGGGACTTCTTAAACTTTATTTACCAGCCTCATGAAGTATGTAATACTCCAGTAGAATAGAGTATCCATCCAGAAACTAAATTTCCAACTTCTAAAGTTCAATTCTTTGACTAAATCTCTATTTATACTCCCAACAAAAGGAATACAGAAACCAGGAGTACTCAAGACCTGTGAATTCAATCAGTTACTCATTATTATGTTCACATCTAGCACTTTGATAGAAACCATAAGCATTTTTGAAAGTATACTAACTGTAAATTATTAATATTCTGAATCAACTAATAACCCTTCCAATATTCTTCCAAACCTAGATGAGCTCCAAACATTCCTAGAAAAAAATACCCAATATAGAGACTGGTGTCAAGCTCATACTCACCAGTTTCCCAAGGACACTGATAGCTTCCTCTCCATCTCCAAGCAATGTCAAGGTTATACCACCTCAGTCCACTCCAACTCCAACTCCTCTTTGCCCTTCACTATGACCTTGCTTCATGACTCATAAAGGGGTTTGTGAGATCTATAGGAAAGAATGTCTCCATCTTCCCACACCAAATCTATAAAACCATCCTCTCCTCCTTCCCAGGACCAGTGTAAAATAGTACAAAATGCTCCAAATTCACTCTGGTCACGTGCCCTTGTGACTTCCCAAGGAGTTTACTCCTTTGATTAGTCTGAGAGTGTGTGCATTTTTGATACTCTCTCTCATACACATACCATCATTACCATCAATCTCCCCCTTGACAATAGATGACTTTCTTTATTGTGCTCAAATGCTTCAGTATGTTCCACTTTCAAGACCTTCCCTTCAATCCCCACCCAATACACAACCCCTCTAGCTTCATTCCCATCTTTTTCCTTCCCTTGATAGCTAGGTTCCTATCAAATGTGTTCTACATATGCCGCCTCCACTTCAACCCACCCCAATCTGGCTTCCAATTCCACCATGCAAGGGTCACTATGTTGTCAAATCCAAGAGCTACTTTAGAAACTTTGCATAGTAATCAGCTTGACCTCTACCTTGTTCTTAAAATATTTTCATCTCTTGGCTTTTATGAAACACTCCTCCGCTGGCTTTGTCCTACCTGTCCTCCAATCCATTCTCCTTGCAGCAGCCTGGATGATCTTAAATATAAACTGTGTCCCTGCTCAAACCTTCTAATGGCCTTCAAAAATCCTGCTGACCTCTCTAGCCTCAGAATTGTGCCTCTCTTCAATGCTCACTGCCCTCCTGTCACACCTGGACTCCTTCCATTTCCAAGTCCTTAGGGACTTGGCACGTTATGTTACCTTTATCTGAAACAATCTTTCCTCCCCAATCGAAACTCTTCACCTACCTCAATCCTACTTTAATGCTTAAATATTGCTTTCTCAAAGAGGCCTTCCCAGCATAGATTTATTTATCCTATAATAATCTCTCATAGTGCTCTCTAGATTTTCTTTGTAATATTTATTATAGTTTTAGCAATTTATCTATTTATGCATGCATGTTTAATGTTAACTTGTTGACACAACTGGATCACATCCAAGAGGACAGGGCTTGTGTGCATTTTCCTCCTAGAACCCAGCATGTTTGTGGCCTCCAAGAGGCGCTCAACAAGTTTCTCTTGAATAAAATAAATTGGTATTTTGAAACGGCTTTGTCAATTTGAAAATAATAACATTCTCAGTATATCAATTATATCACATCATTTGCAAAAATAAAAGTTTTTTAGACAAAAATATCTCCCTTTCTGGTCAAACAATGGTGTGTTTTAGTGGAAAGAATGTAGTCTAGCTAAGGACACAGCCCTGGATCTGCCCTCTGAGTCACAGTTCACTCATTCATAAAAGAGGAGTACAATCATATATAAATAGTATTAATAGAATTGTTGTGAGGATTAAATAAGGGAAAAAACAGGAAAAGTGCTTTGTAAACTGCAAAGTACCAAATAATATAGTTACTAATGAGACGATGATACTAGGTTTAATTCTTTAAAGAAGGCTTTTTCCTCATTAGATTTCCTAAAAAGAAATAGGGCAATTAATTAAGTATTATGAAACTATGAGCTGTTCCCTGATTCTAGTTTACATCTATTTTTTCAGTTCATCTAGAAATACAAGCCACACATTCTGTTGAGGAGAAATGTGAAAAGTTTCTATTTTTAAAAAAGATTATTTTTTAAAATATTTTATTTATTTTTAGAGAGAGGGAAAAGGAGGGAGAAAGAGTAGGAGAGAAACATCAGTGTTTGGTTGCCTGCACACACCCCCTTCTAGGAACATGGCCCACAACCCAGGCATGTGCTCTGACCAGGAATTGAACAGTTGACCCTTTGGTTTGCAGGCCAGCACTCAATTCACTGAGCCACACCAGCCAGAGCAAGTATTTTTTTTATGAATTGATTGAATTAGCTTATTGAGATCAACATGTTGGAATGTGAATGCATCTATAATTTAATTTAGTTGATAAAAACAAAAAACATTGCCACGTGAAGTTGAATGAGCAAAAATCTTAAACAAAAGAATTCCTTTGTTATGGCTAAACTAAAAGGATGCCTAGCTCCAAAGTACAGGGCATTTGGGAAAAGCAGTAGGCCTGTGTTCCTGCAGGAGTCTTGAAATTATAAACTTCTTAAATGCAGGAACATGGCTACATAAATACACATCAGCCTTTCTTGGAAAAAAGCTTACATATCAAGCTGGTAAAAAAAAAAAAACAACAACAAAAACCCTAAGTGAACATTTTAGTTCGGCCAGTAACAACTCCAAGACAGTTTTACACAAAGTTGTCCTATTCCTTTTACCCATGATCCCTGCTTCTTTTCCTTTAAATGCCTCTCAGGATATTTTTGCTTCACCCCAAGAGGGGGGCACTTGGAAGTCACTATTCCCATGTCAACTTTAAAGAGCATCAACTGTTTCTTTTAAAATTACATTCTATACACATTAATATATCTAACATATTCATTCTAAAAGGGGTATTTATTTAGGTGTGACTTCAAAACTTACTTACCAATTTAGAAAGTTTATCCTTTAATATTATATATTTAGTCAATTATGCTAAAAGTACTTTCATAAAGCTGGCAAAGTAATTTAATAGACCAGAATAATCATTTATTTTTGTGGAATTTTTTTCAGTTTTATAAGACTATGGATATGTAAACCTACCAACATCTGCATGTCTCATCCTGATGTTTAAAACATGTTTTATAACTGCCAAATATGTGATAAAACTGTCAAAATCTATGGAAGCAGCTGCGTAAATTTTGAAACCAAAGTCAAGGTTCTATTTATTCTGTGACAGTGTAAGAGTTGCAAATTTTACAACATTATGGAAAGTAAAACCCTCACCCTTCTGTTTTGTTTTTTAACTCATGCTATAGAGATTTGTTCTGAGCACTTAGCATTTATTTGCTTGTTCTGTTCAAAAAATGAAAGGCTATACATATATTTTTAAGTTTTTATTGAAGTGTGATATACACTTAGAAAAGTGCATATGTAATAATGCACAATTTGCTAAGTTTTTACTAACTGAGCGCATGTATATAACCAGCACTCAGAACAAGCAACAACCTGACCAGCCCTTCAGACCCCGTTCCAGCAACTACCTGTCCCAAGGATAACCACAATCTTGACTTCTGAGAGTCTAAGTAGCTTCACCTGTTTTTGACTTCATATAAATGAAACAATGCAGTATTCTGATTTGTTTCTGGCTTGTTTTACTCAACACTGTATTTTATATATCTTACTAATGTATCTATAGTCAAACACTAACTTCCATAGCACTGCAGTTCGTGTCTAATCACTAAACAAATATTTGTTGAGCTTTTAATATGTGCCAGGAGCAAATGAATCTTCATTTCTATAGCTAACATTTTAGTGTTCATTTTTGTATAGAAAACCAATTAATAGAACCTTAGTTTACTAACTCATCTTTCAAAGTTAATTGCTTTGCCAAACTGAATTTCAACAACTTAAAAAATAATCTAAAAATCATTATATATATATATATATATATATATATATATATAATACACATATTCATCCAGATCCGTAGGTGGGGTGGAGTCAGGCAGCCAGGCAGAGAGGGGTCGCAGCACAAAAAGCAGTGGCACCAGACATGTAACACATCCTGGTCACGCATCCCAGGCACGTAAGGCATCCCAGGCAGTAAGGCATCCTGAGCACACAGGCGGCTGGCAGACCCAGCAAGGCGGCGACTGGGAAGTGAGGCACTGCATGCAAGGTGCCTTGCTGTCCCGGCCACATTCCTGTGCAGATAAACCAGGTGAAACTGGGCAGTGAGACAGACCACGCAACGCAGGGTCCTAGCACCAGAAAATAGAACCTCGGGACACTGATTGAAAACACCTGTGGGGGTTAAGGTGCAGGGAAAGACTCCCTGCCTCACAGGAGAGTACGTTGGAGAGACCTATGGAGTTCTAGAATGTACACAAGCCCACCCACATAGGAATTGGCACCAGAAAGGCCCAGTTCGCTTGGGGGAAGCGGCAGAAGGTACTGAAATCCAACGGAGAGAGGAGCAAGCACAATTATTCCCTCTTGGACCCCGCCCCCACATACAATGTCACAACCCAGCAACAGCGTGGCCCTATCCTGGAGAACACCTAAGGCTCCACCCCTCACTGTGTAACAGGCATGACCAGACCCCCCCCGCCAAAAAAAGGCTCAAACCAAAGTACAAATCAAAGCCCCACAGCCAATATTTTTAAGTGACTAGAAGATAGCCAACCTATCAGATGCATAGTTCAAAGCACTGGTGATCAGGAGGCTCACAGAATTTGTTGAATTTGGTCACAAATTAGATGAAAAAATGAAGGCTACGATAAGAGAAATGAAGGAAAATGCTCAGGGAACCAATACGGATGGGAAGGAAACTGGGACTCAAAACAATAGAGTGGACCAGAAGGAAGAAAGAAACAACCAAACAGATAAAAATTGAGAAATAAGAATTCAAAAAAATGAGGAGAAGCTTAGGAACCTCCAAGACATCTTTTTTTTTGTTTGCTTGTTTTTTAATATATTTTATTGATTATGCTATTACAGTTGTCCTATTATCCCCCCTTCATTCCCCTCCACCCTGAACACCCTCTCCCACCCACATTCCCCCCCTTTACTTCAGTCCATGTGTCATAAGTTCTTTGCTTCAACATTTCCCATACTATTCTTGCCCTCCCCCTGTCTATTTTCTATCCACCTTCATTGCTACTTATTCTTCATACCTTTCCCCCACTCTCCTCCTCCCACTCCCCTGATGCTAACCCTCCATGTGATCTCCATTTCTGTGGTTCTGTTCCTGTTCTAGTTGTTTGCTTAGTTTCTTCTTGTTTTTGTTTCAGGTGTGGTTGTTAATAATTGTGAGTTTGCTGTCATTTTACTGTACATGTTTTTTATCTTCTTTTTCTTAGATAAGTCCCTTTAACATTTCATACAATAAGGGC
>CM052542.1:81094749-81117487 GCA_028533065.1 Trachops cirrhosus | reverse complement strand
CAGGGTGGAGGGGAATGAAGGGGGGTAATGGGACAACTGTAATAGCATACTCAATAAAATATATTTTTAAAAAAGTCACAACTTCCATTCATAAAATATTCTCACTGTTTTCTCTCATGACATTTGTGATCTAAATAATTTGTTCTGAAATGTATGAATCCAAGCTCTTGGAGCAGTCAGATCTTGGGCAAATTTGTTTTCTAAAGCAGGTGATACAGTTCAAGGACACACTGGACCTGGCTGCAAATCACAATTTTGCCATATATTAGCTGTGTAACTTTAGACCCTCAGCCTCTCTGTGCCACTTTCTGCATCTATCAATAAAATGGTAAACCTACATGATTTCTGCAGTCTCTCCTAGTTCAAAAATTCTTTGAATCTCTTGAAAAAAAACTATTTTCTAAATCACTTCAATTTCCCTAGTTTTCAGGTATATGTAAGAACAGTCCAAAGAAAGCAGGCACTCCATCAGTTAAACTCCATCAGTTTAAATTAGGGAGGAGTCCAGGTGCGCATGTACTGAACCAGTGGAGACCATCCAAGATGAAATGCTCCCTCAGGAGAACATCTCCTGTTTTCCCTGCATAGCAAATGTTTGAAGATAGCATCTCAGAGGCTTGTACACTTGCTGTGTGGAGGTGGCTCTCTACTATATCCAGAGGGTATCACTGTAATATAATTTCTTTTAGAATAACACCCTTGCTGTTGGAAAGAAAGCTCTGAAATTGTGTTTCCACATTTTAAACTAATATTTAAGTACACAAATGAAGAGTTGAGTCAGGCCTCAGCGAAAGCATTGGTCATGAATAGCATTTTCTAAGTGTCAAGCCTAAGCAATGAGCCCAACTATATAACACAAAAGGTGAATCTATTTTCCAAAGAGAAAATCAACTGGATGTGTCCCCTTTTTTCTTGGTTCAATAAAACATTTAATTAATGATCTACTCCACCAGATAGGAACAAAACAACATCTTAACACTTTAGTCCTTAAAATTTTTAAATCTAACCACAAAGCTGAAAAAAACAGTACTTAGCAGACAAGGGACAAGTTTCATCATTTCTTCTGTGTCCTCATTTCCTATGCACCTTCAGATGGAAGAACTGGAATGTTCTTCAAGGTTAAGTAATAACTAATACAATAAAATCCAAAGTTTAAAAGATGTTGATAAATATACTAATATATTATCTACTGAAGTCCATGCCTGTTCTTTAGTTGGTTACCTTTACATTCATGGCTTAACTAAATTCATATAGATTGAGTAAAAAGAAAAAACAAAATTAGAACCAGCTGATATGGGCTTTCTATCATCTTCACACAGGGAATTACAAATGTTTAAGTCAAACCCTAATCCTATTTTTGGTTTATTTGAAGGAGAAATATATCAACACAGATTTTTTTTACCTCTAAAAAGTAAGTCACTACTTGCGTAAAACAAACAGCCCAGAAAGGAAAGCTCCATCACCCTTAGCCTGCAGTGGGGTTTGGGCAAGTGTGCTGACGCAACTCAGGAGTTCATTTGCCAAACAACAACTGAGCTCATCTGTATGGAGTTGGTAAATTTGAAAAGGTAAACTACAAGAAATGTTGCGTAATGACACCATAAGAAAAAAAAAGTCATTTCTGAGTTTGCTGTTATTTAAACTCTTTGAATTCTTGCTTCAGTGGCTCTGTTGAGTCACAGCTGTGATCCATGTTGGCATGAACCAAAAATAACATGGCTAGCTGCAAAGGTTATGGGGTTTGGGCCAGCTTTTTATGGCCACACAGCAGTACCTTTCTGTTGAGTGGAAATGTAACATTTAGCTTGTAAGGGAAATCTTTCTCAAGCAGGTTTCTTATTCAAAGTTGTCTTAGGTCTGCCCAAAGTGTTGTTTCTGCTGTGCTAAAAAGCTAGAGTGAGCAGACTGCTAAGGTATAAAATATTCAGAATTAAAATGACATACCTATCTTCAAGGGACTTACTCTGAACATCTTATGCTAGACAAGACCACTAATGGAGAAAATGAAGCACATTACTTAAGCAACATAAAATCAGTTCTACATCTGACTTTGATTAGAAAACATAAACCCTTTTCAGAATCTTTTCCCCTTCTTTCCCCTCCTCCCCCCAAAATGGCACTACAGACTGCTTCACTTTTTCCAATCATACAGTGATATTTGGAAAGTTCCATTTGCTTCCATTAAGAAAAATACAGAGAAGGAAAAAAATACATAATAGCCATCTATCATTTTGTATGTGAGGCTTAGTTATGGGATTCTAAAAAAATAATAATAATAGACCAATTTTCTTTTAAAGAAATGACTTTATATTAAAATAATGTTTTGTTTTGTTTTCTTATCTCTCAACAATAGTTTATTTTGCCCTGGTCTCCCGCATATTCATTTTTGTCATTTATTCAACACAGACTTATTAAATACTTATCATACTCTGGCATCAAAATACAGTAAGGAGCAGCATCAGCCCTTGTGACAGGGAATCTAGTAGGAAACACTGACACGAATAAAAGAATCACAGTATAAGTTTGGTAAAACAATTGTGATAATAACATCACATTTGATAGATAATATCAAGAAAGCTGAACTTAATCAAGGAGGATAAGACAGGCATCTCTAAGTAGGCAATAGTTGAGTGGAGGTAAAAAGGGTGAGACAGTTCCCTGGTAGTGAAGAGTGAGCAAAGAGCAATCCAGGTAGAGGGCTGCTATTTCCTGCTGCAAAGACCCAGCACAGGAGAGCCTGTGGTGCATCTGAAGAACTAGAAGAATATCTGGGTAGCCTGAGGGAGAGCAGAGCCCCAGAGAGAGTAGGGGTTGGGCGATGAGTCTGGTGAGTTGAGTAGGACTGAGCCCATGCAGGAACTAGTTGCCACTAATAAACATGTTAGTCTTTCTCTTAAGAAGAGCAGGAAGCCATTAAGGTGTAGTAGTGAGTAAGTAGTGGGTGACTTCATAGATTTCGGTTTTATATTTGTCACACAAGCTAATGGTTGAGTAAAAACAAAACAAAACAAAACTTCTGGAGACCTAAAAATGTAATGTTGCCTTAATTATTAATTATTGCTAGGAACATCCCCACAACACATATTGAGAATAAACTTGGCACATGTTAGTTCCCTAGCAAGGACAGACAATGATTCTTCTCTTCATGGTCATAGAAAGTTGACCTAAACCCCAGTAACCTTTGCCATTACTCATGTCAGTTTCAGCCAATTCCAACTCACCTGTTTCCAAAACACTGGGGAGGTGCCCTGGCAAGATGGGTCCAGTGGCCTTAACAAGCCAGTGAACCCAAGTAGCCTCAGTCCTTGGGCTTCTCCAAATGAAGCACCTGTAGGCAAGGGGCAAATCCCAAGAGCCTAGGGAAGTGACTGCTTATCAGGATGCTAGAGCATTAGCTGAAATTATCCTTCCAGAAAGCTTCTCCTGTTTGGGTTTGTTTTGCGTGAAAGAGCCTCAGAGTTTCTAAGCTGGAGTACAGTCCTGCTGTAGCGTACCTCTAAGCTCCATCTTCCCAAGTGGACTTCCATGGGAACCTTCACAATCAACCATTGCAGGACCCATTATCCAGGTAAGTCCACAGCTTGGAAGTCTGCTTCCCGCTTTTTCTTTTCTTTTCCTCACCTACCTCTGGCTAGCTAAGGCCTGCCCAGGTTCACGAGACCCCAGCATCAAGAGCAAGAATGATGAGCAAAGTCTTACAAGTAGAAAAGTGCTTTTTAAAATTTTAAACCATATTTTCAAGAATAAAGAGGATAGAATAATAATGCACAGACAAGACCCTCCGCCCCTACCCCATCTACCAGTCAGTCCCTGCAAAATAGCCTAATGCAGCTGTGAACATGAGGTAAACACATGAAACTGACCAGGCCCTTGACAGATAACTAAAACTGAACACTTTGACCCAACCTGGAAGTTGGGTTGAAAGAGCACATGTCACATATCATATAGCACATAGTAAAGCCAGGTTGAAGATTCAGGCAAGGGCTTTACCTTACAATAGATTAGTATAATCAGAGACAAATTATGACTATTGTGGGCCCTAGGCATTTTTGCCTTCCTGGTCCTTTCCTATATATATAAATTACATATATATATACTGCACTGGTATAAAGGCAAATACATTAATATTACATATTAAGACAAATTCTTAGACCTAAAAGTTCATTTCTTTCTTGTGACTTCATAAGAAGTTAAAACGTTTTTCATGGACCCCTGCAAATAGTGTGTGCCCTCAGCACTGAGCCCACTGTGCCCATTGACTAGGCAGGCCCTGATAGATTAACAGCCTCATGGAAACACATTGATGCTTCTTGCTCTCAGTGTGCAGGCGGTCCCAGGCATGAATTCCTGTCACAGAACTTACTGTGGTGAGAATTAGTCCATGAGCTTCCTGAGTGCAGAAACAGAGTTCATGCAAGTTTTCCTCCTTATCACTTAGCAAAGTGCTTAGCATTTAGTAGGCACTGGAAAAATGGTTGTTATATGAGTAAATTTAATGAGCTGGAGTGTGGGCTTGACTGAGAAGATAAGTAGAGCTATACTTTTTGTGGCAGGAAGACTGGTCAGCTTGGATTAGAGGCCCAGCAGTGGATGTTACTGCAGAAGAATGCAGACCCCGGAGTTAGGCCACCTGTGTGGGAGCTCAGGTGGCAGCACCTGACACCTGAGCCCCTGTGGGCACATGTCCCAGCCTCTTCACACCTCTGTTTCTCCACTTTAACACAGAGGGGACTGAAAAACTGTGGTAAGAATCTAGAGATAATAGTGTAGGAGATTAATACAGAGCCTGACCCATATAAGGAACCAGTACATGTTAAATATTATTGTTACTTAGCTCAAAACTCTTCATCTGAATAATGGAAAGGAATAGGTCTGTCACAGGGTCATTGTGGAAATCAAGTGAAGTAGTAAAGGCTGAAGTGTATTCTTAACTGTGATGTTGTAAGAGAGTATGAAGGCAGCATAGTGCATTAGAAGACCTGAATCTAGCCTCACTCCAAAACTTACTAGGTAGAAGATTTGCAGTAAAGTACTTACCTTACCAAGCCTCACTTTATTCATCCACAAAATGGGCATAGTGCCTATCTCAGAATGTGGCTTTGGGGATGAAATGACATCATGAACATGAAAAAGGAGGTTTGTGAAATCCGAGGTGCTATTTAAAAATCACTGCTCAGCTCTTGTTATTGGTAACAAATCTCCAAACCAACAAAATCAGTTTAGGTTTAACAGTGGCAGTCACAGGTCTCATCCTCTTTCCATTCCCCCATCTTTTCACTCCTCTATGTCAGACTCCTTTTGGTTTCAGCAGTGCTTCCTTAATGAGAGCTACCTTAGAGTTTACTTATGTTCTTACCCTCCTAAACTTTGGCTAGCCTGAGCTCCTTCCTCTATATACTCCTTTCGAGCCTGAGGTCCCTCAAAACAATTGCTCTCATTTCTGTGGAACTTTGAAATAAATTAGGGGGAAACCCTTTTGAAATTTCTCACTTCTCAAATTGAACAAGCCAGAGTCGGTATTAAATGAAATAACCTAAAAGGCAGCCCCTATATTTACTTCCCTTGCCCTTCAACAGATACACATGAATTTCCTGCCCATTTATAAGGCTATTGTTCTAGGAAGTAGTAAAACCGTAAAATAGACAAAAGCTCTCTGATAGCTTTATTCTCAAAAGTAAGGTCAAAATGACCCCTCACTGAAATTGACAGTTTTAAGCCCCCAGAAAAATCATATCTGACTTTAATCTCAGGCCTCAAATATTGCTTGCCACCCTAGCCCATGACTCGCCCTCCCAGAGGAAAGGGTGGAGCTGCCAAATGTAAACAGAGAGCAGGATACCTAAGTCTGAGAACCTCCAGAAGGCACTATCTCAAGATCCAGTTCCAGCAGGGATCATCAGTAGGGAGATTTGGGCTTGAAAGAGTCAATTGTGGACCAGGTCTTATTAACAATGCCAATTTTTAGCTTCAAACATGAGAAAAGGTTGCCTGTGATTTAGGAATATATCTCCTTTTGGTTTTTATGGCTGCAAAATAGAATTTTCTCAAATGTCTGAGATCATTTAGAAGCAAGAATTCTCCTTTCTTACCCATGTCACCTGCTTCTTTCCCTCCCAACATCTCTTCCTCCACCTCCACCTGAGAATTCTGGAGGCACTGAAGTGGATTAACTAGCAAAAGATGCCTGCCTTGTGTAGGCATCTCCCCATCAACCTTACCCCAAACATTATCCTTCTTCTGGTGGCTTTCCAGGGTGCCCCCTTTACCTAGTTTCTCTAAGAACCACCAGCTCCACCTGGCACCCCATCTCTTCCCACACCACGCAGGTAGATTCCAGGAGGCTTATCAGGACCAGTTTCCTCTGCCTATCTCAGGGGAGAGCTGAATTTACAAAAGTAAATTCTCCCAGGAATGAGGACTTGGAAACCAGAGACTGATAGTCAGTCTCAGGGTATGTGTCTGAAGGTGGAGGAATATGAATATTCAAGAGTTAAGAGATAGTCATCTCCTGCCAACAACTCTGAGGCACAAGATCTGATGGTCCACAGGTAAACAATAAAGCCCTGGGGTTAGATAAGGTGCTGTGGATGGAAGAAAGGAGAGGAGAGAAAGGGAAAGGAAGTGACCATATGAGTGTCTGATGGTTTTCTTGTTCTTGACTCCCATTCTGCTGCTTCCCATCCTTGCGTTCCATGAGACATGACTGTATCCATGCAATTCATTCTGCTCTTTGATTTAAGCTAGCTCAGGTTGATTGCTGGTATTTGCAACTATAGTAGACACTGGAGTTACCTCCTTACATGCATTTTCCTTTCTTGGCAATTACCTTGATTTTCATTGTTACCCACATTTCCTCAGTGTCATTTACATGCTTTAAGGGAATGTGATTCCAGAACAATCTATATGACTCAGGCCTAAGTTAATTGACATAACCTGGTCCCCTGACTATAGATGCAGGTTCAGGAAAGGAACAATCAGCCACTGAGGACAATGACATGTGAGGAAATGTTTGACAAGGTCTTCTGGAGGCTTCCAGAATGACCTCCTGGCTTGCTTCTTGGATCCTGATGAAGAAGTATGCAGACCAGGGAGTTGCTGACAGCCTTGTTATAACCACAAAGAGATGACACCATGGAAGTCTAAATGGAAAAATGGAAAAGAAACTTTGTCTTAGAAGACATCTAAGCTGCCAAATTAAACCATTCCTAAAGTCCACCCTTTCTCAGACTATTAATTAATATGGTCCAATAAATCCCTCTAACTAAACTTCTTAACTAAAATTCTTGAGGTACTACTCCAATGTACATGTTCCCACTGCTACTTTAGTATATTCTAGGAGAAAAAAAGAAAACAGAAAAATAATGCTTGACTGGAAAATTGGATGTTTCCAAGATACTAGCCCTTCTCTGCCACTAATTACCAATGGAAGCTTAGGCAAATCATGAACCTTCTTTGAGCCCAGTAACTCATTTGCAGGATGAAAAAAAATTAGGCTTTAACATCCTATTATTTTAATTGTAGACCCTTAGCTCCAACTTTTATTGAGTCCTGTGGAGGTAGTTTATAATTACATATGTGAGTTGTGCCATGTTCTCAAACTCAGAAATGAACAATAAAACAGTTTAGTTGCATTAAAATTCTCACCATTTTCCAACATGAGGCAAGAAACCCAGGGTTGGAATTATTAAAAAGAGAAGTAGAGAAAGGAAAGGAGGGAGCACAATTAAAGAGTTTTCTTGCTGAGCCCTGTTCACTTTGGGGGTTCAGAATAAGTCACCCCAACATGTGCCTCAGTGGTATGCAGGCTACTTTGAGCCAAAGGCAATTTTAGCTTCAGGTTCAAGAGAAACTTCTGCCCCTCCCTTTGACTACCTAGAAAAATTTGAATTAGGGGCTTTGCTCATAACACTTTGTCAGAAACTTCTTTTGACCTATTTATAGGGCAGGCCAAACTTCTATTTACTAAATTTCTGTTCTTCTTATCATCCTGAAATGATCTTTTGAAGACCCCGAGATGCCTCACCTCATTCCTAGCTGAAGATCTTTTATACCCAGGTTCCCTTTCTACCTCTGAACCACTTGTGTATGTGGGGTTATTTTCTCTTGCTAATCTGTCTCATGTCTATTTGATTATTAGACCAGCCATAATAACCTTGAGGGTGGAGGAAAGTTTGTTCCTCCCCCACATCACAAAGGCCAGTTCTTAGAGCATTTTTGAGTTATAATAACCAAAGCATCTGGAATTTGGTGGCCCTGCTGGTCACACCCAGCTTTCACTTGAGCTGTGTGATTGTAGTTGACTCCAGCAATGGGAAGAACAGCTGGTCTATCCAGCTGTGTAAAAAGGATCTGAGGCTATAATATTTAATTTAGGCTTTGAATCAGTTGGCATATGCATTGAACTCATAAAAATTAGTATTTGTTATTGATATTATTTTTCAAGATATTTTTCAATTGTTAGAAATTGTTTTGCTTTTCCCTTTTGTGCCTTGGTTACTGCTAAGAAAATAAAACCTGCCCATCCCAGAAACTCAGAACTGATACTCCAGGTTCTCTCGCTGGAAAGAATAACAAAAACAAAAACCTGCATAATTGACTTCCACCACAAAGGATACATACAAGATTGTGTGTGCACAGACACACATATATACTCACACAAATTTGTAAAGGATCTTGGACCCAATCATGCAAGAATCAAGCTGGGACCAGACCTGGATTTACTTTTACTGAAGGTTTCCAAATATTTAAGTTTAGAGCAGACTTCAGTACCATATTTTTCAAGAAGTCACTTCTCCCCAAAGCTTTAAATAAAGCTGAGCAAAAGTCAAGCATGATCTCAAAAGAACAAAGAGGGAAAAGTTCATAGATCATCATTTGGTGAAGTACCAAGGATGTATCATATGACAGGATTAGTCTATCAGGCCAATTTTAAGACTAATATCTGCCCGTACTAGGGAAAATAATACTGGAGGAAAATACAATTCTGGAGGTTATAAAGGAAGAGTATGGTGTGGATTTCCCAAATGCTTTTAGATTAGATTTAAAAAAAGATGATTAATTTGGTTGGCAAAAAAAATGTATTAAATACTTCAAACAAAAAAATATTTTGCAATTTTGTTAACTCACAGACACCAATTTGAGGACTAGAAGAAATCATAGTGATTACCCATTCTAATCTCTTCATTGTTAGCTGGCTTATCTATATTTATACAAAAAATAGTTCAAAATATAACTAAGCCTATTGAGAAGAGTGCAATATTCAATACTATATGATTTTATTTACATGAAGTTCAAAAACAGTAAAAATTAATCTATGGTGTTAGAAATCAGAATACTGGTTCTTTATGGGAAAGAAGAAGGGAATAAGGGAGGACCTCTGGTGAGGTTCTATCCCTTGATCCAGGTGGTGGTTAGTTCAGCAAATGTTAGTTGCAACATGTGTAATCAAGCTGTATATGTAAGGGTGGGGCAAAAGTAAGTTTACAGTTGTTCATATGGAAAATAATACAATAATTAATAAACATTAATAAAAGAATAAACTGTTTCACATACAACTGTACACCTGTTTTTGCCCTGCTCTGTATAATCTGTGCACTTTTGTATGTTATACATCAGTCTTTAGTTTAGAAATACATTAGCTTTTTATTCACCTTTTTTAACAGACATACAGTCAAAGTCATTGTTTTTGGTGCACACGTTTGAGCCAGACAAATGCATTCAGTTAGAGCACCATCATGAAGGCACAGAACAGTTTCCTCCCCCAAAAGATTCTCTCAAGCTTTCTCTTTGTAGTCAACTGCTCCCTGCACATTCAACCCCTGGCAAGCACTGATCTGTTCCCACAATTTTTTTGCATTTTCCAGAATCTCATATAAATCAAAGAATACAAAATATAGTCTTCTGAGTCTGGCTTCTTTCACTTAGCCCAAGGCATTTGAGATTCATCCATGTTCTTATGTGAACTAGTAACTTGTTCCTTTTTATTCCATTCTGCATATTCCAGTACTTGGATGTCACAGTTTATTTATCCATTCACCAGCTGAAAAACATTTGGGTTGTTTCCAGTTTTTGGCATTTGTGTACAAGTTTTTTATGTGAAGGAAAGTTTCCAGTTCTCTTGGCTTAATACCTAGGAGTGGTATTGCTAGATTATATGGTAAGTATATGTTTAATTTTAAAAGAAACTGCCAATTTTTTTAAGTGACTATACAATTTACATTCATTTCTACCAGTAAGAAATTAAAATTCCAGTTGCTCTGCATCCTTGTCAGCACTTAACATTGTCTCTTTTAAAAAGCCATTCTAATTGGTGAAGAGATCATTTTCATGTAAAATATTTGCCAAAGAGTCTGCTCTCAAAGGTACACATAATAAGTTTAAAATTGAGGAAAAGATAATATATATGGATATAATTCTGCAGGCCAATTGAAAGTATTCTACTTCCTTAAAAATAATAAACTTCCTTTTCAATCTGACGCTCTTTAATAATTAATATTGAGTATCTTATATTCATTGGATACTTGTATTTCTTTCTATGTGAATTGCCTATTTAGACACTGCCTGTTTTTCTATTAGTATTTTAAAAACAAATTGGAAAGAGCTCTTTATATTTTATGGAAATCAAACTTTCAGTTGTCATTATGTTGAAATAAGTTTTTGCTTTTACTTTATGAAGTTTGCTGTTATGAAGAGATTTTCTTAAGTTTAATAATCAAATTCATTATTATTTCCCTTTACAGCTCCTGAGTTCAAATATTATGATTAGAAAGCCCTGTTTCTCTCAAAAGATTATAAAAAAATTCTCACCAATATTTTCTATTTTTTTTATTTATTTTTTTTCTGTGTAAACACTAATATATTTAGAATTAATCTGGGGATGACAATTAAGTAAAGGACCTCAACTTACTGAGATTAAAATTAATAAGAGAAATTAAAATCTGCAAGTAAAGGTGGGAAATAATTTTATAAAGATTAATAAACTTCTTTCCAAAAATGATTTTTTAAAATTAGGTTTCTTTAGTCACTTTCATTTCATGCCACACTCCAGTTTTATAACCTTTTGAACTTTTTACTTTTTTTGGCTTTAATTAAAGCTGAACATAATAGCCCTGGTTGGTGTAGCTCAATGGATTGAATGCTGGCCTTTGAATCAAAGGGTTGCTGGTTCGATTCCCAGTCAGGCCACAGGCCTGGGTTGTGGACCAGGTGTCCAGTGAGTGGTACATGAGAGGCAACCAAACATTGATGTTTCTGCCCCTCTCTTTCTCCCTCCCTTCCCTCTGTCTAAAAATAAATAAAGTCTTTTTTAAAAAAAGAAAGTATAGGGAAAGAAAAAAAAGTGTTAGG
Source organism: Trachops cirrhosus (assembly GCA_028533065.1). NCBI lineage: Eukaryota > Metazoa > Chordata > Mammalia > Chiroptera > Phyllostomidae > Trachops > Trachops cirrhosus. The sequence continues at coordinate 81,106,141 of CM052542.1, read as the reverse complement.
AACTGGTGATAATATACAATTAAGCACTAAATCTTGTTCAACCTTGTTTAGCCAAAGCTACACAAATAAATAAAACACTCAATGAACCATGTAGTTCTAACTAGGCAGGAGAAAGTGCAGTTTTATTTGGCAAGACATACTATATCCTGACAATAATATTTGGCAAGAAAATATTATGGGGAAACATATATTAGTGTAAACCATGAGTGGCAGGGCCATTTGGTGGCCTGTGCTCATCCTGCACACCTTAAAGTTGGTTCATCATTTCATCACATCAAAAAAATAGCACAAATAAGCTCCAGCCAAGATGGAGGCATAGGTAGAAATGCCATACTTCCTTGCACAACCAAAAAAAGGATAACAACCATCTAAAAACAATAAAAAACAGAAGTGCCAGAAAATCAAACTGCAAGAACTCTGACAACCAAGGAGTTAAAGAAACTTTTCACCCAGCCTGGTAGGTGAGGTAGAGATGGGCAACCCAGAGGAGAGGACGAGAGGCAAGGCGGCAGACTATGTGGGCAAGGCAGGGCTGGCAGAATAGGAAATTAAAGACTCAAAGTTAGCTGTAAACTATTGCAGGGTTGCCACAGCAGGAGAAACTCCCAGTCACACATGAGAGAGTTCATTGGAAAGTGGGGCTAGAGCAGAGCAAGCAAACTACATTGTTCCCTCTCTAACCCCTCTCCCACAGACAGTGCCACAATGCAGAAAAGAGGCTTGCCTCACCCAGGGGGAATACCTAAGGCCCTGCCCTCTTACAACATAACAGGTGCACCAAGACAAAGAAAGATGGCCCAAATGAAAGAACAGATCAAAGCTTCAGAAAAAGAGCTAAGCTACAAGGAGATAGCCAACCTATCTGATGCAGAGTTCAAAACACTGGTAATCAGGATGCTCACAGAACTGATAGACCTCAGTCACAAAATGAAGGAACAAATGAAGGCTACCCAAAGTGAGATAAAGCAAAATATACACAGAACCAACAGTGAAGGGAAGGAAACTGGGATTCAAATCAATGATCTGTAACAAAAGGAGGAAATAAACATCCAACCAGAATGGAATGAAGAAACAAGAATTCAAAAAAAATAAGGAGAGGCTTAGGAAACTCTGGGACAACTTTAAACACTCTAACATCAGAATCATAGGGGTGCCAGAAGGAGAAGAACAAGAGCAAGAAGTTGAAAACTTACTTGAACAAATAATGAAAGAAAAATTCCCCAATCTGCTGAAGGAAATAGACTTCCAGGAAGTCCAGGAAGCTCAGAGAGTCCCAAAGTATTTGGACCCAAGGAGGAACATACCAAGGCACAACATCATTAAGTTACCCAAGATTAAAGATAAGGAGAGAATCTTAAAAGCAGCAAGAGAAAAAGAGACAGTTACCTACAAAGGACTGTCCATAAGACTATCAGCTGATTTCTCAAAAGAAACTTTGCAGGCAAGGAGGAGTTGGAAAGAAGTATTTTAAGTCATGAAAGGAAGGACCTACATCCAAGATTGCTCTATCCAGCAAAGCTTTCATTTAGAACGGAAGGGCAGATAAAGTGCTTCCCAGATAAGGTCAAGTTAAAGGAGTTCATCATCACCGAGCCCCTATTATATGAAATATTAAAGGGATTTATCTAAGAAATAGAAAAAGATAAAAAAACTATGAACAGTAAAATGACAACAAACTCACAACTATCAACAACTGAACCTAAAAAAACAAAAACAAAAACTAAGCAAACAACTAGAATAGGAACAGAATCAGAGAAATGGACATCACATGGAGGGTTTTCAGTGGCGAGTGGGAGGGGGAGAATGGGAGTAAAGGTACATAGAATAAGAAGCATAATTGGTAGGCATAAAGTAGACATGGAGAGGTAAAGAATGGTATAGGAAACAGAGGACTCAAAGAACTTGTATGTACAACCCACAGACATGAACTAAGGGGGAAAATGCTGGAGAGTTGGGGGTGCAGGAAAGAGGGAGATAAAGGGGGGAAAATTGGGAAAACTCTAATAGCATAATCAATAAAATATACTGCATTTTTTGGACCATAAGATGCACCTAGGTTTTAGAGGAGGAAACAGGACAAAAAATTTTGAAGCAAAAATTGTGGTAAAATATTTAATAACATAAATAACATAATATTTCACCAATGTAAATATAAACAGAACTCAACAGCAGCATTAACAACCATTATTCCTCCCAAATTTTGGGGGGGAATGTGCATCTTATAGTCCGAAAAATACAGTACTTAAAAAAAAAAAAGAAATGATCGATTTAAACCAGAACAAAGCACTGAGAAAAAAATAAAATAAAACAAAAGGTCAACTTCAGCCACAAAAAAAGCACAAATAATTGGCAAGAGATGTTGATATTCCTGAAGGTGTGGTGAGGAGATGAAGGAAAAGATCATATCAAATAGCCAATGGTAAAACTTCAAGTAATTTGTGTTAGCTATCTCTGTCCTTATGTCCCATGGCCTCTTCTCCAGCTCCACTTCAGGTAGGTTTTCTTTCCCTCTTCCCATTCCCCATTCCTCACACATAGCCTCTGAAAACCCTCTTTATTGATCCAAGCAATTCAGCTCATGCCCTTCATATATACCTCACTCAGCAAAGCAAAATCTCAGTACAGAACCAAACCCTCCAGCCTATTCACAGGTGATGTTTGTTTATCTGCCATATAAAAAACACTGAGCAAGAATTTTGAACAATGCCTTTAACTGCAGTGCTGAAGACATTATATATATATTTAAGCAGAGGTTATGACATTAAATTATAATTAATCTAAGCAATTCTTTGAAGAATTAAGCTAATTTGGTCCAGGTGTTTTGCTTTCTAGTAAACTTTCTAACATTCAAGAGAAAAACAAATAAATAGACATAAGTACAAGTGATGATTTATTTCTCCTGTGGCACAAGGAAGCATACAAATTCTTTTTTTTTAATATTATTTGTTTATTTCTTTAAAGAGAGGTAAAGGGAGGGAGAAAGAGAGAAAGAGAAACATCAATGTGCAAGAGAAACATCATCACCTGCCTCACGCACACCCCCAACCAGATACCCAGCCCCCAACCCAGGCATGTGCTCTAACCAGGAATCAAACCTTCAGTCTTCAGACCAGCACTCAACCCACTGAGCCATACCAACCAGGACAAAACATATGAATTCTTATGAGAAAGGACATTCTTTTTCTTCCCTTATAGCCATTGACATCTGAGACTTGGGGAATGGCTTTCCCAATCACAGAGATAATTAAACATAGACCTGAGATATCAGCATATGTCTCCCTAGACAATTTCATCACATCATCCTGCCTTCCTTGTTGACTACAACCATGGGAGAGAGTAAGAGAAACTACAGTTCACCATGGTACCTTCCAAATCTGGTTCCTTCTATGAGTTCAGTTACGCCATATTATTACCTGCCATAATGAATTCCTCCAGAGTGGCAGTCCTTGATTAACACCACACATTTCAGAGATATGGGAATAAAAGAAATGGTCCCCATGCTTCCCACCCTTCTCTGCAGATGGCAATTCATTAGAAGTCTATTTAGCCTTTGAAATCTGGGAAAGGCTCCTGAGCTCATCCTCTATAGCTTACTGCTCCATTTTATAGATGAGGTCACTATGTTCCAGAGAATTTAGGTGATTTAGTTGCTGGTATTGTTGGCTCTCAGTTCTTGAGTTCAGCAAACAAAAACTTCAGAGTCAAGAACTCTAATGCAAGAGGAAGTTTATTTAGCATGCAAAGCAGAAGTATACTCAAAGAGAAGATTCGAGTGAGACTTGACCTTTTAGAAAGGAAGTCGCAGAGGCAGAAGTGAGCCAGCTGGGCTGCGTGGACTCAGGGAACAAGGTACAGAGGCAAAAGAAGGGCCACTGGGGACAGGTTCAGGGGTTAGTACAGGATGAGCTGCCACTGCCCATTGCTCCCCTGGTTGCAAGTCTCATATGAACCATTAGAGCTCATTAGTGAGAAAGCACAGATACACACCTGAAGAAAGAAGGCATGGCTGTTCTTAGAGAGAGCACGAGCACTGGGTCCTTTGTCTTAATGGTTTTTATCTGTTTTCTAAAGGCAGAAATTTTAGGGGAGGTCTCAGGGGAGGATCTAAATAGAATATTCATCAGCTTTCCATGTGTATTCTTTAGTATGCTGATTCATCAAAATGAGCATATAGGGTTAGGGTTAGGGTTAGGTTCGTGGTCTCTACTGATAGGTCAGTGCTAGGGTAAAGATTCACAGGTCATTGCATCTGGTCCTGATGTCATCCATGGCATTGCTTCATCTGGTTTTGCTGCTTTTCTGGGCTTGGAGCTGAAACGAAACTGAGGCCCAGATGTTATTTCTAGTTTGACTGAAACTCTGTCTCTGTGGTCAACAGACCCAAGGCTTTGTTCCTAAGATTATTTGATGCTGATCAGAACCTCATTGTCCTGAGAGCTTAATGCTTAAGGGAGTGGCCATGCAAGGGAGAAGGAGACAGGTGAGTCAGGTTGCTGGGATGAGGCCAGTTTGAATCAACTATCAGTGTCAGTTTCCCCATTCCAGTTGCTAATGAATTTTCCTAGTTTCTTACTATCCCACCTCAGTTTGGCTAAAATCACCAGCAAGTTAGGAACAAAACAAAACGGGAACCCAAGGTTGCCTGCAGCTCCAATTATTTACATCAGGGCCACAAATCTTTGGCCCAAACTATGTTTTTTAATTGTTTACTAAAATTTTAGATTTGAGAAATGTCACCCTCATAGGTCTACGTTTTTTACTTTAAAAAATCAGAAGATTTACTAACATGAAATAATGGCTGCCTCCATTAGGTGAGCTCTGAGCCCTACAGTTCACCACAGTTGCCAGACAGTTCCTACTTATCCCACCTACTGGCTTCATTGTTTATGTAGCCAGCTTACCCCTAAAGCCCTGAGAGTTTGCAAGCTTTGCTTGAGACACGTGGTATGCACTCAACCTCCAGGTGATGAGCTCCCCATGCTCTGGAATCACATCTGGTGTATTTTTGTAACTCTAGTAACAGTTCCAGCATATGACTGATACTTAAAACACATTAATTTTTGAATCGGTATTGAATGGATGATGGATTGATATATGGTTATGGAGGGCAATGAGAAGAGGCATTCTTTCTCCAGCTTATGGTTCTGCTCTCCACCCTGAGTTGCTATCTTTCTGAGTGACATTGACATCCATGAAGAACATCTAGGTTCCTGCCAGCCTCAGCTCCAGCAGCCTTCACTACCCATTCTCACATGCAAAACCCTAGAGTACCTTTGAAGCATTAAAAAGTAGCAACTTCTCTCTCTGACAAAAGCTCCCATCTTATTAGCTATCACTCCTTGCTTCCACCATCCCCAGTCTTTAAATGTTAAAAAATAGTCCTTCAGCTCTTTGTCACACTTTTATCTCCCACCCAGTCATCAGTACTCACGGCTGCACTTCCTCCTTCCACCAGCGTACACTCAGGCTCCATGTTACAGAATCTCGGAATGGTTCAAAGTATTATTGTAGTCTAATAATTTCAGAGCACTCTGCACAAACATTTTTAGGGTCCAAAATTTGTAATTTAGCAACTTTAAACAAATGTATGACTTTGAGAAGGGTTTTGCTCTACCTTTTTTATTTTTGTGTGTTTTTTTCCCTTTGTGCACTGTAATTTTTCTTTGTTGAGCATAAGGTTTGCATTGTGGTGTGTGTGCATTTGTGTGTATTTTAGTTGCCTGCCAGATAAAGTAATGTGTATTCTCATTGTCCTCCAGATAAAGCACTATGATAACCTTACTAAAAACTCTGGGTATATCATTTCTAGAGCAACTGTTTAGAAGAACATGACTATGATAAACTGAGCTTTCCTGCCCACTCTAGAAGCATCATATTCGAACATACTGAAGACTTAAAGTTAGCCAGGCAAAGATATCAACCAGAAGGGGGTAACATATAATTCTGCTCTGTATTACCAAATAAACAAAATGCCACAAGCAGGAAAGAGAGCTGAAAAACCCAAATTTCACTGAAATAGCAGTTGCAAATTAAGTTGAATTAATTTTGACAGCCATACTTGCATGAAAACATCTGTTCTTTCAAGTGTATCAGTATCCAATCATCTATAACTTAAGTATGAATGATCCCTTGTTTAATCTGCATAAGGGCAAGATTATGTAAATGAAAACATAATAGGAAAAACAGCTATGAAAAAATTCCAACAAAACCTTCTAGTAAAAACTCAAACACATACACAGAAATTTCTCCCAAGATAGACAAGAGAACAAAAATGCTGAGGAAGAAACCAGGAAAGCAAGAAAGGGCCATTCAGTGACTCAATAATCCAAAACAAAAATAGGAAGAAGGAGGAGTCAGTTAGCAGATGCACTTGAAAGGGGTGAACATAGGAGTAATAGGGAGGACTGAAAGTCTGCAGACTTTCATATCTCTGCTGTTTCCTAACAGAGCCACTCCCAAATAAATATTCAGTGAGACATAATCCAAGTCCCCCAGCCCTTTCTTCAGGATTGCTGCCCTATGCCCTGTTGTGTGAAATTTCTGGGACTGCCACTTCAAGAAGGCATACAAAGTGCTGGGAGTTGCTTAAACAAACAATGGGCAGGCAGGTAAAAAAGAAGTAAAGAAAACAAGAGATGGAATGTCTTGTTAACAGGCTCTTCCTGGTATAATAGCAATGATCATTTAATTATTATGATTATGATGAATAACTAAGAATATATATTTCAACTTCATTTGTTTTGCCTTTTAGACCAGCCAAAAATTTAAAAAAGCAGTTAGGTCAACAATTAAAACCAGAGGGATTCATGGTTATCCCATTTGCAATATCAATTTACGATGAGGTAGATCCTTGTCAGGATAAAAGGGGTCACCTACAGCCATTTTCTTCAAAACCATTTCATCCAGACACATAGCAAACCATTGGAAAAAGAAATCCAACAATGGGAGATCAGCCAGGAGGAAAGCCAAATGCCCCCACCATGGGCTGTGTCAATAGCAGGCTTGGAAGGGTACTTCAAGGGGAGACACCCCAGCAAAACAAGCAAGCACCTTCAGAAGCAGCAAATCTTAGTACCAAAGAGTTTCCATAACCACATTTACTTACCCTATGCCATTTTATAGCAAGCTTGAGGCTCAACCAGGGCAAGAGTAAAGAAGGCAGCCAATCACCAGCTATCTCTAAGGTTTACTAAACAGATATGTCCCTCCACCTCTTCTCTGTTTCCTGATTTATCTGTCACATGACATCCTGTGATGCCCTTTCTCAGAAGTGCTTAAAGTCAATCTCTCTGTTCTGCATCAACGTCCTCTGTAAATTGTCTACACTTACCATCTCACCTTCCCTGTTCCTCTATACACCTCATAACCCTGCTCAAGAGGAATACTCATTTTATCTGGAAAACCACTGCGTTTTCCTCCTCCGTGAAGTTCTCCTCCATCTCTGGCAATATGTGAAGTCACTTCCCTTTGAGCCTCCATTCTACTTTCCTTCTTTCAGCACACAGTCCTCCACCAGTCGTAAGAACACCACCATGCCAATAAGAAGGGTACAAAGTTTCCCTAAATGGATTCTGGGATTTTCTGGTATTTACTCCATGTCACAACTTTCACCTTTACTGAGGGTTTTTTTCCTAGACACGAAAGGCAGGCCTTCAAGGGAGAAGCTGGGGGCTGTGTTTTTCCTCCCAATTGTTGCTGTGCTGCATGTGGCCTGTATGATGGAGGTGTACATAAACACAGCTCCCTTCCTCGCACAACCACCACAAAAATTACAACTAAACTACAAAACAACTATCACCCAGAATCGTCAGAAAATCAGGTTGTATGGAAGTCTGACAACCAAGGAATTAATGAAATTTCATTCACCCAGATGGGTAGGAGGGGTGGAGATGCACAGACACAGAGATGTGGAGACTCAGAATGGGTGGTCACACACCCACATGTGGTGGATAAAAATTGGGAGGGGTACCTCAGGAGCAAGGGATCCCTGCCCTACACCAGATCACCCAACCCAGGATTCCAGTACCAGGAAGATAAGTCCCTATAACTTCTGGCTATAAAAACCAGTGGGGGGTCGGGCAGCTGAAAACTGCAGGATTCTCAGGTGTCTTCTCTTTTTTTTAATTAATATATTTTATTGATTATGCTATTACAGTTGTCCCATTTCCCCCCCTTCACTCCCCTCCACCCTTCACACCCTCTCCCACCCACATTCCCCCCTTTAGTTCATGTCCATGTGTCATAAGTTTTTTAGCTTCTATATTTCCTATACTATTCTTTCCCTCCCCCTGTCTATTTTCTCCTACCATCTATGCTACTTATTCTCTGTACCTTTTCCCCCTCTCTCCTCCTCCCACTCCCCTGTTGATAACCCTCCATGTGATCTCCATTTCTGTGGTTCTCTTCCTGTTCTAGTTGATTTCTTTGTTTTTGTTTTTGTTTTTGGTGTGGTTGTTAATAATTGTGAGTTTGCTGTCATTTTACTATACATGTTTTTTATCTTCTTTTTCTTAGATAAATCCCTTTAACATTTCATATAATAAGGGCTTGGTGATGATGAACTCCTTGAACTTGACCTTATCTGAGAAGCACTTGATCTGCCCTTCAGTTCTAAATGAAAGCTTTGCTGGATAGAGCAATCTGGGATGTAGGTCCCTGCCCTTCATGACCTGAAATATTTCTTTCCAGCCCCTTCTTGCCTGTAAGGTCTCCCTTGAGAAATCAGCTGACAGGCTGATGGGAACTCCTTTGTAGGTTACTGTCCCCTTATCTCTTGCTGCTGCTAGGATTCTCTCCTTCATTTTTACCTTGGCTAATGTAATTATGATGTGCTTTGGTGTGTTCCTCCTTGGGTCCAGCTTCTTTGGGACTCTCTGAGCTTCCTGGACTTCCTAGAATTCTGTTTCCTTTGCCATTTTGGGGAAGTTCTCCTTTATTATTTGTTCAAATATCTTTTCCACTTGTTGCTCTTCCTCTACTCCTTCTGGTACCCCTACAAATTGGATGTTGGAACGCTTAAAGATGTCCTGGAGTTTCCTAAGACTCTCCTCATTTTTTTTTAATCCTTATTTCCTCATTCTTTTCTGGTTGTAAATTTTTTCTTCCTTCTGGTCTACTCCATTGATGTGAGACCCATCTTTCATTCCATCACTATTGGTTCCCTGAGCATTTTCTTTCATTTCACTTATTGTAGCCTTGATTTTTTCATCTAATTTGCGACTAAATTCAATCAATTCTGTGAGCATCCTGATCACCAGTGCTTTGAACTGTGCATCTGTTAGGCTGGCTATCTCTTGGTTGCTTAAAAGGATGAGTTCTGGGGCTTTCAATTGTTCTTCTGTTTGAGCCATCTCTTTGTGGGTGTGTGTGTGTTTTATTTTTTGGTCTTGTCGCACCTGTTATGTATGAGGGGCAGAGCCTTAGGTGTTCACCAGGGCGGGGTACCCCAGTCGCTGGGTTGTGACGTATGTGGGGGCGGGGTCCAAGAGGGAAAAATGGCACTTGCTCCTCTCTCCATAGGATTTCAGACCCTTCTGCCACTTCTCCCAAGTTAACTGGGCCCTTCTGGTGCTAATTCCCGTGTGGGTGGACTTGTGTACATTCTAGGACCCCGTGGGTCTCTCCTGTGGGGCTGGGAGTCTCTCCCTGTGCCTGAACCCCCACAGGTGTTTTCCATCAGTGTCCCGAGGTTCTATTTCCTGGCTCTGCAACCCTGGGTTGCTCAGTCTGTCTCACTGCCCAATTTCACCTGGTTTATCTGTGCAAGAATGTGGCCCATACAGCCAGGTGCCTTGCGCACAGTGCCTTGCTTCCCAGTCACCACCTCACTGGGTTTGCCAGCTGCCTGTGTGTCCTGGATGCCTTATGCTCTGGGGATGCATTACGCATTGCTTTTCGTGCCGACCCCTCTCTGCCCAGCCACCCAACTCCAGCCCTCCTACCAGTCTAGATGAATGTGTCTATTTTAACTCCTTGGTTGTCCGACCCATACAATTCAATTTTCTGTCAGATCTGGTTGTTATCTTGTTTCTAAATTGTTGCTGACCTTATTTTGGTTGTGCCAGGAGGCACAGTGTGTCTACCTATGCCTCCATCTTGGCCAGAAGTCTGGCTGTCATCTAATTTCTTAAAAGAAACTTTGCAGGCTAGATGGACCCGGCAAGAAGTAAGTATTCAAAGTGATGAAAAGCAAGGACCTGCAACCTAGATTACTCTATCCAGCAAAGCTGTCACTTAGAATGGAAGGGCAGATAAAGTGCTTCCCAGACAAGGTAAAGATGAAGGAGTTCATCATCATCAAGCCATTATTGTATGAAATGTTAAAGGGACTTATCAAAGAAAAAGAAGAAGATCAAAACTATAAACATTAAAATGGCAATAAACACACAACTATCAACAACTGAATCTTAAAAAACAAACTAAGCAAACAAGCAGAACAGAAATAGAATTTCTTCGGAGGAGGAAGGAGGAGCATGGGGGAAAAGTGCAGGGATTAAGAAGTACAAATTGTTGGTTACAGAATAGACAGGGAGATGTTAACAGTAGAAGAAAAGGAATAGTCAAAAAACTTATATGCATGACCCATGGACATGAACTAAGGTTGGGGGGATTGCTGGAGGGAATAGGGGGCTTCTGGGTAGAAGGGAAAAAGGGGGAAAACTGGGACAACTGTAATAGCATAATTAATAAAAAATATTTTTCAAAAAGTCAGTCCTTCACACTCACCTACCTCAAGTAGCTAATGTAGTGTCTTGCTCACTAGTACAGTCAGCCCTCTGTATCCACATCCATGGCCTCAACCAATCATGGATCAAAAATATCTTTTTTTTAAATGTTATGCTGTTGCTGACATGTACATGGTAGTTACTATGTGGTGTTCTGATGTTTATTATGGGTACATCTGTACTGAACATGTACAGCTTTTTTCTTCCTTGTCATTATTTCCTATTCAGTATACAACTATTTGCATAGCATTTACATTATTTTAGGTATGATAAGTGATCTAAAGATGATTTAAAGCTTACAGGGGGGTGTGTAGGTTATACACAAATATGCCATGTTTAAGCAAGGGACTTGAGCTTGTGTAAATTTGGTATCCATGAGGAGTTCTGGAACTAACCCTCCAAGGATACCAAGGAATTACTATACTTAATAAATATTTGTTTGAGTATTTATGGTTGAGCTGTATTGAAATGTAAACTAAAGTTTATGTGAAGTTATTTTCTTGTTTTATTTTTTTATTTTAGTTTATTCAGTACAGTGTCTATCCTTTATTCCCATTCCAGCCCACCCACCCATCCCTCCCATTTCCAACCTCCCTAGTTTTGTCCATTTGTCCTCTATATTTGTTCCTATAAACCCTTCCCTTCTCCCCTGAAATTCCCCTGAAATT
>CM052542.1:81058981-81094249 GCA_028533065.1 Trachops cirrhosus | reverse complement strand
CGGGATGTCAGTGACCAGAGGGGAGAGGGGAGGGAATTTCAGGGGAGAAGGGAAGGGTTTACAGGAACAAATATAGAGGACACATGGACAAAACTACGGGGCTTGGAAATGGAAGGGAGGTTGGGAGGGATGGGTGAGTGGGCTGGAATGGGAGTAAAAGATTGAAACTGTACTGAATAATCTAAAATAAAAAAAAAATAAAAAAAAAAAAAAGACCGAAATCGACAAAAAAAAAAAAAAAGTACAACTGTCTTTATTTGCAGATGGCATGATACTGTACATAGATAACCCCAAAGATTCCACCAAGAAACTACTAGAACTGATCATGAATTCAGTAAAGTAGCAGGATACAAAATTAATATCCTGAAATTAGCTGCATTTTTATATGCCAATAATGAACTATCAGAAAGAGAAATTAAGAAAAAAATCCCATTCACAATTGCTTCAAAGAGAATAAAATACTTAAGAATAAATTTAATCAAGGATGTAAAAAAGTTGTACTCAGAAAAATATACAACACTGAAGAAAGAAATAAGAAGACACAAATAAATGGAAGCACATACCATGTTCATGGATAGGGAGAATTAACATAATATACTGCCCTATACTCTGGTTTCTCTTCAGATCATATAAATCTTTCACCTTTTAACATAACATACTGCCCAAAGCAATCTATAGATTCAATGCAATTCCTATCAAGATACCAATGACATAATTCACACAACTAGAACAAATATTGTATTGTATTGTACTGTGGTTCCAAAAATGTATATGGAACAACAAAAGACCCTGCAGAACAACAGCGATCTTGAGAAAGAAGAACAAAGTTGTAAGAATCACACTACTCAATATCAAACTATCACACTACCAAACTATACTATAAAGTCAAAGTAATCAAAACAGCATGGTACTGCCATAAAAAAAAACACATAGATCAATGGAACAGAGTAGAGAGCCCAGAAATAAACCCACACCTTTATAGTCAATCAATATTCAGAGAGGAAACAAGCACATACAATGGACTAAAGAGAGTTTATTCAATAAATTATGTTGGAAAAATTGGACAGATACATGCAGAAACATGAAAATAGACCACCTTCTTACAACACAGCCAAGAATAAATTCAAAATGGATTAAATACTTATTAAATGTTAGACTTGAAACCATAAATATCCTAGAAGAAAACCTAGGCAGTAAAATCTCGGACACTGCTCATAGCAATATTTTTTCTGGCATATCTCCTCAGGCAAGGGCAACAAAAGAAAAAATAAACAAATGGAACTACATCAAACTAAAAAGTTTTTGCACAGCAACAGAAACCATCAACAAAATAAAAAGACAACCCACTGAATGGGAAAACATATTCACTGATACATCCGATAAGGGGTTAATATCCAAAATTTATAAAGAACTTATAAAACTCAACACCAGAGAAACAAAACTATCCAATTAAAAGTGAGCTAAGCACTTGAATAGATACTTCTCCAAAGAGGACATACAGATGCCCAACAGAAATATGAAAAGATGCTCCATGTCACTAACCATCAGAGAAAAGCAAATTAAAACCACAATGAGATATCACCTCACATGGGTCAGAATGGCTATCACCAATAAATCAATAAACAACAAGTGCTGGCAAGGATGTGGAGAAAGGGGAATCCTTTTGCACTGTTGGTGGGAATGCAGACTGATGCAGCCACTGTGCAAAGCAGTATTGAGATACATCAAAAAATTTAAAATGGAACTGCCTTATGATCCAGCAATTCCACTTCTGGTCATTTATCCGAAGAAAACTGAAATACTAATTCAAAAGAATATAAGCACTCCTATCTTCATTGCAGCATTATTTACAAAAGCCAAGATTTGGAAGCAACCCAAGTGTGTATCAGATGAGTGGGTAAAACAACCCTGGTACATTTACACTACACTATACTGCTCTGCTGTGAAAAAGAAAAAAAAAATTACCATTTGTGACAGCATGGATGGACCTAGAGAACATTATGCTAAGTGAAATAAGCCAATCAGAGAAAGACAAATACCAGATGATTTCACTCATATGGGAAATCTAATGAACTGAACTAACAAGCAAAAGAGAGACAGACTCATAGAGAGCAGGATGACAGCTAAGGTAGGGGATAGTGTTAGCGGGTGGAGGGATTGAGCAAAAAAGAAAAAGTACTCATGGACACGGACAATAGTGTGATGACTCAGGGACTGGGGGTGCAGAATGAAGTGAGTGGAAGAGGGTATAAGAGGGATAAATGGTAATGGAAAAAATACAATAAAAATACATAAATTTACAGAGAAAAAATAGCTCCAGAAGTAAGGAGTGGATCATAGCTCTCAAAAAAAATAACTCACAGCTTGTCCATTTACTTTAACCACAATCCCCTCCTACACTTACCCAGCTGAGAATTAGGAAGCAAGCCACCACAGTCAGGGCACTGAGTCACTGCTGGAACTGCCAAAGACCTGCACCCAAATGCTGGCACTTCATTTATTTATTTAGGAAAGTGCCTAATCCGGTCCCTTCATTGAGACACTAGTTTTTAACTTTTATTATGTAAATGTTCAAACATGCACAGAAGTAGAAAGGAGCTCCATTTACACATTCCCCACCTTTAGCAATTACCAACATTTACCAATTTGTTTTATTTCCTCCCCCATCCCACCCCCACCCCATCTTATTTATTTGGTCTAGAATATTTTAAAGCAAATCTCAGACATTATGGTATTTTTCCCCATAAATAACTTAGTATGAATCTCCAACTGATGGGATCTTTTATTTTTTTTACATAATCACCATGCCATTATCACACCTAAAAAATTAACAATAAGTCCTCAATATTATCTAATACCTTGACCATATTTAAATTTTGCTGATTGTCTCAAAGGTATGATTATGCAGTTTTGTTTGAATCAAGATGCAAATAAGATCCATATATTGCATTTGATTGCTATAACTTTTAATTCTCTTTTATTCTCTAATAGCCCCTCTCTGTTTATTTTTCATGCCATTGATTTGTTGAGGAAATTAAGTCATTTATCCTATAAAATGTCATGCATTCTGGATCTGACTCATTGCTTCTTTGTGTCATTTAAGTTCTTCTAGTTCTTGTGTTTCTTGTGAATTAGTTGTCAGGTATAGATTAATCTTTTGGGGGCAGGAATATTTGCTAAGTGTTGTTGTGTTCTTCCTATCATACTGCATCGCAAGCCTCGTAATTCTGGCTGCCCCACTTTGAGTACTGCCAAGCCTGGTCATTAGATTCACATAGTGTCAGACCAATCTCTCCAGCATACAGTTCTCCACAAACTCTTCACCTAAAACTTTAGTATCTGTGACATATGGTTGCCAGAGATCACCAACAGCAATTCCTTTCACCTCTGGCTTCAGAAGTGTGGCCACTGGTGACATGTGTCTTCAGTCAGAATTGCTGAGGAGGAGGGATTGCTGTGTGCTACCCATTTTTCCCTTTTTTGACCAGGAGTGCCTACTGCAGCCTCTCCAGCATATGTTAGGTGTGTGGAGGGGAGATAACTTTTCTTTTTCCGATTAATGTTTTCCAATTAATGGAAGCCACACTTGAGGACCTGATTTAGAAAACAAGATCCAGACTTTGAACTGATGAAAAGATTTGGAAATGGAAAGATTTGGGGGAGAGTTAAATATATTTTGTATATTGAAGGGATATTCACTGTTGTGGCCGGGGGACATACAGTGGTAGATTGTTCCCAAGAATGGCCATGCCTCCCCTCAGAGCTGGAGTCTATTTCTTCTCCCTCTGAATTCAGACTGACTTTGTCGTTTGCTTCAACCAATAAATGATGCTGTCTTTTGCCACTTTAGTCTTTAAAAGACCTGCCAGCTTTGAAAGTTTCTGCCTCCACTTTTGTGGAAGCCAACTACCATGTGAAGAAGCTCGGGACATATTATGAATGATGAGAGTTCACCTGGAGGAGAACCAAGGCTCCCTGGTGACAGCCAGCACCAAGGCCTCAGATGTAGGTTGGGTCATCTTGGACATTCTGGTTCTGGCCAAGCTCCCATAAAATATTGCCACATGAGTGACCCTAGCTGACCCATATAATAGTGATTTGTCATGTATCAATGGATAGGTGAGACAGAGATAGATGATAGATAGATAGATAGATAGATAGATAGATAGATAGATAGATCCATTGATGACTGTTGCTTGGACTCATTAGAGGTTGCAAAAGAGAAGAACTTCCTCCCAAGAACTATTTGTCTACCCTAAGTGCAAGAAAGGGAGGAAAAATACTTAATGCTTCCCTTTAATTTTGAATTTTCATAGTTTCTGAGTAATTCCAATTCACCATTAAAGTTGGTAGTTTTCCTGCTTTTATTGTTTTGGGGTTTTAGTATCATTATGAAACTATGGATATTTATGCATTTAATTGCAGCTATTATTGTTCCTGGTACTCAAATTATTTCTTTTTTTGGCCCATGGGAGCCTCCTCAAGTTGGATTTATGTCCTTGTGACATAATCATCATTAGTCTTTAATAGCTTCCTCACTGTCTGTCATAACAAGATAACCTATGTTGACTGTATACATTTCCTGCCCCAGACCTACAGTCCTCCATTTCTCCAAGACATCCTAGTTCCTTTAGTGGGAAGTGTATCCTATTTATTCTTAATTTACATTCAATTCCAACAACGTCAGAAATTAAATTTCCTAGCCCCAGATGCTTTGAAATACTACATTAGAAGTGGGTTGCTATAGATGTACACCCACGGCTGTGAAAGGGACAACTAAGGGCCTATTAATAGATGAGAAAACTGGGGGAAAATTATGCAAGGCAGAGATAAGAATTCAAAAATTTTAGCATCTGGTCCACCTCCAAACTTGCATTCTCCAAGAAGAGCTCTTTAGTGTTCCCATTTGATATTAAATCTTTTGACCTTTCTTTACATTTTATTTATGCCTCTATTATATTTATCAAGTTGCTGTTGTTTTGGTCTGTTTGTCTAAATTAGCACCCTAGATGCCTATTAGAGTCCTCTAAAGAGCTGTTTATTAAAAATAATAAAATAAAATAAAATGATGTCTGGCCCCAGTCCCAGAGATTAATATTCAGCTGGTCTGTAATGGGGCCTAGACATCTACACACTTCTTTAACTTTGCTGGATTCTGATGGACTGCCAGCACTGAGGATCTCAGGTCTAGGCTGTGACACTGAAAGGGTAGAGACTCACTGAGTAGCCCTTGTATCTCCCATAGCTGCACTACCCAGAACTCCCTGCCATTCAATGAATGCTCACCAATTGCAAATGGGATTGAAGTTACTAGGAGCCCTGAATCAAAAATTGTTAATCATTTTTGGGATAACAATTAGAGGCAGTGTTCCACCCCATTCTTTCAAATGACTGACTGGACCAGAACTATCTGGAAAACTTGACTATTCAAAACAATGTATTTCCAAAGGTGTTCAGATATCATAGGTTTTCATTTATTTGGGGTAAAACATTACTATAGTGCAGAAGCTTTTTCCCAAAATATTAACTCTCCAGTTAGAAGCATAGGCTGAAATGACACTGATGGATGCAGAGCTGAAGTTCACATGTAGGCAATGCACTATGGGAGGCATGATAATATGGCTTGGAAATAAAGCTACTGTAATATGGCCAACATCCAACAGAAGGTGCTCTGAACAAGGCAGTCTTCAACTGCCTTACATTGCTTCCTAACTGCCGATGTTCAATGAACTCCTGGTGAGAAAGAAATAAATGTATCTTATGTAACATACTTTTTGTATACCTTAGCACTGAGCAGAGTGATAGACATACTAAATAGGGGTTAAGTCTTTTAGAAAGGAACTCTGCATGTGCTTACCACCTGCCCTCTTGTGTGAGTACTGTATGTTACCACAGTGAGGGCCACATATTTTAACTATCCTCATCAACATGATACACCCACAAAAGCATTGAAAATGTGATCCTATTTTAGGAGACACAAAAACCTACAATTTTCTCTAAAAATGACCTAAATTGGAATTTTCTTCCACCCATGAGAGCACTACACTTATGGACTCACAGTCCCAAGACCTGTGTCAACAATCTTCTAAAACAATGCTTTACTTCAATAATTACATATAATAAGCATTTGGTTCCTTAATTTTTCATTAATTTGGAAATTTCTTTCACCTTAACAAAGCCAGGGTCTTTTTTTCTCCATCTAATACAGCCCATCTGGTCAACAGCAGCCCCATATTAGGGTGCCCACAGAGGTTCAAAGAAAAACTTTGTGTAATAGAGCCCCACCCTCTGAAAGGGGTCCAAGCCAAGAGGCTCTGGAGACTCCAGCACAAGCTTCATCCAGATCAGACCTAGTCCTGGAAAAAGACCCACTTTCAAGCCATGTATCTTTCTACCCACTAAGAGTACCTTTGGATAAACTCTAGAACCAAAATCAAACATTGAAATGAGATTTAGGCACTGGTTGTTTCTTAGGTGAATTTTATGAAGCTATTCTGGGCCTGGATCAGGAGTTTAAACAATCTAAAGTCCAAATCAAATTATGCAGAATGAGCTACTTCTAGTGGAGAATGAGGCATTATTTATCTGTTGTCTGTCCTTCAGGATTCTTTATGAAGCTAAGTATAGATTTGCCATGTAACTCCCAGACACTCTCCTGAAAGTAAGTGTTTATTCCTTTAGTGTTCCTCAACCAGTTGAGGTTTTTGAGTTCTGGTTGTCCCATTAACTGGAAGGGTGGGACCTCCAGGTTATGTTCCCACATTCTGATGTGATACCTTCTGATCTGGTTTCCAGACTATATTAGCACAGATTAGATTTGGAACTCAAATATGCCAAGGATTGGACTCACCTCATCAACTGTGAGATTTAGCTGTCCTGACTTGTCTCAGCTTCTTCAGAAGAGGGTATTAAGATTCTGTGTTCATTGACTTCTGGATGCTTTCTATTTTGGATATCATTGCTTAAAGGTTTTTGATTTTTTGAAATATCTCGTATCCTACTGGTAAATTTCAGTCTACCCCTTTAGACTGTGTGTGCATACACATGCACTTCCTCCCATACCTTTTAAAGGTCTTCACACACTTAAAATATATTCTTCAAAGGTATTTAACCCCTTTTCCAACAAAGATAATCCAAATCTAACCCAGCACCATGCCTAAGATCTCTGGATGATATGAAATCTTGTCAGTCAAGGAAGAATGTCATGCTTCATAATATTATAGTATATAACTAGATGATGATTTTAATAACCCCTGACACACTCAATATACAATGGCGGGGACAGAAGATAAGTGCCATAAAACCACCATTTGGGAATGGCAAGAACTGGAAATAGCACAGTGTTCACCAATCCAAAGCACATATCATGTCCTGTAGGCAGAAATAACAGGGCTTACTTCCTGGCATTGAACTTTGATCCTTGGTTAGCCAGTCTAGATGGCTCTGGGAAGCTCTTCCTTATTCATTTCTTCCATGGTTCGTGGTTTCTCCCTCTTGGAAGATCTTCTTGTCCATTATTCTCCATAGCCACATGAATTGTGGTTATGAATTGGTCATAAGGCATAATGCCTTACTTAGAGGCTACACTCTATTAACTCATTTCTTAATGATATGAATTTAGGACTGGGGATTGTCTTCAAAATTAAGCAATGGCAAATTGTTCTTGGCTAAGCTTGAATTTTTCTTTTAAGCCTTCACTGAAGGCCATAAAAAGTAACTAGCACACTCCAACACTGGAGTCCTTCCTACCAAATCTCTTGGTGTTGCCCTTGGTAGTTTGCTGTGTGAGTGTCGACACATAGCAGGTAGAAGCCGGACCAGCATTTTTACTATCACTTAATAAGCAGTGCCAACTTTACAACCTGGGATAGAGGACTTGTAACTTCACTTAGGATTGACTCAGCCAATTCGCTATTCCAGAATATGTTACCTACTATTGTTTACTCCTGGTGCTAATTTACCTATCATTCACTTATTCAACCAATATTTATTAAATACCTATTTTGTGCTAACTATTGTTCTCAGTTCTATGAGTACAGTGGTAAATCAAGCAGGCAAGATCCCTGCTTGCTTGGAAGATATAGTTAGAATTCATTCAGCACCAAAAGACCAAAAATCCAACACAAAGAGGTTTAAGCCAGAAAAAGAAGTAATTTGTTAGCAAAGATAATTGAAAAGTTCAGGGATAGTATTGGCTTCAAGCATAGCTTTCTGTAAATGCCAAACAATGTTGCCAGGACCCAATTTCTCTTCATCACATGGTCTACTGGCCGTGGCCTATTCTGTGTTTTGGCCTTGTTTTCAGACAGTCTCTCCCTTCCTGATCACAAGATGTCTACAAAATATCTAGATTGTATATCTTCCAGGCTTGAAGTTGAATAGGATTTCATTTTATTCTCTTTGACTGAGTCATATTGGGTCTCTGGCCAGGGAACTGAGACACCCTGATTGGCTAGATCTGAGTCATATGTTCTGAATCTCGAAGGAGCCAAAAACATCGGAAGTAGATGGAATGACAGTGTATTGGGATGGTTCCGCAGAGGGATATTGGGGTGTGGTTATCAGAGAAGAGTCAATGGATACTGGGCAGCAAAACACATTCACCAGATCCAGAGGAGTGTGGATGTCCTGACTCACATACACACCCAACCCAGGGTCTCCACACCCTGGCTTTCAGAGTTGACCAGGAGTTGGTAGTGCTACATTCAGCTGACAAATATCTGAATCAATGATTCATAAGAGGCCAGTAAGTACATGAAGTGAAAGTCCCAAGTCAGGAAGTCATCAAAAGAAGGTATGACTGTTGCATATTGCAAAGGGTTTTCTGACTTTCCTGAGCTTGTCTGGAAAGTTCTTTGCTGTTCATCATTCTTTAAGATCTGGATGAGGTTATTTGTCCTAAATTTTTAGTTTTGCAAAAATTTGGGCTCCTCAAGTTTGCCCCCAGAAGATTGAATAGTAAGGCTACACTATAACACCGTATAACTAACTGGGCTTCTCAAACTCTTTGCCAAGACTTACTCAACACTAGAGAATAACATGGAAACAGGATAAATATGACACACCTTTTCAGAAAATATATTTTTCTCATTAGAAAGTAATTTAAAACATTGTTTTATATATATGTATATATGTGTGTATATATATGTTAATTTTTGTTAATTTTAAGATAAACCATACATTTTGGAGAAATTTTCAAGTTTGCTGTGGATACCCAAAGTAAAGTAACTTGAATAATGGACAGGGAAAAAAACTTTTCCTCACAGAGACTAAAAGCCTGATCCTTATCAAAAAGCTTAATCTAGCTCCTCTAAACAGAAAATTCAGTGTATTGGCAAGGTAATTTTTAGGAGCCAGGGGAGTAACCATTGAGTATGGCTGAGTAATGGGCCTATTTATTACTGCTAAACAGACTTATAGGGAACGAATTTGAAGTTCAAGGTGAATAGAACTTCACTGTGAGTAAGGAAGGCCTTGCAGTTATGGAATTGTGGGGAAAGTATTAATCTCTTTCTTTCTGCTGGACAATTAGGAAAATAAATATGCACTCCTGCCACTCACATTGGTGGGTAGGGAATAAAGAACAACCTTGAAAAATCTGTTCAGACAGTCTCATGGAAGAGTCTGACCCAGGATACTTTGATACAGTGGTACCATTGCCTGAACAATTCTGGGAGACCTGGAGTGGCAAAAGCCACCAGAGCCTGTCCTCCTAAAGCCCTTAAGATGCTATTTCTAGCCCTGGCTGGTGTGGCTCAGTGGATTGAGTGCTGGCCTGCAAACCAAAGTGCTGCTGGTTTAATTCCCAGTAAGGGCACATGTCTGGGTTGCAGGCCAGGTCCTCAGTAGGGGACGCACAAGAGGCAACCACACACTGATGTTTCTCTCTCTCTCTTTCTCCTTCCCTTCTCTTCTGTCTAAAAATAAATAAATAAAATATCCTTTAAAAAAGGATACTATTTCTAGACTGACTTGCTAAGACTTTGGGAAAGCACTACTGGGAGAAGAAAAGTGTCTCCTGGGGCATAACAATCCCAAATGGCAGGTGGAGAGTCAAGGTGGAGCTTAAAGGAAGTAGGCACATAGCATAGAGGGTTTGGGTCCTGAGGGTAGAAACTGAGTTTACCAGAACAGAGTCCCTATAGGAGGTTAGCTACTTTGCATGCTGATTCTTAAACCACAGGAAAGATCAGCATAGGGTTTGCAATTCTTTCCACTATATGTTGTCATTCTCTTTAGTTTTCTCTAGTCCTTCAAAACTATCTTATCTGCTTATTCAGCTATGTGTAGAAAGATGTATAGTATAGCTCCACAGAATTACAGAGAAGGGTGTAAGACCTATCTTTCTATAGTAGAAACAGATTGAGAAATGAGGTGGCTGCTCAGCTCACAATTACCATAGTGATCATGCCTTTGCCATTATTTCTTCTTCAGGAAATTGCTTTACTCTAACGTGTGGTCCACATGTGAGCTGCATGGTGCCACTCCATGCCACGCGAGTCAAAGGGAATTTCTTGGCCCCAACTAGGCCCTTCCATCTGGTCCAAGATGCATGCCAGGCCAATCAGAGCCTTGCCCAGTTTTGTTCATCTGAAGCTGGAATAAGCCCCATCCTCTCGGAAGGAAATGTCAGGAAGTTGTATGCCCCGTGCTACCAGCAGCAATAATTCTAGTCCTACAGAGAAAAAGTTTCAGTAAATGATGGCACGTTAAAAAAAAAGAGGTAAAAGAGAGAGCTCTAATTCTGGCCATCTCTGTTATTTCTACCACTTTTTCTATAATAGTCAATGCATTTCTCTTTTCCTAAACTGGTTGCTGTTGGATAATTATCATTTGAAAACCAAGATCCTGTTCCATCAGTGTCCTTTACACCACAGTCACATTCCCATGCACACTGAAGTCAGTGGCTTCCAGACTGAGACCAATGGTGAAATAAATGGAGCCTAAAGTCAAAAACATGGGAACATAGCTCCAAAAAGTCAAGTGAACATTTTGGGAGAAGATGGGAGATATCCTTCCCTCTTTTACAAATATTTTGGAGGGAAAGGATATTTTAAAGGTGGAAAAATTGACAGTTTAGATTTGCAAGTTTCAGAGCCAGAGCTAGAACCTGAGCTCTGAGACATACAGATTAGAACCCACTCTACTACACAAATGGACCCCATAAGTTAGAAGGAATTTTGAATCCTTATAAAAATGTGTATTTATAATAACAATTTCTCAAAAACTAATAACAATCATTAAAATATACCTCAGATTAACTTTTACATCTAAGGTACCATAATAGATTTGGTGTTCTGTAACATGCAATTATTATCTAAATAAGCTTTGACACTTCTAAGAAGTTTCTGGAATCACTTTTCAGATATTAAAACCAAAATACTAAGAAGTAAGTCTCTTCCTGAATGTGTCCAAGAAAACCAGGGTTCAGAATCTATCCCAGAAGAAAGGTAACTAAAGGAGGTGGATATGGACTGAATTGTGTCTCCCCCCACCCCCACCACAATTCATATGCCCAAACCCTAACTCCCAGTGTCAAGGAGATGACATTTAAAGATGAGACCTTTGGGAGATAATTAGAGTTTGATGAGGTCATGAGGGTGGGACCTTCATGATGATCTCTCTCCCTATTTCTCTATTTCTTTCTCTCTCTCTCTCTCTCTCTCTCTCTCTCTCTCTCTCTCTCTCTCTCATTGCACTATGTTAAGACATACCAAGAAGGCAGCCTTCTGCAAATCAAGAAAGGAGTTTTCACCAGGAACCAAATCATTTGGTGCTTGGACTTTTAGCCTCCAGATTTATGAGAAATAAATTTTGGTTGGTTAAGCCACCCAGACTACAGTACTTTGTTATGGCAGCTGAGCAGAGTAATTCAGAGACCAAGATCATGGCTACTGCAAGCTTGTATCCCAGCTTTTCCAGTTTTCAGGCTATATTCCCCATATTCTATCACATTGTCAGGTATAAGACACCAGATTGTGGGCCACCACCTTCTACTTTGAAAAAGAATAGAAGTGGGAATGATTGACCCTAAGGTTCTAGATGAGGTAACCTCTGAAGATCTTTATAGAACCCTGAAACTCCTCCACGGTGGCTGCTTCTTGGTAATCCTTAACCTAGACAATAGTTGGTATATATATATATATACCAACTTTTCATATATATATGAAATATCACTATAAATAAGGTTCATTTTCAAGGGAAAGGAAAAGTCTTTGAGTTATAACTTCCTAATGCAGAAAGTTTCTTATCACTGGCTTATTCATAAACTGTCAAAATACTACCTTATATTCCAAAAGAATGTTCCTATTCTATTGAAGAGAAATGGAAAGGTTTTTTTTAAAAAAGCATTAAGTACTAAAAAATAAGTAAATCACCTAGCAGGGTAGCTCAGTTGGTTAGAGCATCATCCCTATACACCAAGGTTGCATGTTTGATCCCAGGTCAGGACACACACAAGAATCAATGAATGAATGAATAAGTGGAACAACAAATTGATGTCTCGTTCTCTCTCTCTCTTCCTCTCCCTCTCCCTCTCTCTCTCCATGCCCTGCCTCCTCCTTCTCCCTTCTCTCTAAAACCAACAAATAAAAAAATTTAATGAATGAATCTCTTTTGTTGAAAATTGTTTTATTAAGGCCAGGAATAATTAAAATGGTATGGAAAGTCTGTTCTTGCAAGCTTATACTTTTGAGTCACTCTCCTGATCTTGTGTTTTCATTTTGAAATGCAAAACTTATTTCTAAAAATTGATTGTAAATACAAGCAATGAAGGGGTAACCAACCATGAAAGCAATTAATGAGAGCTACCATTTTTCTGTATGTTTTCTACAGTAAAAAACATTTTTAGAAAATGACTCACATTATAGACTCAGATGCACAATTCATGAAAGCTTAATTTTAAAAAATTACAATCACAAACAATTTCTTTAGGAAGCTGGCATCAGTGTATGCTCCATCCCCAGCCATGAGAGCTAGTTTTCAAAGAGCCCCAGATTAGAGTTTAATTTGGAGAAACACTAAAGCAAAAGTAAGGTGAGAAGGGAGAAATTGCAAATAAACATACAAATGTCATATATCTTCTATAACATTTTATCTTCATAAAATTTAAGCATAATGACAACACATGGAATGAATAAATTACCAATAACATTTTTATTGTGACAAAAGCACATAACATAATACTTACCTTCTTAACAAATTTAAAGTGTGTAGTACAGTATTGTTAACTATAGGCATAATATGTACAGCCTATCTCCAGATTTTTCATCGTACAGATCTGAAACTCTATATCCATCAAGGAGCAACTTCCCATCCCCAACCTACCTCAAGGCCCGGGAAACCAGTATTCTACTTTCTGTCTCTATGAATTCAACTACTCTAAGTACCTCAATTAAGTGGAATCATACAGTGTTTGTCCCTTTGTGGCTGGCTTATTTGACTTAGCATCTTGTCCTTAAGGTTCAACCACATTTAATTACGAGTATGTCAGAATTTCCTTCTTCTTTAAAAAAATATTTCATTTATTTATTTTCAGAGAAGGGAAGGGGGAAGGAGAAAGAGGGAGAGAAATACCAATGTGAGAGAGAAACACCAATAGGTTGCTTCTCTTAGATGTCCTGACTGGGGACCAAACCCACAACTCAGGCATGTGCCCTGACCAGGAATTGAACCAGTGACCTTTCACCCTGCAGACGAAGCCCAACCAACTGAACCACATGGTCAGGTAAGAACTTCCTACCATTTTTTAAAGGATTTTATTTATTTATTTTTAGAGAGGGGAAGGGAGAGAGAGAAACATCGATGTGTGATTGCTTCTTACACACCCCTTGTTGGGGACATGGCCCCACAACCCAGGCATGTGCCTTAGACTGAGAATCAAACTGGTGACCCTTTGATTCACAAGCCAGCACTCAATCTGCTGAGCCACACCAGCCAGGGCTCCTTCCTTTTTAAGGATGAATAATATTCCATTTTGTTCACACATTTTGTTCATCCATTTATCCACTGATGGATATTTAGGTTATCCATTGCTCTTGTGAATAATTCTGCGATGAACATGGTAGTGCAAACATCTCTTCCAAATCCTGATTCTAATTCTTTTGGATAAATACTGAGAAATGGGATTGCTGGACTATCAGGATCCTATGGTCATCTATTTTTAATTTACCAATGATATTTTATGCATATTAAATCTGCAGTAATGGTTTTCTACTATTAAGTTCTCTTGATCATGTTGTGATAGTTGGAAACCTTTCACAATCTCCCTTCTGATTTTATTAAAATGCTTGTTTTTCTTTATAACAGATAATGAGCGTGTAAATTTTTTTCATTTTTTGTAACTAATGTTATTACATGGAATTTTTTGTTCTTGATGTGATTGTAGAGACACAGAGCAGCTTGGATGTTTGAGAAGCTGTGTGTGTCTCTATTCTTCCACAGCCTGGGTGAGTAGGCATTATGTTCTACCCATTCCCACAGCCTGGGGCTACACAGCTGACTTATCCAGATCATTTCAAGGCAAGTCAGGCACTATCAGCAACTCTGATTAATGTCTTAGCTCCCTCCCTACCACAGGAGAAAATGTTTCAAGTCCTAGATTAACTTTCTTTGCCTTCCTTTCTTTCTTCCACATTTTAGTGGGAAAAACTTCTCTTCTTGATCTGCCATTAACTTTATCTTTCCTTTTTATTTCCATCCAACCTCCCAATTTTATCCTTTTCTGACCCAAAAATATGAGAAACAATGTTCTTGCAGTTCAGAACTGGTATGAAGGAGTAAATTCCTGTGTAGCACAACTGTTATGTGGAAGGGGTTACTACTTTGCCCTGACACCATGTTTTAAAGGAATAGGTTGAAATTTGAAAGCAAACAACAGCTATGTGTGTCTCTCAGCAACCCTCTAGGCTACTTATTGGGTGTTAATTCTCCTTTAAAGATCTTGAGAACCCATCAAAAACAGAAGTATAGAAATTGTGACAGATTGTGTTTTCCAAGATGGCCACAACAATATCTCCTATCCCAACTAGTTACTTGCAACTGCTCTGACAACCCTCCCACAGAGATGTGGTCTATGTTTCCAACCCTCAAATTTAGATAGGCATATAACCAAGGAAAGGGATGTTTTGTGCCTTTAGACAATAATGATAAAAGGTGACAAAACTTCCCCCTGTTTCTCTTGGGACACATACTTCTGGAGGTCCGAGTTACCATATCAACCACCTGTCTACTTGGAGGCCACCATCCTGAGAGGAAGCCTTAACTAACCTACACAGAGAAACTACATGGATAGCTCAGACCAGATGAAGGGAGAAATGTCTGGCCAGCCCCAACTGTTCCAGCTCCAGCCAATGTCTGACCAAAACCACATGAAAGACTGCAGCCAGAAACACCCAGCCAAGCCCTTTCTGAATTCCAGATCCACACAAACCACAAAAGATAAGCCATTATGTTTGGGGATGATTCCTTACACAGCAATAGATAACTGATACAGAATTACTGTTCTCTTTCTCCATTTAAAATATTGTCTCACATAGGATAGTCTTTCTTAAAATTGCATATTGAAAGAACTTAATGTTCAGTCAAACAATTTTGATTGTAAATATCTTATGTACAAATTATAGGAATTAAGAGAATGACATTGGAGTCATTCTGCTAGATCACAATCTTAGTTATCACTTGTTAACCACATGACCTTGGGCAACTTGCTAAAAAGGATGAAAGCTGTGGTGACTCCTACCCTCAGCTCTATTTCAGCAGACCTCCACTGAGTAGCAGCCATGTCATTTATTTGGGACAATTACCCTTAACTCCACTGGTAGATTTTGGTGGGTCTGTGGAGCCAATCATGATAATCCCATCTCAAACCTAACCCAGTTGGTGAGAATATTTTCCTCGCCACTGAAATTGGTTTGAAGCAATACAGTCACGGCAAAACCACAGATACTGGTTTTGCTGTGGAAGTTACTCTTTATCCCTAGATCTAAAGAGGACATTTGTGGTCTTGGCAGAAGAAACCAGCTGTCTTGTTATCCTGACAGAAGCCAAATGGAAAAGGAAACAGGCATGTAGCAGGGGTTGAGCCAAAATAATGACAGAGAAATCAAGCCAGATCCCTGGCCAAACCATACCTGAAGCTCACTCTACCTCTGGACTTTTCAATTATGTAAGTGGACTAATCTCTATGATCACTTAAGATATTTTGTGTTGAGAGTTCCCACCAAGATGGAGGTACAGGTAGAAATGTTTTGCTTCCTCACACAACCAAAAGAAGGATAACAACCAATTTAAAAACCAAAAATAAGCAGAACTTCCAGAAAATCAAACTTCATTGAAGTCCAACAACCAAAGAGTTAAATAAACATTCATCCAGACAGATAGGAGGGGTGGAGACAGGCAGCCAGGGCAGAGAGGATGCACATGCAGCAAGGTGGCAGACCACGCAGGTGAGGCGGGAGCTGGCTGACCGGGCAGTCCCACATCAGCTGCAGATAAGCTGGGAGGAACAACTGGGGAGCAACTGGGGAAAAAGACAGACCAAGAAACCCAGGGTTTCAGCCCAGGAAACTAAAGACTCAAACCTCTGGACTCAAACCTCTGGCTGTAAAAGTCTGTGAGGTTTGCAGCAACAGCAGAAACTCCCAGTTTCACAGGACAGTGCGCAGGAAAGACCTACCCACCTGGGAATCAGCTCCTTAAAAGACACAATGCCATTGTGGGAAGCAAGAGAAGCGACAGAAAGTGGGGCAAGAGCTGAGCAAATGGCGTTGTTCCCTCTCTGACCCCTCCTCCACAGAAAGCACCACAACATAGCAAAGAGGTTTGCCCTGCCCTGGTGAATACCTAAGGCTCTACCCTTTACAATGTAACAGGTGCACTTAGACAAAGACATATGGCCCAAATGACAGAACAGATCAAAACTACAGAAGAAGAACTAAGCAACAAGGAGATAGCCAACCTATCTGATGCAGTGTTCAAAACATTGGTAATCAGGATGCTCACAGGAATGAATGAGTTTAGTCACAAAATGAAGGAAGAAATGAAGGCTATACAAAGTGAAATAAAGAAAAATATACAGGGAACCAACAGTGAAGGGAAGGAAACTGGGACTCAAATCAAAGATTTGGAACAAAAGGAAGAAGTAAACATCCAACCGAAACAGAATGAAAAGACAAGAATTCAAAAATGAGGAGAGGCTGAGGAACCTCCAGGACAACTTGAAACATTCCAACAACTGAATCATAGGGGTGTCAAAAGGAGAAGAGGGAGAGCTAGAAATTGAAAACTTGTTTGAACAAATAATGAAGGAAAATGTCCCCAATGTGGTGAAGGAAATAGATTTGCAGGAAGTCCAGGAAGCTCAGAGTTCCAAAGAAATGGGGCCCAAGAAGAAACACACCAAGACACATAAAATTAAGTTACCCAAGATTAAAGATAAGGATAGAATCTTAAAAGCAGCAAGAAGAAAGGACAAGTTACCTACAAAGGAGTCCCCATGAGACTATCAGCTGATTTCTCAAAAGAAAGCTTATAGGCAAGAAGGGGCTGGAAAGAAGTATTTGAAGTCATGAAAGGCAAGGACATACATCCAAGATTACTCTACCCAGCAAATCTATCACTTAGAATGAGAGGGCAGATAAAGTGCTTCCCAGATAAGGTCAAGTTAAAGAAGTTCATCATCACCAAGCCCTTATTATATGAAATATTAAAGGGACTTATCTAAAAAAGATCAAGAACTATGAACAATAAAATGGCAACAAACTCACAACTATCAACTGAACATAAAAAACAATAAAAACAAAAACTAAGCAAACAAATAGAACAACAACAGAATCACAGAAATAGAGATCACATGGAGTATTATCAGGGGGGAAGGGAATTGGGAGAATGGGGGTAAAAGGTACAGGGAATAACAAGCATAATTGGTAGGCACAACATAGACAGGAGGTTAAGAATAGTATAGGAAATGGAGAAGCCAAAGACTTTATATGTATAACCCATGGACATGAACTAAGGGGTACAGGTAATGCATGAAGGGGGGGCAGTGCAGGGTGGAGGGGGATGAAGAGGGAAAAAATTGAGACAACTGTAATAGCATAATCAATAAAATATACTTAAAAAAGATATTTGGAGTTGAGTTTTCTGTTACTTAAGCTTTATCTCTCTGTACCTAATTCCTCGTATACAAAATGGGGATAATACAGTACAGTATCTTCTCCATTGAGTTGTTGTGGGGAACAAAGGCAATAATACATGTAAAATTTTTAGGTCAGTGCTGGCACAAAGAAACAAGGGTAATAAAATAATACATACACAAACATGAAGGTAGGACCGATGTGACAGGTATAGTTCCTATGCAACTATAAATTAAAAATAAATTCATAAATTAAACTGAAACAAGCAGAGATGCTGAAAGTATGTAGCAATACTTGGTTATAACAAAGTCATTCAGATGATTCAAAATATGCTAATATTAAGTTTTTTATAATGTCTTAAAAAATAAAATGGAACGTATAAAATCCTCACAGAGAACATATGAATCTTCTAGAATATATACATGATCCTACCAGAAATTAAAATGTCAATTCAGTACACATCCAGGGTGTTCCTACTGCATGAAGGAGTATAACAAAGATGATTTGAAGCCTTTTCTAGGGAAAGTAAACCAGCTGACTTTTTAGCTTTCTATCCAGAAATCCTTCAAATCAAAATGTCACCATTTAGTACAAAAAAATTGGAAAAATGAATTTAAAAAAATTATTGAGAGAAAATTCAGTTTCACACTACATCTCCAAAGAATGGAAAAAGTTGTTAAAATCCTTAGAGTTCATTATATTAATTTACACCATTTTCTGTAGTAAGAGATAGTGCTTCTGAAATGATGCCAGTACTTCAGCTTTTTTAATACAGTTTCATAATAAGCCACTTCATTCAGAGGACCACCTGACAAATGCAATACAGCTAAAAGCATCTTAAATTCAATTACACATCATGGTTCTGGAGCCAGAAGTTATTCATGCTAAATATAATTGATTTTGTTTATTTTATTGTCTGTGTGGTATATTCGAAGCTTGAGCAGCTGGTAAATTTTGTAACCACAGATTTTTTTTATTCTTATCTTCAGAGCTGTGTCCCACTGTTTTTTTTCTTTCTCTCAACTATAGCTGTACTTTTTATGAGAATTCTCATGGTGAAAATTCATAAAGAAAATTGTGATATACATAGGTTTATATTTGGTGGGAGACCAACCTCACCCATTACTCTTTTGTCAACATGGTAATGGGGAAGGAGTCATTTGATCCAGGAGCACTTGACAGATCAGAGATGCTGACCTGGGGTACAAGTGAGATAAGTGTTTTGACAGCAGGTCCTGGCTTGAGCCCAAGCAGGGTGATCAGGAGATTCAGGTGTGCACAGTTTAATGAACTTGGAGAGCCTATCCATTGAAAGAATATTTGGGGGGGGGGCAGTTACGGCTCTCATCTGTAGAGGGGCAAATGTTTAAAGGAAAGTCTCTTTCTGGGTTTAATTTTTTTGCAGTGCAATCCTTATATATAAACTCCATCAAGGTGCACCATGAATTCTCTGCCTACTTCCTGGGTGGAAGCCATGCCTGTTCCAGTTATTTGTTGCTGCATAAATCAACTATCCAAACTGTACCAACCCAAAACTACAATTTTGTGGTGAGGAATTTGAGTAGGATTCAGTTGCGCAATTCCTCTGCTCTTCATGCTGTTGACAGGGGTCACCAGATGTTGTTCAGCTGGTGCCTGGTCTGGGTCTGGAGGGTGTAAGAAGGCTTTACTCATATGCCTGGTGTCTTGACAGAAATGTTGGGAAGACTGGGCCGAGCTAGACCCCTCTCCCTCTCCATGGGGTCCCAGGGCCTTTCCACATGGTCTCTCCAACAGAACATTTGGCCTTCTTACCTGGCAGCTCAATCCTCCAAGAGACCAGAGTGTAAGCTGCAATCCTCTCAAAGCCTAGGTCTAGAGCTGCCATAGTATCAGTTTTACCATACTCAGTTGTTGGAACAGGCATAGGCCAGCCCAGATTCAAGGAGATAGGATGTAGGCTCCACCTCTCAATAGAAGTACCAAAGAAATGGCAGCCATCACAGTGCCCTTCCTCTGCTGAACAAGCAAAGACCTAGAATGTGTGAATCCTAGCTCAAGTTTACCATTAATGGAATGAAAATTGAACTGACATCTTCCTCCTGAAAAGCCGAGTGGCTGACCTTGGCCAGATCCCAGGTTTTAGAAGTCATGTTCTCTTTCTGTGGCCCTCAGAGGGTCACTCTGCGTGATTAGCTAGGTTCTTATCCTTGTGTTGCTTCTATTGTTCTTCACTGCTCATCTGAATTTTCTTCAAGTTAAACAGATCATGGGTCTCTCACTCCTTTATAGACTTAACCAGTTGAACAGGTTTCTGGTATCTTGGAAAAAGCTTCACAAATATTAAAATAAAGTGTAATGAGGGCTCATCAGAAAGGCAGATTTTCTGACCACAAGGAAAAAAAAGAAAAGAAAAAGGAACTTCATGTTTGAGAAAAATATAAATACTTGGTTAGCTTCTGCAGAGTGTTTCAAAGGAAGAATGTTATGTCTACATCAGAATTTGAACATAAAAGTTCAAAAGATAACATGATAATGCTTGCTTGGCAATCCCCTGTTCCTCATGGAAATGCAAACAGACAAAGGCAGAGCCTTCTTTTCAAAATGGATTGTAAACACTAGGCTCTACCAACATGCTAATTTGAAGATTATTTTATTACTGTATACTTTTCAAGGCTAAATTGGAAACATCTGTCTTCCTGAGAATTAACTGGAAAAAGATTACAGCTGAGGATGAGATGGCAAAGTCCATTTCAGTTGCCTCATGCTAAAGGTGGGGTGCCTTAAGAATGTAAAAAGGCTTTTCTTTTGTGCACCCCATTATTTTATAAACCATAATTAAGAACATACTACAAGTAGATAATGCACAGGCTCCTCTTTATGAAACAAGTAAATTACTTTTTTTTCATTTTTCCAAAAAGAATATGGAACCAGATAACCCAGGCCCCACTGTCTTCATGTTCACATTAATTCGGTTCTTCCAATGCCTTATCTAGGTGTTCTAATTCCTCACTTGCTTGATTCTCACTGCCTTGAACCACAGGAAGGTCTAACTTTTCCCAGCAACCCCTTCTCCAATAGTTTCCAAAATCTCCATGGGAATTTGATATAAACAGATTGCTCACTATTCTTTCTCTCTAGTGTTCCCAAAGGAGTTTATAGTCAGGGCTGCTACCTGCAACTCTATAAACTCTCTGTTCCCGGATCCACACCCTCTTCATCCTCCCACTAACTGTTATTTCTCTGTCTTTCTCATGTTGCCTCCCTGACCCCAACTACCACTCATTTTGGAACTCCCTCACCTCCTACTGCCCACAGGTGATCCACACCTCCAATCTCTGGGGACCTCCTCCTTGGACCTATGGAAAATGCTTTCTGATCCTCATGAGCAGCTCTTTCAGAGGGTCTCACACACCAGGGTTGTTGAACTCCTAAGCCAAATATGATTGTTTTCTTCATATGAAAGCCCTCTTCTTCACAGCATGTTCAGGAGGTTGGGATAAGGGCTGCTGGAGGAGGAGCCATGAGATTGAGAACTGGTCAAGCATAGACCCACCCCATGACTGGAAGTATGTAGCTTGGTCAACCAAGCAGTGCTATTCAACCTGCCAGTTCCTCCAGACTTCTTTCTCATCCACTGTTGATTGTTTTTGTTTCTCCTCAGCAGCTAAGACATCCTTCCAGAAATATGGCTTCTTTTAAAGACTCCCCAGCCAAGAATGGACATTAGACTCAAATAAGAGGATCCGTGCCTTGAGCCCCCTGTTTTAGAGGACTCTGTTTCCACTTTCTAGACATGCTCCACCTCATAGGGTGAGAAGTCCATAGGGCCAGGAGAACATGGTTACTCAGAGACCTGATCTTTCATGCTCTAGGTACCCAGGATCCTGGAATCCCTACCCAAATAGCCCTCAGATCACTTCTAGAGTCTTCACACTCTTACCTGGGGCCTGTCATCCCAGGGTCAGGCACCTCCAGTACATGCAGCCTGGAGGTAGTCAAGGGACAACTGTTGTGGGGAGTCCCACGGACAGAGATTGGAAGTGGAGTCTAGGGTGTCCACATGTATGCATTTGAATCTCTTGTAATGACAGGTAAAGCTGTGTGTGCAAGCAAAAGATGGGTAGAACACAGGCCAGGGACTAGAAGTGGAAGTCCAAGAAGTCTAAGAATTCCGTATTTGAACTTGGCCTTCCAGGTCATTGTGAAAGTACAATTTTCAAAGCTGAAAGATATACTGTATTTGAACATATTGTACTTCTGATAATTTATTGGGTTGATTCATAACTTAAAAACATGTGGGCATATGGTCACAGGTCTTTGTTTACTCTCTTGCCCTGGTTCTGGTCTATGTCCCTTGGGTAGATCCATATATGTCTGAAGTTTATCTGTGAATAAGGCTCAATTATTTCTGTTGAACTCCTGAATCACCACACATCAAGGGATGTAGCTGAACATCTGTTATAAGTGTAATAGAATATATTATGACACCTAAGATGATACCCCAAAATTCTGTGGTTGGGGGAATATGATCAAGAGCATCAAAGGGACCTCTGGAGACAGTCTTGCCTAACCCATAGCTAGAGCCCAGTCAAGGGACCCTACCAGTACTCTATATACAGAAAACTTAAAAATGGAAACTGACGCTTCTCCTGCTCCTCTGAATTTTTCCCTCCCTCAGCCAGGTGAAATCTTGGCTGTTTCTGAGATTCAGTTTTACAAGATGAAGTTCAATGGAAGAGGAAGAGCCAGTTTCTCATACTTACTAAGAATGAATCTGAGCATCACTTCCCCTCAGTTTCAGGAAACAATCCCTCTCCTCCCTTTTTTCCTCCACAACAAGGAATACAGTATAGGTACCAGGCTGCATAGAGGCACAAAGGAGCCCCCAAAAGAAGAGATGTATTGAACAATGACTGTCATTCACTCTTCCTGCAAACTCCACAGATGGCCCTAGGGGCTCTGGGATCCCCTAGAGTCTGCCATGGGTGTCATCAATAATAGTTCTTCTGGGTGACATGCTGGGAGGCCCATAATTAGAGGTATTGCCATTCACCTCCTTGAGTGGACAGAGCTATGGGTTGATCTACATGCCAGCAGAGAAATCAACCCTAGGGACTGTCCAGGCTTTGTAATCAGGAGATCCTAGTGGTCCTCTGAAAGATGACATAAGGAACAACTTTGCCAGGCAATTTATGACCACCAGCCTCAATTAACACCTTTAAGAGCTTGGGGTCAAGTGGAAGGGAGAAAGTATTGGCTGACCATCTACACCATGCCAGAGTCAGGACTTTATTTTGATATTTCCTTTAGCCTTCACAGAAGCCATATGGCTGATATCTACACATCTATCTGTATCCCACTTTACAGATGAGAGACCAACATTCAGAGAATTTGTAACAGGATGGTAAAATGCAAGTTTTTCCAAAAGCATGAAGACAACACATGCCCTGTTCCAAACAGAGTGAAGTAAGAGACAGCAATACAAACTTTTCAAAATTGATTCAATACCGTTGGGTCTCTAAACCACATAGAGAGAAAAGGCAGGGAGGCTCTGACAAAGAGGGAGCCAGGGCAGAGTGTTCAGTGTGCTGTGTGTCCTCCCCTCCCTCACTGGGGTGGGGTTGGGTGGCAGTGTTTTTCCTCACCTCAAGCATAGGGAAAACAGCTTTAGGGGAGCCACTTAGAAACTATAATGTGTGTCCTCTGTAGTTTGGGGTGCCCAGAGGACTGGTGTCTGACTCATGACTGATAAGTGTAAAAGGGTTAGTTCCTGAGCTATGGGCGGAAGCAAGGAGGCCTGAGCAACCTAAAAAAATCATAGTGAAGGATGTGTGATGAGTGGAAGATAGGCCATGAGATAAAGCTGTGGGGGGCTGTCTTAAGTCCTGCCCTCAAAGGTCAAGGGCACCCTAGAGGGCAAGTGTACCCGTAATAGAAAGAGTCCAGAGGGGTACATCCAGGTGCCTAGGGACTGTGAAGTGTCATAGGGCACTAGCTATTACAAAGGTGTATTCACCTATGGCAAGAGAAAGATAAGAGATCCAAGTTGACAGGGGCTCTCCCAAGAATCCATAACAGAACCCTCTTAAAGAAAATCTCAGCTTTAAACATTTTCTGCCAAGTTTAGAACACACCAATGCTTGGTCTCTAGGTCAGTACTGGTCAAGATGATCAGAAAAACCATGGATCCTGCCTGGGTGTTCACCCAGGGCCACTGCCAGAACCAGCCCCCCACTCGCGGCCTACTTCTGATTACCCCTCAAAATGATAACAGCGATGTTTCCCAAGATAAGAGATCATAGATTATTTTAACTTGTATATATTTTAGCACAATCTTTTAGCACTTACTATGTGCTTTATTTTGTTTTTTATAATTTTTATAAGGTTAATTTTAGAGCTGCAGGAAAAGAAGGCTATGAAAGTAGAAGCTGTCTCTGCCTGTTCCCTTGGCAAGCAAGATGTAAGGCGAGACTCTGAGTGTCAGGAGTGAGCACTTGGCATACAGCCTCTCTCCACAGCTCTCATCCAGAAAACACAGCTGCATAAGGATAATGTGAAAAAGCAAGACCTACTGGAAGCATCCCTTAAGTGTTAACACATGCTACATAAATATAAGATTTGAGTTTCAGATTCTATTGACCCAAAAATCAAGTTTACCAGAGCAGGATCTAACAATACAAAAGAGTGATACTTGCATCTCAAGGTCCTTTTTTCTCTGTTGTGCATTGTACATATTGTCATATCAGCCAGATAACTTAGAAAGTAAGACATCTCATTGACTGATCCTCTTCTCCCAAAATACAATGGTATGTACAGTAGTCCTTCCACATTCATCATTTTGCCATACAGAGGTTCAAATATCAAAGAATGACCTCAAATGTTTGTGTTTATATCTCTAGCCTCATGTCTCCAAATTGCCCTTCATAGTCACATATTCACACACACACTCACACACACACACACACACACACACACACAAAGTCTCTCCTTTTGCTTCTCTTTACCTCCACTCCTTTCCTCCCCTCCGTGGGTCAGTCATAGTCAATTTTTCTCAGTTTCTTAAAAGCATCATGTTCTCTATGGGTTCTATATATTCTCCTACCATCCTTCTTTGTCACCAGGAAACCTCCCTTAAACCCCAATTCAGAGTTAGGTACAAGTTCCATCACACAACCTATCTCTATAATTAAATTGTCTACTTTCTTGTGTATCCCCTAAACCAGTGATTTTCAACCAATGTGCCACAAGCATTTTTAAAACATGTAATACCTGACTGTTTCATCATGCGTACTAACCTCTTTTCCCTTAGATTGTCAAATAAAAAGATGACAATAGCCAACACAACAATAGCTGTCAGTGTGAATTAATCAAAATTATACCTATCTTTTTGGAGGGTCATATCTTCAAAAAGTATATCTTCTTCTGTGCTGCAGAATTTTAGTAATTAGTTTATGTGTACTATGAGAATTGGTTGAAATAACTGTTCTAAACTATGAGTTCCTTGCAAGCAAGGAATTTTTCTTCCACTCATGAACTTAACAAATAAATATTGATTAATTTCTCTGTGCCAGGCTCAACTCTGGTCAGAATGAAATACCACCTCACTCCCTGTTTGGAACCCTCTAAGTACCTTCTAAAAACTGGTTGACTGGATAGATAGATGGATAGATGGATTGATGGATGAATAGGTATGGCAATTAGGAATGTGTCAGTTAGAAATGTGCTCAGATGAAATAAAACCTAAACAGTAACTTAAACAGGTAAGAAAAGTATTTGACTCACACAACAAGAAATCATTTGATTCACACAACAAGGTTAGTGGTTCCACAGGGCTATCAGGAGCTTCTATCTTCACATTATCTATCTTTAGTGTGTTTTATGACAAAAGACACGTCTATTTCCTATCCCCTGGATCTTATTTGGAAATAAGGTCTTTGCCAATGCAATCAAGATTAGGTCATATGCCCTAAATCCAACATGACTGGTTCCCTTACAAGAAGAGACATAGTCAAAGAGAATGCAGTGTAACTATAGAGGCAGAGATTGCACTGATGCTTCTAAAGCCAATCCATACCATGGACTGTAGGCAATCCTAGAAGCTTGGAAGAGGCAAGGAAAAAATCTCCCTTAGAGCCTTCAGAGAAAGCATGGCCTTGTTGACACCTTGATTTTAAACTTCTAGTCTCCAGAAATGTGAGAAAATAAATTTCTGGTTTTTTTAAGCCACCCAATTTGTGGTAATTCATTATGGCAGCCCTTGGGCACTAATGCAGTGTGTGCTTTCATTCTCATAGTTATAGGAGGGCAACTACTTTTCTAGACATCACACCTGTGTTCTGGTCAGGAAGAAGGGGCAAGAAGCAAAAGTCTGATGAGTCATCGAGTCTAGTCTGCACCTTTAAGAAGCCTTCTTGGAAGTCCAATCTGTGATACCAATGAACATCTCATGGACTAGGACTGGTCACCCAGCCTGGTCACCCTTTACTTTCAAGAAAGTCTGGGAAAATGAGCATATTTAGCTTCTAAACTTGGTAGTTGAGGAAGGCAAGGAATATTGCAAATGACTGGGTCTGCCAACCCATGGTGACAAAAATATATCAAGCGTGTTCAGGGCACTAGTATTAATATACCTTCCCCCATGTTTTTGCTCCTTCCTCCCCAAATACATCTTTATTTAAACAAATAAATATTTCCTTCATAAGCACAAGTGCTGTGGCACAGTTGGCTGGTTAGAATATTCCAATTAGAAACAGGCCTTTCATAAATGGTGGGTGTGTATGTGACAGGTGAGAAATATTCCTATTTTCTTTCTCATACCCATGATCAGGTCTGAGATGAATCCAGGGAAGGAGCACTGCTTAAGGGAGGGAGTTTGCAGGGCACAGCTTCCATTCACTGGGCCTCTTCCCCCAACCATGGAAGACTGCTGTTCACCCCCTGGTGTAACTTGTAAGCAATCAATGAGCCTCCAACTAAGCTATTCATAGACAAGGTCAGGAGTACCTGCAACCCTTTAGTGCACAGGTAGCAAACACAAGGCCCGGGAACCGAATCCGGCCCTCCACCTTGTTTTATCCAGTCCCGCACCTTATTTCTACCCAGCGGCAGCACCGAGCTCTTGCTTAACTATTAAGGAGTAGTTACATTTATACAGTCCTAAAATTACATTCAACCCTTTGAAGGCAACTGTGAGGCTGATGTGGCCCCCGGCGAAAATGAGTTTGACACCTGTAGGAGACCATTCTGTATGGCATGGGCCCAGCTCCCACTCAGAGATCCACAAGACCCACGCCCACAGATAGGTTCTCCTGTGGGGAATCAAGCCTGCAATGTACCTAGGCCACTATTGTGTCTTGCTTTTTGCTAAAAACTGCCTCACCCTGAATTGAGGACATTTACTACAAAGTAACTTCCTAAAATCCACACTAAACCTTCTGAGGATGAGTGTAACCAGTTCAACCACTTTTGCCTTTTCCTTGGCAAATATCCATCTTGTGATGTGATTAGCAGCATTGGCTCCTTTGTTTTCTGTAAAAGGTAACCACCAAAAGCCAACTGGTGCATTGTAAATGAGGACCATCATGTAATGTGTGGAGATAGAAATAAAGGCCTGCCATGGCAGAGGCCGCAGCTTTTCGCTCCCCTTGAGAGTGAAGCTGCTCACCCTTCTCCTCCACAGGACTCGGTAGTCCATGTGAATGTCTTTCCCCCTTCCATAATGTCGCGGACCCCACAAGCTGGGGTCTGCATCAGACACCCCTGCTTTAGTGTTTGGTTTCTACATTTGAAAATTTTGCAATTAATATACATAGTCTCCTAAAAATCAACAATTCAAAGACTTTTAGAGTAGAAGTGAAGTCTCCTTATATCAGCAACCCCCATCACCTGTCCCAGTCAAATGTCCCTTAGCAGATGCAACCACTAATAACAGTGTGTTGCAACCATTCAAGGCCAGACAGGTTCACAAGGGAATTGGGCAGACAGAAGAAAATTCATGGAGCCGTGAGGATGTCTGACATGCCTTTATTCTGGGGTGGGGCAATCCACACATGCCGAAAGCCACAGGCAGAGTAGGGGAAGTCCCAAGTCCTTTATATACTAAATGCACACAAAGCCAGCAGGGTGCCAAGATATTATATAACAAAGTGTGATTCTGCACATGTGGGTCCATTCTCAAAGTTATGAGAATACTGCTTATTTTAGTTGCCCGGACATCCAGGTGAGTGCGTCTGACTGAATTAATTTTCCCTACAAACAATTTGTGTGTTTCCTAGCTTACTCTCATTCATGCATTTACGTGCCTACACCACACACACACACACAGTATACACAGAGCCCACATACAGAGTTTATATATATTGTAAATGGAATTACATTGCCACCCATTTGATTCATTTTGCAATATGCCTTGGCATTCCTTGTAAGGATTTTCTATGATTTATTTAACCAATCTTATACTGGACATACATTGTATAGCAAGTAATATAGAGCACAGACTCATGCCAGACTGCCTGAGGTCGTATCACATCACAGTCCTGCCCCTTACTAGCTGTGAGACCTTGAATAAACTGCTTCCTCATCATTTGGTGTCTCAGGTCCTTCATCTAAACATATAACGGGGATAGTGAAAGCACTTACGAGCTTGTCATGGAGGATTGAGTTCATTTGTGTAAAGTGCTTGGAAAAGTACAGACCCAGAGAAGGCTTTATATAGTAAGTATTGGCTATTATTCATAGTAATAGCAGTATTTCTGCTATTCTGTTATCATATTTTTTCATATCATAATTTTTCTGTTATCATATTTTGGCAAATAACTTATAGATAGTACCGTGTAAACATGTGTGAGTATTTTTATGGAATAGACTTCTATTCCTAGAAGTGGAATTGCTGTATTAAAAAGCATACATATTTTAATTTGGTCAGACCTTCCTTACTAAAGTGTGTCTCCAAAAGAGTAAATGTGTGTGAGAGTGCATTTATTTTTATCTGCACTAATACTGGATGCTAGTGCCAAGTCTTACATAATCTGTGGGTTGAAATGGAATTTGGATGTTTTATTCTGCACATCCCTGATTACCAAGAGTGGTGCGTATCCTTTCAAAAGTTGGTTAGTTACTACCCACCCCTGTCCCCCTTTTTCTTCTTCTATGAATCCACCAACCATGGTTTTTGTCTGTTTTGCTACTGGGTTACCTTTCTCTTTTCTTATTGATTGCATTTGCTTTCTACATATCGTGGCTATGAACATTTACTGATATGTATGTTACACATTTCTTCATCCGGTGAGTTGTTTGTCTATTTTTAGTCTGTCATACAAAAATATTAAGTTTCTAGTGGACAATTCTGAGAGTCCTTTCCTTTGGCATTTTGTGTCTTGCATAGGATGATTTTTCCCACTGCAACATTATGGAAAACAGTTCTCATGTTCTGAGGATAATTGGTACTAAGAAAATAATGAAAAAATGTTTGGGTTGAAGTTTTATCTGGAAAAATAAAATTAAGTGTGTTTTTATATTATATTTAACAATATTTTTATTATAATTTCAACCATTAACTAATTTTCAAAATGAACAAAAAATAAACCAAGCTTTTAAGAAGGAGAATAGACTTTCTGATAAAATTCTATGATTATGTAATATAGTCTCCTTCATTTTTTTACAGCAGTCGTTTTTATAAAAATATTTGCAGATGTCATCCATTGTCCCAAGAGTTTCTTTTAATCCTTTGATGTTTAAGTCAGCCCCTCTAGAAGAATCTATCTTGCTTTTCTTGTAAACTTTTTTTTCTTATAAACTGATGGCTTTGCACAAAATCTGGGCAGTGATCCACCATCATTTTCATCAACTTCATGAAAAATCCTACCTCTTTTGCCAGATCTGCATTGTCATTATGCAGTCCCTTTGTTTTGGCATGATATTATCAAGTGTTTGTAACACCAGACTCTGATCAGAGAAATTTGGTATCTGGGACAGATGTTGAGCACAGGAAGATTTTATATGTGGCCAACCTATTACTTAATATTTTCAGGATGTGTATATTTTTGCTTTGTGAGGAACTCAGATAATGAGGACTATAATGAGAACTCCGTGAGCCCACCATTCCATTTAATTCACCCAATAAAGATGAGGCACTGTGTTAGGTTTCTCCAGAGAAACAGGGTAATACATATATCCTTTCTCTTTCTCTCTGTCTCTTTCTCTGTCTCTCTCTGACTCTTTGTCTGTGTATGTGTATATATATTATGTGTCTATGATATTTATTACGAAGAATTGACTCATGTGATGATGGAGGTTGAGTTCTACAATCTGCTTTCTGCAAGTTGGAGACCCAGGAAAGCCTGGGATATAAGCCTAAGTCCAAGGGAAGAAGAGTGATGTCCCACCTCAAGTAGTCAAACAGAAAGAATGAATTCTCTCTTCTGCCACCTTTTTGTTCTATTCAAACCCTCACAGATTGGATGAGGCCCATCCACATTGGGGAGTGCAAACTGCTTTACCCAGTCAACTGATTCAAATGCTAATCTTATCTGGAAACACCCTCACAGATATACCCAGAAGTAATGTTTAACCAGATATCTGGGCACCCCATGGCTCAGTCAATTTGACACATAAAATTAACCATCACAGCACCTTTGATGGTTGTATTTCCTTTATGTGGAGCATGTATTTTCTCTTCTGTTGAAGGAAAATTACACACTGAACAACACTCTGCCCTCTCCCCACCCTACATCCTCCGTCGCACTCACACACATGCTAACACCTCCAGCAGGCTTTCTCCTAATTCCCATGAAAAACTTGAAAGGCTATTTCTAAAAACATCAGGTACACACCAAACTTAATACTTGTGAGAAAGTACAATCCTGACCAGGGCAATAGGAAAGCTCAGAAGCAAACTGCATAATCAACAAATGGTCCTCATTCTCTCACCTGATGAACTGGAGAAAAGGGTCAGTCTTGAAAGAAGATGAACACTTGTCCTCTTTCAACTCCAGCATCCAATAGTTCAGCATCTGGCTGAGTCATGTTAGACTAAGTCCCCCAATATACTATGTCAAGCAGCTGTGTCTGAGGCTCTGATAATGCCAGATGCTATGGAGAGGGAAGAGGTATGAAAAGGCCATGGTCAAGTTCTCAAGGATCTTACATTGAAGTTGTGGAGACAATAAACAACATTATAGCAAATGTCATGAGGGTCATTTCTGAGGGTGCTAGTGGGAGTGGTGGATTTCACAATGGGGCCCAGAGGACCCAAGAGGCCCAGTGGACGTTCCTGTGGGGCCACCATGAGGACCATGCCCTAGGCTACCTCCCACCTATCCAAAATTTGACTAGAGCAGCTGCTTTTACCAGCTTTACCAGATTGGATGTTATTGAAAGCATTATTTAAAGAAAAGATTCTGTTTTTAAAGATGAAAAACCTGTGACCTAGAACAAAGGTCAGAAAACCATAGCCTGGGGACCAAATCTGGCCCATCACTATTTTTATAAATAAAATTAGCATACTGAGAATCAGCCATGCTCATTCATTTATCTATTGTCTACGACTGCTTTGTGTTATGGGAGCTGAGCTGAGTAGCTGTGACAGAAACTGCATGGCCCACAAAGCCTAAAATATTGATCCCCTGGCCTTTTCCGGAGAAAGGTTGCCAACCCCTGATTTAGAGGAAAGAAATCTGAAGTTTGACAAGCTCAAATAGCTGTGCTCCCATGAAGGTATGAGTTATAATTGAGAGGCAGAGCATGCCCCTGGTGGCCGAATCTTCTCCCAATGATCACCCAACATACACCATTTAAGTTCCAATCCTCCAGCCGCCTACTGCCATACAATACTGCCTGCTCTGGGCATAGTGGGGAAGTGACCTCTCTCTTCCTTCTGTTTCACCTGAACTTTTCCTCACAGATCACTTACTATGAGGAAATGAAGCTGATGCCTCAGGGCCCCTATCAAGACTTGGTCCTTAATTTTGTGATTTTTACTTTAAAAGTGCTAGAAACGTGGGATCTGTACCCCCCTCCCCAGTTCTATTTGATATGCTCCAGGCAGTACCTTCCCTGTCTGGCGGAGCCTTTTGCCTTTGACTCCTTTGGACCTTCTGAGTTCAAGGACAGTGAACTCAGCTCTCTACCTCCAGCCTGCATAGGGTAGCCTCCTCCCTACCAACTAGGCTTCTTATTGGGGAAGGAGGGTCATTCTCCAGTTAACATCACAACTAGATGTGTGATGGTTAATTTTCTGTGTCACCTTGGCTGGGTCATGGTGTCCATATATATGGTCAAATATTATTCTGGAAGTTTCTGTGAGGGTGTTTTTGGATGAGATTTAACATTTAAATTGGTAGACTGACTAAAGCAGATTACTCTCTATAATGTGGGTGGGCCTCATCTAATGAATCAAAGGCCTTAAAAGAATAAAAAGACTGACCTCCCACAAGCAAGAAGGAATGCAGCCAGCAGATGACCTTCTGACTTGAATTGCAACATCGGCTCTTCCGGAGTCTCCAGGCTGCCAGCCCACCCTGTAGATTTTGGACTTGCCAGCCTCCACAACCACATGAGCCAATCCCTTAAAGTAAATCAATCAATCAATCTGTGTGTGTGTGTGTGTGTGTGTGTGTGTGTATACATACACACATAATTACTTCTTCAGTTCACATATGTTCAATTTGGAGAAAGATAGATGTGGGAGGTCCATGTACATCCTCCAATCTGGTTTTACAGGACCAGGCATTTGAGGGTCAGTGGCTACTTGCTTTGTTGCTATTAGTAAAATCAATTCTTGTAATTCTCATCTGGGCCCCTTGAATCTTTTCTTTATCAGTTAGGGAGGGGAGAGGGGCAAGCAGCTGGCATTTTTAATATTAGACATTTATTATAATCAATTTTTTAAAAGATCTGAAATTACACAGGAAAAGGTATAAATGACTAGAGACTGTCATATTCTTTTTTCCAGAGAGATCTGAATTTCAAAAGGGGATGAATTTTCCTGAGGTTCCATTTTTGTGCATTATGCCTTCATGAATTTTTCATATATATTCATATATATTGGTAGGTATTATGTTCATATTAGAAAAATAAAATTTAAATACAAATTTACTGTTTCACCACTTCCTCCCCACCAAAATCATTGTTATTTTCCCCTGTGTTTGATATTAAGTGACTAGCATGTTAATCTATAGCTGAAGTTCGACCTCCTTGTTTTTGCAGATTCATTTATTCATTATTGATTCATTCCACACATTAG
Organism: Trachops cirrhosus; assembly: GCA_028533065.1. Classification (NCBI taxonomy): domain Eukaryota; kingdom Metazoa; phylum Chordata; class Mammalia; order Chiroptera; family Phyllostomidae; genus Trachops; species Trachops cirrhosus. The sequence goes on along the minus strand of CM052542.1, from coordinate 81,060,892 downwards.
TACTCAGCAGCTCTGTGTTCCAGACATGAAGCCAGAACCAGGTGTGGGGCCTCCGGAGTCACTTTGACTGAGTTCATACCCCAGTTCTGCCTCTCATTAGTTGTTTAAGCTCAGTCAAGTTACTTACTCTCTCTGTGCTTTGGTTTTGGGTTTTGGTGTTATTGTCTAAGTAAAACAGGATAAACCATACATTAAATGAGTTAGCAAGTGAAGAATTTAGTGCAGGGGTGTCAAACTCATTTTCATTGGGGACCACATCAGCCTCACAGTTGCCTTCAAAGGACCGAATGTAATTTTAGGACTGTATGAATGTAATTACTCCTTAACTAGGGACAAGGAGCTCTGTGCTGCTGCTGGGTAGAAACACGGTGCCAGGCCAGATGGAACAAGGTGGAGGGCGGGATTCAGTCCGCAGGCCTTGTGTTTGCCACCTGTGATTTAGGGCAATCCTGCACATCAGCTGTTATCACTAATATAAGGGTACAGCTTTGGGCATGGGGGTGGAAGAAGTTTCTGTTGGTTGCAGTTTTTGGAGTGAGAGGAACAGTGGTCAAGCTGTCATTTTGAGGAAAGCAAAGAAGATGTGAAGAGAGGGAGAAGTTAGAGGGATGTGAGTAGAGATTAGGGTCCATACTCCGGTGATGGCACCCAGCTGGGGTCTTGTGGTGTTCTGCAGGACACAGGGGTTTGAACAGAAAGACTTGGATTAGTCTAGGCTGGGTTTCACTCATGTATAATGAGAGGCCATTGGAACCAGGGACATGGCAAGAAAGCAGGCAATGTGGCAGATAGAAGAAGCGGATGGCAGGAGTATTGCACCCCACTTGCTTCTGTAGAGGACACCAGACTGTCACATAACTAGTTAGCTATCCCATCAGCTTAGGATACAAGGAAGACAGCATTACTTTTATTTCTCAAACCAAATACAGCTTAGGCTGCAATAGGTCTGATGATTAGCGGGAAGTTCAACAATACCAACCTCTTAGTGTTGTCCAAAAACCCCACATGCTTATTAGTGTCTCCAAAGCCAGTCACATGAAGCATAACTGAGACAGATGCCCTTAGGGCTGAAGGAAACCACAGCCACGCCCAGAACAAGACTGCTCCAGAATTAGCTGCCTGGCCAGGCAGAGAGGACCATGAGAACTACAATTAAGTGCTCATCTTGTCTGATTCAAAAAGTCTTTGGTGCTGCTGTGGGCTTCAAGATACAGTGATTCTTCAAGGCAGCAGAATCCCACTTTCCAAGGATATGTGTACCCAGGAAGCTCCACACCCAAATCATCCCAGGCTCCCAAAATCCCGCTGCAAACACACGCCCCATATGAGGCAGATAGGGGCCACCAGCCAACACTATTCCAGAAACATGTTTTCCCCCCATGACACCCATTGAGTCCAGGTCACCAGGCCAGAATTCCCCTTCCCTCATGGCCAGAAGCCTTAGGAAGACCTTGGAGGTTCCTTCCCTCTGTTGACCTTTCTTAGCAGGAACCATCTCAGTCTGCATTGGTTTAAATAACATTTGATCGCAAAAGGTAAATGATTGGAGTTTCCATTTCTTTACTCACAGAAAGTTCCTCATCTTCCTACTCTCTGGTGACCAGAGGGAGAAATGAGGAGCCTCAATCTAATTGCCAAAAAGGCCCTGCCCCACCCCCCATAGGACATGGCTTAATGTCCATTTACATAAACAGAGGGCTCGCCTTACTCCTCCTGGAATCTGATTTGCTGTCTTCATGTAGACCGAGAAACAACTAGCAATGGTAGTTTCTCTGAAAACAAAACAAAACAAAAACTAAACTAAAAGTTGATTAAAGATTAATAATAAGATTAATTAAACTCAATAATAATAAACAACCCAATTAAAAAATAAACCAACGATCTTTTTTTATTTTTTTATTTTAGATTATT
>CM052542.1:81042791-81058481 GCA_028533065.1 Trachops cirrhosus | reverse complement strand
TAAAATAAAAATTAAAAAAAAAAAAAAAAAAAAAAAAGAAAAGCTTTTTCCCACATAAAAGATGGTCTTGGAAACATAGTAAACACTCAGATTTTATCCTAACGATATTAAAAACAAAGTAGGAAATAAGTGAGACTTTCAGTTCAGCCAAAATGATAACATTGATTCCATTTCTCAAGAAATTGAATTGTTAGGTTGTAAATCCATGGTTTCTTTTGTGCTTCTCAAAAAGACTAAGTACCTTACAAGAGAATTTTTATTGTGTTTTATGAGCATCTACTATTTAACAGGTGAAAATGGAGCCCATTGTTGGAACACCGCATAATCAGATGGAACTGGTCCATTTTAATCATTTTTGCTCTCTTGTTGTGAGAGCTGCCCTAAGAGTGGCTGTGCTGTGCTGGTTGTCCATACCAGTGGGGACCTCCTTTACTCAGACACTCCAGCTCCTATGCCTGTGTTGACGCATGTCCACCTTGGCAGGAAGAACCAATTCACATGCCAGGGCAAAAGAGTGAAAGGGAAAGTGGAAGCAAAAAGAGGTGACAGGCACGAGTGACATTTATCAGGCTCTGAGGAAGTAATTTTAAGTAATACCCCTCCATAGCCTGGCTCTCATGAAAGTGACCCACAAGGCCTGCCCTGGCCTTCCTGTCAGCATCTCTTACTTGATGGTTTCCATTTGCCTTGGAGCCCTGTACACACATGCAGGGTGAACGTTCTCCATCCTCTTTGAGCATCTTGGCTGTCTGAGGTCATTCAGCGGTTAAGTACTGATTGGAACTGGCAGGAATATAAAATTTCCTTTTTAAAAATGCGAGGGGGGACCTATGATTTGTAAAGGTAGTATAGGAGACTGTTCTGCGTGGCGTGGGCCCAGACATGACCCGTGTCCACGGATAGGTTCTCCTGTGGGGAATCAGACCTGCATTGTACCTAGGCCACCATGAGAGTTGCTTTTGCTAAAACTCCCTCACCCTGAATTGAGGTAGCAAATGTTTACTGCATATCTTTAAAGTAACTTCCTAAAATCCATGCTAAACCTTCCAAGGACTAATGTAACTGGTTCTACCACCTTTTCCTTTGCATTTGCAAATATCCCTCTTCTGTGATGTGATTAGTGGCATCCTCTCCTTTGTTTTCTGTAAAAGGTAACCACCTAAAGTGAACCTCTGCATAGTGAATGAGGACCATCATGTAATGTGCCCAGAAAAGCAATAAAAACTTGTCAAGGCAAGGGCTGAGGCTTTTTCTCCTCTTGAGAGAGAAGCCATGCCATCACTTTTCCTCCACAGGACTCGGTAGTCTGTGTGAATTTTTGTGTCTCATCCATAACACCTTGGACCCCACGAGCTGGGGTCCGCGTCAATGTAACAAATGTAACTGAGCAGCTCTGTTCTGTCTGGTGAATCTCCCTAGAAGTGAACAGCCCTGGATCCACGTTGAAATGGAAATGGTGGCCCATACAGTCAGAGTGATTCAATATCAAGATTGAATTTGTGCCCCAACACTGCTCAGGAAGAGCTTTCAATCATCTTTGCATATGAAAAACACTTTTAAAAAGTTGTTTTCCTTATTTATTAGTGTTACTGAATCTTTTATTAAATTCCTGAGCACTTCCTCTCTCCCTTCCATATGCTCTCAATTAATGCTCTACATGAGGATGGAAAGCTCCATTACTGTGTAGCTGGCATCAGAATCCTCTTAGGAAAGGCACAGAAGAGTTTCCTGTGAGCTTACACAGTACTTGGCCTGTACTTTTAAAGTTTTTAAAATGTCACGGTAAAATAAAACAGAATTTATTACTTTAACCATTTTTAAAGTACACAGTTCAGTGGCATTAAGCATGTTTACATTGTTGTGCAACCATCACCACCATCCATCTCCAGACCTTTTTTACATCCTCACCTGAGGAAATGTTTAATGCTTTTAGAGAGAGCGGAAGTGGGGTGGGGGACATGGAGAGAGAAACATCAATAGTGGGAAACATGGATCGGTTGCCTCCCATACACAATCGAACCCGCAACCTAGGTATGTGCCCTGCCTGGGCATCAAACCCACAACCTTTTGTTGTATGGGATGATGCTGCAACAAACTGAGCCACGCAACCAAAGGTCCAGAATTTTTTTCATCTTACAAGACTGAAACTCTGTACCCATTAAACAATGACTCCCCATCCCTTTCTTCCCAGGCCTTGGCAACCACCATTCTAATTTCTGCCTTTATAACATTGACTAGTCTAGGGACCTCATGCAAGTGGAATCATAGTATTTATTCTTTTGTGTCTGGCTTAATTTAATTAGCTTAATGTCCTCAAGTTTCATCCATTTTGTGCCATGTGTCATTTCTGGATAATATTCCACTGTATGTATATACCATATTTTGGCTAGACTTTTAAAAAATGGGGTATGATTGACATTAATATTAGTTTCAGGTATATAACATAATGAATGATTTGAAGTACAATATGTATGTATTACCAAATGATCACCACAGTAAGTCTAGTTAACATGCATCATCACACATAATTACAATGTTTTTATTTTTATGGTGAGAGCTTTTAACATTTACTCTTTTAGCAACTTTCAAATGTACAATATTGTGCTATTAACTATAGTCAATGTGCTGTACATTACAGTCCCAGGACTTACTTATTTTATAATTAGAAGTTTGTATCTTTTGACCACCTTTATCCATTTTGCTCTAATCGTACTCCCCACCTCTGGCAACCACCTATCTGTTCTCTGCATCTATGAGTTTGGTTAAAAAAATTTTTTTAAAATTTCACTTAATAGTGAGATCATATAGTATTTTATTTTTGTGTCTAACATTTCACTTAGCATAATGCCCTCAAAGCTTATTCATGTTGTCACAAATGGCAGAATTTCCTTCTTTTTTATGGCTTAGTATAGTATTCCATTGTGTTTGTATGTGTGTGTTTAACAAAAACCAAGCAACCAATCAAACAAACAAACTAGCATTATCTTCTGGAGGGAGGGCCCCTTGTAGTACAGGCTTGCCCCGAGTGACTTTTTTTGCTTCCTAGGATGACAGAAGTCTTCAAAGGGAAACGTTCTTCCTACCGACATGGAAGAGGTATAACAAAAACCAGCAGCAGCACTAAAAGGCGTCAAAATCCACAAGTTCAAAAACTATTTTGAGCAATGAAAAAAATCTCAGGAGTATTTCATGAAATGGAGAGTACTGTGAAGATGATTGAAGTTTAAACATGTAAGAATAAATACACAATTTTTATAAATAAATGCATCCATTCGTTCATTGATGGACACTTAGGTTGTTTTCATGTATTGGTTGTTGTAAATACTGCTGCAATTGGTGGTGCAGATACCCTTTCTAGTTAGTGTTTTTGTTTCCAGAGGTGGAATTACTGGATCATATGGTAATTCTATTTTTAATGTTTTGAGGAACCTCCATACTGTTTTCCTTAGTGGCTACATCAATTTACATTTCTATCAACAGTGCACAAGTGTTTCTTTTTCTCCACATCCTCTCCAATATATCTTATTTCCTGTCTTTTTGATAATAGCTATTTTAACAGGGGTGTGGTGATATCTCATTGTAGTTTTGGTTTGCACTTTCATGACTTATACTTTTGATACAGCACTTAGTAGCTACTGTTCATTTTAGCCTAGGAACTGCATGGGGACAAAAAGAAATCAAGGATTTATGCTGTGAATCTATTCAACTTGGTGTGTGGCCCATTGTTCAGCATATAAGTACATGTTACCCCACCACCACCACACACACATTTTAAACTCAGTGTGGGAGGTAGGGTATGACAATTGAGCTTAAGTTAGAGAGAAAAGTAAGGGGATGGATGAGTTTCTAAGTCTAGACCTAATCCCTTTTTGAAATTTTGCCTTTGCTTTAGATTTTGTTTTTGTTTCTGTTTTGGAGAGGAGTGGCTTAGGTTGCATTTTAGAGTAATTAGAATTGTTTTGTTAAAGTTTTAGAAATGGGGTAAGATTTATGAAATCTATTCATGAATTTTTCAATCCAAAGAATGCTGGAGCTCTGTGAAATGACTGGATTTATAGAGATATTTGCAGATATTCAGGATAAACAGAAATTAATTATGGGACATAGTAAACTGGAGATGATTGTGATTTTCATAACTTTTGTTGAAAAATATTGCTAATTTTTAATTATTTGTTTTTTAGACATAAGAAAAACTTCTGTTGCTTCAAGCAGTTTGGTAAAGTATACTTTCATAAGCAATATTAAAGCATTTATATTTTTCTCCCTACCTGATCCCTCTAGAATTTGGAAGCTCTTAATGAGTGAGTATTATTCTTTCCATGGCAATATGTTTGTTTGCATAAATCTAATAGGAATCTGATTTTTTCATAACAGGATGCATAAAGCCAGTTTCCAATTGGGATTTTTATTAACCAAGACTTTGACTGGAATGTCATGCCTGAAGGAGGCATGCCTGAGCTCTGGATGTTACCAGAAAGCCTTGAGGAACTGAGGTTGACCTTTGAAGCCAAAAAATGCCCACTGGAGAAATGGCCTAGTACTGCATTTGGTCGTGTGGTTCATGGCAGTCTTTCCAGGTAAGGAATGAAATTTGTTTTCCTGAAAGATGGCAAAGAGGAACCTTAAGACATGATGGGAACCTCAAGGACTTGAGGAATGTAGGTACTTACTGCAGGGAAAGACTGATGGCAGGTGTGTGTGGGCTGACTGAAGCTCAGTCTAAAGGTTCCTTATGTAAGTTCCAGCAAAGCAGTCTTGTAATTGAGCAAACTGGGGCTTGTCTGCATGGCTCCCTGATGCATGATCCAACAATTAGGGTTGAAGGAAACAGGATTTTGTTTACAGTATTTCAACCTTGGGAGAGCTGGAAGCACTCCTGCTCAGAGCCCTGTTCCCCCACAACACCCAGCACTTCCCTTGCTCCCCACCAGGCTATAAGCCAGAACCATGCCCAGAAGTTCCCCACATCCTTACCTGTTCTTAAGCTGGCTGCACAAACAGGTCTTATCCCCTCTAGAAGGTACTCTTGTGGGTTTCAGAGTCTCCATCCTCTCCCAGTAGCTCTCTCCTTCAGGATCTGGGGTACGCTGTCCTCAGCCTCCATGTAGTGGCTCAGGGAAACATGTGCCATGTTCCACTGGATCATGATGGAGTCCAGGGAGGCACACGTCCCAAGAGGGTGACTTTTCCATATGTCCTCCAGGGAAGCAGGAGTCTGTAGCTTGACAGTCCCAATTTGGCTCCAAGCACCTTCCACAATTCTGTGCTTGGTTAGCAGGTCTCTGCACAGCTTCATCAGCTCTCTCCTTGCACCTTTTCCTCCTACATGGCTTCTACTTCTCATGGTGGAATTCTTTCCTACACCAGGCTGCATGGCAGAATCTCCTTCTCTTCCATCCCACCCTTATTTTACATGCTTGGTTGGGAATTTCCTCTGTAACCTCATATCCAGCCCCTCCTATCATGTGCTACTTTTGCCATCTCCCCAGTTTTTTTGACCTTTTTTGTTGCCATCATTAGTCAGGGCAAGAGTTCTCAGTGACAAAGGGTCATCTGACTTTTTTCTCTCACTCTGGCACTATATGAGCTCCCCCCACCTCCCCCGGCTATGTCACAAGTCCCTGATGCTCCTAAGTCATGTACACCTTTTGCTGGGAGTGGCAGCACAGCTGTCAACTTGCAATTGTTATGCAAAGTATTTTAAATTCTGTATCATTTGCTCCATCTCCCCTCAATCAAGGTTTGTGGAGAATATGCTTTGTTATTTTCGGGTACCTCCACTCACACCCCATCATAGCCTTAAAGAGTCTATATGATTGATTGCTATTCCTGTTGTGTTTATGCAAATAATCAGGCCAAACCAAAACTAGACTTAATGCAATAAATGAATTGGTCTTAATTTGGCTCTTTGATAAAAATGAGGGTGATAATCGGGGAAAAATTATGTTTCAATAAAATTTATTACACACAGTTAAGGAAAGCAGACTCTAATTCAGTGAATTGTCTGTAAAATTTCGTTTCTCACCTGTTAACTACATTGGACCCTGAATTTCTTTAGTTTCCTTTCACACTAGTGTCTTGTTTCTCCTTCATCCTCTGATGTGGAATTATTGAGAACTGCTGATGCAGTGCCAACCATACAGAACTTACCTGAGCACCTCATGATATCACCAGAGATGTTTAAACTACAGATAAAGAGGAGCTATCAGATTGTCTGTACTTAATTTCATTCCAGCAAAAGCCTTGCATTTGGAAGTCTCATCTGACACTTGCAGACTCAGAAACTGGTTTATGATTTGCTGTATTCATTAATTTTTGTGTTCTTTCTGTTTTCATAGAGTGAATACTATGGCCTTTTTTACCTGGTTTCTTTGTCAAATTCTTGGGTGTTGTCTTGTTGGACTTGGCAGATGCAACACCACAGGAATGCTGGCTGCTGAGAACAACCACTCAGACTGCTGGGTCTGCACAGAGTTCCTGACCGGGGCTTCTGCTGACCTGCTATGGTGGATTCACCCTGAGAACCAGAAACACTGGGACTGGCTGCAAGTCTAGAAGACTTCTGACCCCTTCTTCAAACAGACACGTGAGAAGGTGTTTTCCCTTATGAGAGAGTAGGCTAACTGCACCAAGCCATTGTTCATGTGCGCAGTTTGGGATGGTGTGGGGTGGCTGTTAGCATTACAAGTAGAAGTGCAACAGCCTGTACCCATATGCATTGGACATAGAAACGGGACTGCAATGAAACTGTGCAACTCATGGGGTGGATGCAGCAACCCTGTGCAAAGATATTATGGTATTGACTGCTATAGACTGTTGGTGGCATTCCCTCCTCCTGGGTCTCTTTAGTTTCTTTCTTGCACTTTTAGTCTTGGGATATAGCCTTTACTGTATCTGTGGTATATGGGTGCAATTTGCCAACATGCTCACCACACAGGTTCCCTATGGGAAGAATAAGCACAAAGAATGTGAGGTGGAAGAGCCATGTTGGGGTGCAGTGTGTGGTCAATGGACATGGTCCTTCCCCCGGCCGTGACTGGGGGCTGGTCAGAGGGCCCCTGGCCAGAAGGAATGTGTATTGTTTCAGGAATGGATTGTAACTCCCTCCTTATCTCCGTTGGTGAGCAGCTTCTTGTCCTGTGACTGCTTCTTGACCTTTGACACAGTGAGGTAATGAAGTTTAGAGTAAGGTGTAGGATATTTGCTTCCTTTATCGGGGACCCTTATAATAAGCCTCAGACTGGAGGAGGTGTGGTTTCTCTCACACCGACCCACTGCCCTCGGTGCACTGCCCTGTAATGTGAGTAATAAACAGCAGGTCCACATCGAGTTGTCCTCCAGGTGGTTTTTTCGGAATATCATGAAAACTTACGCAGCTCCCCGGTTTGGGGGTCCTGTGCTACAATGACTGAGCACACAATGCAGGTATAGTTCTGCCTTCAAGTTGTTTCTGACCCCTGGAGGAGAAATTAAAAAACAACTTTTCAAATAAATATGTAATTACAAGCTGTGCTAAGAGCTAGGAAGGAAAATGACTGATAGGCAGCTGTATGAGATACAAAAGAAACACATACTCCTTCTAATGAGATTTTTATATGAAAGAAAACATAGTTATCAGGTCTCTGACTTCTGATTTGAATTGACAGAGGGAAGCCCAATCTCAAAACCTTTCTTCCTCCAAAAACTAACAGTGTGAACAACCAAAGACTGACAGTCAGCAAAATCCACCAGCATGACGAAGGAAAGGCTGATTGTCAATGAAAAGTAAGAACAAATATCCAAGAAGCAGGTCAGCAACTCCATCTAGTTCCCCACAGGGCCTATCTCCACCCTCCACAGAAACACCCTCTGGGAGAAGTTAGCACATGAAATGCTGACAAATTGTACAAAAGACCTCCAAACTGCAGAGAAACAGAAGAGTGAGATGCTATTCAGGTAGGAGAGGCACAAGCAAAAAGTGACCGAGGAGACCCGCCCAGCAGCACATAGGAGGGGGAGGGCTGAGCTGTGCCGAAGCCACCATTTAGAGGTCAATTAGAGAATAGGGAGCCAGCAGAGGAAGAGTGGCCAGAGACGGGGTGGGGGGCGCGTCAGGGTGGGGGGAACCAGGCAATGTCACAAAGCTGAGAGAAGAGAGTGTGCCAAGAGGAAGGCTCCATCTGCTTTGAAGAGTGCTATTGAGTGATTCTGTGGGGTGAGCACTGAATAGTGTCATTGAATCTGGCAAAATGGACATGATAGGTCCTTCCCCATGAGCAGTTACTCTAGCTAGTGACATTCAGGCCCCTTGAAAGTTTCTTTGACTAGTGGGGTCCCACTGCTGTCAATGTGCAGTGGGTGGTGGAGTTATCCAGTAACTGTCCATTGAGATAGTCACACACACACAATTTGCATTCACCACCGTGAAAATAGAATTGAAGGATGAACCACCTGACACTATACTAAGCTGCCTCATCATAAATGGGCATACAGTTTCCTCTCCTAAAGTTTTCTCAATGTTTCCATCCGAGTCTAGAGTAGAAGCTAGATTCTTTGTTGTATAAAAATGAAAAATCTGAGATTAAGAAAGAACATGTGGATGGGGGAGAAAAGCCCTGAAACCCAGTCCAGTCTGTTGTTGCTGTCAGGGATGACTCCCTCAACACACCCGCCACCCTTCTAGAAGTGGCTTCTCTTGGTCTCACCTCTTCCCCTCTGCTTTAACCAGGCCTGTGAACCCCGTGAGCTTTGTCTCTCGAGTGAAGGGAGTTCGCTGATTCTGGGTGAGCAGTTGAAGGATGCTCTGGGGGCTCAAAGGTCCTTTGAAAGGTATCGCTATCTCTGGCAGGCAAAATGTAAGCTGGCAGTCATTGCTCTTTTCATTTAGTATGAATATTTCTAGTAGTTTAGTGTGTTTATTTCATCAAGTTTTAAAACATGAACTACTATTAACCATGTTACAAACATTGTGCTGTATAGGCAGAATAATTTTTGTAGTATTAATCCATGTTTTCCTTCCTTTCTCTTTCTCTTCTGTAATTCAAGTAGCTAACAGGTCACTTGGGTAGGAAGTAAAAATTATCTTCAAGACTCTCCCCGCCCCTGACTTTCATTTACAAATCTCTTTGGGAACTGCATCCTGCTGCTTCTACAGGTAACAATACCTCAGAAGGGAACAGGGAGCAGGCTCTGCACTTTGTTGAACATTCCTGTACTCCAAGAAGCTCATGAGAGTATCAGGGGTGCTTGACATTTGAAACTACTTGGACCAATAGGGGCCTCCTGTACAGTCCTCCAAGATTGGTAGAAATACCTTAGTGACTCTCTAGCACAGCCAAGTGATCTCAGGATTGGTCAACCAGTGTCCCAGAGGTGTGGATGACTGACAACTATAGGCCCCAATCCTTTGTTTTAGTCCAGGCAAAACCCTGGCACTTTTTCACTTCTCTGGAAATAGAGAGAGGACCCTAAGGATGATTGAGGCTTGGTGTTCCTCCAGCACAGGGACTGTGGGCACCAAGTCAAAATTAATTTGATAGCAAGAAAATGTAAAAAAAATATTTTTCTGGCATGTTTGAATCTGAAGTCTAACAATAGTCTTACCTGTCTCATATCATGTTAGTTTGAAGAAGTCAAAGTATAATCAGTTCTTGATAGGAGGGCGGAGGAGGAGAGAGAGACATCGATTTGTTGTTCCCTTATTTGTGCATTCATTGGTTGATTGTCATATGTGCCCTGACTGGTATCAAACCCACAACCTTGGTGCACTGCGATGACACTCTGACCAACTGAGCCACTCAGTCAGGGTGGCTTTTCCTCCTTTAAAGCTTCTTTGGGGTTGATTTTTATTAAATAACAAGAATGATTTTTTCCCCTCCTTTCCTCTCTTTCTTTTGTAAATTAAAAATCAGATACAACCACTTTGGAAAACAGTTTGGCATTTCCTTACAAAATTAAATATACACTTACACATAGCCTGGCAATCCCATTCCTTGGTATTTACCTAAAAGAAATGAAAATGTATTTCTCAAAGGCCTGTACTTAAATGTTCATAGCAACTCTATCCACAATAGACACAAACTGGAAACAATTCAGATGTCCAAATGATAAATGGAACCCAAATTTGCCATATCCATGCAGTGGAACACTACTTAGCAAATTGAAGGAGCAAATTATTGACACATGCAACCATATGGATGAAGCTCAAAAGTATAATGCTAAGTGAAAACAGTTAAACATAAAAGACCACATACAATATAATCCCACCTGTATGAAATCCTCTATAAAACAAAACCACCATGAGAGAAAGCAGGGTGGTTGCCAGGGGCCTGGGTGGGGAAGGGGTTGACTGCAAAGGGGCCCAAGAGAGCTTTCTGGAGCCCTCGAAATGTCTACATCGTGATTATGATTGGTGACACGACTGTGCAAATTTGTCAAAACTCGTCAAATGTAACACTTAAAACTGCTGAACTCCATTGTGTGTAAATGGTGCCTCAAAAAAGCTGACAAAAATCATCAGAAAGGAAGAAAGATGAAAGTGATGAATGTATTGAATAACTAGTTTCTGATTACTTGAGAGATGTGTAAAGGACTCCTCAGGTTGCTAATGCCAATTTTTCTTTAATGCTTTTGATTTCCATATTGTACACTTCCACCCTCCACCTACCCCACCCCTATCCCAGTCACAGGAGACCCTCTACCTTCTCAGACAGCTCTTCTTTCACCAGTGAGTAGCCAAGCTCCCTTGGTTCAACACTACTAACTGGTGTCTGGCTTACAAAATAAGCCAAGATTCACACTTCCCACATCTTCCTCTGTGGGAGAGAGGGGCACATGCAAAGTTTGTCCTTTGGCCTCTGCCTTTCACTCTCATAACTTTATTGCTGACCTTGGTTGGGCAATAGTTATTACATGTGCCTTACTTAGTCAGGGATCTCCAGGGAAACAGACCAACAGAGGTCTATCTATCTATCTATCTATCTATCTATCTATCTATCTATCATCTCCCTACCTGCCTAGAGAGAGAATTTATTTATTTTACGGAACTGGCTCTTGGAAGTGTTGGGGCCAGCAAATCTGAAATGTGCAGGGCAGGGCAGGTCAGTGGGCTGGAAAGTCAGCTAAGAGTTGATGCTGTCTTGAGTCTGAAGGCTGGAAACTCAGATAGAATTTCTATGCTTTAATCTAGAGGCAAAATCCCTTCTTTTTTGAAGAGGAAACCTCAGTATTTTCTCTTAACTCCTTCAACTGATAGGACAAGACCCACCCATGTTATGGAGGGTTTTCTGCTTTATCCAAAATGTACTGATTTAGATGTTAACCACATCTAAAATGCCTTTATTATAGTAACACCTCAACTGGTATTTGACTAAACAACTGGATACCATAATCCAGTAAAGTTGTCACATAAAATTAACCATCACAAATGGATACACACATCCTCATTAGCTTCCCCCTCCCATTTAAAGGCATTAAAAGTCTGGGTTTGAACTTGAGGTTTACCATTGGCTAGCTTTGTTACCTGGGTAAAATTACTTGTCTCTCTGGGCCTCCATTACCCCAATATAAACCAGGGGCAAGAGTAGAATTGTTGTACAAGGGTTAAATGTGTTAGTATAAAAGAGTTAATGCATTCAAAGTGCCTAGAAGAGTATCCAGCACATATAACCCAATTACTATTTGCCAGGCACTCTTAAATTGTACATGTATTAATGAATTTTTGAGAAAAAATTCTATTCATCTTAAAATTACATTTATAAGGGAAAAAAACCACAACACCATTCAATAAGGGTCCATAAATAGCTTTAATCAAGAAACGGGGAGGGAAACCGTATGCTTGACATAAACTGGACAGGAAAAAGAAGAGTTTCAAACTTAAATGTTTGAAAAAAAAGTCCCTGAGCCTTCCTCTACTTGTGTCATTATCAACAGTTAATCAAGTCCTAACATGTCAGATAATTAAAAAAAAAATTCTTCCTGAATGATATTCTTGTTTTCCTGATTTATTTAACCATGAGTATGGCAAAAGCCTTGGTTTTTTTTTTTTTTTTTTTTTTTGTAGCATATAAAAAGCCTTTCTCATACATTATACTTTAAACATGCTTTGGTAGGCTGGTGGGAACCCAATCACCACTGATCACATTTCTATGGGAAAACGTATTCTAAGATCCAAGCAAATGACTTACAAATAAACTTTTAGTAAACAACCCATCTCTAATTTGCTGACTGTCTCCTTTGAGTACAGACAATATATTAAGTGGTTAGGGACTCGGTCTTTGGAGCTCTCTAACAGCCATGCGATGACTCCCAGTCTGGATGCGGCCACAGTGTCATGTGGGCAAGTTGTTAACGCCCCAGAGCATCAGCCCCTCAAGCTGGTACTGAGGATAATAAATACTACTTCATACATTCATTGTGAGGATTAAATGAATTGTTCTAACATATAAAATGTGCTCAATAAATAAACTTATTCTATTCTATAAATCATCTTACAATATTTATACATTTTGAATTATTTGGTAATAAATATCCTTATACCTTACTTTCCAAATTAGAAAAAGGGGGCATAGGTATAAATAATTATTCTGCTAAACTTTCTATGTATATGCATTTACCTATATTTCTCCAAGAAGTATTTGTTTCCAATTTAAGAACTTCCTGTACCCACTGCCCTCTGGCTTAGGCAAGCATCACCAGGACCAACCATGATTTTTGCATTGCCAAGTCCAAAGGACACTCAGCATCTTTACATGGCTGGGTCTCTGTGTGATGTTTGATTCTATCAAACCCACTGCAATGGGCTGAGTTATTTGCCTCCAAGTTCTTATGTTGAAGAACTAATCTCTGGTGCTTCAGAATATGACTGTATTCATCTGAAGACAGGGCCTTTAAAGAGGTAATTAGGCCTTCCAGTTAAGATGGAGGCATAGGTAAATACACTTTGCCTTCTTGCACAACCAAAAAAGAATAATGATAAATTTAAAAACAAAAAATAACCAGAACTGCCAGAAAATCAAACTGTATGGAAGTCTGACAACCAAAGAGTTAAAGAAGAAATATTCATTCAGACTGGTAGGAGGGGTGGAGACAGGCAGTGGGGGTGGAGAGGATGTGCAGCAAGGCGCGGCTGGAGGACCAGGCCAGGGAGGTGGTAGCTGTTGGAGCTGGTGGTCCCACATTTGCATGCAAGACAGACCGCACAACCTAGGGTTCCAGTGCAGGGAAAAGAAAGCCTCAAAACCTCTGTTTGTAAAAACCTGTGGGGTTTGTGGCAGCAGGAGAAACTCCCAGCCTCACAGGCAAGTTTGCTAGAGAGACTCACAGGGTCCTAGAATGCACATAAACCCACTCACCTGGCAATCAGCACCAGAAGAGCTCAATTTACTTGTGGGTAGTGGGGGAAGTGACTGAAAGCGGGGAAAGAGCCAAGTAAATGGAATTGTTCCCTCTCCAACGCCTCCCCCACATACAGTGCCACAATGCAGTGAAGAGGGTTGCCCTACCCTGGTGAATACCTAAGGCTCTGCCCCTTATACTGTAACAGTTGTGCCAAGACAAAGAAATATGGCCCAAATGAAAGAATAGATCAAAGCTCCAAAAATAGAACTAAGCAATGAACCATGCCAACCTATCAGATGCACAGTTCAAAACACTGGTAATCAGGATGCTCACAGAAATTGTTGAGTATGGTCCCAAAATAGAGGAAAAATGAAAGGCTATGAAAAGTGAAATAAAGGAAAATATACAGGGAACCAACAGTGATGGGAAGGAAACCAGGACTCAAATCAACCTTATTTGGACAAAAGGAAGAAATAAATATTCAATCAGAACCGAATAAAGAAACAAGAATTCAAAAAAATGAGGAGAGGCTCAGGAACCTCTGGGACAACTTCAAATGTTCCAACATCCAAATCATAGGGGTGCCAGAAGGGGAAGAGGAAGAGCAAGAAATTAAAAACTTATTTGAAAAAATAATGAGGGAAAACTTCCCCATTCTGGCAAAGGAAATAGACTTCCAGGAGGTCCAGGAAGGTCAGAGAGTCCCAAGGAAGTTGGACCCAAGGAAGCACACACCAAGGCACATCATCATTACATTACTCAATGTGAAATAAGGAGAGAAACTTAAAAACAGCAAGAGAAAAGGAGACAGTTACCCACAAAGGAGTTCCTGTAAGACTCAGCTGATTTCCCAAAAGAAAGCTTGCAGGCAAGAAGAGGCTGGAAAGAAGTATTCCAAGTCATAAAAAGCAAGGACCTACATCCAAAATTACTCCCTCCAGCAAAGCTATCATCTAGAATAAAAGGGCAGATGTATTGCTTCCCAGATAAGGTCAAATTAAAGGAGTTCATCATCACCAAGCCCTTATTATATGAAATGTTAAAGGGGCTTATCTAAGAAAAAGAAGATGATCAAAACTATGAACAGTAAAATGACAACAAACTCACAACTCTCAACAAATGAACCTAAAACAAAACAAAAACAAACTAAGCAAACAACTAGAACAGGAATAGAATCATAGAAATAGAAATCATATGGGGGGTTATTAGCAGGGAGGGGGAAGGGAGAGAATGGGGGTAAAGGTACAGGGAATAAGAAGCATAAATGGTAGGTACAGAATAGGGGGAGGTTAAGAATAGTATGGGAAATGGAGAAGCTAAAGAACTTATATATACGACCCATGGACATGAACTAAGGGGGATGGATTGCTGGAGGAAACTGGGGTACCAGGTGTAGGAGGGCAAAGGGGAAAATGGGACAATTGTAAAAGCCTAATCAAATTATACTTAATAAAAAAGAAATAAAGATGTAATTAAGTTAAAATGAAGTACTTAAGGTGGTCTGAATCCAATGTGACTGGTGTGTTTATGAGAAGAGAGAGCACATAGATACACACATGGAGCAAAACAGAGGGAAAAGAGGGCCATCTGCATTCAGGGAGAGAGGCCCCAGAAGAAACCCGCGTTGCCAACACGCTTTTCTTGGACCTGTAGCTTCCAGTACTGTGAAAAATTAAATTTCTGTTGATTAAGCCACCCAGTTTATGGTATTTGGTTATGGCAGCCTTAGCAAACTCATACAGCCTCCTTTTTGAAACTCACCACTGTCTGGATTCCCACAGTGCCACATTCTCCTGGTCCTTCACACTTTCGCAGCTGTTCTTTCTGAATGGACTACTTGTCCTTTGCCCATTCTTTAATATTGGTGATTGTCACAGTTGATGTCCTTTCTCATTCTATGTGCTCTGCCCAGTGGATTATCAACCACTCTTCTGTTTGAACTAGATCAACAGTAACCAATTCTCTTGCGTTTTGAATATGTTGACAATAACCAATTCAATGACTTCAGCCTAGTTCTCTCCTCCAAGTACCATATGTATGTGTAAAATTGCACATTTCCTTGAAGTTCTCCACATACTTCAGAATCCACAGTCTAAAACTGTGGTCATCACTTCCTCCCACACTGGCTGTGTCTCCTGAGTTCTTGCCCCCCACATTCAGGTCACATCACCACTTTCCTGTTCACCCATGCTAGGGACCCAACAGGCAGTCTTGATTTCTCCCTGCCTTTTACTACTATAGAGTCCCTCCTAAGTATGTATCAAGCACATCTTGTCCTTCCCTTATTTGCTACCCTGCGGAAGCCTCTTGCTTAGACACTGTAATCACCCCCTAGTTTCTCCTTCCGCCTTCATCCTCATTCTTTTTTTTTTT
>CM052542.1:81017146-81042291 GCA_028533065.1 Trachops cirrhosus | reverse complement strand
AATTCCACTGCTGGGACTATATCCTAAGAATCCTGAAACACCAATCCAGAAGAACCTATACACCCCAATGTTCATAGCAGCACAATTTACAATAGCTAAGTGCTGGAAACAACCTAGATGCCCATCAGTAAATGAATGGATCACTTAAGTCTTTTTGACCTAGGAAGATGTGGGCCTCAGAGAGGCAGTAGAGTGGCTAGCAGTACCTAGCCTCCCCCTCTCTACAAAGGGAGAACACTACCTACCTAACAGCTGCTGAAAGCTTGCAGTCAATGCGGCTGATGGTATCCTTCCCCGGCCCCCTTCCCCCACTAGTTTACTCTCCCCCAGAACCCTGCTTCACAGTCCCATATCCCTTCTCACACGGTGTTAGAATTGCCTGATGCCTGGTCTGCTGCTTTCACTCGCCCCGTTTCACTGTGAAGTCTCACCTCTTGGCACGTAGTGGGAATTTTGTAAATATTTGTTGAATGAGGAAATGGAGAGCTTTTAGACAAAGAGCAGATAGTGTGGTCTGAGTCAAGGCTGGAATGTGCTTGGGGTGATCAGAGGAGAGTGAGTCGACCTGTTTGATGGGTGGAAAGGGTATGTGTGGGAGAACAGGGAAAGACAGACAGGAACGCAGTTTTGGCGCGTCTTATTACGTCCGTGCACCAGCGAGACTTTGAACTGCTGGTACCAGAGAGACACGGAATGGTTTAGAACAGGGGTCTGACTGACAGGGAAATGTGGGAGGAGCATCAACCTGTGTCACTCTGTAGGATGGTTGGACAGGGCTAGAGGAGAAAACAGAGCAATTAACTCTGTGGCAATCCTTCAGAAGAGACACGATGCTACTATTCCCAGAGTGGGAATATGAAGGCAATGGTATAGTTAAAAAAGCAAAACAAAACAAAACCAAGTGTCTATATTCCATTAAATAGGATTTTAGCCACTGATAGGGCAATGACATTTATAATTAAAAATCCGAACAAGTTTCATTCACTGATCTGAAACTCCGATCTCTGACTGCTAGGGATGCTACTCTTGTAAATAAGGCCTGTTCTCCCCACTGGGAGGGAATGCTCTCTGGAGCCTGGATGGACAGAGATGGCAGCGGAAGAACCTGAGCTCTTATTTTTTGTGTTTACCCTGACACCAGGGGAACTCCAGGCTAAAAGGTTTCTTTGGAGGGAGTGTGTGTGCATGTGTGACTTCCCTCCTGCTTCTCAAAGTCTTATTTGTAGCTAAAATAAACACTGCCTTCCAGTTGCTGCTGATGGTAATCTCTGTGAAGAGAGTCTCTGGGGATCAGTAACCCTGGGCTTGAAAAATGCTACAGCTTCAGACTTGCAGGAGAAAGGGGCAAGGCGGGTTTCAACAAACCCCTGGGCCTGCAGGCTAAGAGCTAGTGGCAAAAATGGCTATGCAAAGAAAGCTCGGGTGTGTCAGCTTTTAATTTTTTTCCAGGATGAATTAATATGGCAATGATGATTATACATGCTGGCAAACAGAGAGGGAATGTTATGAGAAGCAAGGTGTGCAGGAGGGAAGTGGGAGGGAGGGGGAATGCACAAACAGCATCAGACAGAGAAGGGAGGAAAAGACCAGAAGAAACAAGGAAGTTGAGTGAGAAGTGCATGGGATAGAAAAGGAAAAACTGACCTAAATGGAAAATTGGACTTTTTCATAGTTGGACCAGAATGTATTTTAAATGTGTTTGAAAATGCGTACAGAAAATATCCATCATGTGGCAGTACGTGCTGGCCCAATTCTTGTTATGAGTATTAGGAAATCTTGAAACTGATATGAATCAAAAACTTGCATTTCTTTATCTGATTTTGTTTTATTTTATTTATTGACTTTATTGGGGGACATTGGTTAATAGAATTATATAGGTTTGAGATGTACAATTCTATAACACATCATTTGTATATTGTATTGTGTGTTCACCACCCCCAGGCAGGTCTCCTTCCAAAACTGTGCGTAGCTGCAGCATTATTAAGAACGGCCAAAAAGTGGAAATAACACACTGTTCATCAACTGACAAACAAGATGGGTATATTCATACCATGGGATATTTTTCAGCCATAAAAAGGAATGAGGTTGTAACCCATGCTACAACATGGATGACCCTTGAAAACATGCTAAGTGAAAGAAGTCAGTTGCAAAAAAAATCACATATTGTATGAGTCCACTTATATGAAATATCCAGAATTGGCAAATTCATAGAGATAGAAAGCAGATTAATGATTACCAGGCACTAGTGGGAGGGAGCAGAGGGAGTGACAACTAACATGTATGGGGGTCTGCTTTGAGTGATGAAATATTCTAGAATGAGACAGTGGTGATGGTTGCACAGCTTTCTTTATATACCAAAAACCACTGAACTATACACTTTAAAATGATGAATGTTATGATATCTGAATTATATCTTAATATTAAAAAAATGAAAAAAATTTCCGTTTCCATGATTTCACTTCCCAACTTTGGGCATATTCAGTTTGTTTGTTTTGTTTTGTTTTTATCTAAACTTCCCCTGACCCCTGCTCCTGGAATTAGTATTTTAGTCATATGTTTCAAAATTCAAAAGATGTAAGAGGATACAAAATGCAAGTCTTTCTCTCCTTCCTCTTCATCTCCCAACTACTCATTCCCTTCTTCAAAAGTGAAAAATATTACCAGTTTCTCGTGTGACTTCCACAGGTTTTGTGTATATAATCAAATATCTGTAAATATTCTTGTCCCTCTCCTTTTTACACAAATGGAGACATTCACATGCTCTGCATCTTGCTTATTTCACTAGACAAAATATCTGGTTGAAATCCCTCTCACATCAGTACAGCTAGATCTCTGTTATTCTTCTAACTTGTACATAATATCACACCCTTTAACTAGGTTACAATTGGACATTTGGATCTTTTCAATCCTTTGGAATTTTAATGGATTATCTACTTCATATGTGATGTCATAAATTGAGGCCCAAAACAGGCTGCCCCACAATATCCCACAAAGGCATACTGATTACTTTAAATGAAAATTACTTAACTGGTAGCTGGAGTCAGAATGGCACCTCGACCCTCCCTTGTCTTTCTGAATGCAGAAAATAAATGTCGCATGTAAAAGCAGTCCTATCGCACCTGGAAGACACCCCTTTATCACTAGAGTTAAACGACTCAGAGCCAAAGAGTCTGTGTAATCAAATGTTATGGCCTCTTTTCTGATTTACTACTTTGTTTAAATTCTTAATTAATTAATACCCAAACCTTAGATTCTTTTCTAAAGAACACTATTTTTTTTTTGTTCTGTCAATTTCTCAGAATTTATTGTTTCTTTCTTTTTATTGCTTAAATAGTATAAAAATATGCCTGGTTCGATCATTTCTTTGAGCCTCATTTTATGATCTGAGCATCATATTGTGATTCTCCCATGCGCATGTATTAATCTAGTTTTGTGTCAATTTTATTATTTTATTGTTAGTCCAGCTGTAAGAACTGAAGGGGATGGGGTAGGGGAGTTTTCTTTGTTCCAACACATACATATATGAGGATATTTGTAGGTTAAATTCTTAGAAGTGGATTTGTAATTTTGGTAGATATTTTCAGTTTTCCCTCCATGGATGGGCCTTGATTTACACTCCTGCCAGCAACATATGATGTATCCATCCCCAGATTCTTGGCAACACATCGTTAACATTTTGATCTTGCCATACTACCTGGTGAAAAATTTATGTCAGTGGATTTTAGCTTGGCTTTTTCTTATTATGAGAGAGGCTGACAGATTTTCCAATGTGAAGAGCCTTTTCTGTGACCTGTTTTTGCCCATTATTTCATTGAGTTTGGCCTGTTTCTTTCTTAATTTTTGAGTCCTTATTTATAACTTTGTCTGTGATCTGAGTTGCAAATACTTTTTCCCAGTTTGTATTTCATTTCACTTTGATTGGTTTTTCTCATGAAGATTTCTTTTTTAATGGAGTTGAATTGATTGATCCTTTCTTCCATTGTTTCTGGGAGTCATGCTTAGAAACAATTTCAAGCTAATAATATGTTCTTATGCTTTATTTTAGTTACTAGATAGTACTTTCATGCTTTTTTAAAAAAATTAAATCTTTAACCCATGAGAGGTTAATTTTGTTGACAGAACACCCCAACTTTTCCCCCCAGCAGGTTCTGCTGCTTTCCCAACACCAGTCTGCTGAATAGTCCATCTTCTCTCCAAAGATTTGAAATGTCACCTCTATCATATATTCAAATTCTTATAATTTGATCTTTTTGTGGATTTTACATTCTGGTTTATTATTTATTCATGCAGCATCATCATACTTTTAGAAATTATTGTGACTTTATAATATGTTTTAATACTTGTTGGACTAGTCTTCTCTCATTGCTCTTGGTTTCCAGATTTTTTTTGTTTCTTGCTTTTTATTTCCTATATGAACCTGAATCTAATTGCTGTGGATTTATAATCCCAAAACACTGGGTTATCTGGGTGCCTCCTTGGAACATTTCATTAAGTCCTTGATTTAACAGTTCTGACCTGCAAAATCTTCTGCTATGCTCCCCAGTTTTTTCTATAAAGACTACCACCAGTGATTTATTTCAGATTTCTTCATAACATTGAAATCAACCTCTAAGGAACTTACCAAACTGGCATAAGTCATAACTCTGCCCTAACTGGTGCTTTTGGGGCCCCAGCTTCCCTGACAGGGGCCCTTCCACTCTCAGCACCTACTCCATTCCTGCTTTCACTCCCTCTTCTGTGTGTAAGAGAGAAAAGTCAGTCTCTGTGGTGCCCACAGATTCACTGACACCCTCTCTTTAAGGGGTGTAGCTTAAGTCCCCTCTCCTTGAGTTTGAACTGGACCTAATAATTTGCCTCTGTTGAAGAGAGTACTAAGCGTGGTATGTAACTTCCTAAACTGGGTCACAAAAGCCACAGTGGCTTCCTGAGCTCTCTCTTGAACTCCTTGCTCTGCATAAGTCAGCTGCCATGTTGTGAAAGCACTCAAGCAGCCTAATAAGGAGGTCTACTTGGTGAAAAAAATTAGGCCTCCTGCCATAGCCATATTACTGCACTAACTGAAAGTGGGTCCTCCAGCCCCAGTTAAGCCTCCAGATGACTGCAGCCTGGGTTGACATGTTAACTATGACCTCCTCAGAGACCCTGAGCCAGAACCGCCTACTCAAGCTGTTTCCAACAACCAGTGCACAGAAACTGTGTGAGATTAGTGTCCATTGTCATTTCAAGATGCTGAGTTTGGGGTAATTTGTTCTAGAGCAATACAGTCTCTATTTGTAGAAATTACAATTGAGATGTAACTCTTGTGCCTGTGGCATCACCCATGGTTGGGTACAACTGTGTCAGAAGTACCACAGTACCCCAAATTTTAAAGCTCTGAAATGACACCCAATTGATTAGCTTGGAGTACTGGTATTTTCCTAAATTTCCTCTCTTCCCCACTTATTCCCTTTAGGAAACAGTGTATGGCTTAGGAGTCAGTTTTGTTCACTCACGTAGTGGAAGCTGCTACCAGCAGCTCTGTAGTCAGTCAGGGGATGTGACTTCTTGCCCTTGAGCTACACTGACCATCGCTATTGGCAAGAGAAACAGCTATATTCTCACCCTCCCATACCCTCCCAGCTTGTTCAAATCTTCGGACTCTTCTTCACCCTTCAGGTGATACTCAGGGCAGATCCCATAACTTGTTTGGTCACTCTCAGGCGATAAAAAGTCTCCAGTCACTTCTAATCTTGCAAATCAGTTTTGTTTTTGTAATTCAAATGTCCAATTTTGTGTAAGAGTCAAAATGCAAAATCTTTGCACCTCATTTACAATTAAAGCCCTCTCTCTTCCACAGTTTTGTTCTGATTCAGGGTGGCTGCCACTAGTAGGAAAGAGAGTGAGGAGACATGGACACTACTTCCTCACCTTGAGATTCAACCGCTCCTTCTACAACTTGCCAACCATCAGCTCTGACCCCTCCAGGGTCTGAATAAGGTGAGGAGGAGACAGTAGGCTGGAAAAGTAAGGGTGTGGGAACAAGAGCAGTTTTCCTGGAGTTGTTCTATTTTGAGCTGTCATCAAAGTTCCCTGGGCTTGGCAGATGTTTACAGTTGATTCTATCTCATGAAGCACTTTGAGATTTTTAGTGCTGCTCAATCTCCACAATTCCATAGAAAGGATCCCTGAGGGTTTCTCCCCTAAACTTTCTTTAGCAAAGGTGAATGAACTTCTGCCAGCTGGCCATGGCAGTGTCTGTCAGCTGACCTCCCATGCCTCTTTAGGTCACCCTCTTGGGCAGGTTCTGTGACATTCAGGCCAGCTTTCTCTAGACAGGTTCAGCTTTCATGCATGGGAACAGCTAACAAACTCTGAAAGTATGGGCTGTTCCCAACATCAGCCATGGCTTCTTGCATTGATGGGTTCTGAGACATGAGTCTTTATCCAGCATTTGTCCATTGTGTCTTATAAACATGAAGGGACACAGGTCAAGATCTCCAACTGGTCCTCTTATGGGTCCTCCCACTGACCTTGAAGCAGGGGTGATACCCTCTTCCCTCCCACCCTCATTGTGGAAAAGGAATGGGAAAGCTCAGAGCACTTCAAGAATTATTCCAAAGAAACCTGGGTGGGTGGCTCAGTTGGTTGAAATGGCATCCTGCACACCAAAAGGTTGTGGGTTTGATTCCTAGTAAAGGCACATACATAGGTTGTGAGTCCGATCCCCAATCGGCATGTACAGGAGGCAACCAATCAATGTTTCTCTCTCTCTCTAAAATCAATAAACATATCCTCACATGAATTTTAAAAAAAAGAATTATTCCAAAGAAATTCCCTCTTCAATCTCTAACTCCCTTTTGAAGTCTTCGATCTCTTGTACAGAATTGGAGGGTGGTGGTCAGCTATGGAGCACAAAGATAGTCTTTGACTACTTCCTTATGAGAGAGCACTTTTGCTAATTTGAGACAAATACGAACTACTGCTGTCATGTACGGAGGGTTTTCTATGCATTTTACCTTCTTGTTGGAACTATCACTGCCCTTCCCCAGTCCTGGATCCTTTGGCTCCACCTTCCTCCCTGAATCTCTAACAACAGCTTCTTGTTAGGTCCCCACCAAGGCGTTTTCCTTTAAGCTCCCTTCCACTGCAGGCTCACCTGGACAATGGGGCTGGCTGGATCTCAGACTTTCTTCCCAGTCTCCCTGCTCTCTTTCACACACACCACCAGACTACTAGTGTTCTCTGCCTTTTGTGTTGTGGGGGAGAAAATTAATTTTCCTTTTACCTTTCTACATTCTTCTGGCTGGTCTGATCATCAAATTAACATGAACAGATTAACAGGAGAAAATAACCAAACTTATTTTTTTATTTTGAAATTATTTTAATGTAGAAATAGAAAGCATCTGAGAAAAAAATGAAAGAACAACACAAAATATGCAATTTTTTTTACTCCACAACCTTCTCAAATCCTCTCTTGTTGACCAATCCCCAAGATAAAAAACCCTCTTCTAAAAAGGTATTCAGCCACCCACAATGATGTTATTAATGAGGATATGGATCAATTTCACAAAAAGACCAATGAACCCCATTATAGCAAATCCTATTGCTGTTGCCATGGCAATCTTCTGGAATTCTTTTCTATCAGGTTTGGTGCATCTTTTCACCAGTGGAATTGAATCCTTCACGAACTGCCGACTGGGCTCAACAAACTTCATTTCCTGATCCACGGTGCTGCCCACCAACAGCATGGATGTTCGGGACACGTAGCATGGGAGCCCCCAAATTTATTATGTATGTATATATGGGGGGGTCCATAAGATTATGGGAACCTGAGGACAAATTGGGCAGTTGAGGCTTATATGCTGTGTTGTGACCGTTCAAGGCCAGACAGGTTCATGGGATTTGGACAGACGGAAGAATATTCACAGAGCTGTTGGGATGTCTGCATGCCTTTATTCACGGGTGGGTGATCCATGCACCCTACAAACTGTGTGTCCCCCTGTGTGTTTCTGCGTGTCACACTTCATGTCACCTCTCCCCCAGCAGGAAGTCCCAACCCCTTTATATACTAAATACAGACAAAGCTGGCAGGGTGCCAGGATACTTTGTATAACACAGTGAGATTCTGCACATGTGAGCCCACTCAAGGCTATGGGAACTGCTTATCAGGCCCATTCTCAAGGCTATGAGAACACTGCTTATCAGACCCATTCTCAAGGTTATGGGAAACTGCTCCCTTGTTTGCCCAGACATCTGGGTGAGGAAGCCAGACTGCCTCCGTTTACCCTACATATGACATTCTGGACTAAGGAGATGGAGACAGGGATCTGGGACTTCAAAGGGAAAGTGGGCAATTCACAGATAGATGAGAAAGAACAATTGTGTGGTAAACATTCTTGCTGGGCCACCCAGAAATAGTGGGCACAGAAGGGGGTCTAGCAAACAGACTTTACTTGATTCTTCCCTGTCTGCCACACTTAGTTCATATCACGACACTAAGGTGATAGCTCCCTCCCTTTAAGCAGATTTTTTCTATATGAATTCCTTTAGACAGTTAAGGGGGAGGTTCAAAGTTTCTTTCTGAGTCTACTATTTCTATAAATAAACCAGCTTAAAATAACCAATATTTCAAAGGCGTATTTTGGGGTGACACTCTGTTTCCTCTTAGTATAACTCGGATCACTCCCTTTCCTGCTTAAAAACCATGAGCGGCTCCCCTTGACCTGTATACGGAGCAAAATCAGTTACCTCTTCTGATTTGGTTCTCTGTTCCATTTCAAAATTTCCTTCCTGTAAACTCCTTTCAAACTGAACTTTTCCAATCCCCTCAAGTGTAACTACCCACTGTTGCCTGAGCATCCCTTTGCTTTCTCACCTCAGAGCTTTGTCTGCTTGGACTTTTGTAATTCTCATCTCCTCTTTTTTCATGTGTTTCTATGAAAGCTTTCCTGATTTCTGTCCCTGTCCCAACCCTGCCACATGCCCAGTCCCTTTTTTGTACCTCAGGTGTGACACTTTCACTGTCTTTCTTGGATGTCAAATTTCTTCCACTAGAAGGCAAGCTCTGAAGAAAAGCCCCCTGTCTGCTTTATATTTTTAAAGTATTTTTTCCACTATGATTTTTAAATTTTAATTGTGGTAAATTACACATAACATAATTTATCATCTTAAACATGTTTAAGTGTATGGTTGTCAACAATAAACAAAACTAGGTGTTGGTTAAAGCAGTGAAAACAAATTTTATTCAGTAACTACTGTGGCAGGGAAGCAACCAAGCTCTTCTCTGATTCCCCAACAACTAACGGGCATTTTAAAGGGAGGAGGGAGGAGCAGGGGCAGGGACATGAATTAAACACTACAAGAAGCTGGTGAGTTGGTTGCTGTAAATGCAATTAGGCCAGCTGTGTCTTCTAACTGGCATTTATCAAAGTTGGCTTCTACCCTCCTACAGGCACTGGGAGCCAGAAGCCCAATTGTTCTTGACGATTATGTTTAAAAGGATTGGCTTTTAATTTTTTAAAAAATCTATTGATTTTGGAGAGAGAGAGGAAGGAAGAGAGAAAGAAACATCGATCTGTTGTTCCACTTATTTTGCATTCATTGGTTTACTCTTGTTTGTATGTGCAGGATTGAACTTGCAACTTTGGTGAATCAGGACGATGCTCTAACCAAGTGAGCTATCTGCCCAAAGCTAAAAGGAATGGCTTATAGTTCCTTCAGAAAGATATTTCTGAGTGTGAGCAGAAAAATATACATGTCTGATGAGGAAAGATGTACAGTTTTTATAATGGTAAGCTTCTATTTTTGGTAAATGCTTTAAGGAAGGAATTGATTTGGTTTTGGCTGGGAACAAAGGTAAATTCTTTGGGCAGCCTTGAGTTTTTCCAGAAACAGGATCTCAAGGGGGACCTGGGTCTTCCCAGGCCTTAGGCTGTTAGAAGCCATGTTAGAGTTTGGTCTCTTTGTGCAGGGGTTTGAATGGAGTCATTTGAGTGGAAAGTTTATGGAGTTCTCACAGTTCAGTGACATCATTAAGTACATTCACATTGTTGTACAGCCATCCCCACTTTCCATCTCCAGGGTGTTTTAATTTTGCAAAACTGAAACTCTGTTCCCATTAAATACTAACTCTTTCTCCCCCCAGCCCCTGGCAACCAATATTCTACTTTCTGTCTCGATGACTTTTACTACTCTGAGTACAGGTGGAATCATACAGTATTCGTCTTTTGTGTGTGTGTGTGTGTGTGTGTGTGTGTGACTAGCTTAATTCACTTAGCATAATGTTCTCTGTTGACTTTAAAAATAAAATAAAATGTTATTTTAGCAACAAATATGGGTTTATTCAGGAAGAACAATGGAATTGCAATCTTGAAAATGCAAGCTATGACAAAACCATAGTCAAGCCTGGAGAACAAAGGAGAGGAATGTTTTTTTCACAGAGGAAAAGTGAAGTTAGGAGGAGCTGTTATAAACAAAAAGTCCTTTGGGGGAAAACTGGAGTTTGAAGTGAAGTGGCTATTCACTGGATGGGTTGTGACAGTCTCTATTGGCTAGGCCACTGTGGGGTGGGGTTGGGGGTGGGAGAAGAAAATCTGCCTTCCTCCTGCTGGAGTAGTAGAGTAGAAAACATCTTCCTGTTTGGGGCAATCTTCTAAGAGGGACTGGGTATGAGATGCCCCCACCCGCCCCCCTAGGCCTTCGCAACTCCAATACTTGTTGAGGTCTTTATTAATTTTCACATCTCCAAGTTTTATCCAAGTTGTGTCATATGTCAGAATTTCCTTCCTTTTAAAGTCTAAATATTACATTATGTATATATCACATTTTGTTTATCCATTCATCCATCCATGGACGCTTGATTATTTCCAGTTTTTGTGAATTATGCTGCTATGAATGTAACTGTAAAAATATCGTTGTGAGACCCTGATTTCAATTGTTTTGCTCTCCCACACTGGCAATGTGTTAGCTACTCAAGAAATTCTTGTGTAAAATCTTATTGAACAAATTTCTTGGCAGTGGGAATGGCCACAGCAGTCTGACTGAGGCCCACAATGGAGAGATTTCCAGAGGTCCAGGTGGAGAAGGGGGTCCTGGACCAGGCCACATGGTCAGTGCCCTGGAGGTCACAGAATTGGTTGCTGAGATGAGGAGAATTGGGGAGCCTCAGCTGAGGCTCAGGAGCTGAGGTTCAGTCCCAGGCAGCAGCGCGTTGGCTTGCTGGCCTCAGAAACCTGCAGCTGCAGTGAATCTCTGTCTAACACACTGCTTCTCCAGCTCTTTCACCTCTTTTGGTTCTCAGATCTTTCGTCTCCTCTTCCAAGAGACCCTCCCCAACCACCACAGAAGCAGCATCCCCATGGCCAAGTTATTTTCAAGCATAATTCCTTGTTTATAATCTTTAGAGCCTTATCATAGGTTGTAACTATTTCATTTGTCCATATGTTTTCTTATTTATTGTCTGCTCCCCAAACACCCTGTAAGCACCATGAGGACATGGGTCTTGTTTGTTTGCATCCAAGCAGTGCCTGGCGCATAATAGGTGGTATGAAAAAGGGTAGAATGAATAATGATCAGTTTGTTTACATGATGAATATAGGCACCTCTGGTTGTAGTTTAAACAGTGCTGGGGAGGAGGCAGTGACCCAAGACCCTGGTCAACTGAGACCTCACTGACGTGGGGAGGGGGATGCAACAGATCCCTGAAACAAACAGGGAATAGAACTCAGGCAATCAGACATTCTGAATGGGGACTGGCAGTCCAGGCATAGGACACAAGGCCCTGGACCCTGGGTTTAAGTTCAGGCACAAGACTCTATTCATTAGAAGAACCGGTGAGAGTAGATAAGACTTAACCAAGAGGAACCAGACATGAGGCTGTAGTCGCTAGCCTGGGTTGGACCCAAGGGGTCGTAATGGGGAGAACCCCATGATAGGGCCCAGGACATAAGATGTAGGTGGAACCTGGCCCTCTGATTGCCCTAATTTGGGCAGGATGGCCTAGAGCCTGAGTTGGGGATAAACAGCCTCTGCATCATGATTTTAGGGTGATGGGAACCAGAAATAAAACCGGCCATTGAAGAAAGCATGGCAAATTTTAAAATTGATGCTTCATGGAACACAAAAAACAAGGACCATAAGGAAAGGGTGAAAAAAGTGAATGTGTTAAAATTTTATTTAATTTTATTTTTTGTCAAAAGACCACATAAACAAGGAGGGACTCAAACAGATACCTGGGACATCCATGTTGAAAGCAGTGTCACTCACAACAGCCAAAGGTGGAAACAACCCATGTGTTTGTCCATCAACAGATGAATGAGTAAACAAAATGTGTTATATGTACATATATACAGTGGATATAATATTATTCAGCCTCAAAAAGGAACGGGCTGGGGGAGGGGAAACAGGGAGTTTTTAATGGGCACAGAGTTTCAGTTTGGCAAGATGGAAGGAGTTCTGTGGACGGATGCTGGTGATGGTAGCACAATAGTGTGAATCTGCTTAGTTCCACTCAAGGGTACATTTAAAAACAGTTAAGATGGTGAATTTTATGTTATGTGTATTTTATCGCAGTTAAGAAGAAGGAGATCCTTCCACATGCTACTACAACATTAATGAAACTTGAAGACGTTATGCTAAGTGAAATAAGCTAGTCACGAAAAGATAAATACTGCACGATTCCACTTATATTGCTTACCTAGTGCAGTCAAATTCATAGAGACAGAAAGTAGAATGGGGGGTGCCACCGGCTGAAGGGAGAGGGACAGGGAGTTTGTGTTTAATGGGGACAGAGTTTCAGTTTGAGAAGATGAAAAAGTTCTGGAAATGGGTAGTGTTGGTAGTTGCATAACATTGTGAATATATTAATGCCATGGAATTGTATACTAACAAATCATCAAAATGGTAAATTTTATGTGTGTATTTTACCAACATGAAAAAAAAAGGACAGCATAATTAGGAAAAAGACAAGGTGGAGACTAGGAGAATATATCTAAGTTTTTATATTTGTATACATGTATTTACCCTGAATAGAAGCAGGAGGTTTCCGGATCAGAGAACAGACCAGTTATTTGCTCACATATTGGTTTTACTGCTAATTCTCAGCAGGCGACTCGGTCAGGACCAGAGGTACCCTGCATGTCCAGGGCTTGTGACACAGGGAAGAGCTCTGAAACTGTGGATTGCAGAGCATGCATAGATGCTGCCAGCACATCTGCCACGCCCACTCTGGAGGGGGCTAGAGAAACCTTTGCTCTCTAATGTAAACAAAACCACTCTAGGGAGAGGAGAGGAAGGTCTCTGGGTATTTTTTTTAACCATTCGGAATGTAAACAAATGGCTCTGGGTTTATCACCTTTAGAAACTGAGTAGTAAAGGGGCCTGGGGAGAACGGAGGTGTTCTCTGTCTTTGGAGCCTGTTAGTGTCGAATATCTGGGGCTCTGAAAGGTCTGGACAGTGCAGCAACACAGAAATCCAGGGAGGGTTGCCCTCCAACATCTGCAACCAAAAAAGGATTCATGTGCAGAATATTTAACTAAGTCCTACAAATAAACAAGGGGGAGATAATCAAGTCCATTTAAAAATAGATAAAGAATATAAATTGACAATTTTGAGAAGAGGAATACCAAATGGCCAATAAGCTTATGAAAACCTTATGAGACTTACTAGTAATTAGGGGCATTCAAATTAAATGGGCACCAGCCACATATTAAAATATTTCCCAATAATAAAGACATGAAGCAAATTGTTATGTAGTCAGGCAGTAGGAATTCATGAAGAGAATGAAAGTATGATTTCACTTGTATGAAATGTCCAGAATAGATAGGCAAATCTATAGGGACAGAAAGTAGATCAGTGGGTGCCTAGGGCTGTGACCAGGGAAAAGGGAGGGAATTGGGTGAGGGTTAAGAGGAGCTGGATTTATTTCTAGGGTAATGAATATATTCTATAGTTGATTGTGTTGATGGAGGCACAACCCTGTGATTATACTAAAAGCCACTGAATTATATACTTTAAATGGGTGAATTGTATGGTATAGGAATTATATCTCAATAAGGTTGTTTTTAAAAGGTGGTGGGGATACCATTTCCTTCCTACCAGACTATCAGAAAGTAAAAAGCATGACTACTCTATTTGTTGGCAAAGATGTGGAGAGATGGGAACTCTCTCACAGCTGGCGGAAGTGTAAGCTGGTAGATTTAGGAAGAGTGAATAGGCAGCATCCGATAAAAATAGGCCTACTGAGTCCCAGCAATTCCACTCTTAGGCAAGGAATCTAGGACCTGTGTACAAAGAGACTTTACAAGTATGTTCGTGGCAACCTTATCTGTAAGAGTGAAAATTTTATGTGGTCTCAGTGCCCATGAACAGGAAAATGGAAAAATAAAATGGTTTTAAATCCATGCAACAGAATACCATACAGCAAATTTAAATGAATGAACTACATGGACACATCTCACAAAGATAATGTTTGGTGAAAAAAAAATCAAGTTTTCAAGAAGATGCATATAATGGGATGCCATTTATGTAAAGCCATGCAAAACAATAACATATTTTTATCACATAACATGAAATAATAGTGTAAAACTCACATGCAAATAATGAATAGCAAAATCATGATAATCATTAGCTCTGGAAAGAGGAAGAGAAAATTTGGGAAGAGTACATGGGGAAAATCAACTATGCCTGTACATTTGTTTCTTTCAAAAAAATTTAGTGTTGAGAATTGATAGAGCTAGTATATGCACATATTTGCAGTGTTATCTGCACTTCTCAGTACATTTGAAATAATTGCCAATGTTAAAGAAAAAGATAAAGTTTTATGTTGTCAGGCTGTAGGACTTGGTGCAGAGGATGAAAATCTGTTGCATGTAGAAGAAGCCAGCTGCTTCCGCCCCAGCTGGGAGCGCACGGGGTGGACTGTCAGAGCTGTCTCCACCATTCTGCCTACACAGAGGCATGGGAGTGGGGGTGGGGTGGGGTGGTGTTGGTGGGCAGCAGATGTTACCAGATGCACCATTTGTCTCTACCCTTGATGTCTAGGTTACAGGAGCACAGGCAAACATTTGCCATGGTGACTGTCTCTTGTAGGCCAGGTATGGGTTGAAGTCTCCAGTCTGGGAAGGACTTAGACTTTGTAGTATACCTTATTATTTAGAAATTTTGCCCCAGAGCCTCAACTGCCTCTTAGAGAGTGACAGGATGGAAGACTTAACAAAATGAGACTGCCTGGATGACTCTGGCATTCCATGGGTGTTGAGAAGCCACAGCTGGTGGTTATCAGTGTTGCCATGATGATGGTAGGGAACATGAGTTACCTCATGGGGGTGAAAGCTCATGTCAGGCACTGATGAATGTACATAGTAAAATCTCTTCTGTGCCTGGACTATGTACTTGACATTCATTGGATGGCTGATTTTGAAAGTAATTTTTCTTTTTACTCTAAGTGACCACCTATGAAGTTTACTTTTTTTTTTTGTCTAAAGTGTTGGAATGTTGCTTAGCAAGCAATTATACCTGGTACTACTCCTTAAAGGGGTATGTCTAGTAACTATGTGAAGTATGATCAGAGATAGTACTATGTCCCTACTTTATGTGGTCTTTAAACAACCACAACTTTCTTACCTCCTTCCAGGGCTGTAATATGCTAGGATCAGCACAGTTTGCAAGTTAGACTCTAAAGAATCAGAATAGTTAAACTCAGAATAATTAAGCTCCCAGAAAACTGCTAAGAGAAGGAATGGATAGGCTTCAAGAGTTATTTGTCTATAAATGGCTTTCTCTGCCTAGCTATTGGATACCCTAAGTGTGGTCCTTTGACCACCATCAGCAGCTGAGACTTTATTAGAAATTCAGAGTCTCAGAACCCACCCAGACATATTGGATCAGATCCTGAATTTTAATAAGATGCCCAGGTGATTAAATTTTGGGAGACAGTCTTACAGCCTGAGGCAACTGCCTTCCAAGAAGATGCTGGCATTATAAGAAATAAAGTTTTCAGAAAGGAGAGATACTTTGGAGAATTCAGGAAGAAAAGCTTTTTGAAAAGCCACAGAAACATAGATTCTCTGGGCTGTCTCGAAGTACTTGGTTGCTATTTGTAGATTATATTTTGTGCAAAGTTGTTATCCCCTTTCCCCATCCATTGAAACTATGAGTTTGATTCTGGAAAATAGCAGGAAAAAATAGGGAAAGGGACTTAAAAGTAACATGGAAATCTGAAAGTTGTCATTGGACCATTCTTTTGTGTGATATTCAGTGTGGTTGTGATCCCCATTGTGCCTTAGTTTGTTCAACTTTGAACTAGCCTTCCTCATATCCCAGGCCTGCATGAGGATTCATAGTCAATGCTTTTAAGGACTTTGAGGTTTTCAGGTGAAAAACATGGCCTAGGCAGAGGTGTTATTGGGACCACACTGCAAGGGTCAAGCGGGCTCCTGATTCAATAGCCTCCCTGCACTCGGGCACAGTGTGTCCACTTTCATCTAAGTCCCTGGCTTCCCTGGAGGAAAGGACAGGGAGGGCACTTGGGTGGGAGGAGAGAGATAAAGCAGCTTTGTGTATGGATGAGTCAGAGGAAGCCTCATTTGTGGTTGGCAGGTCCATTACTCATCTGGCCCTGACACTCCCACTGATGGCTAAGGGGAGCTGGAGTTTCTCAATGCACTTTGGTGATGTGACGGGGGCTATATCCATGTACCAGTCTCCCATGGAAGGGATAATTACAGAATGACATTATTAAGCAGCAGGTTGGTCGTCACCCAGATAACATAGCAATAATGAGTAAATGGTTATGACTCTCAGAATGATTTTTAGACACAAGCATAAAATGAGATATTTGTAAATGAGTGCTTCTCACAGAATCTCCTTGAAGAAGTGATTGCAAATGGGAAGTTCCCACAGAAAAACATATCTGAAGTGTACCTGGCTTTAAGAAATTCAATACATATAAACTTGAATTTTCAAAACAGATTAGTAGGAGAGGAGGTGGGATTCCTTACATTACATAAGAGCCTTTTGCTTTACAAAGGGACTCATCTACGGGCTCCTTTTTTTCCCCAAAAATCCTCACCTGAGGACATGCTTATTGATTTTATTCATTTTTAAAAATCATTTTTTTAGTTCCAATTACAGTTGACATACATTATATTGGTTTCAGAGGTACACTCCAGTGGTTGACATTACTTAATAAGAGATCATCCCAATGAATCTTGCACCCATCTGACACCATACATAGTTATTAGACATTTATTGACTATATTCCCTATGCTGCACTTTACATCCCCGTGACTATTCTGTAACAACCAATTTGAATTTCTTAATGCCCATGAATCTGACTACTCTAAGCACCTCATATGAGTGGAATCTTTCAGTGTTTGCATTTTAGTACACGTGCTGCTGAAGCGAGTACTATAGTGTTTGTCTTTTTGTGTCTGGCTTATTTTGCTGAAATAATATCTTTGAGGTTCGCCCATGCTGTAACATGAGTCAGCATTTCCTTCCTTTTTAAGGCTAAATAATATTATATCCCATTGTATGTATTTATTACATTTTGTTTATCTATTCATCCATGGATGAACACTTGGGTTATTTCTATCTTTTGGCTGTTGAGAAGAATGCTGCTGTGAACATGAAGTTCATATGAACTTCATATGAACATGAACTCTTTGAGTTCCTGCTTTTAATTCAATAGCCATCAGTGGAATTGCTGTATCATCTGATAATTCTATGTTTAATTTTTGAGAAACCAACATACTGTTTTGGTTTTAATTTTTCCACCTCCTAGCTAATGTTATTTTCTGGTTTTTGTTTGTTTGTTTTTTTAAGTGGGTTTGTTTTTTTAAGTGAGTGTGAAGCATCTGGGTTCTTTTAAATGGCAATACTTGAAAATGTAATTCTGTTTATCAAAAAAAATCTACACCCAAATTTTAGGTAAATGGAATAAATGAAAGAACATGGTAAATCTATAGGCTCTCCTAGTTTTACTTTAAAAGTAGGATAGAGCTTAAAGTATAGAAAGTGAAGTTAATTATTCTCCTTAGTTTGCAGCTGGTCTTACTTTGGGTCTTGCAAGGCTCTCCCTTCTTCCCATGCCTGTCTCCCTCCACTCCTACCACAGAGAATGCCATGTGACTGCTGCAACAGCAACACAAAATTGTAATCAGAGGCCACAATTATCCCCAAGATACTTTGAAAATAGCTCTTTGTTAACGATCTCACTACTCACCTTTCTCACTCAGGCCACTGTGCTGGGGTTGAAAGACTGCTCTTGAGCACTCAAGAATTTCATGGCATCATCTGGTGGATGCCTGCAGGCTGCTTAAGGCTGTGATTGAAGGCTGGCTGAGGGCCTTATGGTGCAATGGGGACCATGGAAAGGCACCCAGTTCTACTTGTCAAAGTACTAAGGACTCCAAATGGCTGCCTAGAAGAAGCTATTCCTAAACTGGGCAAAAGAGGGGAATGGGGAGGGAGGAGGAGTGTGTGCAAAGGTCCAGAGCTAAGAGAGAGCCTGAGTTGTGGGAAGAGCCAAGAGTGGTCAGTGGGGCTGGAGTTTAGTTTTTAGTTGGGAGAGGGGTGGTGAAGGAGGAGGTAACTAGGAGCTAAATCTTAATAGGCCTTAAAACCATGGGAAAGCCTGTACTTTATCTTGCAAAAAATGTGCAGCCATTGAGTTTAAACCAGGGCATGACATGATCAGGGTTTCTTTTCAAAATGATAATTTGAACTGAAATGTGGAAAATAAATTGAACTGGAGTGTGGGGAAGTATGTTAGGAATCTGCTTCATCCTGGCAAGTGGTGAAAAGGGTGTTGACAAAAGACATAAGCACATTCATCTGTTCATTCCTTCAATCATTCATTAATTCAACATCCACTCACCATTGTTACTGAACACCTGTCTGCTATGTGCTAGCATTGTGCTATGTTGTGTGCTAGCAATACAAAGATAAACAAGAAAAGCTTGGCAGTCCAAGAAAGTACAAAGGCAGTCACCTTTAGTGTGTAAGTGTTAAGATGGTACAGAGCATTTTTGGAGCTTACATAACAGGAGGATATTCTAAGAGATTTGGAGCTTCAGAAAGACTTCCTGTAAAACCTCCCTAAAAATGATGTCTAAGTTAAGACTCGAAGAAGGAGTAGGAGATGGCCAGGTGATGGAAGGGGTAGAGAGGTTACATGGAATGGTTGATGTTACCAGAGGTGAGAGATATCAGGGCTTTCTGAATGAATAATAAGAAGCTGGGTATAATTGGACCATAGGAACTAGGAAGGGAAAAGGTTGATGAGGCTAGTGAGGTAAGCAGGGACCCAATATTAAAGAGCCTGTGAAGAAGGCCTGGTCCCATTATTATAAGAGGAATGGGAAGTTACAGAGAGAAAGGGTCAGATAGACATCTTGGAAAGATCACAGTCTGGAGAGCAATTGGATAAATAGTAAAAAGACAGAATCAACAGGACTTGGTGAATGAACCATTAGATCTGGGGTTGTGCAATAGGAGAGTATGGAATCTCCCAAGTTTCTGACTTGGGTTCCATAAAATGATAAAAGAATGGAGGTTTGGGAGGAAAGGTGTAAGTTCCATTTGTACATGTTGATTTTGAGGGACATTCAAGTGCAGTTCTTCCATAGGCAGTTGATAATCCCCTCAGAGATGTCATGCAGGACCTATAGGTGGTGCAGAAATCGTGGGAGTGGATGAAATCAGAGAGGTGAGTCTCAGGGTGAGAACTGACGAGAGCTGAGGAGTAAACCACAGGGAATTCTAACATTTACAGCTGTGGCAGAGGAGGACTCTGCAAAAGAGGCTGGGAAGGGGTGGCCAGGGGTATGAAGAGAACTCAGAGGCAGGGATCATGCACTCCGAAGAGGGAGTTTCAAGGAGGGAGAGGTCAAGTGTGTCAAATGCCTTGGGGAGGTTAGGTAAAATAGTGATAAAAGTGATCACAGAGTTTGGCAAGAATGGTTTCAGAGGAGAGGAGAAGGTGGGAGCAGACCACGGTAGTTGTAATGGTGGGAGGCAAGAAGAGACTGTGAGTCAATGAAGGAGGAGGCCAGTGTGCCCTTGGTGGTAGAACAAAAACTAAGTCAACCAGAGGAGAGTCAGTGGAAGTAGCAGTCACTGAGGCAGATTAAGTCCACAGCTGTAGGAGGACAAGGACAGTGGGCACTAGGGGAATAGAGGTATTTAAATAATTAAAGACTGGTGGTTCTGGCTGATAAAGGATGCAGCTACGCACCATGTTAATTACTGTTGCTATTACCTTCAAGTTTTGGTTGCATTTCCCCCAGAAAGGAAGCAAGGGTTCAATTAATGTTTTTTTAAACACTCATTGGATATTTATTCAGCATTTACTGTGGGCCATGTGCTGGCATTACAAATATGGTTCCTGCTCTCTAGTATCTCATTCATGTCTTTGGAAAACCTGTATTTTATTTTTTTAAAGATTATATTTATTTATTTTCAGAGAGAGGGGTAAGGGAGGGAGAATGGGAAGGAGAAAGAGAGAAACATCAATCAGTGGCTTCTCGCATGCCCCCAACTGGGGCGGCTGGGGGCCTGGCCCTCAACCCAGGCACTTGCCCCACTGGAATGGAACTGGGGACCTTTCAGTTCACAGGCTGGCATTCAACCCACTGAGTCACACCAGCCAGGTCGGAAATACCTGTATTTTAAAAAGGCCACCCTGGCTGGTGTGGCTCAGTGAGTTGAGTGCCAGCCTATGAACTGGAAGGTCGCCAGTTTGATTCCCAGGCACGGGACATGCGTGGGTCTCAGCTGAGTCCCCAAATGGGGGCCTACGGGAGGCAACCGATCAATGTTTCTCTCCTTCTCTTTCCCTCTCTTCAGAAATGAATAAAATCTTTAAAAAATAAAAACAAAAAGGCAGAGTAAAACTCTAATTTCCAAACCATCAAAAACAACAAAGAATGTAGATTTTAATAAAATCTTTCTTGATATTTGTTATATTGATGGGCAGTTTCGTGGAGTTTTGCCTTTACAATTCACATTCCCAATGTCCAAGGGGGTCAAACAGCACTGAAGGCACATACTCTAAACCTAAACCTGAGGCCTTGTGTAAGTGGGGCCCTGGCTGAAGGACTTGTGTAGGGTGGATGGAGAAACAGAACACAAGGCAGGGACCAGAGGACAAGCTCATGACCAAATGTAAGTGGTCTTATCTCACATGGGTATAGAGTAAGAATGGAAAAATTGCTTTTGAGTTATTTCCTATGTAGCTGTTGGGGAAAAAGGTGATTATACATAAAAATAATAAAGGGAAACACAACAAAAATGTTAACTTATCTCTTGGTGGAGGATAATGGGTGATTTGATTTTCTTCTTCATAACTTTTCATATTTTATTTATTAACTTAGTTTTAGAGAAAAAGGGAAGGAAGGGAGAAAGAAGGAAGGGGAGAAAAATAGGGAGAGAAACATCAATGTATGAGATACATTGATTGGTTGCCTTTCACACACCCCCAACCAGGGACCTGGCCCGCAACCCAGGCATGTGACCCAACTGGGGATTGAACCAGAGACCTTTTGGCTTGAAGACCAGTGCTCAACCCACTGAGCCACACCAGCCAGGGCCACATTTAAAAATTTTGTAATGAATAGTATTAATTTTATAATCTGAAAAAGGGTGCTATTTTTTTCTTAAAGATTTTATTTATTTTTAGAGAGAGGAGAAAGGAGAGGGATAGAGTGGAAGAGAAACATCCATGTGTGACAGAAACATCAATTGGCTGCCTCTTCCATGCCCCCAAAAGGGGACCTGGCCCACAACCAAGACACCCTGACTGGGAATCAAACTGGTTACCTTTCAGTTAGAAGGCAGGCACTCAACCTACTGAGCTACACCAGCCAGGGCAAGGGTTTTATTTTTAAAACATAAGAAGAAATATAAAAAGAGTCAGGATGATAATAACCTTGCTTCATTAAAAAATGGTGGTAAATAGAGTATTGGTAAGAAATACTCAGAAATAACACTGGAGACTTAGGATCACATGCTATGCTTAACTTTGTCACAAAATCATAATAGTCCTAGGCATTTTCTTTAATCTGTTTATCGTAAAATCGAGGAACAGTAGATCTGACCATGTGACTGTGCTAACCCCTGCTCATGCTTCCTCCAGAAGAGAATGACTTGCCCAGACTCACACAGTTATTCTCTACATTTTTCCTGTTATGCGATATGTAATTTTGTCTTGTAATTCTCAGGTAGAAAGTGGAGCACGAAGGTAAATAAATATTAAGAGTTATCATTCTTAATTGTGACAGTTTTATTCATGGAAAAAAGAGTTGATGTCTATGATGACAGCATGACAAGTTCTAAAATAAAGGTCACTACTAACTGAAATAGAGCTTTTAAGGTTAATTCATTTGGTAGGAGGGAAGTTAATCTTTTAAAAGACACACATGGCTATTCTTAAATTCAGTTTTAATGAGTATTTGTTGGTAGGTAGGGAGAGATAGAAATTGGGTTTTGAGTATATATCCTTGTTTTAATACAATTCCCTTTTATTAGCTTCGTGGGAAGGGGGCCATCTTTTCTTTGAACCAAATTGCTATAAAAAAAAAAAGAAGTGAAGTGCTGGTCCTGCAAGTTGCTTCTTGTGTTGGCAGGTGAGTGGATATGCTGCCACTGGTGTAGAAGAGAAGCTTTCTGCTTTCCACACCCATTCCTGAATTGCAAGAAAGAAAACCTACCTACAAGCTGGAAAGAATCCAGAAGACATGGACAAACCCACAGCTTCTCCCTTGAGAGAGAGGTGTGTCCATTCCTTTCTCGGGTCTATTAAAGCCTTGAGAAATTAATTGAGGGATTGCTTGCCTTGGAGGCCTTTCACCTAAGCAGGCTCAGTCCTGATCTGCAGCGTTCCAGGCTGTCCAAAAGACACACTCGGGCACTTCAGTATGTGAAATCCCCAGAACACAGCTGCTGACCTAGGATTCTGTAGAATTGCTCAGCCCTTTAGGGACAAAGCAAGCCACTAGGGAATAGGCCTGGGTATGTCTTCCTTTCTTTGTCATGTTTTCAAAATAAATTTGGGTGAAATTTGAGAAATTATTGGCATAACTTTCAATCAAATTGTCTAAATGGAAAACAAATTACTCTTCTAAAAAGCAAAAATCTGAGTTCAGAACCCATTCAGGATTTTTTAGTACCCCGGGGTCAACGTAAAAATTCCACTCCCTTCCCTTCCAGTGCAGATGTCCACCAGGTGTTGTAATGTGGTTTTCTTCTATGGGACCCAGCTTGTCAAATCTGGTAACAGAGAGAAAAATTTTGGTAAGAAATATTGGTGAAATATTTAAGATATTTGGCCCACCTTTAGCTTCATTCACCTAAGTGAAATACAGCAAAGAGCTATTTATCAGGGATTTATTTTTTGGTACATTTTTGGCATTAGGGTGAATGGTTATGTAGCTCCTACATTTAGGTCTATGAATAACTGTTGTGTGTAGTGTGAGATAAAGACTGTATTTTTCCCCTTTGCATCTTTATTGAAAATCAATTGATTGTAAATATCAGAGCTTATATCTGGATGTTTTATTCTCTTCCACTGATCCACATGCCTACGCTTATATCAAAACAAGGTTGTCTTGATTACTATAGCTGTATAGTAAGTTTTGAAATCAGGCAGTATAAATCAGTACAACTTTCCTTTTCAAAATTGTTTTGCTCTTCTCTGTTCTTTGCATTTCCACATAACTTTCAGGGTCATGTTGTCAAATTCTATTAAAAAACCCCTGATTTTTATAGGGTTTGTGTGGAATGGTTAGATCAGTTTGGGGAGAATTCCTCTCTTGAAAATATTGAGCCCTCTCATTGATGTACATGGTATGTCTCCCCATTTATTCAACCTTTCAGGTAAATATCTTACTAATGTTTTGGTTTTTAGTTCATAGCTCTTATACTTATGTTAAATTTATTCCCAAGTTCTTTTTGTTCTTTTTGATGCCATTGTAAATGGAATTGCTTTTTAATTTCATTTTTGGATTGTTCATTGTTAATATATTGAACTACAATTAATTTTGTATATTGGTTTTGTATGCTGTAGCCTTGCTGATCTGGTTTATTAATTCTATTAAGTTTTGGGAGACCACTTAAAATTTTCTACATATAAATCATGTCTCCAAATAAAGGCAGTTTTACTTCTTTCTTCCTAATCTATATACCTTTTATTTATTTTTCCTTCATTATTTCACTGACTGGAGACTCCAGGACAGTGGTGAGAGCTGATATCTTTGACATGTTGCCAGCCTTACAGGTAAGGTACTCATCTTTCACTGTTTTATTTACTTACTTTGTTTTTTAATTATAAAATATAAAATAGAATAACACAAAATTTATCACTTTAACAATTTTTTAATACTTCAGCATCTCATATTACAGATTTTACATATTACAAAGAAATTCTTGGTGAGTCCTCCAGAGCATTTTTTAAAATATAAGGAGTTCCTCAACTTTTTTAAAAAATGTATTTTATTGATTATGCTATTACAGTTGTCCCATTCCCCCCTGCACTCCCCTTCACCCTGCACACCCTCTCCCACCCACATTCCCCCCTTTAGTTCATGTCCATGTGTCATAAGTTCTTTAGCTCATACATTTCCCATACTATTCTTGCCCTCCCCCTGTCTATTTTCTATCTACCTTCATTGCTACTTATTCTTCGTATCCCTCCCCTACTCTCCTCCTTCCACTCCCCTGTTGTTAACCCTCCATGTGATCTCCATTTCTGTGCTTCTGTTCTTGTTCTAGTTGATTGCTTAGTTTCTTCTTGTGTTTATTTCAGGTGTGGTTGTTAATAATTGTGAGTTTGCTGTCATTTTACTGTACATGTTTTTTATCTTCTTTTTCTTAGATAAGTCCCTTTAACATTTCATACAATAAGGGCTTGGTGATGATGAACTCCCCTAACTTGACCTTATCTGGGAAGCACTTGATCTGCCCTTCCATTCTAAATGAAAGCTTTGCTGGATAGAGCAATCTGGGATGTAGGTCCTTGTCTTTCATGACTTGGAATACTTCCTTCCAGCCCCTTCTTGCCTGTAAGGTCTCTTTTGAGAAATCAGCTGACAGTCTGATGGGAACTCCTTTGTAGGTTACTATCCCCTTATCTCTTGCTGCTTCTAGGATTCTCTCCTTCATTTTTACC
>CM052542.1:80931366-81016646 GCA_028533065.1 Trachops cirrhosus | reverse complement strand
AGAAGGGGAAATGTAGAAGCTAAAGAACTTATGACACTTGGACATGAACTAAAGGGGGGAGTGGGAGAGGGTGTTCATGGTGGAGGGGAACGAAGGGGGGATAATAGGACAACTGTAATAGCATTATCAATAAAATATATTTTAAAAAATAAAAATTGAGAATAGAAAGTGGCAAGAGATTTTTTTGATGCTGTTCTGAATAATATTTTTGAGCTGTAAGATTCTTGGTTCAATTTTTCCTAGGACCGCTCCTTCCACCTCAATCATATTTTACAATCTAATAACCTGGTTTATGTTGTGTATTTTAAGATGAATTACCTGTGCAGTGGCTTCCTTTATTATTACTTATTGAGGAGGATAGAAATGGAAATCTCAGGCCTTACTCTACCTCACATCTTACATTTTCAGTCTCATCCCCCTACTTCACTCCCCAACTCACAGCAGTACAAATCCACAAGGAGCTGTTACAAACCCACTCCCCTTTTTTTGTGCCTTTGGACATTCTGTTCACTGCTCCTGGAATGCTCTCCTGACTTTTGTGTGTCATGAAAATGCCTATTCATTCTTTAATACTCACTTTTGATTTTTGCCACGAAGACTATTACTACCTCCAACCTCTACTCACTCCTTTTTGTGCCTTTATCAGATTTTATTTTAATGGTTTACTTGCATGTCAGTCTCCAAGTTACACTGTGAGTTCCTTGAAAACAAAATCTCTATACTATTCATATTTGTATTTTCAACAGTATGACCATCCTTGTACCTGTGGGTCTGATAAATGTTTCTGCAATTTTATGTTAAAAGAAAAAAATTTATGAGGGCAATTTCTAAACTTATTGTACCCCAACAGATTAATAATTTATAGGTAGGGTTATTCCCATCTTAGTTATTGGTTAGGACAAAAATTACACCCTTTTGGGGACACTCCCAGAAAAGCTAGTAAATTTTCTCAAAGTCTTTGTTTATCTATAGGATGGCATCATGCCATAAAATAAATAATTATACATGTGAAGTATATAATATTCTGTGTAATTAAAGATGTGATGGTAATTGAACCTACCACCCTGCAAGAGCCCTTAGTATTTGGGGCCACCTGTGTGGTATACCTGCGCAGTACAGTTTAAACAGACAAAGCAACCAAAATAGAAGAAAACCAAGCAACCTAGCCATCATATCAAATCTGCCCAAATGTCATCTGTACAGAAATGCACATTGTTTTTAAAGGTTCTCTTTTAACTTTTAACCAGTATAACATATTCATCACACTTTTTTATTTGTGCTTTACCAGAGGTTGTTTCATTCAGGAGG
Organism: Trachops cirrhosus; assembly: GCA_028533065.1. NCBI lineage: Eukaryota > Metazoa > Chordata > Mammalia > Chiroptera > Phyllostomidae > Trachops > Trachops cirrhosus. The sequence continues at coordinate 81,015,338 of CM052542.1, read as the reverse complement.
TTTATATATTGGAGAACATGTCTGATTTGCAGACAGAGCACTCTTTAATTCAATAGTGGATATCCCTGAAAATCAATTTCTGATCCACTTAAAGGTTTACAATTGTCCAAATGAAATTGCTGGGATTTTCAAAGAGGTTTGAAGTAAATAAGAACCATACGCACTCTCTTAACTGTTTCCTTGTCTGAAAATTAAACGTGAACTTCATTGGTGTTCACGAACGTCATTCGTTCTGTCCCCACAATCATCTTCGTTCTCCCTGTCATGGAGAACTGAGATTCTCTATATTTACAAGCACATTTTGAGTATCTACTATATGCCAAGCACCATGGAGTACATGGATCTCAATGCTCAAGCCATATGAGAGACGGTGGAACACTGCCGCACTCCGCGGCCAGCATCCTAGGAGTGTGTCAGGCAGCGCTGTCCTGCGTCAGCAGGTGACTTCCCGACCACACCAAGATGATGATTTAAAGTCAAATCCCAGTGCTTTCTCTTAAGTTTACAGAATTTGTGATAATATAGAATAGTAACTGGGTGTGTTTTGTCTTAAAAAGTAAATTAAGCCCTGGCTGATGTGGCTCAGTGGATAAAAGGTCACGGGTTCAATTCCCAGTCTGTGCATATTCCTGGGTTGTGGACAAGATCCCCAGTTGGGGGCACGTGAGAGGCAACTGTTCCATGTATCTTGCCCTCTCTTTCTCCTTCCTTCCCTCTCTCTCTGAGTGCTTAAAAAAATAAGGTAAATTAAAAGTGCTATACAAGTAATAGTGCCTTTTGTTTTCTTCAGAGGAGAGACTGGAAGTTTAAACATTTCCTAGCTAATCAAGCTTTCAGGCACCTGTCAGCTGAGATGGTTCTTTTAAATATAGTCCCATGCTTGATATGAGATGTTAGCTTTATTATGAAGGGGAAGTACATGCCACCAGAGTTACAAAACTTGGACATAGAAAGTGACTTTTGAGATCATTATCTCAGCACCTTGGCTTGGCCCAGAATATCTATGGGTCAGTCTCCTAACTCCAAGGCTCAATCTTGCTTCTCCTGTATTTGCTAGAGCAGCTCTTCTCTGTCTATAAAGTTTTTGTACTTAGGCATATTTTGGTGTTTAACACAAAACATTTTTGGAAGAAGAAGCTGGCCATCCCCACCCATTTTCCCAATAACTACCCATTTCACAGAGTGCCATATCCACATTGCACTTCACTTCTCCTTATAGCTGTCAATTCTCATTTTATTATGGCAAGATATATATATCAGAAAATTTGCCATTTTAACTATTTTAAGTGTTTAATTCAGTGACATTAAATACATTCACAATGTTGTACATGCATCCTACCATTGATTTCCAAAACTCCCAACCAGAAACTCTATAAGTGTTAAGCAATAACTCCCTATTCCACTCGTCCCCCAACCCCTGGTGACCTCCACTGCACTTTCTGTGTCTAGAATTTGCCTATTCTAGGTGTTCAGGTGAGTAGAATCACACAATATTTGATCTCTTTTGTCTGGCTTATTTCATTTAATATAATGCTTTTAAGATTTAACCATGTTGAAACAGAACTTCATCTCTTTTTATGACTGAATAATATGCTATTGAATGTATACACCATATTTTTATCCATTTATCTTTCGATGGACACTTGGATTGTTTCTGGTTATTATAAATAATGCTGCATTAAAGATTGGTACACAAATATCCCTTTGGACACTTATTTTCAATTCTTTTGGGTATATACCTAGGAGTAGAATTGCTAGGTCATTTGGTAATTCCATGTTTAGCTTTTTGAGGAAACACCAAACTCTCTTCCACAGTGATTGCATCATTTTACATTCTTACCACATCTTCACCAACACTTATTTATTTTTTAACATGATGGCCATCATAGTAGGTGTGAAGTACTATCACATTGTGGTTTTGATATGTGTTTCCCTAATGCCTAATAATTTTGTACATCTTTTTATATGCTTGGTGGACATTTGTACAACTTCTTTGGAGAAATGTCTATTTAAGTTCTTTGCCCATTTCTTAAACTTGGTTGTTTGTCTTGTTGAGTTTTAAGAGTTCTTTATACATTCTTGATGTTAAGCCTTTATCAGATATTTGATCTGCAAATATTTTCTTCCAGTCGAAGGGTTGTCTTTTCACTTTCTTGATAATGTCTTTTGATGCACAAAAGTGTTTAAGTGTGAAATCTGATTTATCTATTTTTTTCTTCTGTTGCTTGTGCTTCTGATGTCTTACACAAGACTGCATTGCTAAATCTGAGGTCATGGAGAATTACTCCTGTTTTTTTTAAGACAAATTTTATGGCTTTGGCCCTGGTTGGCGTTGCTGAGTAGGTTGAGCATTGGCCTGCAAACCCAAAGGTTGCTGGTTCCATTCCTGGTCAGGACACATGCCTGGGTTGTGGGCCAGGTCCCCAGTTGGGGGCATGCAAGAGGCAACCAATCAATGTTTCTTTCACACACTGATATTTTTCTCCCTCCCTTCCCCTCTCTCTAAATAGTAAATAAAATGTTTTTTAAAAGAATTTTATGGTTTTAGTACTTATATTTAGGTCATTGATCCATTTGAGTTAATTTTTGCATATGGTATATGATAGGGGTCCAACTTCATTCTTTTGAATGTGAAAATCCAGTTTACTCCACATCATTTGTTGAAAAGACTGTTCCTTCCCCCATTGTCTGGACTTGGCACTCTTGTTGAAAATCATGTGACCATAGATACATGAGTTTCTCTCTAGACTCTCAATTCTATTCCACTGGTCTCTATGTTCATCCTTATGCCAGTACCATACTGCTTTGATTACTATAGTTTTATAGTAAGTTTCAAATTATGAAGTGTGAGACCTCCAAGTTTTTTTTTTTCAAGATTCTTTTGGCTATTTATGGTAACCTGTAATTCCATATGAATCTGAGGATTGGCTTTTATATTCCCCATCCCATGCCACCCAAAATTGCTAACCCTCCTTTGTCCTCTTCCCATAAAGAGTATTCAAACAACTGCCTTCCTCCATGAAGGCCACCCTGGCGCCAGCTCTCCTCAGGCCCTCTGCATTATCCTTATCACAGCTGTTAGCCCCACCTGCCTCCCAGGACAAGTTAATCATCTCTTTGGATGCAGACTGCCAAGGGGCTGGTCACTCAACCCTTTTATCAACTTTATGCATATGAGGTTAAGTCAATTTTGAGTTCCCACCCATTAAGCTCCTTTCAGAGGTCTAAGAGCCCCTGGTGATTTGGGGCTAGTGCTTTTTTGAATGCATTAAGGAAGTAAGGGATTGGGATTTAGTGGCTATTTCTATGAATTGAACATGTTTATATTCCACCTCTGTCCTTTTTGCCCACTAACCCCATTTCCTGGGTTAAGGGAAAATTCTATACAGACCTTTGAGGTTTTGGCTATTGTCTCAGCACTAATTTGTTGAACACTTAATATGCACTGGGTTTGGCAGTGTAACAAATACCTAAGGAGTTCCAAATTTATAACCTCAAGGAGTCTGAAGTCTCATGGGGGAGTATGCATGGCATATGAATATTGCAAACATCTCAAGCATGATTCGTTATTTAATACCATGGTACATCTTATAATATAAACATGTGTAATTAGGATTCAGCTGATGGAGAGTGCCACAGGGGCTGTAGAGCTACCGAGGGCTGTATGGACAAAGGCAGCACATAAACAGGACCTTGAAAAGCCAGTTAGGATTTCCAGAGGTAGGAAACAGTAGGGACAAGTGGTGTGATGAGAGTAGATGACAACAAAGTCCATGACAAGGAAGAGTGAGTTTAATGCCTCTCTGAACCAACAAGAATCTGTTTTTGTGTAACCCACTGATATTGGAGAGGAGAGAGGACTCAGATGCAGAGCCAAGGTGGGGCCAAACTGAGCTGGCTTTGTATCAGAAGGAATTGTCTGGAATCATTGGTACCTCAGCACATAGGAGCTCATCTTGCACAGCTTTGCTAATGACTATTTTCTCAGTTTCTAGAGGGCTCATTGTTCTCAAGGTGAAGGTGGAGTGTGGCCCTCACAGACATATCAGCTGGGTGCAGATACTTGAACACCTCCCAGGCACACCCATCTGTCTCCAGCTTTTATTCTGTGGCCACCTCCCTGGTCAAGCCTTTGTCACCCCACACTTAGAATGACAGAAACAGCCTTTCATCTGAACTTCCTGCCCCCAAGTGCCCCTCTGCTCCAAACCCTAGGGCAAACCAGTGTCATCCAATGTGCTTACAACAACATCAACATCCTGGTGTTCCTTTGCTCAAGGATTATCTTAAAGCTTGGATCTGGACTTCTCCCTCTAGTGCTCAAGGTTCTATGATATTTCCTGCATTAGGGTCTCACAAACTTCCCACTGTACCTACAAATAAAGCAATTACCTTGCATAAGCACTTTGATGGGCTGAATTATGTCCCCTCAGAATTCTCATGTTTTAAAGTCCTAACCCTCAGTACCTCAGAATGTGACTGTATTTGGAGATATGGTTTTAAAAGAGGTGATTGTTAAAATGAGGTTAGTAGGGCTAGCTCTAATTCAATATGTCTGGGGTTCTTATAAGGAGATGAGATTAGGACACAGACATACACAGAGGGAACACCATAGAGATCACAAGGAGAAAACAGCCATCTACAAGCCAAGGAAAGAGGCCTTAGAAAACTCCAACCCTGCTGACACTCTGATCTTGGATTTCCAGCCTCCAGAACTGTGAGAAAATACATGTCTGCTGTTTGAGCCACCCAGTCTGAGGTACTTTGTTATGGCAACCCTAACAAATTAATGCAGGCACCTGCCTCAGTAGTGGCTTCCCTCACCTCACACATCGTACTCATTGCCTCCACTTTCCTCACATGTCTGATCCTCTAGCCTGCCCTCAGCTAGCCTGGCCCACACTCCTCAAGCCTAACTCAGCCCCCTTGTGCCTCTTCTCTGGCTACTCCAGCCATAGGGCCCTCTCTCCTCAGACTGTGACACATCTATTTCCCTTTATTCTCTAATCCTCTTTTGTGCATTATTTTTCCCTCCAATCATGAAATTTAGCAAGTTTTATGTGACCTTCCTCCATCTTCTATGAAGAGAAAGAGGCAGGTGTACAGGAGGGAAGGAACCAAGAATGATTGACTCCTGTGTTTTTGTCTCAAGCCTCCAGGTGGATTGTGGTGCATGATGAGATGGGAAATACCCAGTGAGGAAAAGATTTGGGTATTTATATGCATGTGCACATATTATTTTCTTATAAAAATGATATACTATACATATTGTTTTATAACTCAAGTTTTTAACTTAGCAATACTCATGGGGCATCTTGCGTGTCACTATTTGCTCCTACTGCATTCTTTTTCATATATCCATAGTTTTCCATGTACTGCCCTCTGTCTTTTTAGCAAAAAAAATCAATGACGTTCATTTTATTAAAGCTCTTAGAATCTATAATGTGAGTGAATATATACTTTATTCAAAGACTGGTCTAGGTGGCCTTCAGAAAGTGAAGATGGCCTAGAACAAACTTTTTATGGGAAAGACCACAGAAGTCACCTCCTAGAACTCCCATATAGTAGAGATACAAAATCAAGGTCTGAAGGATTTAATGGCTTCATAAGGTCATTCCAATGGTAAATGTGTGAACCAGTGGAAGAATCCAAACCTCCAGAGTCATTCTCACTACACCACAATGTTGCTCAGATAGTGAGACCATGAGACCCTTCCCTGGGGCTGCTGTACTGAGTTTAATTTGCTTAACCTATCTAACAGTCATTTTTATTAACCATAAATAAAATTTAAAAAACAGAACTCAATGTGACCCTAGAAGTCAGCTGTTCTAATTTCATCTTATAGTTGAGAGAATTGAGGACCAGTGTCCTCTGGGTAAGTTTCTGAGTGTGATAAATGTTACATATAAATAAAATAATACACTATGTGGCCTTTTGTGACTGGCTTTTTTAAAAGAAAATATAAATCTGATTGTGCTCATCTACTTTTGTCCCTTTCATAGCTTCCTATTACATTTGCAACAAAGCCCACACTCTCTACCATGGCCTCAAAGCTTCATTCCATCTGACCGCAAAAGCTTGTCTTTTTCTTCCCCTTTGCTTACTCTTCTTTTGCCACACTGTCCACCTTGTTGTTCCTTAAACAGGTAGGTATTGATTGAGAAGCTTAGTGTAAGACCAACGGGCAGATTGTTAGAAGAAATACAAGTGCATAAAAATGGGGGGCTGGTTTTTCATTCAATCATTCAATACAAGATTATTATTTGTGTATATATTCAAGGTCCAGAGCCAGGCCCTAGAGATACCAAGTCCAATAAGATGAGGGCCTCGAGTCCAGCAGGGAGGACAGCCAGGTGAGCAAGTGGTAAAATAGCATGCACTACATGCTGGGATTATGGGAATACAGAGGAGGGCTCCCTAAATCTCCTGGGGGATCTGGGTGGCTTATCAGGGGAGGTGACTACTGAGTTGTGTCTTGATGAACTTGGGGAGTTAGATATGGAAAGCAGGGGAGGGGGTGGGGTGGAGGTGGGTCAGGAGGATTAGAGGGCTGTAGAATAGCATGTGCAAGGCTTGACTATGTGGAAGGGCTTGGTGCACTTGGGGGACTGCTTGCCTTTCTATCTTGGGGACAGGTCAGAGCAGTAGGAGGTACAGCTGGGTCATGGTGTGCACGGCCTTACAGGTTAAGCTAAGAAAAAAAAACAATAACATTTTATTCTAAGAGCTACTGGCATTAAAAGCAAAGTTATATGTGGGATCATTTTTTTAATAGAGCTCATTGATGACAAGGTGAGCACTGAATTCTATTCACATGTCACAGCAGCCAGTGGCTAGTTTGGAAATGGTTTAGTAACTCAAGAAAAAAGTTATAAATGTATAATTTCATGAGTGTCTAGTTTCTGTAATATGCTAGTCCCCACCCCCACTCAGGATAGGTTGTGTTTGTACAAAACATTTTAAAGAGTGTTTTTTTTTTTACCCCCTTTTGCAGGTGAGGAAACTGAAGCTCAGAAAAGCTGAGTAACCTCCTGAGGTCCCATGGGTAGCAAACAGGGTGGAGATTGGAGGCTGCCCACCTCAGTGCCATGTAGAATGGTCCTGGGTGAGGATGGCCTGGGCTAAGGCAAGCAAGGGAGGAGAAACAGAAGGGGCAGGTGGGAGACATCTGACATAACTTGAATGCAGAATGAGGGAGAGGAAGGAATCTGGAATCTTTTCTAAATTTCTGGCTTGAACAATGAGAGATGGTGCCACTTGCTGAGTTTGGGAAAAAGGATGAGGAGCAGGTGAAAGATGATAAGTACAGGCAATGCTGTGATCCAGGGCAGGATGGAGGGAGTGCCATGCACTCAGGGAGGTCAGAAGAGTGAGGCAGAGCTTCTGGTCCAGGGTCTCAAAGAGGTTCCAAGTAGGCCATGACATTTAACATGAATTTTGGATTAGGACAAAAGAGCTTTTGGCTGGTGACATTGCAAGGAAGAGCATTCTAGGGAGAAGAAGCAGAGGCAGGTAAGCGAGGTTGTGTTTAGAGAGAGACGATAGTAAATTTTGGTGAAAGTCATCAACTGTGACTTTGAATGGCAGGCAGAGCAAGGTGTTTTAGGCAAAGAAATAGAAATCCTTGACAAATAGAAACCCTTGATGAGGCTTGACAATGGGAAACCTGTTAGGGTTGATCCAGGTTGATTTGAATGGGTAGAAACTGGAAGTGGGGAGACCAAATAGTGCAGGGGAGAGAAAATGGGAGCCTGGGTTGGGTGGGGACACCGGTATTGCAAAGAAGAGGGTGATGTAGATCAGTGAACATACAGTCAGTAAGATGTGAGGATGGGTAGGTTGCCCAAGGTCCTTCTGAAATTTTTTGAGCTTGGGTTGAAAAAGTAAATTCTGTTCTGGAATTGTTGATTTAAGGCCAAAAGAAGATGGAAACTTTGTCTGGAGAAAGGTTAAAACTAGAGATAAAGGTTTGGGATGATCCCCGTGGAGGTTATAACTGAAGTCTTGACAACAGATGACATCACTGGGGGCGGAATGAGGACACAGGAAAGGAGCCAAAACAGGCCCATTTACGGGACAAGAGGAGGAGCATGAAAGGTGACTGGGAAGGTGTGGGAGGAGAATGAGGGCAGTGGAGAGGTTCAGAAGTCTGGAAGAGGAGGTGGCATAAATGAAAAGTCACTTCAAAACCCAGAACCTTGGTGGTTTAGCATGTTGTCACTTGTTCAGTATTTTGGCCAAAGAGTAGATAGAACCCTTTCCTTCCCCCCCCCATATTACTACTTTGATATGTTGGGATTTAGAAAAGTTTTGTCTCCAGTACTAACAGAGGACAAAAGAGAACACAGTAGGTCCTGGCCAGGTAGCCCAGTTGGTTAGAGTGTCATCCTGATACACCCAGGTTGCGGGTTCTGTCCCTGGTCAGGACACATACAAGAATCATCCAATGACTGTGTAAATAAGTGGAACAACAAATTGATGTTTCTCTCTGCCCTTCTGTCTCTCTCCTTTCCTCTCTCTAAAAACAATAATTATTTTTTTAAAAAACGAACACAGTATATATCAGATTTTCAAGTATATGGTTGTAATCTATCACAACCAGTTTGCTCTGAGGGGCTCATCAATTTCATCCCAAAGGTGTCCTCAAAGATGGTACAGCTTCTTTGGGTCCTCGCCTGGACTCCCCCCTTCTGAGGGTTTGGCTATCTGCACTTGACTGGCTTCCTTCTGCTGCCCTCATGCAGGAACCCCTTCTTTCACTCTTGGCATTTGGAGTCCTTGTGAGAGGGCTGCTCAGCCAGAGCCTGAGTTTTCTTTTCCTTTGCCCATCTTGAGTGACCTCTTGTGCTGGTCACTGACACTAGGTTTATGTCACTCTTCAGATGAGACCTCGACTACACTCAGGGCCAAGAGTATAATGATAGGTTAAAGAGATAACTGTGCAACCTTCGAAGGGCTACAGCAGTGCAGTGTGGGGGTGGGGTGTGTGAGAGTGGGAGTCCGTTTTCCTGTGGAGTCAGATGTAGCAAACACTATCAGGGCTGGAGAGACCCGGGTGGAGAAAGAGCCTCAGGAACATGATGAGAAGGGCCCTGGTGGCTTTTGGCGGAGCACATCAGTACTAAGGCTCGTGTGATGAGAGACTGCCACGGTTTACAGAAGGAGTGTACAGGGGGTAGACTCCGAATTCTCTCTGGAGACATTTGACCTCTTCTCTCTTGCCTTGGAAGTATTATTATTCCTGCTTTCTTCTTCATCCCGAGCAGCAGGGCTGCCCCCAGTCCCTGCTCTGGTAACACTGGTCTGGGCGATTCAACCTGGCAGAAACAGAGGCCTTGCTGTTCCTTTGGGGCTTGCTGCCTTCTGCGGAGTGGGGCCCCTTTGCCTTTCTCAGCACCAGCTTTGGTGACCCCTTGGAATGTGTACCCCGAGCTGGTCGCCATCACTTCCATCTGTCCTTTCATGCTTGCTGCTCTGGCTTATGGCCAGCCATCCTGTCCCTAGGTTTGCCACCCTACAAAAGTCCCAAATCAGAGCTCTGAGTTCAGTTTGTAAGGTCAGGAAAACCAGACTGTGGAATAAGGGAGCTAAAAAACATCAAACTTGATTTGCTTTTGTTTTGGAGCCATATTTATCACAGGGGTAAACAGCCTGACTAGATTGGTAGCCTGAAAATCCATCATTTAGGCCACATTATCATACTTGCTCTCTTGTCTCTTGTGACAAATGTCTACCAAACATTCCATTTTTTTTTCTCAAGGGCAGCCAAGCCTCTTATTTTTGAGGATAGCACAAACACATGATTGTGTCCAAGCCTCTCCTCGGTATTTCACATAAATAAGTATGACAAGAGTAGTGCTCACTGCCCTGGCTGGTGTGGCTCAGTGGATTGAGTTCTGTGAACCAAAGGGTCACCATTTCAATTCCCAGTCAGGGCACATGCCTGGGTTGTGTGTGAGAGGCAACCACACATTGGTGTTTCTCTCCTTCTCTTTCTCTTTCCCTCTCTAAAAATAACTAAATAACTTTTTTTAAGGAAAAAGAATAGTGCTCACTACTCACCTTAAACTAATATAGGTACTTCTAGGATAGGTCTACAGTGGGTAATATTTTTTCTTCTGCTAACCTATTTTTGAGATAACTATGTCTCTCACTCTCTGTTGTTATTGCAATAACATCCTCCTGGTCCTATTTTTTTGCCAGGATACTGGGTCTTGGGTGACAGGACTATGTTCTAGGTAAACCATTCACTGGACTAGGATGCAAAGGATGTGGATCCTAAATTCTGACACTCATTAGTAGTGTAACTCTAGGTAAGTCATTTCCCCTCTGTGGGGCTCAGTTTTCTATAAATAAAAGATTTGGATGAGATCAATGATGTGCTCTGAAAATTTTAAACAACAAACTCTCGGTGGAGGAGGGGGCAGGGGAAGCCCTTATTTGTTGTGTTTGTCAATTCATGTGGTGTAAATTTCCCCACCAAAGACCCATTTCAAGCTACCAACTTGAAGTCAGCAGGCTCACAAATTTTGTAAAAATTTAACAATGGGCTCTGGTGAGACAGTACAAATCAATTTCAGCACAACTCAGGATGAGATCAATACAGCACATTATTTTAATTCTGAAATTCTTTGATATTATGTATCTAAAATCCCTTTCAGCCCTAAAATGCTACAATTCTATGATTTTGGTGCTGAGTGATTTTTTAAATTGTCAGAATACACTCCAAACCTAATTAACAGCACTCACTTGCCTCATAACTTCATTAGCATCCTGATTAAAGCTGGCTTTGGTCCAGATTCAGACTTCTTGTCCCTCTTGAGCAAGCAGCTCTGGTCAGGAGGCCTTGGAACTAGAAGCTGCTCTGGAACGATCATGGCTTAAGAGTTGGGAACTTGGGTCTTGAAACTAAAGGATTCATTCTAGTGCTGTTCTGCCTTCATTTGAGCAGTCGGATGGGTTATGATTCATTGCCATGTTATTTCAGCCACGGTTTCCCAGGGTGCCTAGGAGCAAGGAAGGCCTGAGAGCATGAAGCAGACAGAAAAAACAGGACCAAGGAGAAAGGGAAACGCCTAGGGCAGGGCCTTGCTGAGTTGTAGGTTGGTGTGAGTCACTCCAGTCTGTCTTGTCAGCCACACCTTTTGTGGAGTTCTGAATGCAAGGTGGGGCATTTGCCTACACCAAGCTCCCTGATCGAGTCTGAACACGGTTCCTGAAAGATCATTACCATTAAAAGTAATGGAATCAAAATAGGCTGATGGCTCTTGAAATGTGATTTCTTTTCCATTTCCTAAATGCTACAGAAAACCCTGAAAATGCAGAAGAGAGGAAGAAGTGTACTTTGACATCCAGGAGGCTGGGAGTTAGAGGGAGGGGAGGTGGTTTATATTCATTCCTGCCCTCCCAGCCAACCCAACCATGTTAGGAAGATACCAAGCTGAATGCAGAGGAATCTTTCCATTATATGTGTGTGAACCTGCGACTACTATTGAATTATGAAGAAGAAATCTAGAAGGGAAAGACCTGGCATATAACTAAATTGTACTTCCAGTCACACCCCATATCCATTAGGATGGCTACTATCACCCTCCCCAAAAATAACTCTCAAAAACAAAAGCCTAAAAATAATTATTTGTAAAGATGTGGAGAAATTGGAACCCTGGTGCACTTCTGGTGGGAATGTAAAATGCTTTAGCCACTGTGGAAAACAGTATGGAGATTTCTCAAAAAATCAAACATGAAACTACCATATGACCCAGCAATTCCACTGCTGGGTATATACCCAAAAGAATTGAAAGCAGGATTGCAAAGGGATATTTAAATTCCCATGTTTATAGCAGCATTATTCACAATAGCCAAAGGTGGAAACAACCTAGGTATCCATTGATGAGTGGATAAACAATATATGTGATATAAACATACAAGAATATTATTTGACCTTCAAAAGGAATAAAATTCTGACATGTGTTACAATATGAATAAATCTTAAAGACATTACGCTGAGTGAAATAAGCCAGTCACAAGAATAAATACTATATGATTCCACTTATATGAAGTACCCAGAGTAATCAAATTCATAGAGACAAAAAGTAAAATGGTGGTTGCCAGAGGGTGGGAATGAGAAGTTAGTGTTTAATGAACACCGACTTTCAGTTTGAGAAGGTGAAAAATGTTTTTCAGATGGGTGGTGGTGATGGCTATACAACAATGTGAATGTACTTAATGCCTCAAAACTGTACATTTAACAATGGTTAAAATGGTAAATGGGTTGGGCATTGTTTCACAAAGTGAAGTGTTGCTGGTTCAATTCCCGATGGGGCACACGCCTGTGATGTGGGTTCGATCTCCTGTCAGGGCATGTGCAAGAGGCAACCAATTAATGCTTCTCTCTCACATCAGTGGTTCTTTCTCTTTCTCCCTCCTATCCTTCTCTCTAAAAATAATAAATAAAATCTTTAAAAATGGTAAATTTTATGCTGGGTGTATTTTACTACAATTTTAAAAATCCACACACACACACAGCCTTGGGGACAAACTGTTTGGGTTCGAATCCCTGTTCTACAGCTTGTTAGAAATATGAGCTTACACTTCAGTCAAGATGGAGGCATAAGTAAACACAGCTCACCTCCTTGCATAACCACATCAAAGTTACAACTGAAATATAGAATAATCATCACTCAGAACCATCAGGAAGTGAGTTGCATGGACGTCTGACAACTACAGAGTCAAAGAAACCACACCCATCCATACTAGTAGAAGGGGTGGAGATGCAGAACAGGCTGGTCCCACACCCACATATGGTGGATAAAAATTTTGGGGGGATATCTTCAGAGAGAGGAGTCCCAACTCCACACTAGGCCCCCAGCATAGGTTCCAGTCACAGGAAGGTAAGTTCCCATAACTTCTGGCTGCAAAAACCAGTGGGGATTGAGTTGGTAGAAGAAACTCTGGAGTCCCAAACAGTTCTCCTTAAAGAACTCACACACAGACTTACTCAGACTAATTCCTGCTGAGCTCTAACACTGGGGCAGCAGCTTAAAAGGCACCAGTTGCATACAGAGAGAGACTGAAGTCTCTAATATCAAAATGGGAGCTGGGGCACAGCTCTCTCCCAGACAGAAAGGTGGGCAGAGGCCACTGTCCCTTTTCTGAGCCCTCCCCTTACAGAGCCACAGAGCCACAGAGGTGGTAGATGTGTGCCACATTTGAGACTCCATCCACCTGGCTAACACTGTTTGTCCTGCCCTTGAAACTCCATCCACCCAACTTAGGGGTCCATCCAAACTGTTAACTGTGACTTCTCCATATGAAGGGCTGGTCTTGGCTCATGCTTCACAACTTCCTAAATCCTCTCAAAAAAAAGCAAGAGCCAGCCTCAGAGAGCCCCTAGCCCCTGTATCTCTTGCTAAGTGGTCCCAGGCCCAGCATGAGTAGCAGTCAGAACAGATTCACAGCTTGGCTTTGCCTGAGAATCTCTAAGCCCCTAGGACAAGTAGCAGCATGTCAAATTGCTTTATAGCTCAGGCAGAGTGACCCTGTGGGCAGAACACAGGTGGGGGCTGACCTTGGCCTGAACCACCCAGGACATTCCAGGGCCTGAGCACCTAGTGGACAGCTACAGACAACGTTGGAGTAGCATCACACTGCCCCTGCACAGCTGATCTTCCATGGATTGCAGAGGTTGGTAGTCATTGGTCACAGCCAATCACTGCAGCTGACTGAATGGCCTGGGTAAATTACTCCCATTGACCTGCCATAGGACTCAAGTTTCAACCACAAGAGTACAGTATACTCAGCCCCCACAAAGAGTGCACCTCAAGTATCCAGCTTGGTTGATAAGGGAGGCTCTGCCACTGTACCCCACAGGACACCTACTACATTAAGCCATGCTACCAAGACGGAGTCATAGCAGCTCTACCTAATACACAGAAACAAACACAGGAAGGCTGCCAAAATGAGACAAAGAAACATGGCCCAAATGAAAGAACAGATCAAAACCCCAGAAAAAGAGCTAAACAAAATGGAGATAAGCAATCTATCAGATGCAAAGTTCAAAACCCTGGTTATAAGGATGCGTAAGGAACTTAGTGAGGACGTCAGCAGCATAAAAAAAATCCAGTCAGAAGCTAAGGATACACTATTTGAAATAAAGAACAATTTACAGGGAAACAACAGTAGAATGGATGAAGCCAAGAATCAAATCAATGATTTGGAATGTAAGGAATCAAAAAACAACCAATCAGAACAAGAAGAAGAAAAGAGAATTAAAAAAAAACCAAAAAACAAGGAGCCTCTGGGACAACTTCAAGAGGTCCAGCATCCACATCATAGTGGTGCCAGAAGGAGAAGAGAAAGAGCAAGAAATTGGAAATCTATTTGAAAAATAATGAAAGAAAATTTCCTTAGTTTGGTGAAGGAAATAGACATGCAAGTCCAGGAAGCACAGAGAGTCCTAAACAAGATGGACGCAAAGAGGCCCATGATAATTAAAATGCCAAAGGTTAAAGATAAAGAAAAAGTCTTAAAAGCAATTAGAAAGGAAGTTAGTTACCTACAGGGGAGTCCCCAGAAGACTGTCAGCTGATTTCTCAAAAGAAACTTTACAGGCAAGAAGGGATTGGCAAGAAATATTCAAAGTCATGAAAAGCAGGGACCTATAGCCAAGATTGCTGTACCCAGCAAAGGTATCATTTAGAATTAAAAGGCAGATGAAGAGCTTCCCAGACAAGAAATAAACTAAAGGAGTTCATCATCATCAAACCATTATTATATGAGATCCTAAAGGGACTTGAGAAAAAGATCAACACTATGAACAATAAAATGGCAATAAATACATGTCTATCAACAATTGAATCTAAAAAACAAGCTAAGCAATTAAAAAGAACAGAGACCACATCATGGATATGAGAGCATTTTGACGGTTGCCAGATGGGAGGAGGTTATAGTGGAATGGGTGAAGAGGTGAGGGGATTAAGAACCATAAATAGGTAGTTACATAAAGCTATGGGGATGTAAAGTACAGTATAGGAAATGAGTAGCCAAAGAATTTATACACATGACCCATGGAGATGAACAATGGTGTGGGGATTGCCTGAGGGTGGTGGGGTGCTGGGTGGAGGGGGACAAAGAGGGAAAAATTGGGACAACTGTAATAGCATAATCAGTAAAGTATAATTTATTTTTTATTTTTTTTAAGATTTTATTTATTTATTTTTAGAGAGGGGAAGGGAGGGAGAAGGAGAGAAAGAGAAACATCAATGTGTGGTTGCCTCTCATGTGGCCCCACTGGGGACTTGGCCCGCAACCCAGGCCTGTGCCCTGACTGGGAATCGAACCTGCAATGCTTTGGTTTGCAGCCCACACTCAATCCACTGAGCTACGCCAGCCAGGGCTTATAATTTAAAAAATATGAGCTTAGTCAAATTACTCGACCCACCTGGGCATTTGCCATGTGTAAAATGGGGATGATAATGACGCACACTTCTTGGGGCTGCTTAAATACAACACCTTGGGTATGGCACTTGGCACAGTGTTCAGCACATACTAAGTGCTCAATAATGGTAGCACTTGCTGTGGTTGAGTCCTTAGGTGTCATGGTTGAAGATCAACTAGAAGCTGGCCATGGGCAGTCTTGTTTTACCTCATCCAGAAAAAGAAACAGTAATTTCTCATCATACATACTTACATCCATAAAATACATGCACCATTAAGACCCACACACACACGGAGTAAAGACAAACTATTATCTCGAGTTTGCATGTTTATTTCATGTGTTCTAAACTCATGTTTTCTGCTGATATATCAGTTTTGCCTTGCCCTTAGGCAAGTTGCATCTAAGGCAGAGATGTTCTATATTTCTTAACACCATCAAAGATTAGACATTTGTGTTCTATGAGGAACTGAAGGAATAATATCTGAGGTGTTATGGTGCTCTTCACATAGCTTCAGAGGAGGCCAGCAAGAGTCAAGCCAGGTCTGTGGTTAAGGCAGCAACCATGGCAGAGCGGGCCTCTGTCCCCCAGCCCCAAGCATAGAACTCACAGACTCTCTAGGCCAGCTCTGTGCCCACCTGCAGCAGGCAGCATGCCGCCTTCTGGAAAGGTTGTGTGATGAAGGCCCACGAAGGCAAGGACAAGGAGAAAAGCACTTAAATAGTACTAGGGAAATCTAACATGTGGACTTGAAATCTTTGGATCAATATTTAGGGATGAAATATGGCAAAATATGAAGTGTAGTATCACAATTCCAATGAATATTTTCAGAACAGCAGTTCTCAGTTGGTGGGGATTTTGCCCCTGTACTCCCCACCTTCAAGGGATATGTAGCAACATATAAGACATTTTTGGTGTCACAACTCACAGGTCGGGGAGCTGTGTACTACTGGCATCCAGTGGGAACAGGCTGGGATGCTGTTAAACATCCTACAACATACAGAGCAGCCTCCCCAGCAAAGAATTACCTGGCTTAACATGCCAGTAGTTCCAAGGTTGAGAAACCCTGCTCTAGAAGGGCTTAAAAGAAATTATTCCCCAGCTGAGAGAAGCATGAAAGAAGACAGCTACCAGGATGGAATGGTTGTGGAGGAGGCTGAAAAAAAAAAGGATGCTTTGGGTACACTATTTAGTATTTAACTTTCTTACCTTTGCAGCCTCTCTCTCTCTCTCTCACACACAGTGACCAGAGGCTACATCTATTATATTTATTTGTCTTCTCTTTGCAATTGAGATATTAAAATAAAATGAAAAACTGGGTTTGGTTAGGAGAGAAACATTATAAACTATCAAAGCAGCTTTATTTAGATTGCAGCTGTATTCGTCAGAACTTGTTTTTTTATCTTGCTCAACATTCAGAAGGAATTTGTTCAAACATGAAATCCTGTAAACTTCACAGTGGATTACACCTGGGAAAGTGCTTTATGGGCCACAGATTAAAGTGGGAAAAAGGTTGGAAAAGATGTACTGACGCGTCCAGGAGAACTGTGACAGAATCCTAAACCACAGCATCCTCTGTCCCCGAAATGCTGTCCACAACAGAACAATCAGCAGAGTAGCTACAGCAAGTTCTGTGTCTGACAGGCTGGGCTGCAAACTGCCTTCAGGAGACAAGCTGGGGGACCTTGAGCAAGTTATGGACCTTCTTTGTGTGCTGTGTTCTCATCCAGAAAAGCAGGGGTAACAACAGAATGTACCTCATAGGGTTGTTGGCTAGATTAACTGAAATAATTAATACAGGTGAACAGTCAGCACAGTACCAGGGGCAGTGCAAGCCCTCTAGGGATGTTAGCTGCTCCAGTGGGGATGGAAAAGTGGACCATGGGGATGTTAATAAAGGTGAAAGAACAGAATATGTTGCCTTTTAAATATAATCAGGTTGTTTTAAAAATAGACAAAAGGTACTTAATTCTCTTTTCATCCACTCCAGAAACCACCAGCCATAATTATACTAACACAAAAGAATGCTTACAAAATTGGAAATTGGGTTGGTAAAGAAAGATAATTTAGATTATTTACTGTGAAAGTAAGTTTAAGAACAGGATTTGTGTTTATGCACATTCTGTGTGTTCAATAAATGTTTATTGACAAATGAAGTTACCAGGTATTTTTTGGAAGATGAGAAGCAATACAATTTAAGGAAAGGTTGAGTAGGAAAGAGGAGAGAAGTCGCTATAGAGGTAAGGCACTGGGCTCACAAAGTGCCGCAGGAGTTCTGGAGAGCTCCAGCAAGGGCACTCACAGTGGTTCTCATCCCTGGCTGCACACAGGGGGCACTTTTAAAAATTCTAGTTCCCAGTGCCACCCAGACTGATTCAGTCAGGACCCTGGGTGCTGGAGCCCAGATGCCTGTGTTTTTAGAATCCCCATAGCATTCCAATGTGCAGCCAATTTCGAGAGACAATACACTAGACTTAATGCTTCTTAAACTTAAAAGTCATTGGAATTGCTTGGGGATCTTATTAGAACTTGAATTCTGACTCAGTAGGTATGTATAGGGAGAGGGAACAGAGGGAAGAAACAGATGGCCAAGACATTGCATTTGAACTTTTTTTATTTGTTGATTTTAGAGAGAGAGAGAGAGCGAGAGAGAAATATTTATTGTTTTTCCATTTACACACACATTGGTTGGTTCTGGCATGTGCCCTGACTGGGGATCAAATCCACAACCTTGGTGTATTAGGATGACACACTAACCAGCTGAGCTACTCGGCCAGAGTGATATTGCATTTCTAATATATTCCCAGGACATGGCAAGTCTGCAATTTGGGGGTCTCATATGGAGCCATAAGTCTTATACGCTTTGAGAATAGCTCCATATAAATAAACATGATATCCTTATAAAGTGCTACTGTTGTTCTTTGGTTGGAAACTCACTTATTCAACAAATGTACAATAACCTGCTGTAGCTGCATGCTTTGAAGGGGAACAAAGATGAATAAGTCTATTTCTTCCTTCTAATTGTTTACAATTCAATTTATAGTAGATAGCATTTACATTAGGCAGAAAACAAAACTTAGAGACTGACTGTAAGGTTTTCTGATGAGAGTGAAATGGGGTGAATATTGAAAGGTATTGAAGGGGTACTGAGGGTGTGTTCTGGGAGAGTATACTAAGAGAAAGGGTTTTGTTTCAGAAAAGTACTGAATGAAGACTATCTGTATGAAGCAACTGGAGAGGCTGGAAAATTCCGGGAAGAAATAGAGGAAATGGACAGAAAAAGGAGACTGAGCACCAGGGTTTTAAAAAGGAGCCTGTAGATGGAGGTGAAGATATGGAGGGTTTTTAGGAGAAGAATCTTCTTGTTGAAGGTAAGAGGATCTCACTGCTGGGTATGAGGTTTTATTGGGGAGCTCCTACTGGCCCATTTATTCACTGGGCTTAGCAGGTAAACCAAGCAGATAAACTCAACACTAGAATTTCTCTAAAAGCTTCACTCTCATAACATTTGCATCTGCTGACTTTCAAACCACGTATTATTTGCATCTGATTTATGTATGTTAAGGCCAACTTTGTCAAGAGTCAGCATCTAGAGATGTTAGATCACGAATCTTTCTAAGCATTTTCTTGTCACATCTCCACGAAGTTCATGTTATCAATCAATGGTGGCAATCCAGTATGAAGAGTATTTAATTCATTCCTAAGTTGTCAGGGTTGGCTGCAGATGGAGAAACTCCCTGGTTATTGGGAACTTCATCTTCATCCGTCACCTGCCTGACAAGTCTGCTGAGCCTGGCAAGCACACCACCAGGATTGCAAAATCCCTAATTGCTTATGAAGGCACAAATGGACCTGCTGAATTATCAAACTGCAGGACAAACCTGCTCCTCCTCACTTAGTGCCAACTGGTTTAGAAGAGCCTTTGACAATCACTCCCCAAACTTGAGCACAATTAAATTTTTAAAAAGGGGTTGTTTTCTTTTTTTATTAAAAAGAAATACCTGCAACTGATTAAAAAATCTGGAAAACATAGAACAAAAGAAAATAAAAACCACCATAATCCCACTATCCAAAGATAAGCCCTATTAACGTTTTCATAAATTTCCTTCTAGCCAGGTTTGTTATAGATCTGTGGGATTACACAGTGTAGACAGCTCTGCTATCCTGCTTGTTAACTTAGTATTGTTGTTAAATAATATTTAAAGGGGAATTATTTTTCCTTTTTTAGTCTACTCATATCCATTCAGGAAAACAGCTCTTCTGTGGTAGGAATTCACATTATAACACCCATCAGTGTTTACCTCCTGGGCACGGCATTTTGGAAGAGAATCATCTTGCTCTCCTTGGGCTTGTGCTGAGATTGCGATGTGACTCAGTAAAGAGTGATTCTGTCTGTGGTAGGAATTAATTATGGTAGGTAGAACTTGCTTATTCCCACTCTCAAAATATTTGGGGGGACGAGGTTATCTCAGGCTTAGGATAGCAGCCTTCACTGCCTAAGAGGGCCACCAGTGCGCTTGTAAAACAATCTGCATACTGTTGTAACATCTGCTTTGCTGACTCTGTACTCTACCTTCAGGACATATTTTCATATTAAATACTCATTGTTTCTTACACTCGCCCTTTTCTCCTCACCTATCCATTAACATTGATTCTCATTAGGCAATTCAACCAACAAGCGTTTATTGAAGAGTGGCAGCACTAGAATCTTAAGAATGGCCATGATCATGGCCCTGAAAACCTTCACTGGGAGATGACTGTGATTAGATGAGTGGTTTCGGCAGCCCATGAGAGATGTTCTCATTTCCTGGCTATGATCCAGTCCCCTGGGGAGCTTTTGTGCTGAGGCTGCATCTCAGACCAGGTGAATCGGCATCTCTGAAAATGGAACTCAGGCAGGAGTTTTTAAAGCTCCCCCAAGTGATTCTGATGTGCACCCAGGGTGGAGAACTCGTGCCACAGAGAAGTGATTTTTGATCTAATTGGCTGTGTGTTGGAATCACCTGGGCAGATTTTTTAAAAGTCAAAATGCCTGGGCCCCACCCTAGAACAAATGAGTCAGAATCTCTGAAAAGGGAATCTGACAACTGTATTTTTTCAAGGCTCCTTCAGATGATCTACCCCACAGCAAGTGTTAAGAATCATTGCTATAGGCAATCTAAAGGATAAAAATCTAGATTTGAACCAATTCTGGCTGTTTGGCTTTGAAAGATATGCATGCCTGTAGGATGATGGGTTACTTCTGGGAGGCCACCTGAAGCGCTGGAAACAGCAGTAGCTGGGAAGTTGTGAAAGGACCTGAAGTCATGGTTCAAGTCTTGGTTTACCATTGTAATGTTTGCTATGCGACATAAGACAAGTCACATAGCTTCTGTAGGTGGGCAGCCCCTGTCCACCTAGGTACAATCTGTGCTGCACCTAGTATTTTCAGAATCTCTTTCTTCCTTAATTGATGTTTTACTGGTTTTTATTTGATAATTAGTACATAAACATGATCAATTTGCATATAGTTCTTAACGCAAGTGATGAAAATATAAAATGCTATGTAATTATAGTTCTTTTCCAAACAATTATTCTGTTGATTTTCTAGCTTAAAACTTGGAGACAAATTTTTCTTAAAGAGGCTGTCAAAGGACTTTGAGGGCATTATGCCAAGTGAAGTAGATCAGACAGAGAAAGACAAATATTGTATGCTCTCACTGACATGTGGAATCTAAGAAAGCTGAACTCAGAGAAACAGAGTAGAATGGTGGTGGTCAGGGACTAGGGGTAGGGGATGTGGGGAGGGGTTGGGCAAAGAGTACAAACTTCCAGATATAAAGTAAGTTCTAGTGATCTAATGGTCACTCTAGTTAGCAATACTTTATCATATACTTGAAAGCTGCTACGAGAGTAGAACTTAAATATTCTCACCACACACACATAAAAGGTAATTATATGAGGGGTTAGGGAGCTGAGTGAAAATGGTTCAGGGATCAAGAAGTACAAATTGGCAGTTGCAGAATAGTCATGGGGATGTAAAGTACAGCATAGGGAATACAGTCAATAATATTTTAATAACTACATACAGTGCCAGGTGGGTACTAGAATTATTGGGGGGATCACTTTGTAAATTATATAAGTGTTTAACCACTATGTTGTACACCTGAAACTAATATAAAATAATACTGAATGTCAACTGGTAACCTAAAAATTAAAAAAGATAATTTTGTGAGTGATGGGGGTGTTAACTAACCCTACAGGATGTTTTCCAATATATACATGTATTAAATTGCCATGTATACCTTAAACTTCATAATGTTGTATGTCAAGTATATTTCAAGAAAGCTGGAAAAATGAGAGTCTCTCAAGTACCATTATCCTGTAACATTGGAAAACTGTTGGGTCTAAAATTGCATACATTCATGATTTAATATCATATACCCTATATGCTTAATATTTTTCTTTTTCTTTCTAACTTCATCTTTATTGTATTTTTTTACATTACCTGTTAGTTTCCTTATACCCCCCTCCCCCCAGCAATCACCACACTGTTGCCCATATCCATGAGTCCTTTTTTGTTTTTGCTCAATCCCTCCACCTCCTAATCTCCCCACCCCCCACACTAGCTGTCATCCTGCTCTCCATCTATGAGTCTGTCCTCCTTCTCTTTGTTAGTTCAGTTTGTTCATTAGATTGCACATGTGAGTGAAATCATATGGTATTTGTCTTTCTCTGACTGGCTTATTTCACTTAGCATAGATACCTTTCATTATTTCACAGCACATTAACAAAGTTATTAGGAAAAGTGGAGCTGAGTCCCAAGAGGGTGCCCACCATGAAGATGGCAGCTATAGAAGATGTCAATGTACTTTTGAAGATCATCAAAAGACAAACAAATTTGCATGGAATACAAGCAGAATCACAGAGCTAAAGGAAGAAATAAATAGACATAAAAAAGAAACAACTCCACAACTTAGAAGTTGCTTGGAAGATCATCATGCTTGCAGATGACAACTGCTTAATAATACCTTATTGAATTGATGTTTTCATCAGCTATTCTCAAGAAGAAACACAAGACATGTTTGAAGAAGAAATGAAAATTTTTCAAGAAGAAATTGATGAACTTAGAATCCAGAAGTGGGATCAATTCAGCGAGTATTAGCAGATTAGAGAGTTTAGTTATATGCAAAATTTGGGAGCAACAAAAACCTTAAAGCTGATGAAAGTTAAACATTTTATAATACTTAAAAAATTTGCTTAATTAACTTAAACATTGTTTACATGATAATTTCTGTTCTTTAAATGATATGGAAAATGAAACTTTCTTTTTAAAAAAATGTTTATTTAATGGAAATTTGCCTATTTTCACATCTTGCCTATTATTTTATTTATTTTTTTACAGTATTCATCTACATATTTTGTGTAACAATTATAGCGAGAGTTGGGGTTTTATGTCATGTTATTAAAATCAGTTAAACAATCTTTTCTGTGCCTATATTACCATTTAGAATATCTGTTGCAATTTTTATCAAAACATTTAACTAGTGTCATGCCGTGTATATGTGTCTATTTCAGTGGCTATTTAGAGATGGTGAAATGGTTCCAGAAAGAACAAATCCTACATCTGTCTGCTTTACTCACTTCACACCTAAAACTTTGTCACATGTTAAAACTATGTATATATTTTATTTCAATACATGCAGTATATTATATTTGAACATAATATATTTCACATATCTCTTACATATATATCAGTATCATAGATCTTGGGAAAAGAACCAGCTAATGCTGAGACTTGTTGAGCTTCATACAAACAGAGCAGAACAGAATATTCTAGAAACCAAGAGATGTATCAATAGAAATGTTTAGAGTTTTTTTAAATTATGTTTTAGAGTTTATTTTAGTGCCTTGTAATTAATTGGGATTTCTACTGATAATGATGTAGAAGTCAAGCAGCTGTCTATTTAATAATAGGGCTTTTTTTCTTAAATAAAGGAATCATTTATTCCCTGACCACCACCGCCACCCCCACCCCCCACCCCAGAAAAAACAGAGAGAGGAAAAGCAGGTCCACTGCAAACGAAGACAGCACAGAGAGCACCTAATTCTGTCAGGGGAAGCCAAGGTCAGGGAGAGGTTTCATAAATAATTCTACTAAAGGAAATAAACTTAATTAATAGGATATGTTAACAAGCTAATGCATGATTATGATTTCAAATAGCCATTTGATTATGCTTCTCCTTACTGATTTTAAGAACTGCCAGCACACCCCCCTCACTCCTCCCCAGCCTATGATCAAAACCTCCCTTAAATTTTATTAATTTCTGGTTGTGCTGAAAAATAAACAACAAGCCCATGAACTCACTTCTCAAAAAAGTATTTACACTTATCAAAATTTTTTTGAGGCATAGTGTGGGTATCTTACTTCTTAAAAGTGTATTTCTAGAACTATTAAAAACTTGCATTTACAAAATAGTTGATAAAATAATTCTTCTGTATTGTTCACAAAGGGCAATACTGAGATAGTCGACGAAACTTGGTTTTGATGCAGATCAGATCTGGCTTCTTTCCTGCTTCATCAGAGGCTGGTCTTTTGCTGCCTGCAGCTTCTCTTTTCTGCAGGTGAGTCTTTGATTTCTTGGCTGGTCATTTTGGCTTTTTCCTTTTTGTTCTCCTTGCCCCATTTGTCTGTACTTTTTTTGCCTGATGATTTTTTTAAGATACCAGTTTCAATGTTTCCAGGAACAGTTTGGATGATGATGTCTGGCCAGTCTCTCCCCGAGCTCTCTCTCCCCTTACTGCCTCTTGAGCTGAACTAACCTCTCTCTCCTGGGCACCTTGGCAGACACTGTGTGGGGGGAGCACTTGGGTGTCTGTGGGCACAATGTGGGCAGAGCCTTTGAAGAGCTGAGCTGCCCGGGCATTGTTTCACTGGCCACCCCTGAGCCACTGGCTTCTATTTCCAAGCTTTGTAAAAGCACCAGAACTCCTTTTTCCTCATGAAATCTTGCACAGAATCCAACATTTCATAGAAAAAAAGAGGCACTGTCCCCGTTGAAGCAGGAGTGCACCTTTGTGGAATACTGATAGACTTGACTTGAAAATCCCACCACTTCATCATATAATGCTGCAAAGATATTTACCTTTGAGTAAAAATGATAAAAGTCCTTATTGGGTTTTTTCTTCATGAATAGGGGTTATTTGTCACTTCTGCTAATTCTGGAGATTGGAAACAAGCTAATGGGGTGGACGCTGACAGTGGGGGCTTTAGAAGCTGGTAGCTCTCAGAGACCTGCCTCTCAAGTCAGGGAGCTGGGGCCCTGGATGAAACACTCATAAACCAGGGCAGCTGTCAAATCTGGGGGCCCAGGAGGTTCAAATAGGGGACCCCTATATTCCTAGGTTGTGTTTGTCTTTTCCATTGGTAAGTTTGAGGTGGAGAGTGAGAGGAACATTTACATCTGCATGAGGGTGTGGTTGTGATTCAGCTGTAATAACAGACCTGATCATCCCTGATGATCAATCAAGTATGGAATAAGACAAATATAAATTTTCCTATTAGGTGACCCATGACCTTGATTAATGGCCACTAATCTGTATCCATTGTTAACTAGCAGGTTATTAGTAAGGGCTTTAATGATACCAGGGAAGAAAACAATTAGAAAAGTACAGGCTGGGTGACTGAATGACCTGAAGAGGTCTAGACTTTTATCTGGCCAGTAGGTTTGGGCTCTGTAGTAAATGCATCCCCATATTTCCTTTAATTATATGGGACTAGCTTCTCATCTCCTGGGGAAGCGCAAAACTTGACTCATGAATACGCATTCTTTCTCTTAATGTTAGTATTCTCTTAATTGTTGGTATTCTATCCATCAGCCACTTTTTTAAAGGAAAATACATATAGTTGTATACATATAAAAGAATTGCTTATTCTTTTATATAGATTTAATTGCCAGTGCAATAGCTTTGCAATTTCTATATAGGCATTTTTAGTAAACTTTTTGTTGAAGCATAATATACATACATAAATATACACAATGTATGTACTTATAAGAGTACAGTTGGATGAATTTTCACCCACTTGTATGCAGCCTGTGTCCAGGACAAGGAATAGAACATTACCATCACACCAGACAGCCCCCTCACTGGCCCCTCCCAGTCAGTCCCCACCAAAGGTAACCACTACCCTAATTCTAACACCATACATATTATTATAGTCTGGTTTTAAACATTTCCATTTTTACAGTTGACCAGTTTAAATCTGTTCCAGTGGACAGAGAGCTGCCTCCTTGTTAATATTTTTACTTCAGCAATCATAATTCTGAAGAATGCTATATATTTTGTGTTTTCTTTTGTGCCTTGTGACATGGATCAGCTTATAGAAAGTCATAGATGGCGTCAGTCTTTTTATTTCATCATTTGACTGCTGAAGAAGGAAGATGTGCTCCGAACATCTCTTTAGTGGCTGAGGTATCTCACTGTTCATTTATGGATCAATCTCAAGCCATGTACGTTTGAATATTTTTATTTTATTCACTAATGCACTTACATACACACACAGAGCTCCCTGTTCTTTTCTGCCTCGACTTACCTGTTTTCTTTTTCTATTCTCAGTAGTCAGCCTTCTCTACCCCATGCTGTCCTAGCATACAAACCTTCCTCAACAAATCTTGCTCTCCAGAATTCATCACCTGTGCACACACTGCCTTGAATCGACTTTACTATTTATCATATAAAAGGCACATACAACCTTGGAGAATCCTTTTTACTTCTGCTTTTGATGTAACATTTACTGTTATTCTGATAACATTTATAGCTGCATAGATCACATTAGCTGTGTGCTGTAGTGCTTCTCTCCCACCCCCTCCACCCCAGGGTCAAAGACCAGGCACACTCCCTACCTAGGGTTTTCTCTCCAGATGATTACTTTTTAAATTAAACCTCTTGGCCAGTTAAGGAACAACAATGTTTCTTCCTGGGCATAGTAGTTCACTGACTGTCTGACTGCCCCTTTCCTCGGCTCTGCTACCAGAGTGAGAATCATAGTCTACGTTTGTGTATTGTTTATGGTTTAAAGTCTCATGTCAGAAGGGCCTTTAAGCCTCTTTAAGGAAGCATTAGGTAGATGTAGGAACAAAACACTGAATAACCTTTTCATGTCATGCAATGTTATATATTTTGTGCTTCAAATGATTTCTAGTATGTTCATTCAGAGACACTCTAACCAGAAAATATAGCCTTGCCTTATATAAAAAACAGAGAAAACTTATAATAAAAGTTCAGCAGAGGGCACCAGGGTGAGGATGGTAGTGGGGGCGGGGGTGGAAAGGCAATTCTCTTTTTCCATGACAAACACTGTGATCAGCTGACAGTTACACATTTCCAGCTTTGACTAGACTCGAATCTGTTAACTCAAGATTTCTCTGAGATCTGGGCTATGCAGTGGTTGGAGGGAGGTAAAATGAACTTGCTAAATTGTATTTAAATTTGTCCCACTGAATCCACTCCTGCAAATCCTATTGACACCTATTGTAATTATATTGCAGTGAGCCAAGAACCACTCCTGCTTTTGTATTCTTGTTGAACACAGAAGAGAGGTAAATGCCAGAGCTCTGCCCTAACTTAAGATTCCTCTCCATGAAAGCATTCTGGACTCAGAAGGAAAGAATGTCTCTTTACAAGGTGACATTCTGTCCACACTCGGCTCAGGGCCAGCAAACACATAAATCAGTTGTTTCTATGGGATGTGGATGCCTGAGGAGATGAGGAGTTTTTGTCATGGACTTTCAAGCACTATTTATAACAGTATAAAGAATGTTTTACAGATTGCATCCTTTTCAAACTTCCTCTATCTCTTAGCTTTTACAAATCTTGTCGGGCAAATTTGACATAATCACAGAAAAAATGAAATAAATTAAGAAGATGCAAATAGAAAACATATAGTATATGACCAATTGCAAATGCTTTGAGCTGAGAGGGAAGAGTATGGGAAGGTAGAGGGAGGGAGGGAGAGAGAGAGAGGTGGGTGGTGTAATAAGAGAGCCTTTGTACCGAGGAGTCTGGACATCAGGCAGGTTTTTATAGACTCATTCCTAGCTCTGCTGATTGTTATCTGAGTGACTATAGACAGAAAGCCTGACCCTGAGCCTCTGTTTTATTGTCAATAAAATCAGGGTTAGAATACCTCCCTCACAGTGTTATTGTTAAGATAATTCATAACAAAATGTTTCGAACGACTTGTACTACACCTGGTATAGGCTATGTGTAAACTGAATGGCAGCTATTATTTGTTCTATTAGATTGTCAATCCTGCCATCTTTGAAAAAATGACTTACTTATTTTTGTTTCCTCAGAATCTAGCACAATACCTGGCTCATAATAGGCTCTCAAAAAATATTTGCAAAATGAAAAGATTGAAGGTATAATGGATTGATAGTAGAATGAATTAAAAAAATGAACCATAGGCTTTGGTGACTTGAGAGAGTCTCATGCAGAAGCAAGACTTAGGGCGGATCTAGCAGGATGGGTGGAGAAGGGGGAGAGAACTGCAATGGGGGCGGGCATGAATCAAAGTCAGAGGCAGGAGGGTATGGTGTGCACAGCGGGTGGATTGGGGTACAGTTGTGGAGGACTCTGAATGCCAGGCTGAGAAGTGTGTACCTTATCTGCTGACAGTGGAGAGTCAGTGCAGATTTTGAGGAGGAGAATGACATGAGAGAACTTCTCAGAAGGTTAGTCTCATGCTGGTTTATGGTATGAAGTGGAAAAAGGAATGGGGCAACCCATTCTAACTAAGCAGGACACTGTCAGATCCCTGACCAGCACTACAACTATGGAAATAAGGAGAGACAAAGAAACGATTAAGGGAGGGGCATCAGTCTTTTTGTCTTCTCTATTTGCTATGAATTCTTAATGTAGCTATTTAAACCATTTACCAACATACATGCAGATGATTTTGAAATATATAATACAAGATGACATTTTTGAAAATCATTGCAGGCACATGTTTAGCTGGAGAGGATACAGGCTTAAATTGGAAGGTTGGATTGATGAGGAGTGTGGTGCACATGGCATACACTGAGCCAAGAAGAAAAGGTGTTTTGAGGGCCAGCCTTTGCCCCCTACCCGCCTTGGACACATGGGAAGATAAACAGTGGTTAAGTTAGGGTGGGCAATGGAAATGTATTAATCTATGAAATTTGAAACTGAACTGGGCAGCTGATATGCCAACAAGTGACTCACTTGCATGGAGAAAGGTGAATTGGATGAGGAGGAATAGGAGTCCCATGGGGGAGGGGAGACAGGGCTATCTGAGAGGAGTTAGAGAGAAGGTGCTGGATTGTGCCCCCCTCCAAGTGGTGAAGAGCACAGGGGATTAAAGTCAGGCCTGGCCACACCCCTTCTCCTGTCACCTGAGCTGGCTTTGTGTACTGTCCCTTGCCACTCCACTCTCTTGTCTAGGAGGAAGCAGGTGATGCCTGGGAAATGGAGCTGGAGAAGGCGGCCTGCTATTATTGCATTTCTAGGAATGGGGTCTGTCCCTCTGTGGAGGAAATTATTCTTCCCAGATAAAGGAACCATCTCTGGAAAGAAGGGCAGCTGAAAGGAAGGAAGGAAGGATGGGGGGAGGGAGGGAGGGAAGAAGTAAGGAAGCTGCCCTTTTTTCTCTAACTATTAAGGGGAATTCATTCATTAATTTACCATATTTATTAAATTTAAAAATATCTAACTTCTTTTTCCAATAACCACCATGTTTACTGACTACTGACTTTTTTGCTGCAGCAACTCTCTGTGATCCATAATAACACTCTTTCTCTCCTGCACTGGGGACCAAGTAAGATGGGCATTTAGGTTGACCCTCCCTTGATTTTATGTTCTAAAAATGATAGAACATCCTGATTACTGAAGCTTTTACAAAAATGTACAAAGAACCAGAGTAGCTTTGAACCTCTCAACGAGAAGACAACCTCTCAACCTCTGCAAAGAGAAGACAATAGAGCGATACTTCCAAAAATCTGAGGGAAAATTATTTCCAATCTAGCATTTCATACCCAGCCAAGTTATCATTTAAGTGTGTGGTGCAATGAGGACACTTTCAGAGACACAAGTTCTCAAAAAGTTTATCTCCCATGTAGTTTTCTCAGCAAAGTTGGTGGAAGGTATGTACCACCAGAATGATGGAGTAAACCAAGAGAGAGAAAGCCATGGGATCCAGGAAACAGAGGGTACACCAATACACAGCAGGCAAAGGGAACACTTAGAGTTAATAAGAGAAAAATGCTGAGATGTCCTAATTTAATTACAGAAGGCTGTAGGGTGGGAGGAAGAGATTAGGTAGAGTTAAGCAGCTACCTGAGCTGAAACCAGCAGAAGACTGCTCACATTCCTGATTATGTATGTTTAAACTTGGAATCGACTTCCAGGCAGCTGTTTCAGCAATTATCAAGAATAAAAAAAGTAGCCAACTACCATACGCCACTGCATCCTGCTTATGCATGATGATTCCAGACTGTTGCCCACAACCAATCCAGAAGCATCAAGTATTTCTTCCTTACAGACTATTCACCTACCCCAGACCTTACCCTGCTTCACCCTTGCTCACCCTCCTTATCTATAATGTAAATTCTTTTAAACAACTTACATCTTTCATCTCCAAACTCGTTGTTTAAGAGAATCCCTTCAACACCAGGCGGATGTCTTTTTCATTTAGCCCTGTTGCTGGTGGTTTAGACTGTAGGCCTCAAGAACTGACCCTTTTTTGGGTTAGCATATGGCTCAACAAACCCTTTCTATCAGGTTCATTTTTGACCTTGAAGGTTTTTGTTTAACAGGGTGAAGGTGAAGGGAGGTCACATATAAATGATGAAGAAGCAGGTGTGGAGAGCAATTAGCTCAGATTAAAGCAACTCAGAATATTCCAGGAAGGCTTTCTTCTTCTCTTTCTCTCTCCCTCTTCCTCCCTCCCTCCCTTCCTCCCTTCCTTCCCTCCTTTCTTCCTTTTTTCTTTTGTTCACGAGGCTGCAATACATTTAAATTTTTTTATTGAGATGTAATTGACATATAACATAGTATTAGTTTCAGGTGTACAATATAATGAATTGATATTTGTATATAGAGTGAAATGATCACCACAATAGGTCTAGTTAACATCCTGTGATAAAAACTTTTAAGATCTACTCTCTTAGCAACTTTCAATTATGTGATACAGTAGTATTAACTATAGTTAGTAAGCTGTGCATTACATCCCCATGACTTATTTTACAACTGGAAATTTGTACCTTTTGACCCCCTTCACCCATTTTGCCCACCCCAACCCTCACCAGGAAGAATTTGTTTAAGCAGATAATATGGAATACCTGATGTGAATGTCTGTGTTGAGAAAATGCTTAGTCAACTAGGGGAGTGTGGGGATCAGCTAATGACAAGAACAGGCAACTAAGTAAAAGAAAAAAAGACAGTTATTTACTCTGGTAGCAGGGAAAGTTGGAAAGAAAAAGAAAAGTTTATAATAATTTTACTACTTAAAAAACAATATAGCAGGATTGTTCACAATAAGCAAAAGGTGGAAGCAACCCAAATGTTTATCATTTGATGAGTGGATAAACAAAATGTGGTTAGATATACTATGGAATGTTATTCAGCCCTAAAGAAACAAGAAAATTCTATCACATGCTAAAACATGGATGAACATTGAAGACATTAAGTGAAATAAGCTACACACAAAATAACAAAAATTGTACAATTCCACTTAGATGAAGTACCTAGAATAGTCAAATTTATAGCAATAGAAAGTAGAATAGAGTTTCCCAGGGGCAGGGCCAGGGGAGAGGGAGTAACTGCTTAATGGGCACAGAGCTTCAGTTTGGGATGATGAAAAGTTTTGCAGATGGATGGTGGGGATGGCTGCACAATAGTGTGAATACTCTTTTTTTTAACTTCCTTTTTTTAGTCTCACCATAGGACATTTTTTGTTACTTTTATTTTTAAAGATTTTATTTATTTATTTTCAGAGACAGAGGAAGGGAGGGAGAAAGAGAAGGAGAGAAACATTCATCCATTGCCTCTTGCTCACACCCAACTGGGGACCTGGCCCACAATCCAGGCACACGCCCTGACTGGAGGTTGAACTGGTGACCTTTTGGTTCTCAGGACACCACTCAATCCAGTGAGCCACACCAGCTGAGGCTTTTTGTTACTTTTAGGCAGAGAGAGAGAGAGGAAAGGAGAGAGAGCAACATTGATTCATTGCCTCCTGTGTGTCCCTAAACGGGGGTGCGGAGTGGGGATCCTATGTACCTGGACTGGGGATTGTTTGTGCCTGGACTGGGAATCAAACCCTCGACCTTTCTGTTATGGGATGATGCTCCAACCAACTGAGCCACCCAGCCAGGGCTTGTTAATATTCTTAATGCCACTGAATTGCACACTTAAAAACAGTTGAAAGGGTATATTTTATGTTATATATATTTTACCACAATTATAAAAATGAAAAAAAATAGAACCCTGAAATGTGCTGTACAAATAAATGGAATCATTACTAATTTTCTCATGTTGATAAATATCAGATTCTTAAGACTGAAATGTTAGGAATCTTCCTTTCATTTTCAAAGTCAGGCATGAAAGCCATCTTTTTCTTGAAAAATTACATAACTTTACCTGAAAGACCTATTATTAGAAACGTATACTCTAACAAATAAAGCTTCCATACACCATCTTTCAGTGATAGCCTCTATGCCTTAAGATCACTTTATATCTCTTTTAATACATAATTTTTATATTCAAGACAGCCTGGATGAAACTGGAGAGCATTATGCTAAGTGGAATAAGCCAGGTGGTGAAAGACAAATACCATATGATCTCACCTATAAGTGGAAACTAATCAACAAAACAAACAAGCAAGCAAAACATAACCAGAGACTTTGAAATTAAGAACAAACTGACAGTAACCAGAAGGGAGGGGGGAGGGGATAATGGGGGAAAGAAGGGAAGGATCATCAAGGAACATGTACAAAGGACACACAGACAAAGCCAAAGCGGGGAAGGATTGAGGGTGGGAGTGGGTGGGGATGGGGAAGTGGTGGTGTGAAAATGGAGACAACTGTACATGAACAACAATAAAAAATAAAATAAAATATTAAAAAGGTACATAATTTTTAATGTAAAAATCTGATAACACTATATATGGCTTAACAATTGCTCTTTAAAATAACTTTACAATACTTTTTGTCTTCTTTCTACATCCATGTCTATATAAATACCCCATCTTTCACATTTATTTTTAATTACTCCGGGATGAAGATTAATTTTATATTAATACAGAGACCTCTTCTAACTCCTTCTGTAGCTGCAAAAGCAGCTTTAAGAACTCTCCTTTTGCGTGTTACATTTTTTCTCACAGATACATTAAAAAGAAATATTGATTTTGGTTTTAAGAATATAGTAATTCCAATTTTAAATCATAAGATTATTTTTTCTTTATTCAGCAAAGCAAAGTAAAAGATTTTTTAGAGAAGATAGATAACATTTGTTCTAAGTACCTTGATGGGAAAAGACTCCAGATGCTTTGCTTGACTCTACACTAAGCCAAACTGCTAAGCAGTTAAAACTTAAGCGAGCAGTGAGCTGTCAGACAGGTTTAAGGAAAATGATACGTAGCTCTCCACACCCACCTTTGCAAGACAGAACAGCTTCATGGGTTTGTTGAAACTGCTGTGGAACTCTGCTATAACTTTTTCCTAAATTTGAAATGTTTCTGTCTGATGTTCAGTATGGTTTAAATGTTCCAAGTTAAAATTCTGCAAATCAGTAAAAAATGCACAAATCTAATGAAGTTAGATTTGCTGTCATGGGCATTAACTTGTAGCAGAAGAAACAATCCTTTGGGCTCTCCTCCTGATTTGCATGTTTTTTTCTTCAGTTCAACTGTTGTTAAAGGGAAGCTTCCTTACTTGGAGGTGAGCAGTCAGTTCACTAAAGCTGGAGGAGCTCGTTAAAGAAACCAGAAACAGCCCAGTCTTTTAGAGCCTTCAGGAGGAGACTCTCTGGTTTCTGACGTTTGTAGTCCTATATTGAGGGTAGGTATGGCATAAGGTTTCTGGGAAGACCCTACAAGGACATGCCTGCATCCTGAGGGCAGGATTGTTTACAGAAACATGAATTGCTGGCTGTGGTAACTGGCTTCCATGAAGTGACTGCTCACTGCTTCTGGTCTGCCTTACCCTCTCTCCTTTCCTATCCACAGTGTAGGCTATTTGCCATTGATGTGACAAGTTCTAGAACAGTGGTGAATCACTGACATGGAAACCTCCAGGATCTGCACTTTGTGACTTTGAAAAGAGTCTTACAAAAAAAAAAATAGCATGCACCTTTTTAAAGCAGTGCTAACAAATGAAGTTGGAAAATGCTCATGATATAATGCTAAATTAAAAAGCAGGACACAAATTTGTATATTACTAATGTTGATCAGTTAAGTAAAAAAAATCATTAAAAATAAACTAGAAGAAAATTTACCAAAGATGTTTAGTGTGATTGCCTCATTTGGATGCTATAATTATAGATAAGATTTTTCTTAGCTTCTCTCTATATTCCCTCCTACCTTTCTGAGTATTCTACAGCAAACTTACATACTTTTATAATCAAGAGGAAAAACACTAACTTTAGGTTCATCCTTCTAAGCAAGCCTCTTACTTAATTTGCTAGCAAACTCTCAGCTCTAACTTGGGTTTTGCCTCTCACAGGCGGAGACCTTGGCAAGTAATATAAATGCTCCTGACCTCACTTTTCTCTGTATACAATGAAGAGTTTGAATAGTTTCTTTCCTATGATCTGTGATCTTACCATGTCTCTGACAAAATTAAACTATTGCAGCAATCCTAGATTAGGAGAGTCAGTTAAAGCTGGGGATGGTTTTGATTCCCCACTCCCCAGCTTCTGTTATATTTAAATGCTCACTTTTTGTGTTTTTTATTGGTTAATGTTTCATATTTTATCAGTTTATGTTTCATATTTTGTCTTCTGCTTTAGATACTAAGACAATTGAAGATAGGAACTTAGTTGAACTTCTTCATGCTGATACTTCTCTCCGCAGCAGGGCAGTGATGTGTGTGCAGTATATCCTTCATGATGATAAAATGATGATGGCTATGGGAACTTGTTACTATCTACAAATATCTAAATTTTGAAATATGGTCCCTCCAGAAACTAGGTTATACTTTGTTTGCATTGCACTCTACCCAAAGTTAGTTCATCTATGGGTTTGTTTCCATTCTAGTTTTGTGTTGTTTGTATATGAATCTCCAATTCCACTTTTTCTAAGAGATCAAATCTATATTTAAAAAAACAACTAAAACAAAACAAAAACATGTAGTGTGATTTGAAGATGTCAAAAAAGATAATTACCTCACCTATAGGAATATGATTAAAATTAATAACAGTAAATTTTCATATGATTTTTGCAAAGCAGGCTGATTACTTTATACTCACTGCATTTGGAGACATCATATGTGTCCAGTGTAGGAAAATAAGAATTAATAGGATAGTTTCTTGGTGTCAGACTGATACCAAATCATTGCTCAGAAAGGTGTTCTTTCATGTCTGATTGGACAGGAATTTTGACATAGTAGAAAGGACATGAAGCTAGAAACAGGCAGAATTCTGATATTTTTGATATTAAGTAACTCAGGGAAGTTTCTTAACCTCTGTGGGATTCACTATTTTCTTTTATTCAAATGTGTGTTTGGGTTTATATGGTGCTTTGGCTGGGGAAATGCTGGGGTGGGGGGCTGAGCATGAGAAGGTGCGGTCTAGGTACGGAGGGTGGGATTGAGCTCCCACCAGGTTACAACCAGTTTGACACCATCATCATTTGTTTCATCTACCGACTGTCTTCATAAGGTCACATTCGTGGAAAGAGTTCTGAGGCTATAAAAGTGTTGAAAACAGCTGGTATAAAAGTTCTTTAAAGCAGCTTTCATTTAGGAAATTCTCTATGGAATATTAATTTTGACGTCCTTCACATAGATTAGCACAATATATATCCATGTGGTGTTTGCTGATAACTGGGTTTACCAGCAATAATCTGCACCTTGACTTTATAGATGTTTGAGTGTTCTAGTCTCAGCATAGCAGTCCCTCACAATCATAATAAACATAAAAACTTGGAGACTATATTTAAAAAGGCTAACTTATCTTCTGTATTTTTTTATTGACTAAAATTAACATGAGTTACTGTTTACCTTTGTGGGTTAGAGGTCATTTGACCTAGTATGACTTCTCACCAACGTCTGTAACCTTAACCTCCAACCTCTCCCATCTTGGCGTCTTCATGAAAAAGAGGATCAGGCAGAAAGGTATGGACAAATACCCCATATCCATGCTTCCAATTAATGACAGTCAAAAAGCAAACTCTGAAACCACAAACAAATAGAACGCTGTGTTAGCTGTTGCCTGTGCAGAAACTAAAACAAGTAGCAACAACATAAAAATCTCATCACTACAGTGACAGGAAATATATTTGAAATGTTTCTCTCTGCTATTTAATTTCTTAAAAGTTAACCACCTTCCCCTGCAAAACATGAAAAAAACACTACAAAGAGGAAAATTCCCCTGTTCCTGGAGGATGCCTGAACCGAGGAAAACAAAGATAGTTCTGGTCTAATATATATATTTCACCAACATTTTTCTTTTTCTAAAATGGAATTTATGTGGTTTATCAAACTGCTTTCTTCAATGAAAGCTTTGAATAATTGCAACTTTAGGAGAGATCAATCTGATTTTTACGATAGTGAGAACCTTGATCTCATTAATTCTGGAGGATTCTAATTTACTCATACAAAAGACAGAGTAAGGAAGAAAGGGTAAAGAGATATAATTACTAAAAATTAGATTGTCTGCTATTTTAAGCATTAACCATTTTAACGATTAGGCATTTTCTTTATCTCATTATAGTTCCAGTCCTAGCTTCTGCAGTTCTTCTGATCTGTTAAAATCCTGCTCCCCTGGCAGGCAGAACAGGTCTTTTAACTGACAGGCTGTGAATCTTTCCTGCTGCAAAGGGATATCATTTACCAACAAAGCGATGTGAAACAGTTCCCATGGGATTCTGAGCAAGTAAATGATTCCTCTTTAGCTCATGGAACTTCAGGTGCTCTGTTTAATTTTAAAAATATACTCAGGATATGACTGATGTGTCTTTCCTAACCACAAGGTCGTTTCTAAGGTCAGACAAAGTTATGTGTCAGTGATCTGTCTGTAGCAGCACAAGGGGAGGTATCTACAAGTGGCGGGGAAAAAATAGCTGACCTTGGTCTGGTCAGCTATGAGGACTTTGCCAGACTTAGATTCTGAACTTTTAAAACATAGTGATGAGAAATGAGCTTTTAAACCCTTCTATGGTGTTCTGGTAATTCTATAAGTATGCCTTTATGATAGCATAGCTAACATTGTAATGATCTGTCTTTCTGTTACAGACCTGATACCCTACAGACCAAGAACTGTGCACTTACTCATGTCCGTGTGACCAGCACTGAGCCTAATGTGTGGCACTGAGTAGACGTTAAATAATGGCTTTTTAAATGAATGAATGTTAAATGCCTACAAGAAGAAGTCTTACTGATTCACATGAGAAACCTTAAAGGTTAAAATTTTACATCCAGCAAAGAGCTTTGGGTTTAATGGGCTGTACCTTGGCTATATAATGTTTCACAGTTTTCCAGAATGTTCACATATTTCACTTCATTTGATCCTCTGTGTAGATCTGGAAGGTTGGCAGGGCAAGTATTACCATTTCCACTTTGTACATGAGGAAATAGAGCTCCTGTCCAAGTAAACCATAGCACTAAGATCAGAACTATGGCCTTCTGATCCCCGGCCTTCACTGTGCGCCTTTCGTGAGAGGAGCCAGCTTAGACCAATGTGTGTATGTTCCATCTACCATGTCAATCTATTTATTTCATCCTCTTGTCTTCCTTTATTATCCTTAGACAAAGGTAGTAAACGAAAGTCATTGTCTTCCCAGACCTGGCATGTTTGGTTAGCTGGGAATACCTAAAGGAAGAGGGAGCAGTGAGGTTGGCTCAGAAGCAGTGGAGTGCGTCACTGGTGGGCTGCGTTTTTCATCTCTCCCCCATTCTGTAAACAGATTGAGCAGCTCTGTGGAACTGGGTGGTGTCTGGGTCGTGCCTTACCTGGGAGCTCTCAAAAGGAAACCCCTGGGTTGAATGGAGCTTTTGTCATTCCTGGCAGGAGGTTCATACATGTCTGTTGTTTTTAAGAAGAATTCTACTATGCAATTGCATGATCTTATTGCATATTATCAGAATAAAAGAATCCCTGAATTTTTTAAAATTTAAGTTTTACTATAACATTTTTAAGGACAGTGACTGTGCCTTATTCATCCTTGTATTTTCCAAAGTCTAGCATTGGCCTTTCCATATTGTAAACACTAAGTATTTGCTGAATGAATGAGGTGTGTAGTGGGAAAACATCCTAAATCAAATTTTGTACACTATGCACTGACATCCCCAAATGGCTTTTAACTTTTTGTGCTGGGCTGACTTACAGCTGTTGATTCAATTCCAGAGGAAACACTGTCATGTCCACACACCAGTGCTCATGGAATCATTTGAACACTTCATCGCATTTGCCTTTATTAATAATGACAAGAAATTGAGACAACGATGGGAATTGCTGCTAACAGCAGTCAGCTTTCATTGTACGTTTGGCTCCTTCGATTTAAGCTGGTCAACTCCGTGCTCACTTGTGAAGAAAAGGAATAGGACATTTTGCCAAAGATTTGCACCTAAAAAATGAGGTGTGATTATATGCGAACGGTTAGAAAGCTACAACGGCTACAACATGCAAATATAGTTCCATTTTTGTTCTTTTTAGTCCACAGACACTTCAGAAATATACTGTTTAAGAAGGCAAGTTAGCTCACATTGGGAAGATGACACATTTATTGTTTAAATATTTGTTAAAGAGAAATAAATTAACATTTTTCCAAATTTTAAAAACAGCTTTTTATGGATGGTGTGACCGGTCTGTATTTGCACCCAGGCGGTAGAGACTATGCTTTAGCTCGCCCTCAGCCACTGGCTGGGCGGGGCCCGGGAGGAGGTCGCTGGAATGCTCTGGCTCAGAATTACTCACCTGTACCGAGTGGATGATTCCTGTACAGGGTTCTCCAAGACTGACGTCCCAGGAAGGCCAAGTTTCGAAATGGCTGGGTCTAGGGAAAAGACCCAAGGCTCAGGGAAGTGAGAGACAAGCTTTCCCATGGTTCTTTTACAAAATTTGGAAACTGGATCAAAGGGTGGAAGTCTTTGCAATTTCTAGTTTCAAATGACCACGAAGAGGCAAAATAAAAAATTGCAACTTATATTTTCATGTTACTCCATGAAAATGGGGTACAGTGTTTTTATCTTATGTGGAAGAAATTATTTATTTATGGTTACGTCTGCTCCGGAAAGTGGTGGTACTGTGTAAAAAAAATCATTTCATATGGCGGCAATTTTCTGGATTACTGGAAAGAAGAAAATTCAAAAATGCTCCCAAACAAAACCACATCTAAAGCATTCTCTCCTCAATTATGTTTTTAGTCAAAACTTGGTTGGCACCATTTGCAGAGATGAGCAAAAGTAAATGTTTAATAAGAAAGTGTCTAATTGAATGGCCCTTTTCAGCTTATTTCCGCCTTGGGGACAGTACAATCATCGAAAGCCAGGGCCGCGCTTTCTGGGCCCTGCAGTCAGAGCGCAGAGAGTAGCGGCCCCTCAAATCGTTCATCCTTCCCCGCAGAGTAGCGCCTGGGGCTTTCGGGGCCTGGGGGACCCCGCCCCTCCTGGTGTTACTCAGGCCTCCGCGCGGGGCGGAGCCGCGGGGCGGCGGGTGGGGAGGGGCGTCCGCGGCTCGTCTGGGACACCTTCGGAGACGGGGGAGGAGCGGAGGCCGCACCCCGCCCTGGAAATAAACGGGCCAGGTGTGGCTCGGCGCCGGGTGCCATCGGGGAGGAGACTCGCGCCCCACCGACCAACAACACCAACACCCAGCTGCGACCCAGCTCCTGTGCGCCCTCGCCGCCCTCTGAGCCACAGCTCTCCCTCGCGCTCCGGTTCCCCGCCCTAGGTCGTCGCCAGCGTCGGTTTTCCGCCC
This sequence comes from Trachops cirrhosus, assembly GCA_028533065.1. Lineage (NCBI taxonomy): Eukaryota > Metazoa > Chordata > Mammalia > Chiroptera > Phyllostomidae > Trachops > Trachops cirrhosus. Next base: position 80,975,772 of record CM052542.1, on the reverse strand, counting down.
GCTGCCGCGCAGCTCGGGTGGAGAGGTGCTTCCTCGCGACACTTTTGCCTCCCGGCTCTCGTCTCTGGGTTTTGGCCTTTAGTTTGAAACCCTCCGCTCTCTCCGAGCCGGCCACTCTCGCTTATGCCTTGGCGCTGAGTGGCTCTCTGAGTGACCGCCAACATGAGCTGCAACGGAGGATCCCACCCGCGGATCGACACGCTGGGCCGCATGACCCGCGCAGAGTCCGGCCCTGACTTGCGCTACGAGATGACCTACGGCGGCGGAGGCGGGGGCGGTGGCGGCGGCGGGGGCACCAGCAGGACGTACTACTCCCGGCGCTACACGGTCTACGACCAGAACTCGGACGGCTACGGGTGGGTATCTGAGCGCGCGGAGTGCGCGGGGCTCCGAGGTCGGGCTGGGGCGGGGAGCGGGTTTCCACTCTCTATTAGTAGAATCAATTCCAACGCGTTGGGAAAAAGTGGGACGGTTCTCCCAAGACGCACGAGGACACCCAGGTCCCGAAAGAGGAAAGTCTGTTCGCCCGAGGTCATGAAAGCATTTCCTGTTCGCGCTGGGGCAGGACCCAGATGACCGGACGCCTGTTGCGCTGCGCAGACCTTTGTGGCTGTGTGCGAGCGGGGACTCCGTCCAGCTTTGTTCCTGACCTGGCTGGGAGACCACCCAGCGAGGGGTTCGGGCACTGCGCGGTGAGCCGAGCTGTGGGGGTCTCGGCTGCTTCCAGGACTGTCCCTTGCAGGGCCAGTGCGGGCTGGCATCCCCTTTGTCGCGGCCGACAGGTGGGGAGGTAAGGCCGGCGGGGCTGCTACAACAAAACTCAACCTCTCTTAAATGTAACCGAAGTGAAATAAAGGAATGAGGGGTCAGAACTCTTCATTGGCCAGGGTCGGACTCGGTGCTTAGCTGTGTCTACTGACCTATCACAAATTCCTGGTCACCCGGAGACCACAGCGGCAGCCCTAGGCTTTCGTGTGGAGGCTGCACGTCCGGGAGGCGCAGAGTCCCGGCCTCGCCCTCCTCCGCTACTCAAACGAAGCTCCCGGGCAAGGGCGGCCACCTGGCCCCTGGGTCGCAGCTTCGCGGGTAGGCGCTGGCCCCCTCGGTCAGCCAGGCGGTAGTCCCTGCCGGTGAGCGTACCTGTGGCCAGTGTTTTGAGTCCTTTGTCTACCTCTTCATAAAGCACTGGAGGAGCGATCTCATTGTCTTGGTCGCGGCACGCGGCGCAGGGTCCTGCACCTTTAGCAGCCCAGGGGGGGCGCCGCGGCCCACCTTTGCCCACTCGCGAGATTGAGGGCTGTCCTAGTCCAAGGTACCTCAGAGAGGCCCACTGGGAAGACGGGATATATTTCTCGGGGTCATGGAAGAACCCGACTGAGGGAGGTACCTGAGTGGGTGAAGGAAACGTGCATTTACCGGGTCCCTGGTACTGGGCTCTGGATGGCCATGTGAGCCGGGAGAATTTGCACTCCGCACCCTCCCCGACTCCTACAAACCTGTACCCCGCAAGCCCACCCCTTGTAGGGCTTTCGGGAAAGACTCCTGGTTTCCGGAACAAATTTTACCCCGCTTCGTGGCCTTAGGCTGGGGAGGAGCAACTTGACTACACTCCAGGGGGTTTTTGTTTGGCCAGCAGTTTTGAAGGCTGGGACTATTCGAGTGGCAACCTGTTTTCTGCTTAGATTTATTTATTTATTTACTTACTTATTTTTCCCGGAGCATCTTGGTAATTTATTTTGCGAACTGTGAGTTAGTAAAGAATTGTCTCAATCTGGAGCTCTTTTTTCCTGAACAAAATGCACCTGGAATTTCCAGGAAAAAAGTGCCAAGCAATAAGGAGAATGGGAAGAAACTTTTTCCAGTTTTTGCTTTGTTTTTTAAGATTGTTTTAAAACTCGGCCAGCCATTTAAATCTGAAACTTTACTTTTCCCTCGTCTTCCAGAATTTTGAAAGCACATTTTTAATATTTGGAGATTTAAAGCCAACTCGAATTCTTTTTTCCGGCATTTTAGGAACCAAGTTTTTTTGTTTTTAAATATGCCTCTGTTATTCTAGAGTCCCTATTTATAAAATTGACAATAAACACTACTGTTAATGGAAATTAAACTCTTTTGGCTTCTTGTAGAGGAAATTGGTAGTTAGTATATTGGCTAATGAACTGTATAAAGGTACGGGGTTTATAACGATTCTTCACTGAAACATTAAATTTTGGGGAGCCTCGATGTTTTCTCACAGTAGTATAGTGTAGTATAGTAGTATAGTGTAATTTCTTGTGTTCGGTTTTTTCAAGCCTAAAGGCTGTTTATAAACCTGTCAAGTTTTTACATCTCTGAGAAGGGTAAATAGACCTAATCTGCAGAAGGGTGTCTTTTTGCGGGCTGATGTTGATCAGCCTGAGCAGCTAGGCGTCACGCTGAGGGACTGGAGTCAGCTCCTGGTGGGTGGTTCCTTCCGGATCAGGTCCTGGAAGTTCCCCAGCCCTGCCTCGCTGCTACCGATCCTTGTGGAACTGAAGAATTAGCATAATACAAAATTGCCTGCAAATGCTAATTTCTGCGTTTTAAAAGTGGCGACTGATGGAAGAGACAGGCCATGCACCCGCACCTGTTTTCCTGGAGGCTTTGTGGTTTCCAGGGGAGGGATTTGTTTGTTCACGGCATGCGTTTTGTGGAAGTAGGGTGTCACCTGTGACCCCACTGCCCCTGCTAAATGAATGGTGATTAAAAATTTATAAGTGCTTTTCTGACCAAATGTGTTTCTAAATAAAGGTGTTTTGTTTTTAAAACACAAAACCAGCATGAAAACTACTGGTTGAATTTAAATTCATTTATTTAAAAAATTGCTATTTTAATAGTTGTATTAGATTGGTGATTTTCGAAAGAATTGGTGTTTGCATTTAGCTCTTCCCTAATAAACTAATTTGAGTGTGTAGAGAGGTCAATTCTTATTTTTTCTTTTAAAGTGACTTTGAAACATTTTTGCATTGTGCTTTTACATTAATAACACTTGTCAGTTTTTAGGACAGTATTATATCTAATTTCAAATTCTTCCTTCTTCCCTCACTTGTCTTTTGTGTCTTTATTTTAGGCTGGTTGGAATTTGTATCTACTTTACTTAACTTCTCTGCTCTACTTAATGTTTTAAAGTTTAGTAAATATTATATGGTTGATAACATAGGTATATTTTTGAAAATATAAACTTTGGATTTTTCTGGTATAGGATATTATCTTAATATTGTTTTCAATTAAGGCAGAATTACTCCAGTTTTATTCCTATAGTTCAAAGAAATGACAAATCTGTAGTTAAGTTTGGTGGCCAAATGACAAAGTCCCTGCTGATCAAAGTGTGATGTTATAGGATTAAAAGCCGAATCATTTTGCTTCAGAAATATATGGTTATAATGTTACTACTTTTCTCTAGAACTCATGATTTCAAAATCAAAATGCATGTGATCACTATTTGGTACATATTTTAAGTTTATTTTAAACTACCTTTTAAAATAAGCCTGTATTTTTTCATGAAATTAAACAGGTTCATTTCCACTAAATCAGAGTCAGAGGGAATGCAAAGGAGTACAGAATCCTTATTTTTCCACTTTAGAGGCAAGGGGGTTAAGACTTGCCCCAAACCCCAGTCCACTCTTGGCTGAGTTGACTCGAGTACCCAAGGCCCCTTCTCTGTGCTCTCCTGTCATCTTGTGCCTTTAGGGAGCGTTTCTTGTGTATTAGACTGGACAGTCCTGTACTTACATAATGAAAGTATCTCAATTCCATTTCTTCATTCATTCAGCAAATATTTACAGAGTGTCTGTTGTGTGTTGGTGTTGGGGAGTTTCAAAGGTGAAAATACAAAGGCTCCTTGAAAGGAGCACATACTCTTTAAAGGAAAATAGATACACACTACTATAATGTGAAAGGATACTGGACTGGAAGGGTATAAATGACTCAGAGGCGTCATAAGGAGATAAGATCTGTAGTAAGACTTTAGTAAGATTTTATAAAGAAAGTGGTGTTCAGTTAGACTTCAGAGTATTAATTTCAGCTGGTAAAGGTGGGTGGGCCGAGAGCATTCCAGGCGGAGAGGAGAGTTTGAGAACAGTTGGAGAGGTGGAAAACCAGGAGCAAAGCCAAGGTCTATGGAGTGATGTCCTTTCTGAGCATTTACTGTAATTGGGGAAGATCTGAGGAGGAAGGGTTGGTTGGGGCCAGAGCCTGAATTTAGATAGGCAGAGGGGAGCCACTCCAGATTTTCATCGAAGCCAATGAAAGTCTCCTGCATTGAAAGAAATAAGATGGTCAGAAGTGAGCTTTTGGACTGTGTCTGTGGTCACAGTGTGCCAGGGTGGCATGAAGTGGGTGGATCCTGCCGGAGGGAGTTGGTTTAAGGAAGCAGTTAGGCCAGTGAAGGAGGGAGGTGATAAAAGTCTTCCTGCCAAGTTTGGCAGCAGTGGTCAGGAAAGTAGATATTACTAGGTGGAGTGGCAGTTTCAGCTAAGACTGGATATGAGAGGCATGGGTGAGTCTGAGAAAACATGCTGAAAATGGGGTGACTTATAGAATCGACTTTCTAACTTTTTTTCTGGGAAATGATTGCCAAGTAAGATTCAGTTCAGCTTAGTATGTGGCAGAGAACATTTACATGGTTATTAAGTTTGAAAAGTTAGACATTTTATAAAAATATCAGATCAGTGGTTAATAATAGTTACCGTCACCTGGCAAACACTTCTACGACATGCCAGGTATGTTGTGTACTTATCTCAGGCCTCATGATAAACTTCCCATTTTACAGATGGAAAACTGAGTTAAAGTAGTTAAGTGGCTTGACCTTGGTCACACAGTGATTGAGCTACATTTGAATTCAGTATACCACAATGACTCAAGAAAAACAATCAATCTGTAGTGATTAGTATTCATGTTTTCTATTTGTAAGCTCTTCTGAGTTTTTACTTTTTAAGTTGTTGCATTCCTGTGAACTGTTTATCTCATCACCATTGCGTTCTTTCATTAATGTTCTTGTGGAGTTTCTGTCTGCTTAGGAAAACAGTATTATGCTGCACCAAACCAACTAATCGTTGGTCAGATCTGCAAAACAGCTTTCAACAGCAATTAATTTTTTCTCTGAATATGGGCATAATTCGTGGCTGTTCAGGTGACTGAAATGTCTTGGGAAAGAAGAAAAACTGCTGATGCCCCTAATGCCTCATTGCTGACTTTTTAGGGTGGAGCAAAGGAGGGCTTGGGTGTGACTTGAAGAGTCCAACTCAGTTCTCTGCTAACCAGTCTTTCCAGAAAAGGCGGTTCTAGAAGAGTGCTTCTTCAGTCTGCAGGCATCAGTGCTTGGAGCACTGCCCCACCCTTTGTCTTTCTCTTTCTCCCTCTTACACTCGTGGGAAAATGGTCAGGTGTGGTTCTGATGTTGATGTCATCGGCCCACAGACCCTAAGACTCAGTAAGACTCATGGGAAGCAACGTCCTGTAAAATGCTAGAGCAGCCCAATAATTTACACCTTGGGCTGGAAGGGTCCAGGACCTTCAAAGACCTCATGAATGTGAAATCTACAGTTCATGAAAATGACTACAGGTTAGTAAGAGGTCTGAGTTTTTCTTTGGAATTAAAAATTTTGATATGTAAACAATAATGTCCCTTGCTTTATCTGGCACTTGAAAAAAAAATTTAAGAAAAGGAGTTGACTTCTTGATGGATAATCAGATAACTTACTTGTAAGTGATTTGTTTTAGATCTCAGAATGAAAGTAAGTTTTCATACAGAGAAGTAATTCAAAATAGAAATCCCTATTTTGACACTGAATTTGTAAGGATCAACTATTCATATATCATTCCTGCTTAATAAAGGAAAGGAGCACATCTTTTTCTGAATTTTCTTATCCCTTCAATAAGTTCCTCTCATGTCATTAAAACATCACTCTCTGAATTGTCTTAAACTATTTTCAGGTCTTGTAGGTAATTTTAGGAACTTCTGCAATGTCTCATGCTTAATACTTAATCCATTTCTCTCTCTCTCTCTCTTTTTCTCTCTCTCCCCTTTTCAGACCACCCCCAATTTGCTACTGAGTATCCTTAAAATTTTGAGCTGGGCCAAAAATTACAAAATGAAATCTGAGAACTATGCCATAGCAGCAGTTACAGCCACCACACAAGAGCTAGCTTGCAGTGAGGATTTTATTTTTGCTGGGTGGACATTAGTGGCTCAAGCATTGGGGCAACTGCAGGAGGAGGGTTTGCCTCCTCGTTGCAGATGCAGAAACTCCGGGCACAGTGAGTCTAGCTTGCTCTGTGTCTGAGCAGGGAGTGGGCTCCCAGGTCTGCCCTACTCTTTTTGAAGTTAATGTATGATCAAGTCTCCTTCCTACTCCCCCCACCCTATCTATCAAAAACAGTGTAAAAATAATAAATGGAAAGGAAATGGGACTTTTATTACAGTCCTGATTCCAAAGCTCCTCCTGGGTGGGGACAAAAGAAAGGATCAGAGGAGACCCTCTTTAAAAAAGTTATAGGGAAAACAGTCCCAACCTTTTTTGCTCACTGTTGAGTTGAAAATAGATGTGCTACTTGATTGAGCTTTGGAAATTGGTGTCTTTTTATATACATCAGTCTTTTATTTGACTTTGTTTTTTTTCTCCTTTACGAAACTAAACACACATGCATTAAGTACCTTCTGTGTGTAAACTCTGTGTTGTTAGGTGCATTCAGGAGTTGAAGGTGTGGGACTAAGATGTGGGACTTCAGTCTCCAGGAGTGGGGAAGACAGGTGTGTAAATAACTGGCAGAAGGAGGGCAGAGGTGTGTGTGGGAAAGCTCAGTAGATGAGGCAGCATTTGCTCTGCAACTTCTGGAGGATGTTAGAGTGTTTAGTGTGCTTTGGAGCTAGGGTATTGTCCTTAAATAAAGAAGTAAAACTATTTTTTACAGGCATAACATTTTTTTCTTTTTACTTAAGATTTTTTAAAGAAACTAAAATAATATATGCGAAATACTTTGAAAATTATGAAGAGCTAAGCAAATTGGTTTTAAGATCAATATTAATGCATTACATAATTATCAAATTTTCAACATTAATTTATTCAGCTTTTCTAAGGACACTGTTTCAAGAGTTCACTGTTATGAACTCTTCTTTTTCAAGGACGACTATTACTTTTAGTTTGGAAGTCAATAGTTTTTTTATACAAAAAGACATGACACCATTTCTGGCACAGGTGTGGGACCCTATGTAGGTGAATGAACAAAAGAAAGACTAGAGATACAGACAGAGATAAAGATAGAGGGAGTGAGAGGGGGACAGATAGAGATAGAGATGGAAGAAGGGAAAGAAGGAAGAGGAAATCCAATGGGACAAAGTATATACACAAAAGAAATACAGAGTTAGGAGATACGGGCCAACAGTTTAATGAACGGAATAGATTATTATAAAATTACTTTTATAAAACAAGGAGACAGTATTATTTTTTTTAGATTTTATTTATTTATTTTTAGAGAGAGGGGAAGGGAGGGAGAAAGAGAGGGAGAGAAACACCAGTGTGTGGTTGCCTCTCTAGTGCCCCCTACTGGGGATATGGCCCACAACCCAGGCAAGGGCCCTGACTGGGAATCCAATCGGCAACCCCTTGGTTCACAGGCTGCCACTCAATCCACTCACTGAGCCACACCAGCCAGGGCAAGAGAGTAACTATTATTATTTAAAAATATTTTTACTTTATAATACTGCTTGCCTCTCTTCAAAATAATTGTCTTTTTTCATTTGTAAGATTCTTAGCAATGAGTGTTAAACCAATACCTTCAGCCAGTCAATTTTAGAGTCCTTTAAAAGAAAAGAGTGTTACTCAGGTGCAGTAAAGTAAAACATACAAAGCTTTATCATATTGTTCACACATTCATGGGCTCCATCCTTGGATTTAAATCCAGAACGTGTTTTTCTTTTAGCCACTGACGAAGGCATCCTTGAGCAAGCCATTGGAAACATTACTTGTTTAAACAAGTTTTAGAAGGAACTTTAAGAGTTTGTGCAGGCAGGTTCTTTGCAGTATGAATCATTTGTCTTTGTGAGTTTGAAGATGAAACAATTTCAGAAAGCTTAAAAACTTTTACGAACTCTTCTTTTTCAAGGACGACTATTACTTTTAGTTTGGAAGTCAATAGTTTTTTATTGATTTGGTCCAAATTAATTTTTCTTTTTCTTTTCATTTAACATGACACCTTTAATCTTCCAGGACACTGCAATGGGATTTAACAATTGAGCTTGCTGGTTGAATTCTAAAGTAGTTTAAAATTGCTGCACGCCTAACACCTATATGTACTAACTAGTATTGAAAATTTCATTGAGGCTAGGGGTTTTTTAAATCCTTATATACTTATTCAATAAGTAAATTTATGTAAAAATTATTTTTTCACACATGATAGGATTTTGCATTTTCCCAAAGTGCACTCACTATATGAGTTGAAGTGGAAACTTATTACCATTAGACACAACATAGATTTTTGTATTATTTTCAAAGAAATGTGTTTGGTGGTTTTATAAAAATAGTTACAGAAAGTATAAGCTAGAGAAATCTTAGATATCAATCACTAGCCCAACAGATGGAAAACTGAGGTCTAGAAAATTCCTAAGATTTAAAAAAAAAGATCTAAAATTGTTATGTGGTCAGTAAAAAATAGGATTTGATTTAAAAATTTTTCAGTGACACACAACTTCAAAAAAGTGCATGTGTTCCCTGCAGCCAGCTCTGCTGGCCATCACGCTGAAGAATCCAGCTCTGCAGTGTTGAGTGCTGGACACTGGGCTGACCCACTGGGTCAAAGTCCTTTCTACCTGCACTTCCTTCTTGATTTGATTGAGTACATCCAGTTCTGTGTGGATTCTTCACTGGGCTGAGATGGCAGACTGAGATGTAAAGGTGGATTTTCTTTTCTCCAGTCATTAAACCATAGGGCCTGAGTCTCCCTTCCTCCATCTCACTTGGATGGACTGAGTTCTTCGGAAGGTTCCCTTTTTCACTGAGGTCTGTTTCCAAAGGGGGTCCTTAGCCACACTTGGACGGAAGTTCGATGCTTACAGATGAAAGACAGGAGAGGTAGATCTTGCTTACTGGACCAGACACTTAACTGAAAAGTTATATATACGATGAAATTTGATTAGTTGGATCATACTTTCCTATAGAGAAATAGCAATACCAAAAATTCTTCATTACATTGTTCTGACACTTTAACTTTTCATTTTTTGACCCTTAAAGGGATTAGACTTTTATAAATTCCTCTTTCCTACATAGTTGTTAATCTATTTACTAAAATGTCAAGCAAAACCCATAGGGTTTTAGTGGATATCAAGGGCATGTATGATAAACATGCAAGTCCTTTAGTAAAGCTTGGAGAATTCTTTTTGGTATTAACAGCATATGAAGTTCCCTGTTTTGTTTTAAGTTCAAATGTATGAAGGTAAGGGGAAGCAGATAAGATATTTTAATAGAGATGTCAATTGCACTTTCTGGAAGTATGAACGTTTTCTGAAAGTAGGAGGGAACTACCCTGCCCTCCCAAAAAAACCCGTGGAAAGTCCACTATTTTAAGCCAACATTTAATTGCCTCATCTTTGTTTTTCCTGGGTACAGTTAATTTCTAAGTGTTCTGTAACTAACTACTCTAGAAATTGGGTAAAAAGAAGCTGGCGAGTTTTTTATTTTGTTGTCAAAGGAATGTAATCATATACTGACATTAAAAAGACATATATAGGCCTGGCTGGTGTAGCTCAGTGGATTGTGCGCAGGCCTGTGAACCAAACCATTGTGGGTTTGATTCCCAGTCAGGGCACATGTCTGGAAATTAAAAAAAAAGACCAAAAAAAGACATATATACACTGGTATATTCATTCACAGCTGATTTTGGCCTGTTTTTTAAAATGCATTTTTATTTTGGAATAATTTTAGATTTATATAAAAGTTGCAAAGATACTGGAGAGTTTTCATATACTGCTCACTCAGGTTCCCCTCTCTGCCTTGGCCTAATAGCTTGGTATGTGATAGTTTTTACAGTAGCACACATTATTAAATCATTTGAGAAACTTGGACTTTCCATTGCTAAGAGATAGCCCTTCCACTTAACCACATTTTGCCATGTATAATGCATATCAACGGTTTTGTGTGCACTATACATGGGATTCTTGTAACCATGTAATGATGCGCATCCCTATTTCTCAAGTTTGGGCAAAATTACGCATTATACATGGCAAAATACAGTATATCCTAGGGACTGGTATTCTTTATGGGAATTACCCTATGAATCAAATAGCTGAACAGAATTACTAAATATTTCAGAAGAAAGGTAATCTCATCCCTCTTCAGTAAAAGAAAATAAATTTAATTACACAGGACTTTCCTAATCCCTTTTCCATCCTACAGTTCTAAATGAGGTTTCTGTATTTCTGAAATTTTTTTGTGTCTCTTTAATTTCTTTCCTCTATTGTATAATAAGTACATGTTGGAAAGTGTTCTAAGTCAGTTGGAATTTTGTGCAAGTTTAGACAACTGCTGCAGTCCTGTTTGTATCTCAGCAGGATGAGCAGGGTGCCAGATTTCCTGTGGAATTCTGGGTGGAAGAAAGACTGGCTGCGTTCAGGAGGGGCGTGGAGACCTGGTTTTGATAGGTGGGCAGTGCAGGCGGCTATTGCCTGGGCCTGCCTGGAGGAACCATGTCGTCACCCGGGAGTGGTTTCCAGGGAAAGCTTGGTTCCTCACCTGCGTAGATTCAGCTAGTGCTGGCATGGTGGGGAGGCTCACTTGCATGGAGGGACCATAAATAGGTGGCAGAGAAAAAGAGTCAGTGAATGCTTCCCAATGTGAAATGATGCAGAATCAGGCCTGGTGGGAGAAGTTCCCTGCTTTCTTGTGATTTTACCCCATCTATGCATAGGATAGCCTGTGTTTTTCAAACTTTTTTTTTTTAAACAGTAAATTCTTTCTTTAAACACATATCCACCCCACCCACCCCTGACACAGACACATACACAGACACATGCGAGGGGTGGGAGAGAGAGAGAGAGAGAGAGAGACAGAGACAAAGTCCAGTACATCAAACAAGTATCTGTCAGTTTTATCTGCAGGGGACCCAGTCCAAGGGCTAGGTGGCTCTGGGGTCCCACGAAGGACTCACGCTTCTTGTAGCCCATTGGTCAGGCCTTTCCCCCAGCATTACACAATGTATGCTTTAAATCTCTCTTAAACTAGCTGTAGTAGGCTGTGGTGTGGCATAACATATCCTGGCAAATTAAAAAGTAAGACTGTTATTATACCTTGCTCTTTTTACTTATATCTGGAGCAAATTAAATTCTGTAATTGTTTTCATTAAAATATGGAACATCTACAATATTCTTCTTAAATACTAGTGTTGTTTTAAGGTTTCTGTCATATGTCTTCTAGAAAAGGCTTTCATTTGAAATGTACGTGTGGATGAGCATTATTGTAGAGAAAAATATTCTAGGATCATCTTGAAAAGGAAAAGTGGCTTGTTTTTGCAATAAAGATATTTAAATTCCTATCACTTCCTTGGCACCATTATTTCTTTACCATTTATTTTCTTTCAGCGTGATTGCAAAAAATATTCCTGTGAAATAAGCTTTATTCTTTCTCCTACTATTTTCCTTAGTCAGACTGGCCAGGAACACCTTTATGCTGAGAGGTCTTACCCCAGGGACTTGGGGGCTGGGCGCTGTGGTTGGGTGAAGCAAGAGGTGTGGTAGATAAGCTGCTAGAAATGTGTTTTTACAGCTCAGAGAGTATTTCTGGATTGGATCTTGGACCTGGAAAAAAAACTTGGTGTGAAAGTCATTATTGGGCTAATAACTAAAATTTGAAAAAGTTCCATAGAGTAGAAACTAGTATTTAATCCATTTTAAGTGTTCTGATTTGAGAATTATACTGTTATATAATTGAATGTCTTTATTCTTAGGAAATACATGCTGAGATATTTTGGTTAAAGGGCCATGATTGTTCTCAAATAGTTAAGAAAAAATGTATAAATACATTTACATACAGAGAGAGGGATAAAGGTGACTGCAGATTTTTAACAGTTGGGGAATTTGGGCTGAGGGGGGACTATAGGGCTGTTTTTTTCTCATTTTTGCAACTTTCTGAAAGTTTGAGATTATTTCAGAATTGGGAAAAAATTTACACCTGCTTCTCTGTGTTTGTCTCATTAGTCAAACTGGAACGATGTCCAGGCAGCCCAACCAGAACACTATCCAGGAGCTTCTGCAGAACTGCGCAGATTGCCTGATGCGGGCTGAGCTGATTGTGCAGCCGGTAGGCTTTCTTGTTCTCAAGTATCACCCACACCCAATTTTGTTCCCGTTTCGCTTATCTGCTCACCGCCCTCACCTGTGCATCCTTACTCACTGCCTGCCTTCACTCAGGGTTTGGAGATTATCTTTTCAAAACAGACTACATAGGGATGTACATCTTCTTAACCTACTTGTAATGTTGGTTTAACAATGGGAACCGGTTTTCACACAAGCAATTCTTTTTTCAACAGATGTTTATATTGCAGACTGCAACAACCTGTTTGAATTGCAACACCCTCTTATCATTTACTTTGTAACACTTTCTTTTCCTAGAAATGCTTTCTGTCACTGGATTGTGATGTACACCATCAATTTAATAAGTTGTTTTCAGGAAAAAATTACCATATTGTAAGAACAATTCTATTTGAGAAACAAAAAAATATGGAAAAATAAGCAATTGAAAATTGAGGAAAAAAGGTAACATTAATGAAAGCCTCATGATAATATCTTGATATTATTGAGAGAGCTTAGGATCTCATTGACATAGGCTTAGAGATCATAGGTTCCATGATGTCTTCTCTGTTTAAAGTTTTATTTCAAAAGACTGTAGCACTCACATTTGCTCTGAGTTTGCTAAAAACAGACTAGAGAATGATGGAGCCGTGGCCACCTTTTCTATCCCTTCCCCGATTTATTGTATCTCTGTAGGCTCCTCGATGCTGACATTAATGGACGGGTTAAATCTGGAATCTGGCTCTTCACAAAGTACCCCTGTTAAATAAAAAGAGGGATTTTAATTAAATGAATTTGTGTGTTCTGTTTGGAGACTATCTTAATGTTCTAATTTCTTAATTTTAGGTATTATGTGGGTTCTTATTCTGGTTTATTGACTTTGGTCCATGTAAAAAGATATTTGGGGCTCAGCAAACCAACTTTGTTCTAGTCCTGGTTGTTTCCTGCCTCTGATTTGAAACACAGTCCTCTGAAAGTTCATGTGATTCCTTTACATGAAGCTAATTAAACAGGAGGCACCAGTGACTTCATGTTGAACACATACACACCGAGTCCGGAACATTTGTGGTGGCTGCGGATACATTTTACATGTAGCTCCACAAATTTACATGGCATCATATTTTCAGTTTATTATTATATACGCACTGAGGTGCAGTGATGTCAGGGAAATGTACTGTATTCAGTAACATTTCTGTTTAGAGGTGTAAGGGGCATTTGGCTGAAGCCAAATGAAAGCAGCAATTCTCAGATTCTAGAGAAAGCTCATATATGCCACAGAAATAATTATAGATTCACAAGAAGTTGTAAAAATAGTACAGAGCACTCTTGGGTACCCATCACCCAGCTTCCCCCCAAGGTGACATCTCACATAATTAATACATCATCAAAAGAAGGAAATTAATTGTCCCAATATAGTGAATTAGACAGCTTTCTTTTTAAGAACTGAAAAATTATTTTCTCATAAGATGCAGGAAAAGCTCAGTTTGTATGCAAAAGACCTTGGCCAATGTAATGATGGTACAGTGTTGTTACCATAGTAATATTCCCATTAGATGAGCATTCAGTGTAAATATGAAAGATAGGCTTTTAAGGTACAAAAGAAAGGGAAAGATTAGCATTCGTAAATATACTTTTAAAAGCCTGGTGAAAATTTGAAATACAGTGTACAAATTTTGGCTAAGGAACCTCCCTTTATTCTTTCTTTCAGGAACTGAAATATGGAGATGGAATACAGTTGGCTCGGAGCAGAGAACTGGAGGAGTATTTTGCTCAGGCCAGTGATCAGATGGAAATTACTGATAGTTTGATCAGAGAGATGCGGCAGATGGGCCAGCCTTGCGAAGCTTATCAAAAAAGGTACTCCCCAGTTAGCACTAATGCAGAGGAATGTCATATGCCCAGTTACTCTCAATCCCACGACCCAGGTCTTCCCTTGAAGGAAGCACAGATGCTCGCTCACAAGGTCAGGCTTGTATACTTGGTATTTTGAAGCTTTATGTCTTTCTAATACAAATCAATTTAAAACACTGCCTTCATCTTGTGGACTCACAAAGCTGCTATGAGAATTGAACAGAACTGGCCAAAAGAGTGTGCTTATTTTGAAGGGTTCAGTTTGTTATGTTAACTGTACCTCCCTTGAGGAGACAGCAAAGGTCTTGGGTCCAGTGTTTGTCTTTTAAGAGTCTAATATCAAGTCCATCTCAGTTTACTGAAAACAAAATTGAGAGTCTTAGAGTTGAAAATGCAGCTTAAGGCAGAGATGTGCAGTCGGCCTTGATTCTCACGGTACCTAAAATTCAAGAGAAAGCACAAGGTGCAGCCAGGTTAGCCAAAGCCAGTGGCACGTTCTGTGATGTTTCAGGCTTTGAGCATCACACAATTTAAGTTTTTATATGTGATTTAGATCCACATCATGTGGTAAAGAAAAATATTCTTCAAAGAAAACATTTGTGACCGTTGTATTGACACAAAAGAGACTGAGGAAAGGGGGATTTGCCCAGCACGTGTTCTCATGGGCTGTTCTCCTGTGCTGGTGTAACTGCTTTCCTTTCCTTTCAGACTGCTGCAGCTCCAGGAGCAAATGCGCGCCCTGTGTAAAGCCATCAGTGTCCCTCGAGTCCGAAGGGCCAGCTCCAAGGGTGGCGGAGGGTATACCTGCCAGAGTGGCTCCGGGTGGGATGAATTCACCAAGCGTGTCACCAGTGAATGTCTGGGGTGGATAAGGCAGCAGAGGGTAAGTAAGCAGCTTCCAGAGGGACAGGGGCTGGTTCTCAAACATTCCAGGTCTGTGTAGGCCAGGGGCATGAACAGGCAGGGTCAGCCCAGCGGTCGGGAATGTACAGCGTGTTCTGGACCTCAGCTAGCAGCAACGAGTTGCTGTTTTTGGAATTGTTGTCATATACAATTTGAAAGTGGGCTTCTATTTTTAAATGAATGAAACTTGTCAGGTTTTCTCCCCCTTGTATGGCATAGAGAATCAGCCTCATTGCTTTATAATCATACTTCATCACACAGGTAATATTTAACAGGTATAACTTAATTAGTAGATTTTGACTAACTCTTACTGTGCACAACTGCAAAACCTGTTGTGGGTCTTCATGTGCTAAAAAACTTCACTGTTCTACTTCAGTGGTAGCTGATCTCATCTGTGTTATTGATAGGTATTAAAAAAATGTGGAAGTTCACCTGAAATGTTAACAAATTTGGAGGAGCTGGGAAACACACTAAAACTGGATGTTCTGGTTGGGGCTCATTGGTTGCTTACGCTGTGTTTTTGAAGTGTTGGCTGTCTTGTGCAATCATTACGTCACTGGTGTGGGAGTGAAGTTAAGTGATGGCAAGAGGAGTATGTGCTGAGCCTTTCCCTAGAACCAGAGTTTCTACAAAGTACTTTTCAATGTTAATTACTGTTTTATTGTTTTATATAGTAATTATGCACTGTAATGAACAGATGGCAGTAGAAATATGATGTGATCATGTAGATGGGAATTTAATAATAAAAACCTGACACTAATGAACCATCCTTCTCCTGAGAAGGTGCCTATGTCAGAATGATAAGTTGTGGAGAGATTATTTGTTTTGAAATGTGGTTGTGGCTCTAAGAAACTGTTTGTTTATTTATTTATTTAATTTTCAGAGAGAGGGGAAGGGAGGGAAAGAAACTTCAGTCTGCCAGTATGCAAGAGATACGTTGATTGGTGGCTTCTCTCATGCCTCCAGTCGGGGTCCTGGCCTGCAACCCAGGCATGTGCCCTGACTGGGAATTGAACCAGCGACCTTTTGGTTTGCAGGCCAGCACTCAATCTGCAGAGCCACACCAGCCTGGACAGAAATATTGGTTTTATTACTTGTTCTTGGAGCAATTTAGCAGTGGTTCTAAAGTTTCTTGATGATTTTCCTAAGTGGTGAGGGCATATGGGAGTAAACATCCATTCATTCCATCAACTTTTTCTCCCACTTCTAAGAACTACATAACACTGTTACAGAAGGTAGGCTAAAAGTAGGTTATTAATCCCAGGCACCTAAATACAAACCTTTTTGCATGTTTTCAAATTCCCTTCTAATGTTTTTTTTTCAGTTGAGGTATAATTGACATACAATATTATATGAGTTTCAGATGTACAACATAGTGATTCAGCATTTGTATACATTATGAAATTCTTTTCTAATCTCCAAACACCCATTTTTTTTTGAGCATTTTATAGGTATTGGTACCAGGCCAGAAATTGAGGGTTCAAAAATTATGTTCCATCGCTCTGAAAATGAATATTATTGAAGAAAAAACACATACACCAAATGCCAGACTTCTATGCAGAGCAAGTGGGATTAAGTGCTGTGTTTGAGCTGTAATAGAACCCTGCTGAGATAGGACTGGCGACGGGGTGCTGCTTCAGTACCTGTGGGATGGCGAGGTCAGAGGGAGGTTTGATAGGGCTTGTACTTCATCTTAAAGATTGGGGATGTCAGGTTAAACAGCCTTTGAACCAATTATGAAACGTCAAACTCCCTCATTTCTTTTTAGTACCACAGTTATGTAAAATGACAACTCAGATTTTGCCATTTTCTGTATTCACGGTTGGGGGCAGCTTTGTAAGAATTTCTATGTAGCAAAGGCTCAACATTTTAAAATTTTGGAAAATGGCATTATCACATGGACTTGGTTTTCTGTTGTGGTGTTGGGAGCATTTTCTAACAGTTGATGAGTGGTGCTTTTCAGATCAGGTGGCCCCTATGGTTTCAAAAGAACTATGCAGTTTTATCACTTATTGCTGGTTTGCTCTGGGATTCTCTCGGGCCCCTTTCCTCTTATCCTATCTCCCCCAAAGCATAGCTTGCATTCTTGCTCTCATTCCCAGGAGACTGAGCTGCAGAGCCCAGCTGATAAGAGGACAGTGTCTCCGGCAGCACAGTCAGTAGGCAGTCACACATCTCCTGTGCCAGGGTTTTGTTTTGTTCCCCTGACTTGTGTTTCTGCTGATAGACCAGTCAGATACTATACACCTGGGTGGTAATGAGGGGCTTCAGCAGGAGCTTGGCTGTCTTATTCATGTCCCAGTGCACTCACCTGTTTCTGTTAAAGCCAAAACGAGCTGTGGGAGGGAAGGGTCAAAGTCCTGGGTACATTTCAGTTGTCTGACTCTGAAATGGCTCCCCTTTCTGAAAGCTTGCCAAGTACATTAGAACATGGATGTGGCTTAGAACAATATGTGTTATGTTCTTGCTGTAATATGAGACTGGAATGTTTGCCCTTGGCATGTCCTGGAGATGACATAGGCGATTTGGAAATTTACATGAGCTCGTGCAAAAGGAAGATGAGATGATAGACTTGCCACAGCATGAAATTTGTGGAATAGTGTGTGCGATTCTTATTATGAGGCATTCTTAAATTTGAAGTAGTGGAGACAAAATAGGAAGTTAGATTCAATTTTTAAAAAGTTAATGGAAGTCCACAATTTCAATGTTGCCAACATTAATTGAAGTTCAGGCATTGCATGTATGTTGTAACTTTTCTTTGAAATGGGCCATAGGGAGTTTGGTATCCTGAAAGGTAATAGTAAATGCTGGATTTAAAGAGTTAGCAATTATATTAATCAAAGTAATTTAAAGACAAACAACAAAAATCTTTTAGGTTAGCTATTCAGCTTGGGAAGTACTACATGATTGTTTCTGATGCCCATTTAAAAATGACTGACTATAGAAACTTACCAGTATTTTATAACATGCTATATGTTAGGTTTAGTAAGTAGCTGTGCTCACACACTACACACATACATACATATGCCACTTGCATGTACACATGTAGATGTTTTGTCATCAGAGGTCATGATCTAGGCTTCATGAATCTCATTTCTGAATCCCCTCTCAGCCTGTCTTGAGCTTTTGGCAAAACCCCCAGTAGCCAAATGGCTTGGAAATCCCAAGCCTTTAAAGTATTTTTTTGTTTCAGTACTTAGTATTTACATTTTCAGGTTGTTGTAGATGAAGCTGTGTATGTCTCTGGCACTCTGACCCCTGATGCTGCATGTAAGATGTGTCAGAGGCACAGGATCAGAAATGAAGGCCACTCTCTCCCTCGGCAGGTGGACATGGACGCGCTGTCCTGGGGCATGGACCCGGCCTCCGTGGAGCAGAGCATCAGCAGCCACAGGAGCGTCCACAATGCCATCGAGGAATACCACTGGCAGCTGGACAAAATGAAAGCTGACCTGGTACTTTGAAGTGTTTCATTTTAGAGTCTCCAAAAAGCGTAGTGAAGGGTTGTATAATTACTTGGTCCCAGACAGTGTTGTCTGAGACATTTGTCTGTGATCACTTTCCCAATTGACTGGAAATTTTTAAAAATCCCATTTTATAAATGGGGAAGTAGAATTCAATAGATCTACTGGACATTATGTTAGCACTGGGTGGGGGCAGTTAAACAAAAGGCTAAGAACAAACAAACACTCATTTGTGTGTAGTTTGTAAATGAGTATTTTTTTGGGGGGGGGTTCTTTTCTGCAGAATGCAGAGCACTCCTTCAAACAGAGAAAATCTGACAATCATACCATTTTATATCCTTGGTGAATTCTTTTCTATGTGGTAATTAAAATGCATCTCTACTGGGGAAAATTAGGTCTCCTCCTGATACCTTTCCTTTGCTGAAAAGACTGACTTGAAGCTGGATGGAGAATTACAACATAAAATATTCATCCGATTTTAAGCTCTCAGTTCTTCCCAGATTTCTATACTTAAAAAAAAAACTTACAACAGTGCTACTCATCTCTCTTCTTCTTCTGACTTTCTTTTTTTCCTTAACTTTTGTCCACTTGACTATCTGACCGATTTTCCCAAGACCTAGCTAGCTAGGGAGTCTGAAATCATATTTTCAAACTTTCATAATTTCGTAACAAGCGAGTCTTTCAGTGGCAGTGATCAGGCCTTCACTTGTGGAGATGGCATCGCCAGACCAGTGAGGGTTTGTCTTCAGACCAGTGGGGGAAAGGTCCTTGTGAGTGAAAGATTTCCTAGGGAAAACAGTCTTTCTGGCAAAGGGTATGAAATCAGTATCTGACAAAAAGGAGGTTTAGAGGGGCTGCTGTTAATCTGCAAAACCACAAGGGGAATGAAATCATTACCTGCTGTTTGTCACCTTCCAGCGCGAGAAAGCTGCCATTTACCAGTTGGAGGGGGAGTATGAAAACTTGCTGGTAAGCTGACTTATTTCTGAAGTCTTTGCGTTCAGTTCAGTTCAGCTCCATAACTCTGGAGCGCCGCCTCAGGGTAAGGCACCTGCTAGGTGTTCCGCCTGATGACTCTGTTCCACCTGATGACTCTGCAAGTCCCTGGAAGTATGCTCAGGCGCTTGAAGATGCTAATTTCATTTTTGCTGCTGAAGTTTCCTTCAGACCTGAATTTTAAAAGATGTTTTTCTGAAGACAGTACTGAATGCTGTTCTATTTGCAAATTAAGTGTCACATCAATAGCACTTGCTAAATACTTGCAGTTAAAGCAAAAAAGCTTTTCCACTTGTGAATTGCTGTCTTTTTATAAGGTAGATAGGGGTTTACCAGACCCTTTTACGATAAATTTGAACCAATTACTTGACTTATAAGAAGTTATATTTTCATTCTTCTGCCTATTTGTATTGCCCCACTTTTACTTTTTCGATATTTTCTTACTGGCAGTGCTACTTGTTAAATAATGTGGTTACTTGTGACACGACAGTTTCCTATTAGGTCTAGGATTTGACTGATGGCACCTTGAATTTTTGGGGCATGGGAGAGGGCAGAGAAAGCTTGCTTTATCTTTTCAAGAGCCCCATTTCCCCTTTATAGTCTAAAACTAGTTATTGAACTCAAACATCAGTATCTGAATCTAGACCCTTCTGGATTAGGCTGTTGCACCAAACCTAAAATTGTTCCCTTGTTCATCGTAAGTTTGGATGAGTCCCATGCCAGGTGGTCAGTGAATGTAAGTGGTTAACATTTTACTGATTCTTGTGCATTTTTTTTTTTTTTTTTTGGTAAAAGGGATCACATGGGTGTATCTGTGGAATCTGCAGAGAATACCATTAATCTGCATATTGTTATCCTAATGCTGCTTTTGAATGTCCTGTGCAGAAAGCATCCTCTGAGAGAATGGAGCACCTGCGACAGCTGCAGAACATCATCCTGGCTGCCTACCGAGAGATCATGTGGATCAATGACTGCGAAGAGGAGGAGCTGCTCTTTGATTGGAGTGACAAGAATACCAACATCGCTCAGAAACAAGAGGCTTTCTCTGTAAGCTTGCCCCCCACCCCCGCTCGGTGTTTGTAAATGCTTGCCTGGAGGCTGTCACTTTAGAGGCCTAGGAGGTGGGTGTCAATGGACTTGTAATAATTTATCAGCCAATTATAATTCAGCCTATGTTAAATGGTCATGAAAAACCTTCTAGCACCAGCAAATGGTCAGGAAAACCAGCATCGGCCACATACTGGAAGATCTCAAACATCCTTTTCCATTTAAAGAATGCTAGGATTCTTTTTTTTTTTTAAATAAAGTTTTTCCCCCTATTTTTATTTTTTATTGATCTTGGGGGGTGAGTGAGGAGAGAGAGAAAAAAACATTGAATTTTTGTTCCACTTATTTATCCATTCACTGGTTGCTTCCAGTATGTGCCCTGACCAGGGATCAAACCCACAAACTTGGCATGTCAGGATGACACTATAACTAACTGAGCTACTTGGGCAGAGCAAAAAAAAAGCTAGGATTCTTGAGGAAAACATAATAATATTCCTGGGCATTGTCCATTTTCCAGATACAGTTTTGTATTTATTTATTTTTTTTTTTATTTTTATTTTTTTTAAAGATTTTATTTATTTACCTTCAGAGGGGAAGAGAAGGAGAGAGGGAGAGAAATATCAATGTATGGTTGCTTCCTGTGCATTCCCTGCTGGGAACTGGCCTGCAACCCAGGCATGTGCCCTGACTGGGAATCGAACCGTGATCTCTTGGTTCACAGGCCCGCGCTTAACCCACTAAGCTACACCAGCCAGGGCCAGTTTTGTATTTAACATCAGTGATGGAAATGCTGGAAGGCCAGTGGTGACTGACTCTGAAGGGTCTGTTTTTCTTTCATTCACAGATACGCATGAGTCAGCTGGAAGTTAAGGAAAAGGAGCTCAATAAGCTTAAACAAGAAAGTGACCAGCTTGTCCTCAATCAGCATCCAGCTTCAGACAAAATTGAGGTAGGCTGCATGAGATTTACATTTTTATTAGGAAAAAAAGGGAAACTTTTCATAAAGCCTATACAAATGAATGATTCTTACCCATCATAAAGCCACGGCAAGTTTATTTTATATTTTGGGATCAATAGCCTAGATGACAACTTGATAGTCTTTTTCTGAAAAGGACCAAATAATATTTTAGGTTTGCTGGCCATCTGGTCTCTGTTGAAATTATTTAACCCTGCCACTGCAGTGTGAAAACAACCATAGCAATTCATAAACGAATGAGTGTGACCGTGTTCCAGTAAAACTATTACCTATAAATGCAGGCGGGTGGGCCAGGTGTGGTCCCTGGGGCTGTAGTTTGCTGACCTCTGTCTTAGACTGCCCTCTGTTGGCTGTGCATTAGCTGTTGGCACTGGTATGGTCACACTGGTTGTTTAAAAAATGTGAATATTTCCATATCAGGAAAAGTCATGCCTTAAGCCCCTCAAGGCCTCCACATGGGTGCCTTGCATCTCCCTGGGATCTAGGAACAGGCTTTGGTGCAGAGGGGGAACCGTGTTCCAGGACTGTCCCAGTATCTGTTTGGATTGGTCAGTAGCTGTGCCATTTGGGTGAATATTTTGAGTGATACTCCTAATGGTATCTATTTGTTAAAACTGGTTTTAAAAGTTTAATTTCTACTATACTAAGAGTTCCCTGTCAGAAAACTCTGTTTTTAATATTTGGAAAAAAGTTTACTTGATGTGGAATTAGATAAAAAATACTTCATAGCTTCATTTAGGCTCACATATCTCTG
This sequence comes from Trachops cirrhosus, assembly GCA_028533065.1. Taxonomy (NCBI): domain Eukaryota; kingdom Metazoa; phylum Chordata; class Mammalia; order Chiroptera; family Phyllostomidae; genus Trachops; species Trachops cirrhosus. The sequence goes on along the minus strand of CM052542.1, from coordinate 80,953,486 downwards.
GAAGAATAGTTGCCTGCCTCTCTGTGCCTGAGCGGTGCTGACACAGTTGATGTTTTCATGTTTCAGGCATACATGGACACTCTCCAGACACAGTGGAGCTGGATTCTTCAGATCACCAAATGCATTGATGTTCATCTCAAAGAAAATGCTGCCTACTTTCAGGTTTTTATATTTACTAATTTCATTGTCTTTTAGGTATTCATTCCTTATCTTTTAGATGTTTTAAAAAGTACTGAAAACAATCTTCAAAGTATTGCCTAAGTACTGTTTTTTGGTTTTTAGTTTAGAGGAACATAGATTGGTAGGTTAATGTACTTTTTGCTCTAATCTTTTCTTTAGGCACCTATCAAATAGACTCTTAGGGAAGATAGTCCTTGAAATAGAAATAAATAGTGAATGATATTGCTCATTGAGTTGGTTTTCATTGACATGCAATCACGGTCATTCTTAATAGTTTTTTGAAGAAGCCCAGTCAACAGAAGCCTACCTGAAGGGCCTTCAAGACTCCATCAGGAAGAAGTACCCCTGTGACAAGAACATGCCCCTGCAGCGCCTGCTGGACCAGATCAAGGACCTGGAGGTATCATCTCTGACCCAGGCCCTTGGCAGCCTTACACAGAGGGGATAAAACGCCCCTGAGCAGTGCAGCACAGACTTCTGATTGGCATTGCTGTATATTACAACGTGTGCCCAAAGCTCACACAGCATTTTCTCATATTTTGAGAAAATCCAAAAATTGTTTGGCTTTTCTCAAAATAAATTTTGTTACAGGCTCAGCTACTGTTGAAAATTGCTTTTGCTAACATAATTACTGTTGCTCAAAACAAAACAGAGAATAACATGAAAATTCCTTTGGAAAAGCATACTTCAAATTCTGTCGATGTCCTTTACACAGTGATGTTCTTTGCTGCCCACTTAATTCATGGCTGTGTAGCTTCTGGAGTCACTTATTATGAAAGGTTCCCATAGTCTCTGAAGATAGATGTCTTTGTGGCTTTTTACAGCAAATACAACTATAGCAATATCTTATTTGTAATGTCATAGCAGCTACATTAATGTTATTTGAGGAAATTATAAAAATTCAAAGTATCTATGTTAAAGTATGATTTTTATTTGCAATTGTAGAAAGAACGAGAGAAAATCCATGAATACAAGCGTCAGGTGCAGAACTTGGTGAACAAGTCCAAGAAGATTGTGCAGCTGAAGCCGCGTAACCCAGACTACAGAAGCAGTAAACCCATTATTCTCAGGGCTCTGTGTGATTACAAGCAAGACCAGGTGGGTGCTCACTTACACAGAGCCATACCAAAGCTTTCCCTTCCTCTACACGGATTTTTGTCATAAGAGCAGAATCTAACATAGGCTTCTGTGAGTGCCACGGTAAAGGTCTTTCTTTTGTGTGCAAAGCAGCAAGTGCTGAGCAAGCAGCAGCTTGTCTTGAATCCCGTGACAGTTGTCAGTGGTGAAACAGGGCTCATTTTTAAACTATTCTAAGTCTTCATACTTTTTCCCTCTAATGTGCAAAACTTCTTTATCTGTGATCACTCCTATCTTTAAACTTCTAACATAAAAGAAATGAAGCCTGTGACCTTTCTGCTGCCTATGAAGTCAATGTCAGTGCAGATTTTGTGCAGTACTGAGTGTGTGTATCACTTCTCCAGGCTCTGTGGTAAATACAAAGTGAAAAGTAAGTTAAAAGGGAGACCGAAGTACGTAAATATCAAGCTTGTTAAAACATTTCACCAGTTAAGATAGTTGTCATATTTTAAGTATCCATTGTAAGAAGCTATATAGAGTTAACTTAGAAAAGAAGCCATTTAGATAGATGTTGGAGTAAATTTAGAAAGTTACTTTTCCGAGGAGCTGATACCAGAATTTTTTTATTGAAAATTTTTTATGAGCAAATGAATGAGACAAGTGACGCCCACACACTAAAAATCTAATACATAAAACATTAAGTCACAAAGAAAAGCCATGTGGTGAGTTCTGCTTTTACAAAAGGATTTCTAACTTTATTAATGGGTTCCTCAGGCTATCTTTGGAAAATTATTTCACCTAATTCACTTTATACACACCTTTCAGGCTCACAGGTATTATGTAAAGCATCAGTATGGTTGGATTGTGTAAAGATTATTTGCTTCAGGAGAAATTAATAAGGTAAAAGCTCAGGTAGTTTGTACATTTTCATCTCTGTTTCTCTCTTTGAGAAAGAAGATGAAAACATGTACTTATGAATAAAGCCAAAACCCATGGTTGCTTGCCTTACAGAAAATCGTGCACAAAGGCGATGAGTGCATCCTGAAGGACAACAATGAGCGCAGCAAGTGGTACGTGACGGGCCCGGGAGGCGTGGACATGCTGGTACCCTCTGTCAGTCTGATTATTCCTCCTCCGAATCCTCTGGCTGTGGACCTCGCTGGCAAGTAAGTTGTTGAAGTTCCTTGGAGCCGTGACATGAATGGGAGTGGGGAGATATGGGCAAATGCCTATACAAAAAACTCACACACACCATTTGCTGGTGTAATTCCACCCTCCCAAAGAACCTCATGAAGGTCCCCTTACATTGTCTTACAATTCTGTGTTGAAATTTTGTATAGTTATTGTGGGAGGATAAAGAATAACGTCTGAAGAATAACTATAAGAGGACTGGGGCATGTTGTTGTCATATATTTAAAAGGCATTGTGCCAAAGTTTTTCCCTTCTTAGACAATCAGTAATTTTGAATGTAGCCGCAAGTATAAAATGCACTTAAGATCAATATTCGCTCATCGGTAGATGGAGCATTCATTTTACAAATTGTCCATGGCAGATTCTTCTAAACCACTAGTTGTGGAAATCTGCAGCACCCTCAGAACAGGGAGCACAGCGTAATTTCCAGGCTCCGGCAGCCATCAGCATTCCGTGACCGTGCTCTCGCACTCTGCCTGTAGTCTCACCCAGTGTCAGAACTCCGTCAGTAAAGACATGTGTTCTGCAAACAACGTAAACCAAAAGATCACACCATGTGTTCTGATCAAAATGATTCACACTATATATACTAATAAAGATCATTGAGAATGCACTTTTGGAGGGTAAAGTAGGCCAAATGCATTGTGATGTTGAATGTTTTCAAAATAACACATTCACCTGTTACTCTATTAGTTCTGTAGTTTTTTGTGCAGGCCTGTACGCATGGCCAGGTTTCCCATGTGGGACACAGTTTGAAAACCAGGCTCAGCGTATTTTCCCCTTGTGCTGCTTCCTAGGATCGAGCAATACTACGAAGCCATCTGGGCTCTGTGGAACCAACTCTACATCAACATGAAGAGTCTGGTGTCCTGGCACTATTGCATGATTGACATCGAGAAGATCAGGGCCATGACTATTGCCAAGGTATGTCCCCAGGACCATCCAGGCTGCCTGGAAGAGGCACCAAGCTACTCCCCACAGTGCGTGTCTCTACCAGTCAGACTTTCTAGTGATGCAGCTAATGCTATTATAGCTCATTGAGAGAATCAGCTCAGCCTGGCAAAGAAGTTCTGGTCTGTCCAATATACAATGGGAGGAATTCATGTGTGGCTGGGTACAAGACTCATTAAAATTACCTGACCGACTAGTAGTACCCATGGAAAAGCAATATCATCCTTTAATATTTTGGATCCTACTCCTCTTAGATGTAAGGAAAACTTAGATCATCAGTTATTGACTGGCTATCACAGAAGTAAAAGTTGGAATAGACTTCTTGGAAGAACATCAAAGTACTAGTTACTTAAGATCAGTGATGTTCAAATAGGGGTCTGAGAATCCCAGGTGCTGGGGTTCTCTCGGGGTGACTGGGATGGCAGTGTGCAGAGGGGCGTGAAATGGGCAATTTTTGGCTTAACATAACCTTTTCTTTTTTTAGTCAGAACAGCTTTGCTGTGACTTGCTTCACATTTGGGGCATCTAAATAATATTCCCTTTGAAGAATAAAGTTATGTAGGGGGAAAAAAATCAGCAACCCATTACTATTTTTCTTAGGATCAATCTCCACACCCTCAAAGACCTTTTCTATCTTAATGGGCTGTGATGGGTGATGCTGCCAGCCCCATCTCGCACAGGGTGTTTCTCAGCAGACTTTCTTGGTCGCACTGTGGGAGGAGCTGTATATCACTTCTACCTGGTTTACTTCCAGCTGAGAACAATGCGGAAGGAAGATTACCAGAAGACACTTACTGACCTCGAGTCCCATTACCGAGAGTTCATCACAAACAGCCAAGGCTCAGAGATGTTTGGAGATGACGACAAGCGGAAAATGCAGACGCAGTTCACGGATGCCCAGAAGCACTACCAGACACTGGTCATTCAGCTCCCTGGCCACCATCAGCACCAGACAGGTTGGTTTGGACCATCTTTCTCTCTGCATTAACCATACGTGCAGTTTTCAAAAGAGAGTAGTAAGCATAAAATTAGTTTCAGAATCATTTCTTTGAAAAATAATATATTAAAATTCATTTACATGCTAAATTTTCAGAATCAAAACAAATGAAGTAGCATACCTTTACACAGTGTGGCTTTTGCTTTTTTTTTTTTTTTTTTTTGAGGGCTAGCACCCTTCTAACTAGGAATTCTCTGATTTTTGTGGTCCAAATGTATTTTTACAGTAAGCACAACAGAAGTCACTCATGTTGGTTCCTGCCAAGATGTCAACCATAATAAAGTAATTGAAACCAACAGAGAAAATGACAAGCAGGAAACGTGGATGCTGATGGAGCTCCAGAAGATTCGTAGGCAGATGGAGCTTTGCGAGGGGAGGATGGCTCTTAAAAACATCCTTCTGGCAGACCAAGGGTCTTCTCACCATATCACCTTGAAAATAAATGAGCTAAAGGTAAGTATCCATTACTATTTTGCCTGATTCCAGATATGTTTATATTTATCTGCAACCTAACAACAACAAAAAAACACCCGCCTGGTTTACATATTCATAGGCAAGAAACATTAATTTTTGATAAAATAGATTTCTGGCATGATTTTTTTTCTTTCTCCTGCTTCCAAATTTGTAGATGTTCATCAGGCTAGCGATTAAGCCACCTTTCCTATGCATTTGTGGGTTGCAGAATCAGGCTACAGTGCTTTTCCTTTGTGTCATGTAGTACTGTGTTCATTTCAAAAGTTTTCACAAACATTAATTTGGCTTCTGCCTAAAACAACCTATGATAGGGACTAGACAGGTGGAATTATCTTTATTTACGGACAGGAAACTGGTACTGAGAGAGTTGGTTGGTGGAATAAAAAAAACTCAAAGTCACTGGTGAAGCTGGGACCATATAGCCCAGGTGTTTTAGCTTGAAGCTGAGTGATCATCTCTGCCCAGTCACAGCTGGGCACTACTTTGCAATATCCAAAGACTAAATTCTAAATAAATAAGGTATCATAGTTACACAGTGTTGATAGGGCCTCCCTGAAGAAGGAGGGGAAAGGTCAAGTCAGTCTTTTTCTTGAATCCTTTACATTTAGTGAACTTTTTAAAGATGAAAACGATCACAAGAATCACACAGCTAAATTGAAAGAGCTTGCCTTCTTTTTTGACAGAGTGTGCAGAATGATTCTCAAGCAATCGCTGAAGTTCTCAACCAGCTTAAAGATATGCTGGCTAACTTCAGAGGTTCGGAAAAATATTGCTATTTACAGAATGAGATATTTGGGCTGTTTCAGAAACTGGAAAATATCAATGGTGTTACAGATGGCTACTTAAATAGGTAATCACAACTAATGCTTATCTCAGACCTTTTGCTTTGCTCAAGCTTTATTTTGTCAGACAGTACAACATGTTGTCTGTCTGCTTTATATTCTTGGCTTGCTGAATCTGTTGCCTTACAGTTTCTGTTTCGCTTGAGGCTTACTAGTCTTCTGTGCTTTTGAGGGAGGGTCCTCTAGATAAGGGTGTTAATTCTACTGTTTTCAGATCTAGGGTGTGTTACATTTAAGGTACACTTAAGGGCCAGGACTTGGAATTTTCCAACTAGTGCAAAATGGTGGTCTGAAGCATGGGGGTGGGGAGAATGTATTGCTCCTTCAGCTTATAAACTATGCAAAATAAATGATCTGCTTTCATATTGTTCTCTTTCACTACTAGTGGCAGGAGCCAGATGTTCAGAGTTTAATGAAGTTACCAGCAATACTGTTTGCCTCTTTTGTTCCTTACAGCTTATGTTCAGTGCGAGCACTACTCCAGGCCATTCTCCAGACAGAGGACATGTTAAAGGTTTACGAAGCCAGACTCACTGAAGAAGAAACTGTCTGCCTGGATCTGGACAAGGTGGAAGCGTACCGCTGTGGACTGAAGGTAATATGAAGGGATGTAACAGTGGCCAATTTATAGGAGGTAATTCAGGACTCAATTCGCAATGATAAAGCTTCACTAAGTTTTCATGAGTTTTGAGGATTATCAGATTTCATTGACCACACATGTTGGTACTAATTATCTCTAGTGCACTGTTTTCCAGAGTGCATTAGTAGGAACTATGTGAGAAAGTAATTTGTGGTGAGACTAGTCTGGGGAATGCTTAGTTAAGTGTAGTTAAACTGGTTTCTTTATTGTAGGACTCCTCAGAACCATTAATACATCAATATAGGTCATAATTATTCAGGAGTGGAATGGAGTGTAATATTCAGCATTTCTGCAACTAATTTACACATTTCATTTTTTAATGGGGTAGCACAAGGAACTAAATCATTGGCACAAATATTGGGAAATGCAATCAGTAAATATATTTTCCTGAATTGATTATGACTTAAAAATATGAACAGTCTAAAGACTTTTATACATTTTTTACAGTTTGGTGATTTGCAGTGAAGCATGAAGTAGGAGATGAGATGAATTTGTATTTTTTTCTCTGATGACAGAAAATTAAAAATGACTTGAACTTGAAGAAGTCATTGTTGACCACCATGAAGACAGAACTGCAGAAAGCCCAGCAGATCTACTCCCAGACTTCACAGCAATATCCACTTTATGACCTGGATCTGGGCAAGTTCAGTGTAAAAGTCACACAGCTGACAGATCGCTGGCAGAGAATAGACAAACAGATAGACTACAGGTATGCCGACCTCTTCCACACTTTCTCCTCTTGAAATAATCACTATAAAAAAGAATGGTTCTGTTTTGTATGTAAGTTAGTCAGTATAGGCATTCTATTTATGGACTGCCTATAGGCAGTGCTGTTGGAAATGGAAAGACGGTGTGTCACAATAGCCAAGCTTGACCTACTCTTGCCAGGTGCCATCCAGGTTCTTCGAGAAATGCTAGAAGACTTTGACCATGCTCTTTTGTGCCCTGTAAACAAGCTCTTGTCATGACTGTTGGAGGAAGTAGATGCTTTTTCAGTAAAAGTTTGTGAAAAATTAAATCTTAACAAAAGAAATGCTTTACTGCACATGAGGGTTTAACAATATCTTCTGAATCTTGTTTGTAGTTCATTTTACTAGTATTGCTTTTTAAAAACGTTTTTATTGATGCATAATTAATGTCATATGATTCACCCATTTAATGTGTGCAAATCAGTGGTTTTGAGTATATTCAGAATTGTGTAATCATCACCACAATCTGAGCTCACAACATTTTCATCAGCCCCAAAAAGAAACCCTGTACCCACTAGCCATCACTACCTGACAGCTTTCTGTCTGTATAGATTTGCCTGTTCTGGATATTTCATATAAATGGAATCATACAATACACGGTCATTTGTAACTGGCTTTTTCACTCAGCATGGTATTTTCAAGGTTCATATGTGGTATTGCATGTGTCAGTACTCCATTCCTTTTTATGGCTGAACAATATTTTATGTATGGATATATACTACATTTTTTTATCTTTTCATCAGCTGATGGATATTTGGGTTGTTTCCCTTTTTTGACTGTTGTGAAAAAACTGCTATAAACATTTGTGTATAAATTTGTGTGTGGATGTATGTTTTCATTTCTCTTAGGTATATGCCAAGTGGAATTGCTTGGTCATATGGTATCTTTATGTTAAATACGTTGAGGGACAACGGCAGCGCTTTAACAATTTTAACAATTTTATCTGTGTTTCTCCTAGATTATGGGACCTGGAGAAACAAATCAAGCAACTGAGGAATTACCGTGATAACTATCAGGCTTTCTGCAAGTGGCTCTATGAGGCCAGACGCCGACAGGATTCCTTAGAGTCCATGAAGTTTGGAGATTCCAACACAGTCATGCGATTTTTGAATGAGCAGAAGGTAAAAGTCAACTCGTCATCTGTTTCAAAATTATTTGGGTGTAAGCTGTTTTTTCCTTTGCTTTTCATAGCAGTATCTAGGTTCGAAATGATTACTATTACAAGCCTATTTTGTGAATGCTTAAAGGCTGCCCAGAGAGAAACAATTGAGATATTTACAAAGAAATGCAATTATGAATATAGAAATAATGTAATGTACTAAAGTATTTTTATAAATTGTGGAAAAAGGACCAGAAAAGAATTCTGACTAGAAAGTAACCTTTTAGGTACATAATAAGTTGAAGAACTTTGCTCTTTTTTCTGAATAGAACATATGCTCATCTCCTAAGGTTGAACTGTGAGAATGTGAGGTCAGTACATGTAGTAATAAACTGAGAGAAAAAAATATATACCAGTGGTTAGAGAGTGAAATAACATTTATTTTAAAATATGTGTACACTTTAATATTTGTAAATAATATCTTTTTTATATAGAACTTGCATAATGAAATTTCTGGCAAACGAGACAAAGCAGAAGAAGTACAAAAAGTTGCTGAACTTTGTGCAAATTCAATTAAGGTATGCTGGTTTTACAAAGAATGTTGGTATTTCATCCAAAATATTATTAATTGCATTATTTGCTGACTCACTTTCAAGATTATAAACTTCTCAAGGATAACAAGTATGGATTTCATATATTCTCTCCTGAGAAAACCATAAAAATTTGTTATCCATTAACTTGAATTCGTTCACATGGGCAATATCTGTGGGAACACACTGGTCTTCATTCTTTAGACTGGTGTCACATGCAGAATTCTCCAGTTAGCATGGAAAGATGTACTGCTTGGTTTAGTAATGCAATACTTGTTGCTTGGGTGCTAGCTGTACAATGAGAGCCTTTGGGGTAGGTCATTAGGAATATGGTTTGATGATTTGAAACTGGAATTGTAGCTGTCAGTAACTCCTTTTAAGTTCACTAAGTATGTTTTTCTTAAACTCGATTATTCTGCAGGATTATGAACTCCAGCTGGCGTCATACACCTCAGGACTGGAAACGCTACTGAACATACCTATTAAGAGGACCACGGTTCAGTCTCCCTCTGGGGTGATTCTGCAAGAGGTATATATGTCATTACATATCTCTTGGGGCCTGCCTCCCTTCTGCCTCTTTCCTTTTATCTGTCCTCTTCCTGTCTTACCAACAGTCCCTAAACTCATCACTTGTTATAGAGTATCCACTCAGAAAGATCCAGTAGTAGGTTATGCTCCTTCTAGTGTGAGTCATCAATATGTGATACATTTTAGGAAATGATCAGTAGATGTCTGAATCTGTTGTTCATATATTAGAATCTGCAGAAATTAGGTTTAAATGCTGGATTTAATGATGTATACTTTTAAAATAAAAAATACCTTGTAGATTTTTAAAAGATAACTTTTCCCCAAAGATTTCAGAAACGTCCCTGTCAGGAGACTTAAGGGAAATGCCCTGAAGTCATGAGGATGGACTATAATGTTTTAAGTCTTTATTTTGTTGTACTGCTAGAATTTGTCATTACCACACATGAAAGAAGGGAATTCACTCTTTGAATTATAATTTTACTAGTTCAGTGTTTTAGGAAACAAAATTGGTCAACTTGTGTATGACTTTTTTTTTAATGTAATACCTTTTTTTCCTTCTTTCACTCCTTTTCTCCAAGGCTGCGGATGTGTACTCTCGATACATAGAACTACTTACAAAATCTGGAGGCTATTACAGATTCTTGAGTGAGATGCTGAAGAGTTTTGAAGATCTTAAGGTAATTTACTTATTTTCCTTGAAGCATCAAAAAATAGAGTAGAACTTATTGTTACTGCCTCATTATAACATGGATTTGGGCATACTTACTGGTAAAACTGTGTTTTCTCTACACAATTAGCATAATACAGTTTGCTTATAAGCCTTGCATTAGTCCCGTGCTCCAGTATACTGCTTAAAATGCCTTAGGTAATGTTTCCAAAATTGTAGCTATTTTACCTTGCCCAAAACCAGTAATTTTATTTATAATTTGGTCAATGAATTTGCTTTATTTCTTTGTATTAAATTAAGCCTAAGAATATCCTAGGTGAGCTGTATTTGAACTTTTTCATGTTGAGTGATTGTTTAATTTGCTCCTTATTTCAAATACTTGAATTGAATATAGATGGAAACTTATTTTATACCTTGGAATAAAAAAACCTAATTTATAAAATCATAAGCTTTTGATCTTGAAAGAAATGACCTTATTTACAGATGGAGAGACTGAAACTCAAATGTATATCATTTGATAAGTTCATAAGATAAGATAATTTAAGAAGCAGTTGATAGAAGAATTATGAGAAAAATACAGATTTTTTGAATTTTTGTCAAGTAGTTTTTGTCTTATACTGCTCTTTGTGGATGCTGTGCGTGCTCATGTGTGCTTGTATGTGTGTATGTTTGCGAGTGGGTAAAGAGAAATGAGAATGTACATTGGTCTGGGAGGGGAAAAGTACTGCTTCTTTCTCATGATATGAGGTGTTTTTGTTTCAATGTATTTCTGATTTTACTATTATAGCTGAAAAATACCAAGATTGAAGTTTTGGAAGAGGAGCTCAAACTGGCCCGGGATGCCAACTCTGAAAACTGCAATAAGAACAAATTCCTGGATCAGAACCTGCAGAAATACCAGACAGAGTGTTCCCAGGCCAAAGCAAAGCTTGTGAGCCTGGAGGAACTAAAGAGACAAGCTGAGCTGGATGGAAAGGCAGCAAAGCAAAATCTAGACAGGTGCTATGGCCAAATAAAAGAACTCAATGAGAAGATCACCAGACTAACTTACGAAATCGAAGATGAAAAGAGAAGAAGAAAGGCTGTGGAAGACAGATTAGATCAACAGAAGAGTGACTATGACCAACTGCAGAAAGCCAGGCAATGTGAAAAGGAGAGCCTTGGTTGGCAAAAAATAGAGTCTGAAAAAGCCATCAAAGAGAAGGAGTGCGAGATAGAAAGACTGAGGATTCTTCTGCAGGAGGAGAGTGCCCGGAAGAGAGAATATGAAAGTGAGCTGGCAAAGGTAAGAAACCACTATAATGAGGAGATCAGTAATTTAAGGAACAAGTTTGAAACAGAGATTAACATTACGAAGACCACCATCAAGGAGATATCCATGCAAAAGGAGGATGATTCCAAAAATCTCAGAAACCAGCTTGAAAGACTCTCTAGGGAAAATCGAGATCTGAAGGATGAAGTCGTCAGGCTGAATGACAGCATCCTACAGACCACTGAGCATCGAAGGCGGGCTGAAGAAGATGCCCTTCAGCAAAAAGCCTGTGGCTCTGAGATGATGCAAAAGAAGCAACATCTGGAGATGGAGCTTAAGCAGGTAATCCAGCAGCGCTCTGAGGACAATGCAAGACACAAACAGTCCCTGGAGGAGGCTGCAAAGACTATTCAGGACAAAAATAAGGAGATTGAAAGACTCAAAGCTGACTTTCAGGAGGAGGCCAAGCGCCGCTGGGAATATGAAAATGAACTGGCTAAGGTAAGAAACAATTACGATGAGGAAATCATTAGCTTAAAAAACCAGTTTGAGACAGAGATCAACATCACCAAGACGACCATCCACCAGCTCACCATGCAGAAGGAAGAAGACACTAGTGGCTACCGAGCTCAGATAGATAACCTCACCAGAGAAAACAGGAACCTGTGTGAAGAAATAAAGAGGTTGAAGAACACTTTAGCGCAGACCACAGAGAATCTCCGGAGGGTTGAAGAGAACATCCACCAGCAGAAGGCCACTGGCTTGGAGGCGTCTCAGAGAAAGCAGCAGCTGGAGGTTGAGCTGAGACAGGTCACTCAGATGCGAGCAGAGGAGAGCCTGAGATATAAGCAGTCTCTTGATGATGCTGCTATGACGATCCAAGACAAAAACAAGGAGATAGAAAGATTAAAACAACTTGTAGAATCAGAAACAAATGAACGCAAATGCCTGGAAGATGAAAAGGCTAAGTTACAAAGGGCCCAGTATGATCTACAGAAAGCAAATAACAATGCAACAGAGACGATAAGCAAATTGAAGGTTCAGGAGAAAGAACTAACGCGCCTGAGAATTGACTATGAAAGGATTTCCCAGGAGAGGGTTGTGAAGGAGCAGGACATCACCAGATTCCAGAATTCTCTGAAAGACTTGCAGCTACAGAAGCAGATAGTGGAAGAGGAGCTGAATCGGCTGAAGAGGACAGCCTCAGAAGACTTCTCCAAGAGGAAGCAACTGGAGGAGGAGCTGGAAGGCATGAGGAGGTCGTTGAAGGAACAAGCGATAAAAATCACCAACTTGACCCAGCAGCTGGAACAGGCATCCATTGTTAAGAAAAGGAGTGAGGATGATCTCCGGCAGCAGAGGGATGTGCTGGACGGCCACCTGAGGGACAAGCAGAGGACCCAGGAAGAGCTGAGGAGACTCTCTGTGGAGGTGGAGGCCCTGCAGCGGCAGTTGCTCCAGGAACAAGAAAATGTCAAACAGGCTCACTTGAGGAATGAGCATTTCCAGAAGGTGATAGAAGATAAAAGCAGAAGCTTAAATGAAAGCAAAATAGAAATCGAGAGGCTCCAGTCTCTCACAGAGAACTTGACCAAGGACCATTTGATGTTGGAGGAAGAACTACGGAACCTGAGGCTGGAATACGACGAACTCAGGAGAGGCCGAAGTGAAGCAGATAGTGATAAAAGTGCAACCATCTCTGAATTAAGGAGCCAACTGCAGATCAGCAACAACCGGACCCTGGAACTGCAGGGGCTGATTAATGATTTACAGAGAGAGAGGGAAAATTTGAGACAGGAAATTGAGAAATTCCAAAAGCAGGCTTTAGAGGTATTCACAAATATTTGATCACAGCTCCACTGTCTCTCAAATAATTCACTCCATTATCACCTTACTTGAACTGTGCTCTTGCTACTGAGATGAATGCTTGTAGAGAGCCTGATTTTTCTTTTTATTACTGAACTACTATCTGTAATCATCCAGACAGCTGCTTTAAAGTAACTTCAGTGCTCTTTGCCCTTCTGTTCTGTCACTGCATCAGTGCCAGTTCATGTGTAACCTGTGTTTGGCCCTGCTTTTAGAACTTCAGCATGGCTGTAACATCTGAGATCACTTCCTCTGGTGTTGCACTCTATTTTCCAGAATATAGCTCCTACTTGGTGAGCTATGACCTACATTTTTAATTTAAATTTTTTTAAAAATAAAATTCTTGTCACAGGCATTTTCCATGCAATATTAAAACCATTCTTCTCTCTTGCTTACATTAGTTCTGCATGCACTGTTCTCCTCTCTTGATCACGGGCCTGTTTGTTTGGCTTTTATTTTTTTAACCCCTAATTTAAAAATAACTTCTAATACATTTGACTTCTATAGACAATATTTGTGTGGGGCTGGGTGTGGGGTATGTATATATTTAAAGATTTTTATTGCTTTTTAAAACATATTAATATAGCTGTAACAGGTGAGATGTAGCGATAGCAGGTATGATTACCTGGAATAGAACTCCCTGTATTTTTTCAAAACATAATTACTGTTAAGGATAAGATGAGACTACAACTTCTAGTTCCTTTTAGGGAAAAAAAATAGTAAGTATGAAGGCATTTCTCAATACAGAAGGTGAGATGTAGGTATAGCAGACATGGTTACCTGGAATAGAACTCCCTGTATTTTTTCAAAACATAATTACTGTTAAGAATAAGACAGGACTATAACTTCTCCTAGTTCCTTTTATGGAAAAAATAGTAAGTATGAAGCCATTTCCCAGAGTGGCAACCTATAGCTACAGAATTTTTTTCATGAATGTGTAAGATGACAAAATAACATTATAGTCAGAGAAAACGAAGGAAGGGAAAATAAGTAAACAAGTATTTTTAAAAATTTAGGAAAAGAGGTTAAATTATGGTAGTTATATGATATGATCCAAACTTTTTTTCCATTTCTTTTTAAATTCTAGGCATCTAATAGGATTCAGGAGTCAAAGAGTCAGTGCACTCAGGTGGTGCAGGAAAGAGAGAGCCTTCTGGTGAAAATCAAGGTCCTGGAGCAAGATAAGATCAGGCTGCAGAGGCTGGAGGATGAGCTGAACCGTATGAAAGCAACTCTAGATGCAGAAAGTAGGGTGAAGCAGCACCTCGAGTGTGAGAAACAACAAATCCAGAATGACCTGAATCAGTGGAAAACTCAATATTCCCGCAAAGAAGAGGCTATTCGAAAGATAGAGTCAGAAAGAGAAAAGAGCGAGAGAGAGAAGAACAGCCTTAAGAGTGAGGTCGAAAGACTCCAAGCGGAGATCAAGAGGATTGAAGAGAGATGCAGGCGAAAGTTGGAGGATTCTACCCGAGAGACACAGTCACAGTTGGAAACAGAACGATCCCGACTTCAGAGGGAAATTGACAAACTCAAACAGCGCCCGTATGGGTCCCATCGGGAGACCCAGACTGAGTATGAATGGACTGTTGACTCCTCCAAGCTGGTCTTTGATGGACTGAGGAAGAAGGTGACGGCGATGCAGCTCTATGAGTGCCAGTTGATTGACAAAACAACCTTGGACAAACTGCTGAAGGGGAAAAAGTCTGTGGAAGAAGTTGCTTCTGAAATTCAGCCTTTCCTTCGGGGTGCAGGAGCTATTGCTGGAACATCTGTTTCCCCTAAGGAAAAATACTCTTTGGTAGAGGCCAAGAGAAAGAAACTAATCACCCCAGAATCTGCAGTCATGCTTCTGGAGGCCCAGGCAGCTACAGGTGGTATAATTGATCCCCATAGGAATGAGAAACTGACCGTTGACAGTGCAATAGCTCGGGACCTCATTGACTTTGATGACCGTCAACAGATATATGCAGCGGAAAAAGCTATCACTGGTTTTGACGATCCATTTTCAGGCAAGACAGTATCTCTTTCAGAAGCCATCAAGAAAAATTTGATTGATAAAGAAACTGGAATGCGTCTGCTGGAAGCCCAGATTGCTTCAGGGGGGATAGTGGACCCCGTGAACAGTGTCTTTTTGCCAAAAGATATAGCCTTGGCTCGTGGGCTGATTGACAGAGATTTGTATCGGTCCCTGAATGATCCCCGAGATAGTCAGAAAAAGTTTGTGGATCCAGTCACGCAGAAGAAGGTCAGTTACATGCAGCTGAGGGAACGGTGCAGAATCGAACCTCACACTGGTCTGCTCTTGCTGTTGGTACAGAAGAGAAGTATGTCCTTCCAAGGAATCAGACAACCTGTGACCGTTTCTGAGCTAGTAGATTCTGGTATATTGGGACTCAGCACTGTAAATGAGCTGGAATCGGGTCGAATTTCTTATGATGAGGTTGGTGAGAGAATTAAGGACTTCCTTCAGGGTTCAAGCTGCATAGCAGGCATTTACAATGAGACCACAAAACAGAAGCTTGGCATTTATGAGGCCATGAAAATTGGCTTGGTTCGACCTGGTACTGCTCTGGAGTTGCTGGAAGCCCAAGCAGCTACTGGCTTTATAGTGGATCCTGTTAGCAACTTGAGGTTAACAGTGGAAGAAGCCTATAAAAGAGGTCTGGTGGGTATTGAGTTCAAAGAGAAGCTCCTGTCTGCAGAACGAGCTGTCACTGGGTATAATGATCCTGAAACAGGAAACATCATCTCTTTGTTTCAAGCCATGAACAAGGAACTCATTGAGAAGGGCCATGGCATTCGATTATTAGAAGCACAGATTGCAACTGGTGGGATCATCGACCCTAAGGAGAGCCATCGATTACCAGTTGACATGGCATACAAAAGGGGCTACTTTAATGAGGAGCTCAGTGAGATTCTCTCAGATCCAACTGATGATACGAAAGGATTTTTTGATCCAAACACTGAAGAAAATCTTACCTATTTACAACTAAAAGAAAGATGCATCAAGGATGAGGAAACAGGGCTCTGTCTACTGCCTCTGAAAGAAAAGAAGAAACAGGTGCAGACATCACAGAAGAATACCCTGAGGAAGCGTAGAGTGGTCATTGTGGACCCAGAAACCAACAAGGAGATGTCTGTTCAGGAGGCTTACAAGAAGGGCCTTATTGATTATGAAACCTTTAAAGAACTGTGTGAGCAGGAGTGTGAGTGGGAAGAAATAACCATCACTGGATCTGACGGCTCCACCAGGGTGGTCCTAGTAGATAGAAAGACAGGCAGTCAGTACGATATTCAAGACGCTATTGACAAGGGCCTCGTTGACAGGAAGTTCTTTGATCAGTACCGATCTGGCAGCCTCAGCCTCACTCAGTTTGCTGATATGATCTCCTTGAAAAATGGTGTGGGCAACAGCATTGGCATGGGTGGTAGTATCAGTGATGATGTTTTTAGCAACTCCCGACATGAGTCAGTAACTAAGATTTCTACTATATCTAGTGTCAGGAATTTAACCATTAAGAGCAGTTCTCTTTCTGACCCTCTGGAAGAATCAAGCCCTATTGCAGCCATCTTTGACACAGAAAACCTGGAGAAGATCTCGGTTGCAGAAGGTATCGAGCGGGGTATTGTGGATAGCATCACTGGCCAGAGGCTTCTGGAGGCTCAGGCCTGTACAGGTGGCATCATCCACCCAACCACTGGTCAGAAGCTGTCGCTGCAGGATGCCCTCTCCCAGGGTCTGATTGATCAAGATATGGCCACCAGGCTAAAGCCTGCCCAGAAAGCCTTCATTGGCTTTGAAGGTGTGAAGGGAAAGAAGATGTCAGCAGCAGAGGCAGTGAAAGAAAAATGGCTTCCTTACGAGGCTGGTCAGCGCTTCATGGAATTCCAGTACCTCACTGGAGGCCTAGTTGACCCGGAAGTGCACGGGAGGATAAGCATGGAAGAAGCCATCAGAAAGGGGTTCATTGACGGCCGAGCAGCTCAGAGGCTGCAGGACACCAGCAGCTATGCCAAAATCCTGACCTGCCCCAAAACAAAATTAAAAATATCCTATAAAGATGCTATGAATCGCTCTATGGTGGAAGATATCACTGGCCTACGCCTTCTGGAGGCTGCCTCTGTCTCATCCAAGGGCTTGCCCAGCCCTTATAACGTGTCTTCTGCCCCGGGCTCCCGCTCGGGCTCTCGCTCTGGCTCTCGCTCCGGCTCTCGCTCTGGCTCCCGCAGTGGGTCCCGGAGAGGAAGCTTTGATGCAACTGGGAATTCTTCCTACTCTTACTCCTACTCTTTTAGCAGTAGCTCTATTGGGCACTAGTAGTCAGGTGGAAATGGTTGCTATACCTTGACTTCATTCATATGAATTTTCACTTTATTAAATAAGAAAGAAAATTGGTGCTTGCAGTATAGTGATAGGATTTTCTGTGCTTAAGGAAACATAGCCTAAGCTGAAATCAAATAATAAAGGCCATTCAGGCTTTTTATCTTCTTAGCCCACCTCAACTAATGTAATACACTGGATGTAGTATCTGTGAAGTGGTCATCAGTTGTAAGGATAGCACAAATTGAATTTAGAATTTGTTTCTTCTGTGTTTAGATTTTCGACTGATTCTTCTTGAACTTCTTTGGCCTATAATACAGATTTCTGTTTTCAGAGATGAACATTAAATGGATCATTAATATTTTAGTCATTTTGTTTCACATCTACATATTTCTACTTTCTGTATTAGGAGATTCCCACCCCCATTCCCCACCCCCCACCAAAAGAAACCCACCCAAACTTAAGCATTTTGGAATGAGTCTCCAGTTTTAGAATGTGGATTGTATGACCCCATACACTCTTATGCATCTTTTTGGTTTGGTATTAATTTGACTGTTCATGATAGCAGCAATCTTTGCTTTTCTTTGGTCAAAGTTTCCTGTTTATTTTGCTTGTCATTTTCATTGTACTTTAAAAAGCTATCTATGAAGTTTGCTATTCTGGCAATAAACTTTTGGACTTTTGAATTTTTTGTGTTTTGACTTAATATGTTTATACACACACAAGGGCATTTAGCAGCAGCTTTTTGCAAAATACATAAGAAAGACCATTTATAAGCCATTTTAGTTCTGAATTCTTGTTAGAATTTGGTCTTTGAAGATAGTTTTTTCAACACTTCTCGAGTGCCTGTTGTGTATCAGGTAGAATCCTTGGAAATAAGCCTGTGTGAAGGCCAGGCCAGAGGTCAGTACCCACTTCTACTTTATTTTGGACCATGAATATCAAGTAGCATGGGCAGAAGTCATCATTATAACATTTAAAAAGCATGAGGTGGCCAAAATTCTATTTTGGGTATACTCAAAATGCATGATATTTCATTTTGTCCCCTAAAAGGATTGTCCTTGAATCCATGAGCTAGAAGCCTATTCTTTCAATCAAAAGAGAAACTTGAATTTGTCATTAAATTAACATGACTTTACTGAGTACCTAGTTTGTGTCCACTATTGGGCTAGGTACTACAAGGGAATTTAGAAGGCCCCTGACTTCAGGCCTGTACAGTGTGGATGGGGACAGAAGATACACGTGCATCACTCAGTGGGACAACTTGCATATGCCAGTAATATATTTTAATACAGTCAAATGAATTTTATAGTACAGATAGAGAAACAGATATACAGATGTAGTACAGATAAAGGAAAGTAAATGAAATGCTAATGTGCAGAGCAAAAAAAGATCATACTGAAGATAACAAATTATTGGGACTTTTGGTACTTAGGGTGAAAACATTCGTGCCTTGCTTCTTTTCTTGCCCTTCCCCCCAACCTTCCAATCTGGGAGACTTGCCATTAGTTTCATTCACTAAATACTGAGTTGTTCTTTGTGCTACACATTGCCTGAAACTAGATCCCATGGTAGTAACACATGGCACAAAAATAGCCCTTGTAATATATGAAAGGAAGAAAAAATGCAAGTGCTGTGTTGGGGCAAATAGAAATTCCTTATACTAGAGCTGGGAGACTGTTAGCTTGGGCTGCCATAATAAAATACCTCAGGGTGGCTTAAACAAATTTACTTTCTCAGTTCTGGAGGTTAGAATTCCAAGATCAAGTTGCAGTCCAGGTTTGGTTTCTGATGACAACTCTTCCAGGCTTGTGGGAAGTGGTGGGTATGGAAGGAGCTCTGCTGTGTTCCTCATTTTGTGAGGATACTAGTCCTATCACATCAGGGCCCCACTCTTACAACCTCATTTAACCTTAATTACCTCATTTAAAGGCCCTATCTCCAAATACTGTCACATTGGGGGTTAAGGAATAGACATGCATTTTGTGGTGGAGGTTAGGGGGTTGACGCAGTTCAGCCCATTAGGAGGCCTAACCCAGAATGGGGCAGGAGAATGCTCTAGGAAAGTGATGATTAAACAGATGAACAAACAGCAGTGTAAAGCAGTTCCTAAGGTTGAAACAGTGCACCCACTCCAAGCTGCTGCCAAAGTTGTCATTAAGCTTTGAGATGAGATAGGGCTGTGTCCTGGGAGAGAGGACATTCTTGACCTGCACTAGTTTTAATTTGGTTCACATGCACAGTACATCCACGGAATAGTCTCACATTTTCCAGGCTGCTGGGCTAAACAGTAAATGTGACTAAAGATGCTGTGGGCAGAATGAATAAGCTGCTTCTAGAACTCATCCCTTACCCCACATCTGCTTGCAGTTACTGGCTTGTTTCTGTATATTCTGGTACTTCCTTTTTATACTCATCACCATTTTTTTGGTAGGTGAGAGAATTGTGCTATTTGCCTTCGGAAACAGCTGTTCACAAAAATTTTCTTCACGTTTGTTTTTTCATCTGGTGGATACAAGTGCAAAGGGAAGTAAAGATTTGGCATCAGTCTTGAATAAAATAAATATAAAAGGGATTAGATTCTGGGAATTAAAACCATCTGGGGAAACCAACTGGGGTTTATCAGTGTGAGGAAGTAAGTACTCAAGGACTAATGGAACATGTCAAAGAGTCATGAGTTGGTTTAAAGTGGCTCCCACAGGTCAAATTTGAGATGATTTGAGCATTAATAAGGATTATGATGGTAATAGAATAGTAATAATGAATTTAAAAATTTATTATTAAATTAATTCTTAACCTTGATTCCATAGTGAAAACAATAAAATGGAATTATGGTAAGAATGCTAGCTATGATAGTATTAAAGAATCATCATTTATAATTTCTAACATAAATGACCTTCAGTGAAGAATTATGTGAGTTTCTTGGGGAACAGGACATTCATATGACCTCCTGGCAGATTACCAATTACCAAGAGGCAATGTGCTATTAAAATGGAGTTGTACAGCCACCACCTTTACCAAGTGATCAAATTTCATATTACTAATGGAGGATCTGAAGTAGATGTCCTCTATGAGATGTAATTAAGAGGTACACATATCTCCTTGCAAAACCACTCCAACTGAATCTAACCATAAAGGAAAAAAAAATCTGACAAACCCAGAAAGGGACATTCTACAAGACTAGTTGCTGAGGCTCCTGACAAAATTCAATGACTTAATTTAAAAAGGAGAGTAGGGTAGACTGCTCTAGATTAAAATAGACAATAACCAATTATAGCTCATGAATTGAAAAAAATAGGGAATTTTGGGGACAACTGGGGAAATTTGAATATGAACCGTAAGGTGATATTTTGAAATGATTAATTTTCTTAGGTTTGATCGATTATTGTGGTCACGTAGGTAAATGTCCTCATTCTTAAAAGATTCATACGGAAATTTGGGGTGAAGTATCTGCAACCTATTCAATACTTTCAAATAATTCAGCAAAAATTGTGTGTGGGGCTGTATAGGTGGGTAGAGTGGGAGAAAGCAAACAAACGTGGCCAGATGTTAACAGCTGATGAGCAGGTGGACAGCTACGCGAATGCTCGCTGTACTCTCCTTTAAACTTTTCTTTAGATACAAACTGCTCTTTTAAAAAGTATATGGGGGGGTGGTAATGCCGGTCAGGGAAGGCCAGGAGCAAATGAATCCACCAGCAGTGGGACTAAAGCAGCGATATTTGAAAGAGATAGGAAAACACGTCTCAAAATGACAGCTCAGGGCGGGTCCTTTCCTATTGGCGTCTTTAGTCAGGTGGAGGAGTGTCCCCGCCCATAGCTCCCAGAAACCCATGCGGGCTGCCGACAGTTCAGCAGCTTCTTCCTGGCGTGTCGGTTGCGACCATGGAGGGCGATCCTCCACCCTTGGATGAACGGCGGCGGCTGCAGGAGGAGCT
This sequence comes from Trachops cirrhosus, assembly GCA_028533065.1. Taxonomy (NCBI): domain Eukaryota; kingdom Metazoa; phylum Chordata; class Mammalia; order Chiroptera; family Phyllostomidae; genus Trachops; species Trachops cirrhosus. The sequence continues at coordinate 80,932,122 of CM052542.1, read as the reverse complement.
GTCCGAGTTCGTGGAGAGCTGCTGTCGGAGGCTGGAGGAGGTGACGGCGTCCCTGGGCTGGAGCCTGGATCGGCTGGACCCCGGGAAGGAGGTCGCGGCAGAGGTGAGCAGTGCGGTGTCCCTTTGAGGGCCTTGGGCCTGCGGTCTTCTCTGGCGTTGGAGGAATCCACACTGGGGCCGCGAAGAGAAAGGCGTGGGAGCCCCGCCCGTGTGCAGGGCCGCGTTGGGCTCCCGGGACGGGCTGGGAACGCCTCTGACTCCCCGGCCTCGGGCTGGGCGCGCGAGGGCCCCCGGAGCCTTCCTCACCCACCACCTGTGCGGCGCACCTACTGGGGAACTTTGGTTTTAAAGAAAATGTGAAAATGCTCTGGGTAAGGAGAGAACAGCAGATCTGGTGTTTATGTAGAAAATACGTGAATGGGTTTCAAAGTGTTTGTAGCAGAGGTGTTGGCGGTTTGCTTTGTCATCTGTCACGTGGATTCCGCAGTTGCACCAGATTCCGCTTCGGGAGAGCTTGGGAGTGCAGTTCGCGTCTCTGCATTAAAATTGTGCGCTTCTTTACACAATGGAATTCTATGCAGCTGAAAGAAAGAAGGAACTCATACCCTTTGCAACAGCATGGATGGAGTTGGAAAGCATTATGCTAAGCGAAATAAGCCAGGCAGTGAAAGACAAATACCATATGATCTCACCTTTAACAGGAACCTAAACAACAAAACAAAGAAGCAAGTGAAATATAAAAAAAGACACTGAAAT